>JAVGWX010000010.1:46132215-46772215 GCA_036924085.1 Ariolimax columbianus
GTTGTATACTAGTGTGTTGTATACAGTGTGTTGTATTACAGTGTGTTGTATATAGTGTGTTGTAATATAGTTGTGATTGTATACAGTGGTGTTTGTATACAGTTGTGTTGTATATAGTCCTTGTGTTGTAATGTGTGTTGATAGGTGTGTTGATATACAGTGTGTATGTAGTGTGTAGTACTACAGTGTGTTGTATATAGTGTGTTGTATAAGGTCGTGTTAGTATACATTACAGTTTGTATACTAGTGTGTTGTTATATAGTGTTGTTTGATATACAGTGTGTTGTATAATAGTGTGTTGTATACAGTGTGTTGTATACAGTGTGTTGTATATTAGTGTGTTGTATATCAGTGTGTTGTATATAGTGTGTTGTATATAGTGTGTTGTATACAGTGTGTTGTATACAGTGTGTTGTATATAGTGTGTTGTATATAGTGTGTTGTATATAGTGTGTTGTATACAGTGTGTTGTATACAGTGTGTTGTATATAGTGTGTTGTATATAGTGTGTTAGTGTGTATACAGTGTGTTGTATACAGTGTGTTGTATACAGTGTGTTGTATACAGTGTGTTGTATATAGTGTGTTGTATACAGTGTGTTGTATACAATGTGTTGTATATAGTGTGTTGTATATAGTGTGTTGTATACAGTGTGTTGTATATAGTGTGTTGTATACAGTGTGTTGTATACAGTGTGTTGTATATAGTGTGTTGTATACAGTGTGTTGTATATAGTGTGTTGTATATAGTGTGTTGTATACAGTGTGTTGTATATAGTGTGTTGTATATAGTGTGTTGTATACAGTGTGTTGTATATAGTGTGTTGTATACAGTGTGTTGTATACAGTGTGTTGTATATAGTGTGTTGTATATAGTGTGTTGTATATAGTGTGTTGTATACAGTGTGTTGTATACAGTGTGTTGTATATAGTGTGTTGTATATAGTGTGTTGTATACAGTGTGTTGTATACAGTGTGTTGTATACAGTGTGTTGTATATAGTGTGTTGTATACAGTGTGTTGTATACAGTGTGTTGTATACAGTGTGTTGTATATAGTGTGTTGTATATAGTGTGTTGTATACAGTGTGTTGTATATAGTGTGTTGTATACAGTGTGTTGTATACAGTGTGTTGTATATAGTGTGTTGTATATAGTGTGTTGTATACAGTGTGTTGTATACAGTGTGTTGTATATAGTGTGTTGTATATAGTGTGTTGTATACTAGTGTGTTGTATACTAGTGTGTTGTATACAGTGTGTTGTATATAGTGTGTTGTATATAGTGTGTTGTATACAGTGTGTTGTATACAGTGTGTTGTATAAAGTGTGTTGTATATAGTGTGTTGTATACAGTGTGTTGTATATAGTGTGTTGTATACAGTGTGTTGTATATAGTGTGTTGTATAAAGTGTGTTGTATACAGTGTGTTGTATACAGTGTGTTGTATATAGTGTGTTGTATATAGTGTGTTGTATACAGTGTGTTGTATACAGTGTGTTGTATATAGTGTGTTGTATACAGTGTGTTGTATATAGTGTGTTGTATATAGTGTGTTGTATACAGTGTGTTGTATACAGTGTGTTGTATATAGTGTGTTGTATACAGTGTGTTGTATACAGTGTGTTGTATATAGTGTGTTGTATATAGTGTGTTGTATACAGTGTGTTGTATACAGTGTGTTGTATACAGTGTGTTGTATACTAGTGTGTTGTATACAGTGTGTTGTATACAGTGTGTTGTATATAGTGTGTTTGTATACAGTGTGTTGTATACAGTGTGTTGTATATAGTGTGTTGTATACAGTGTGTTGTATACTAGTGTGTTGTATATAGTGTGTTGTATACAGTGTGTTGTATATAGTGTGTTGTATATAGTGTGTTGTATACAGTGTGTTGTATATAGTGTGTTGTATACAGTGTGTTGTATACTGTGTTGTATATAGTGTGTTGTATATAGTGTGTTGTATATAGTGTGTTGTATACAGTGTGTTGTATACAGTGTGTTGTATATAGTGTGTTGTATATAGTGTGTTGTATACAGTGTGTTGTATATAGTGTGTTGTATACAGTGTGTTGTATACAGTGTGTTGTATATAGTGTGTTGTATACAGTGTGTTGTATATAGTGTGTTGTATATAGTGTGTTGTATATAGTGTGTGTTGTATATAGTGTGTTGTATATAGTGTGTTGTATACAGTGTGTTGTATACAGTGTGTTGTATACAGTGTGTTGTATATAGTGTGTTGTATACAGTGTGTTGTATATAGTGTGTTGTATACAGTGTGTTGTATATAGTGTGTTGTATACAGTGTGTTGTATACAGTGTGTTGTATACAGTGTGTTGTATACAGTGTGTTGTATATAGTGTGTTGTATACAGTGTGTTGTATACAGTGTGTTGTATACAGTGTGTTGTATATAGTGTGTTGTATACAGTGTGTTGTATATAGTGTGTTGTATATAGTGTGTTGTATACAGTGTGTTGTATAACAGTGTGTTGTATACAGTGTGTTGTATATAGTGTGTTGTATATAGTGTGTTGTATATAATGTGTTGTATATAGTGTGTTGTATATAGTGTGTTGTATACAGTGTGTTGTATACAGTGTGTTGTATATAGTATGTTGTATACAGTGTGTTGTATATAGTGGGTTGTATACAGTGTGTTGTATATAGTGTGTTGTATACAGTGTGTTGTATACAGTGTGTTGTATACAGTGTGTTGCATACAGTGTGTTGTATATAGTGTGTTGTATATAGTGTGTTGTATACAGTGTGTTGTATATAGTGTGTTGTATATAGTGTGTTGTATATAGTATGTTGTATATAGTGTTGTATATAGTGTCTTGTATACAGTGTGTTGTATATAGTGGGTTGTATACAGTGTGTTGTATACAGTGTGTTGTATATAGTGTGTTGTATACAGTGTGTTGTATATAGTGTGTTGTATACAGTGTGTTGTATACAGTGTGTTGTATATAGTGTGTTGTATACAGTGTGTTGTATATAGTGTGTTGTATATAGTGTGTTGTATACAGTGTGTTGTATACAGTGTGTTGTATACAGTGTGTTGTATACAGTGTTGTATATAGTGTGTTGTATACAGTGTGTTGTATATAGTGTGTTGTATACATTGTGTTGTATACAGTGTGTTGTATACAGTGTGTTGTATACAGTGTGTTGTATATAGTGTTGTATATAGTGTGTTGTATATAGTGTGTTGTATACAGTGTGTTGTATATAGTGTGTTGTATACAGTGTGTTGTATACAGTGTGTTGTATACAGTGTGTTGTATATAGTGTGTTGTATATAGTATGTTGTATACAGTGTGTTGTATATAGTGGGTTGTATACAGTGTGTTGTATATAGTGTGTTGTATACAGTGTGTTGTATACAGTGTGTTGTATACAGTGTGTTGTATATAGTGTGTTGTATATAGTGTGTTATATACAGTGTGTTGTATATAGTGTGTTGTATATAGTGTGTTGTATATAGTATGTTGTATATAGTGTTGTATATAGTGTCTTGTATACAGTGTGTTGTATATAGTGTGTTGTATACAGTGTGTTGTATACAGTGTTGTATACAGTGTGTTGTATATAGTGTGTTGTATATAGTGTGTTGTATACAGTGTGTTGTATATAGTGTGTTGTATATAGTGTGTTGTATACAGTGTGTTGTATACAGTGTGTTGTATATAGTGTGTTGTATACAGTGTGTTGTATATAGTGTGTTGCATACAGTGTATTGTATATAGTGTGTTGTATACAGTGTGTTGTATATAGTGTGTTGTATATAGTGTGTTGTATATAGTGTGTTGTATATAGTGTGTTGTATACAGTGTGTTGTATACAGTGTGTTGTATACAGTGTGTTGTATATAGTGTCTTGTATACAGTGTGTTGTATATAGTGTGTTGTATACAGTGTGTTGTATACAGTGTTGTATACAGTGTGTTGTTTATAGTGTGTTGTATATAGTGTGTTGTATACAGTGTGTTGTATATAGTGTGTTGTATATAGTGTGTTGTATACAGTGTGTTGTATACAGTGTGTTGTATATAGTGTGTTGTATACAGTGTATTGTATATAGTGTGTTGTATACAGTGTGTTGTATACAGTGTGTTGTATATAGTGTGTTGTATACAGTGTGTTGTATATAGTGTGTTGTATATAGTGTGTTGTATACAGTGTGTTGTATATAGTGTGTTGTATACAGTGTGTTGTATATAGTGTGTTGTATACAGTGTGTTGTATATAGTGTGTTGTATACAGTGTGTTGTATACAGTGTGTTGTATACAGTGTATTGTATATAGTGTGTTGTATACAGTGTGTTGTATACAGTGTGTTGTATATAGTGTGTTGTATACAGTGTGTTGTATATAGTGTGTTGTATATAGTGTGTTGTATACAGTGTGTTGTATACAGTGTGTTGTATATAGTGTGTTGTATATAGTGTGTTGTATATAGTGTGTTGTATACAGTGTGTTGTATACAGTGTGTTGTATATAGTGTGTTGTATATAGTGTGTTGTATACAGTGTGTTGTATATAGTGTGTTGTATATAGTGTGTTGTATACAGTGTGTTGTATACAGTGTGTTGTATATAGTGTGTTGTATATAGTGTGTTGTATATAGTGTGTTGTATACAGTGTGTTGTATACAGTGTGTTGTATACAGTGTGTTGTATACAGTATGTTGTATATAGTGTGTTGTATATAGTATGTTGTATACAGTGTGTTGTAAATAGTGGGTTGTATACAGTGTGTTGTATATAGTGTGTTGTATACAGTGTGTTGTATACAGTGTGTTGTATACAGTGTGTTGTATACAGTGTGTTGTATATAGTGTGTTGTATACAGTGTGTTGTATACAGTGTGTTGTATACAGTGTGTTGTATACAGTGTGTTGTATATAGTGTGTTGTATACAGTGTGTTGTATATAGTGTGTTGTATACAGTGTGTTGTATATAGTGTGTTGTATATAGTGTGTTGTATACAGTGTGTTGTATATAGTGTGTTGTATATAGTGTGTTGTATACAGTGTGTTGTATACAGTGTGTTGTATATAGTGTGTTGTATATAGTGTGTTGTATATAGTGTGTTGTATACAGTGTGTTGTATACAGTGTGTTGTATACAGTGTGTTGTATACAGTGTGTTGTATATAGTGTGTTGTATATAGTGTGTTGTATACAGTGTGTTGTATACAGTGTGTTGTATATAGTGTGTTGTATATAGTGTGTTGTATATAGTGTGTTGTATATAGTGTGTTGTATACAGTGTGTTGTATATAGTGTGTTGTATACAGTGTGTTGTATACAGTGTGTTGTATACAGTGTGTTGTATATAGTGTGTTGTATATAGTGTGTTGTATATAGTGTGTTGTATATAGTGTGTTGTATATAGTGTGTTGTATACAGTGTGTTGTATACAGTGTGTTGTATACAGTGTGTTGTATACAGTGTGTTGTATATAGTGTGTTGTTTATAGTGTGTTGTATACAGTGTGTTGTATATAGTGTGTTGTATATAGTGTGTTGTATATAGTGTGTTGTATATAGTGTGTTGTATATAGTGTGTTGTATACAGTGTGTTGTATACAGTGTGTTGTATACAGTGTGTTGTATACAGTGTGTTGTATACAGTGTGTTGTATACAGTGTGTTGTATATAGTGTGTTGTATATAGTGTGTTGTATACAGTGTGTTGTATATAGTGTGTTGTATATAGTGTGTTGTTTATAGTGTGTTGTATATAGTGTGTTGTATATAGTGTGTTGTATATAGTGTGTTGTATATAGTGTGTTGTATATAGTGTGTTGTATACAGTGTGTTGTATACAGTGTGTTGTATACAGTGTGTTGTATACAGTGTGTTGTATACAGTGTGTTGTATATAGTGTGTTGTATACAGTGTGTTGTATATAGTGTGTTGTATACAGTGTGTTGTATACAGTGTGTTGTATATAGTGTGTTGTATATAGTGTGTTGTTTACAGTGTGTTGTTTTTAGTGTGTTGTATATAGTGTGTTGTTTATAGTGTGTTGTATACAGTGTGTTGTATATAGTGTGTTGTATATAGTGTGTTGTATATAGTGTGTTGTTTACAGTGTGTTGTTTATAGTGTGTTGTATATAGTGTGTTGTTTCTAGAGCTGATAATAGCAAGGAGTGTCGGCGGCACTGGGAAAATGCCAGCCGAACTTCTGTAACACGGGAATAGTCTGAGAGCTGGCAGATGAAGTTTAATGAAGATACACATGCAGTCATCCACTTGAGTGGATCCAGAATAGAACATATAAAGAGTGGGAGAAAACAATATTAGAATGATAGAAAAGGAACTAAGGTTTATAATAGATCATGCAGGTCAGGTGAATGAGCAAGTCCAGGTAGCAGTGAAAAAGGCAAATGCAATGTTAGGTATGATAAAAAGAAATGTTAAACGTAAAAGCATGAAAGTGATAGTCAAACTGTGTAAAGTGTTACTTAGACCTAGATTGGAGTATTGTGTTCAGGTGTAGAGTCCTTATCGTAGAGGGGATATAAACACGCTGGAAAGGATACAAAAAAGAGCGGCAAAGCTGAAAGTGGGATTCCGGAATTATAGTTATGAGAAACTACTCAAAAAAACCGGCCTACAGTGTCCAGAAAAGAGAAGAATTTTAGGTGACTTAATACAGGTTTATACGATGATCAGAGAAACGGATACATTAGACTATAACAAGTTCGTTTTCAAAGTACAACCACCTGCTAGAACAAGAGGCACAGCTATAACTTAATTGACGGAAGGTCCAGATTCGATACTAAGACATATTTTTTTTAGCTAGAAAGTGGTTTTTGTTATAATTCACTGCCAAGTAAATAGTGGAGACAGGGTCAATTAATGCATTCAAGAATAGATTTGATGATCATAATTATTTTTTGATCAAGTGAATGTAAAAGAAACTAATTGTATACAGACTCTGCAGTCTTCTAAACCAGACAAGAAGTTAAGTTACAGATGTGTCCAACATCCGAGAAATATTGGAAGTGAATAAGGCAATCACGAGTACATTTCAGTAACATTTTCCAAAACTGTAGTCAGAGATACAACAAAATCGGGATTGAAAATGCACAGAAAAAACATAAAGAATATCAGACTATACGCAACTAACAACAATCATAATGAGTCAAACGCCACATTAATACATGTGAAATCATCGTCTTGGTCACAATGTAGACAAAGAAGTAGGTACAGATAAAGGTAATGAAATCAGAAAAGGAAAGGCACGAGAAGCTTTCATTTCAAGGACCACAAACATGTACTCTTAATTATTGTGGCATTGAACAACAACTTAACTTCAAGTTTTGAGTCATCTTGTATTAGCGATCATGATTTTTCTCAACTCCCAAACGCTTCTTCAGAATTGAACAAGTGACAATACCTAGACCTCCTCCATAATTTTGTTAAAGCTGTTGGCAGAAAGACAGAGTAGATTGGATCTGCCTGTCAAATCTGTAAACATTCTTGAACAATTCATCTCCGTTGGCAACGTCCTCTTTTTGACCCCATTGTATTAAGTGATGTAGGGAAGTGCATGGTGGCTCAAGTCGACTGCTGCCTTCGTTAGAGTCATTGAAGTCGACTGCTGCCTTCGTTAGAGTCATTGAAGTCGACTGCTGCCTTCGTTAGAGTCATTGAAGTCGATTGCTGCCTTCGTTAGAGTCATTGAAGTCGACTGCTGCCTTCGTTAGAGTCATTGAAGTCGACTGCTGTCTTCGTTAGAGTCATTGAAGTCGACTGCTGCCTTCGCTAGAGTCATTGAAGTCGACTGCTGCCTTCGTTAGAGTCATTGAATTCGAGGCCTGAAGACGAACGGGGAAGAAGAAGAAGAAAATTATATTTAGTCGTTTAAGGCGGCTGATAATAGACTGATTACATTTTCTGTTCCGTTTAGCTGCAGTCTGGGCAGACAAATAGGTGCTCAGTCCCTCTCAGAATATGACACAGTGTATAGATACAGATGATTCATTTAGCTCGCTAGTTGTACACACTTCTGCTCCGTTCTCTCAGGCGCTGCGTTTTTGCTAGACCTGCGAATGATTCCGGAATTTTGAAATCTTAACATTCCTGGTTCTTCAACTGGAGTGTTTTCATCTAAGTGGGTGTCGTTGATCAGCCTCAACATTTCATCCATATCCATTGTAAATATCCACACTCCAGATGAGGCTAATGTCAGGATATTAGCTATTTCCTTCCCGTAAACTCGAGCATAATCAGTAAAGTAGATCCAAAGACGGTCGCAACGTTTATATCTCTTTGTCCGCTATCCACTCTTGTCAACGTTAGCCCTTATGTGCATTTTGAGGAGAGCATTGAAAATCAGACGTATTTAAGAAGTCACAGAAATCGGATCATTCTTTATGCAAAATATCTAGCACATCTACAGGAGCAACATATTGACCCACCTGACCTCCTTGTAACATCCTGTGTTACAGCAGCCAGACAACGGCGGAGGGGCCGGATGGAGCGTGTGTTAAGTTGGCAATATGATCCTTATATTGTTGAGCACATTTGCTGAGCTGGGGATGAGCTGGGAATGAGCTGGGATGAGCTGGGAATGAGCTGGGGATGAGCTGGGGTGAACTGGGAATGAGCTGGGGATGAGCTGTAGAGGTCAGTGACCCAAAGCTGAGAGTGTGTGTCAGACCCAGTGACGCAGAGCTGCCAAGGCCATTCTACACCTACATGTGGTGATCCTGAATAACAGGCTGCAGCGTTGCAGACTGACTAAGAAGAAGGGATCGAAGAGGGAAGGCTAATCTGGTACCCCAAAAATACTATGCTGAATTCGGATGTGTGGGACCGAAAGGTGCAAATATTGCAGTCGAGCTGTAAACTACGACACAAAGCATTCCGTTTTCTTGACAACATTCTGCTACTTCCAAAGCTATTTTCAAGAGTTGGTAGCGGGAGTTTAAGAACGAACTATCGACGAAATAGAAGAAAAAGATATTGGTGAGCCTGCTAGAAACCTTGCATAGCACTACATCACGGAGTTCTCAGGTTTACCTTCTTCAGTACGCTTCGCAAGAAGAACCACATAAAAACACGCTACCAGAAATAATTCACCAATAATGAAGAACTCAAGACCGTGTAACACTAAACAGCAAACAAGAACACATTATCGTCGGCGGAAGAACGCGTAGTGTCATTGAGACATTAGTGTATTCTGTTATGCGACAATTCACATCCTTCAGCCACAGAAAACGTCGTTCGTGGTTATATTAGGTCGTGGGATCATCCAGGCCTAAATTATAGCAGCCTTCTTGACCCCTCTCTGCATCTGTGTTTTTTTTTAGCTATTCCCCACACAGTCAGATTATTTCATTCATCTTTTCTTCAACACCATTCTCTACTGCCTATTTTATCGGCAGATTTATACGCATAAATCAAATGAGCCTGTCTACTACGGGCGTCAGGAAGCCCCGAAAGGGCCCATTTGCTCGGTCAAATATGCGTTTTGGAAGCAGCACAATTATTTGATCAATGACTCTCAGTGCTTGATACTAGAGGTTACATTCATATCGTTCTCTTCTTCTTTCTTCACTCATTGACTGTGTTAGCTTTTGTTGTATTTTACAACTGGTCTGTCATACCTGCCGTTTTTTTATCGGGCACGTTCGCTGTCTCCGGTCATTTGTTATTATCTATCTTTTTAAAATTGTATTGTTATTTGTTTCTGCGTTTTGGTTGGGGAGGAGAGTGGGAATGATTAACAATCTCCCTGGTTATTGACTGTATCCACCCTACCTGTAATACACGGCTGTCTCATCTATTTGTATATGATTAATCTTCTTTGATTGTCCTACTGCTCTTGCCTTGTGGCGCCGCAGAGAGGAGGAATGCGAAGACTTCTGATTTGCGCTAGGTGAGAGGTCTGTATTGCCGACATGTTTAACTTTTGGAGTTTGATCCCCCGTATCCATCGTCGTCGGGGTAGCCGGAGTTTAAAGAAGAACTTGCACCAGGACATGATTTGCTATTTACTACTTGGAGATCTCTGAGCAAGTTAAGGACAGGTGTGTCCAGGTGTAGGTCTAACCTGAAAAAGTGGGGGATTTGCAGACAACGAATTTTGCGAATATAGGGCCGTCTTGGACCCGGAACACCTGATCATATGTCCTCTGATGCAGGAATCGGAGGGCCCTATGGTGGCAAATGAAAAAAAACATTGACCGTGGCTGGTTTTTGGGCGAAGACTATGTGACTCTTGCTCGTGGCGACGAAATTTCCCCATAGTATGACCTCTCTGCAGGTTGATCTTACTGCATGCATCCTTGCCAAATGTCGAATGAACATATTTTCTGTACGTCTTTATATTAGTTAGCCAATGTAGTCCTCATCATTTTCCTTAACGGGCTTTTGCGAATTCTATAAATAATTGTCTTGCACATCCTAAACACTGCATCTCACAGGTCTCGATCTTACGTCTGTACCTATCTAACAGGGTCTATGTTTGACTGAGAATAATTCAAGATGACTTAATACGGGATTATAAGATAATCAACGGAAAGGATCAATTATAATCCAGCAATTGTTTTCAAAATACAGCCACCTACAAGAACAAGATAGCATAGCTACAAATGAATTAAAGAGAGTTCCAGATTAGATATTATAAAATATTTTTTCAGAGAGTAGTGAATACTTGAAATGCATTGCCACATGAAGTAATAAAGGCAGGGTCAATTAATGCATTCAAGATTAGATTGGATGCCAATAGTTTATTTTTTAGTTCAAGTGAATGCAAAAGAAAGTGGTTGTAAACAAACTGCAGAGTTTTCTAAACCAAATATAAAGGTTTTAAGTGAACATAAAGAAAAACAATTTTTAAACAAGGATGTTGCCCGTCGCAAGCGATGTTGGGGAAATCATCAGACGTTTTCTATTGATGATGTAACTTGCTCTGTATTTGGATTATAGACTCAAGACATACGTCAAGACGACTGCAAGTAATTCAGGATGCATATACTCTGGTTCCACCTCTTTGAGACCAGGGGTGGCTCGAAACCTGCGGTGCTCGACCCCACGCCGTTTCCGTTCATCGCTTTAAAAACGAGTGCATTACCTCTCATAACATAGGGATTATCAACATATTTATCAGCGTCTGTTTAGTGGTAATATTAATGCTGAGGGGTTTCAATATCGGTACCATTCGCCTTTTGAATTGTATTTGTAATCTCTCTGACCAGTCTGCCGTTATCAGTGAAGACGGTTTCTATGTACATTAACTCCCATATCTGCTACAGGGTTTGTTCCACTGGTGTGGAAACTGTGTTGTGTCAGTTGACGGTTAATTATCCCAGTTTCTGTTTTGTCGCTCTTGATTTTCATGTCATACTCTAGACAGGCTTAGTCTTTTTCATGTCATACTCTAGACAGGCTTAGTCTTTTTCAAGTGAGATATTGTCCTAAATCCTTCACTCTGTTGTAGGAGTTCGGGTTGTCTGCAAAAAACCATACGTTGAGCGATTCCTCACGATTTATGACAATTCTAGTGATGTTACACATACGAGACGTGTTCAAGTGAAACCGGACCAAACTGTAACACGTGAACATACGCGCGATGTGCACGATGACGTCACTTCTGGTGTACACAGCACATACCAAACGTCAAGTATGCAAAATTTCATGATCCTCCGACTTTAGAGTTTCTTAGGAAACCGTTGAAAACATGGCGGGTGTGATACGGAATCTGTCCAGAGTTGATCAGCGTGCGGTGATTCGGTTTTTAACAGCTGCAAGATGTCGACCAGTTGATATTTATCGCAGAATGCAGGCAGTGTATGGTGACAAAAGTGTGTCGAAGACAACTGTGAAGAACTGGAAAATTAGACAGTAGGTCAAAACTGAGAAAGTGTAGTTGGTAGTTTCTGAAGGTTTCATTAGATGGCAGCATTATCCGGCTTTGTTAGGATTGTACTGCACATGCGCAGCTGAAACACAAAATGACGTTATTGCTCACAGAGTGTTCAACTAAAAACATCTGCGATTTTACATGTCTGGTGGCACACAAGAGCTTACTGCAAAAAAATGCATATGGAAATACTTCTTTTTTATGTTAAAAAATATTTGTCGCATAAAGCAATGCATATATAGATCAATACAGTTTCTCAAGTGCGTTAATAAATTCATGATGTAGCCCGACCTGTCACATTGCAGCTGAAGCATATGTGCGGTGGGCGGGGAATATGATTCAAGCTGACATGGCGAGTATCAATAGGTCAGGTCAGATCAGGTCATCCCATATCCGATGAGGTCGTTTTGGCACACATGAAGACATCCTCACAACGCCACGCCACCCTTCTCTGTCAGAAGCCTCTGCCTGTGACTCTTCTGGTCGGAGATTGGTCCATTCTTTTATGTTGTCCTCCCATCTCTTTTTGGGACGGCCTCTTTGTCGTCTGCCATGCACTTTTCCGTGGAAGATTGTATTTGCAAGACCCTTTGTTCTCGAAATGGGACCGTACCAAGCGAGTTTCCTTCTTTTGAAAGTTGCCAAGAGGCCTTTAAAAGGCCCTATTGCTGTTGTAATTCTATCGCGTATTTCCTCATTTGTACGTGACGTTTAAAAGTCTTCGGAAACATCTCATCTCCAAGGCAGGTATCCTTCGTTGAAGGTCAGCTGTAACTGTCCATGTCTCACAAGCATAGAGGAATATTGACAGTCCCAGTGTACGCATTAATCTTATTTGTATCAATTGTAATATGGTGTTAACATGCTTTAGCATGCAGCATAATGCATGATGCCACTTTGGCGGGAGACATTTTGCGATTGACGAAGATGTTCAAAGTGCAGCGTAAATGTAGGTGATGCATCACACAAAAGACGTGTATGCTGCAGTTATGTGTGCACTGTTATAGCGATGGGATAAGTTTATCAATGTTGCTGGACATTATATTGATAAATTAGGAGCAATATATGGACAATAATACATCGATTTCAAGTTTGTATCTCAATTAATTGTTTTTTCTTTTAAAAAAATGCCATTTGCATACTATTTATTGAATTGTGGTTTACCGCCAATGACATTATCGATGTGCCTGTTTGGTCATTACCAATCACTAGTTTAGTACATTGGGTGTCGTGTTTGTTACTTATTTGTAGAGATCTGCACTCATCAACATTTCGGTACGTTAGTCTAAACTTTCAGCCTGGAAGGCAAGATGAATAGTATTTCATTAGCACAGTGCATCCACGCGTGGTTTCTTTGGTTGGATCAGACAACTATGTCATTGTTGGTCAATGGGGAGTTTTATTCGCGAAAGTGACTGCTCTGACACATTGGATCCGGCTATTTGTGGACATTTGAAAGTGATAGGGCGTTCATATAAATGGTAGTCTTAAGGCAGACAGATCTACCAGGGTAAAGATTTTACAGTTTTGCTTCCGACCTAAAATGCTACTCAAAACGTAGCGGGTTTTATATCCGTGTGAATGGCAGAGGTGCAGTGCCATGTGTTGGAGTCTTCCACCTTAGCGTTTCGACGACCTTGCTACGGTACGCTATCAGTGTGCCATTGTTGCTGTTATCGCTACTGTCACAAGCTTCTGTCCTTAGTTGAGTCGTTTGTAATCTAGAGCCATTAGACTGAATTCTTCTTCTTCTTCGTTTGTTCTCAATCTTCCGCTACCAAGTCATGAACAGGGCTTTGCAAGTAGCATGATGCAGTCCGGAGAACCGCATGCGTTGTGTCGCTAGTTTACATCTTGACTGCGATATTTACACCTTTTGGTCCGACAAATCCGTCTTCGGCAGGTTAGAGTGAATTAATTGTCTCTTACACTATGCCCTCAGTGTGACAGTGGTCCGAGCCTTATCTCTGCCACACAAAGATCCCTTTCGTGGAAAGCTTAAGGAAGTCTTGAAATCTAGACCTTTATACTTGCGACATTCTCTCAACGTTGCAGTGGTCCGATCTGGTCTGTTGCACATAAACTAACCCCATCGCAGACCACCTGAGTAAGTTGCAAAAATAATAATACCTTGATTTAGGCATTGGACAGTTGGCTGTAGAGGGTTTCTATTAGTTGAACCAGATGTACTGGGAAGCCCATATCTTTCATAATGTTCCACATTTGCTGATGTTTTACGCAGTCAAAGGCCTTGGTGTAGTCTATAAAACAGGCATACAGGTCCGTATTGAATTCTCTGCTTTTCTCTATGACGTTTCTCATGTTGAAGATAAAGTCTGTCCTGCCTCTTCCTGGCCTGAACCCTGTTTGCGTTTCGTTTATTTCATAGTCCAGCTTTTTTCTATTCTTTTCATAATGATACGCAATAAAAGATCTTGATGGCGTGACTAATCAAAGCGATAGTGCGATAGTTTGTACATAACTTTAGATTACCTTTGGGATGTATACAGAACGTTTCAATGCTTTGGGCGATTCTTTGTTGCGCCAGATCTTATTACAGACTGCATGGTACATGCGGATGCTTGCCTCTCCTCCAACTTGTATCAGTTCAGCCGGTATGTCATCGAAGCCTGGGGTTTTCCCCTTTTTTCGGCGTCTTAATCGCTGCTTGATCTTCGCACAATGTGGGTACCGGTTCTTCCTATTCATTGTTTGTTAGCATGTCTTCGTTTTTTTGTGTGTTGTTCCCGTACATCACTATGCAGTATTCCATCCATCTTTCTAGAATTTCTTTGCTTTCTGTCATACTTGCTCCGTTTCTGTCATTTATTACATGTAGAGATGACCGGAATTCTCGAGTCAGAGATCCCGGAATTCTCGAGTCAGAGATCTAATCTAATTGAATGCTTCATGTTCCTTCCCCTGACCCTGGAGTTCCTCTATTTTGTTACATGTTTCTGTTATGTGCTGTTTCCTATCTTGACTAATCTTTCTCCTGATTTCTCTTGGGCAATTTCGTTCTGTTCCTGTCTGTCTCAGTTTCCTTCTTGCCTCTACGCGTCGCAGTGTCTCCCCCGTAATATAATTCTGTTTCGTATGCACTTTCTTAGGAATAATGTCCTGTGCTGTTGAGATGAGTGCTTCTCTCACATGTGACACCGATTCTTCAGTAGACATGTTTTCTTGCATTGCCATTAGTGCCTCAAACGTGTAGTGTATTTCGACGTTATATTCATATGCTATTGCTTGCACGTCGAAACGTATTGGTCGTGCACCTGTGTTCACACTTCGTGGTCTTATCGTCAGTACATTAGTCAGCAATTCATGGTCCGTGTCGCAGACCGCTCCTGGAAAGTTGTTTGTGGCAGCGTAAGGCGTCTCCACAGTAGTTAGCTATCTATAATGTTGTTACAGCGTAAGGCGTCTCCACAGTAGTTAGCTATCTAGAATGGTGTTACATCGTAAGGCGTCTCCACAGTAGTTAGCTTTCTAGAATGTTGTGACACGTAAGGTGTCTCCACATTAGTTAGCTATCTAGAATGTTGTTACAGCGTAAGGCGTCTCCACAGTAGTTAGCTTTCTAGAATGTTGTTACAGCGTAAGGCGTCTTCACAATAGTTAGCTTTCTAGAATGTTGTGACACGTAAGGTGTCTCCACAGTAGTTAGCTTTCTAGAATGTTGTTACAGCGTAAGGCGTCTTCACAGTAGTTAGCTTTCTAGAATGTTGTGACACGTAAGGTGTCTCCACAGTAGTTAGCTATCTAGAATGTTGTTACAGCGTAAGGCGTCTCCACAGTAGTTAGCTATCTAGAATGTTGTGACACGTAAGGCGTCTCCACAGTAGTTAGCTATTTAGAATGTTGTTACAGCGTAAGGCGTCTCCACAGTAGTTAGCTATCCAGAATGTTGTTACGGCGTAAGGCGTCTCCACAGTAGTTAGCTATCTAGAATGTTGTTACAGCGTAAGGCGTCTCCACAGTAGTTAGCTATCTAGAATGTTGTTACAGCGTAAAGCGTCTCCACAGTAGTTAGCTATCTAGAATGTTACGATATACATCCACATCACGACACGAAACACAACACAGCCAATAACACCACAATAGCAGGTAACCATTTATTATATGAAAATCAACAAAACCAACATTTAGCAAACATAATAGCCGTATACATATTGGCGAAAAGAGAACAACCTATATCTGAACTAAATGATCATATATTATATATTTTAATATAAATATTAACTACAGCGGAAGTTTTAAGCATTAGATTTGGTTAACTCTTCCATTCTTATACAACCCAGTTGTTTCCGCTACACTTCCCTCCCCTTATCTGCACACTCAACAACAATCTCTCAAAACTCATCTTCACTTTCGTATTCTGTACTCTGCCGTTCTGTGCATTCACTCACACTCAGATCCCTTCAGGCAGGAGATCTTTACATTACACATTCAATCTGTTCAGTGCATACTCACATGTGGTCACACACTCAGTCGATCTGCGTATACACATACTTCGGAACATACATCATTACCTCGGTGTCCTTCACACACCACACACATTCAGATCTCTTCTAGTCACGGGGTGTCCAACACACACCTTATAGAGCGACTGTCCAAGACTCAAAGGCTTATGATGGTTCAGTCACCATGCAACACATCCCAACCCTCAAAATTCGTAAACAGCCTGCTAACTAGTAGCAGCATATCAATCGCTCTTCTAGTAAATCGATGAGCTAAACTATCATTCCTTTCCAGCCAGTCTTCTAGCTGAACTTTCAGTACCTTTCTCTCCCCATGGCCAGTCTGCTTGAGTTAAACTTTGCCTAGTATTATATAGTCTTAAGCAGCTTCGGGACTGTCCTATGGTCTTCTGTGGGTTGTCTCTTAGCCATCGCTCTCGTTCGGATATTTCTCCAAACTGTTGTTATTGGAACGAATCACTCCGAATTTCTATCACTCTAAAATGGCGCAACAAGACCTGATGGGCCCTGTCTATAACTAACCCTCCCCCCCCTCCCTCCCCCACTACCAAATTTGGAACGCCAGAGTGGTCAGCTCCTAAACCCTAATTGTACCAGACACATTCTTGCCCCCCCCCCCCCCCCCCTCCTAACCGCGTTTTCCTTTGTCGATTTAGTATCGAGACGGTGAGTGACCTAAGCACACATTCAGGTAACTGTGTTCCCAGAGTCGCCAGCCCCATCACCCCTGCCCCTTAAAGCCTATGCTCCGGCTGGAACTATTACATCGTCTTTGTTGACAACACACTGCATCGCCATCTGTGCTGTACTAGGATGTAATCAATCTGATTTCTGTGTTTGCCATCGGAGGAGGTCCAAGTGTATGATCGCTTCGGATGATGCTTAAATAGGGTGGATAGCAAGAGGAAGGTTATTCTCCATACAGAACTCAACTAGGTATTCTCCTCTCCCGTTCCTGTGTCCAAGACCAAAGGATCCTCTTTCTCTTCTTTCTTCTGCTGTTCTTTCTGCGCCAACTTTCGCGTTAAAATTGCCTATGATGATCAGTGTGTCTCGTCTCTCTGTCTTATCCAATGTGTCTTGTAAGGTGTTATAGAAATTCTTAATTTCACAATCTTCTGATATTGATGTTGCTGAGTAAACCTGAATTACTGTTAGGTTTCTTTTCTTTCTTTTTAACCTGATAGCAATTATACAGTCGTTTACATGGTTATACCCACGCAGCGAAGGTGCTGTTCTCTTGGACAGGAGGAAACCGACCTCTAACCACTTTTGTCCCTCCCTGAAAAAATGAACGTCTCTCCGGATGCGCACACACAGTGTCATTGATCTGCCCATCTGCGCTCTGACACGCTATCAGTCCCGGTTATCTCCATCTCCTGCCCAACCATGAAAAGCTTCCCCTGGTATAGGCTCCTGACGTTCCAGGTGTCCATTCTTAATCTAGTTTTAGTCCGCCTTCTGAGTTTTTCATTGTAATGCAGTCGGGCTCTTGGCCGGCATCTCTATTACTTGTACAGGCTCCGAAAGTGTCCTCTTCCTCAGTTGGTGTCGATGATCTGCCTTGCATGAAGGCCTCACCATCAGATCTTTGAGTTGTGTTAGTATCGACTGTCATGAGTTTCTTGGCATGTTTACGTTCAGTAGTTTGCCATTGCTTTCTGAGCGTTGTTTTCGTCTCTTATCAGCCTCGGTCCCTGGTGTACACTTAGCCCGATACTAGGCCATTCCTACTCCTGCCTTCGAAGTTGTTGCCGACTAAGTCGGTCGTTCGTCTGATCCGCCAGCAGCCGTGTGCACTGGTTAGGGATTGATTCCCTGTTTTGTCTGCTCAAAGAGGCAAAGGCCGCTGTCCAACGTAGACGATGATCGCATAATTTATTTGCTTGTACTATTTTTAGTAAGGATTAACTGCACTACTTTTTATCCTCACTCTCTCGTCTCGAGCCGCTCAACCCCAGTGGCAAGTCAAGGACAAGACGACTAGGGGGCGACTACGAGATTCATGGGACTCCGCGTCAAGCACCCGTGAAAAAGACGGCGGAGTCCGGAGTCGAACGCACACCACCCAATCACGAGGCCGACGGCTTAACCACTTCGCCACGGAATCCACTTGTCTGCTCACTCATGTAGTTTACCCGACTAACCAAAGCCGTTTCTCGGGGAGTGGTGCCGCCGTGCACAAGCAGACTCAAGGAGCCATGCGTGAGCTGAACAGAAGTGGGCGAACCAAATATGATCCTCGACATTTAGGATGTGGCTGCCTCTCACCGTGAGGTACTATACCTTACACACTTCTGTCCTACTCTCGCTATACTACACATATCCTACAAGACTGTTAGATGGTTAGGCATCTGCGTTCTGAGCATTGGTTTGCGGGGACGAATCTCCACAAAAAGATGTTTGCAAACCTTGCAGAACTCTCCACCTCAGGAACCAGTATTCAAAGAACTTGAATTCACGTGTAGAAGTAATAAAAATACAAAGCGTTGCGAAGTAGGGGAATGTGAAGATATTCCCTTTAAGAGATTAATCTCATATTTAGCACGGGGACAATGAATAACTCAGTTCTCCTGTATGGGAAGGTCAATTACACAATTGAGAAGAAGGAAATAACAAAATAAAGAAAAGAAAAAGGAAGCAGATAGCAGCGAGGAGTATACACGATAAATTGAGCAGGAGATCACATAGATAAATAAAAGGAAAATAATGAAGCAGATGTGAAGAAAAAGAAGATACAGAAAACGTTAAAGAAAAAAAAGAAGAGATAAATATAAATTTAAAAAACAAGGACACACGTGAAAAAGATTATGAAACAAGATAGAGGAAAAAAAAACTAGAATATAACGATAAAGAAAACAATAAAGATAAATAACACGAGGAAAAAAAATGAAATTTAGAAGTAGAACAAGAACATAACGATCAGCAAGATGAAAAATACAAACATGATTAAAAAAAACAAAGTCAAAGAACAAGAAGAAAACGAAGAAAAAATAAGAAGAAAAACTTAGAACATTAAGAACCAAAAACAATAAAAATAAAAAAAAAGAACAAGAAGAACAGTAAGAAGAAGAGAAAAGAGGAAATGAACAAGAAATAAGAGAAGAACAAGAGGAACATGAAGATACAGAGGAGCAAGAAGATAAAGATGAACAAGAAGGAATAGAAGAATACGAAGATACAGAGGAGCAAGGAGATGAAGATGAACAAGAAGTAATAGAAGAACACGAAGATACAGAGGAGCAAGAAGATGAAGATGAACAAGAAGTAATAGAACAAGAAATAAGAGAAGAACAAGAGGAACACGAAGATACAGAGGAGCAAGAAGATGAAGATGAACAAGAAGTAATAGAAGAACACGAAGATACAGAGGAGCAAGGAGATGAAGATGAACAAGAAGTAATAGAAGAACACGAAGATACAGAGGAGCAAGGAGATGAAGATGAACAAGAAGTAATAGAAGAACACGAAGATACAGAGGAGCAAGGAGATGAAGATGAACAAGAAGTAATAGAAGAACACGAAGATACAGAGGAGCAAGGAGATGAAGATGAACAAGAAGTAATAGAACAAGAAATAAGAGAAGAACAAAAGGAACACGAAGATACAGAGGAGCAAGAAGATGAAGATGAACAAGAAGTAATAGAAGAACACGAAGAAAATAAGAACAACCATATGAAGAAGAATATATAGATCAAGATAAACAATAAAAAAAGGAAAACAAGAAGAAAACAATAATTTTAAGAAGAAGAAGACAAAGAAAAAAAGGAAAGACTGAGTAAAAGATTATGAAAACAAAATGATGAAGAAAAAACAAGAACATGAAGAACACAATAAAGTTGAATAAAACTGAGAAAAAAATACGACAAAGATGTAGCACAAAAAGATAAAGATCAACAAGAGGAATAATAGGGGCAAGAAGAACAAGAAGAAAAAGAACAAGAAGAAAAAGACGAAAAAGAAAAAGATGAACAGGAAGAAAAAGATCATCAAGATGATAAAGAATAACACGAGGAAAGAGAAGTAAAAGAAGAACAAAACAAAAAAGATGAACAATTATTTTAAGAAGAAGAAGAAGAAGATCAAGGCAGAAAAAAATGACAAGAAAAAGATAATTAAGAAGATAAAGAATAACACGAAGAAAAAAAAGTACAAGAACATACCAAACAAACAAAAATAATATCACGAAGAACAAGAAGTAACAGAAGTTGAAGCAGGACAATAAGAGCGAGACGATATAGAAGAATTTGAAGAAAAAGACGAGAAATAAGAACAAGTTGCTTAAGAAAACCGTAATTTGAAAGAAGAACAAGAACAAAAATTAGAAGAACTAGAATAACGAGTAAAAGAAAAAAACAGAAAACAATAGGAAGAATAAAAAGAACAAAAAGGAACAGGAAGAAAGACAGAAAGGAAAAAAACAGAAAAAAGGCAGAAAGAAGAAACACAATATGAAGAAGAAAAAGACGAGAAAGACGAAGAACAAGAAGATGGAAAATTAATACAATATGGAGAAGTACAAAAACATCAAGAAAAACTCGAAAATAAAAAGAGGAACAAGACTAAACAGACTAACAAGAAGATCGAGAATAACGAGGAGAAAACGAAGGACAATAAACGTTAGACGAAAATAAAGGGTAAAATCTAAACAAAAAAAAGTTAAAAAAACAAGAACATAAATATGACGAAGCTGGAGAAGAAGATGAAGAAGAGGATAATGATCATGAAGACGTAAAAGCAAAAGCAGATTTCAAATAATAAGACGAATGATAAAACAATAAAGTTTCAAAAATGATAAATAAGAATAATATAATGAAGACCACGAAAAAGAAGAATGGATAGATTCAGACATTCACAGCCCCTTATATATGTCGCTCAAACAAGACGGTTAACCTTGAGAGCATGTTTGCCGTATCTAAGATCTATATATCGAAATCGATAAACTTCTGAAACCCGATCAAGTTTGATTGATCGACGTTGGTTCATGATTGTACTGTAAACAGAGCTGTTCTGATGTTGTCAATCAAAATGGATGTTGTCTTGTTTGTGGTTCGTCTTTATTGTCAGTTTGTTGCACTATTTGTGCGCTGGTTGTCAATTATAATAACTTTGAAAAAAATATATTTTTGTGTTTTTCGGTTTCAATAATTTTTTAGTTTTCCTTCCATTTAAATCATTAAATGATAATTTTCTATGTTTTACTTTATCTTTATTTCCCTGTTTTACCTTATAATATGTCTTCTATTTTCTTCCATCTTAATATATGTTTTTCTTCTTCATTCTTTCCCATTACTATTTCAGCGTATCTATCTCTCGCTTATTTGTTTTCTTTAATCTATTTTCATTCTCTTTCACTACTCCCTCTTCGCACCTTCTTTTTCTCTTTTATTTCCTTATATCTACTTTCATCCTCATGCTTTTCACACTTTCATTCTATCCTTTCATCCTCTCTTTTCTCTTCCATCAACTCAGTCATTATGTCTTCTTACTTCTGTCTTCCATCTTCCTTTTGCCATTTTCCCCCTATGCTATTCAGACGTATTTGACGTTCCCCCTTCTTCACCTCGTTTTCTCATCTCTCTCCTTCCATCTCCCTCCTTCCATCCCCCTCCTTCCATCTCCCTCCTGTAGTCCCTTATTGCTGTAGTTTTCTTTTTTATCTTTCCTGATCTTTTTTCATAATTGTATCTTTGACTTTTCTTCCTCTATTTTTTTATCGTCCTTCTCATTCGTCATCAACATTGCTCCTACTTGATATCCCTCCTTCAACTTCTCTCCTCTATCTTACTCAATCAAACTACCTCTTCACTCATCACTCATCCACTTCCTTCTCCAACTTCTCTCATTCACATCACTCATTAAATCTGCCTCCTCCACCTACTTCCTTATATCTCCCTCATCCGCCTCGCTCCGTCACCATCTCTCCTTCATCTCCCTCCTTTACACTTCCTCATCTTCTTCCTTTCTCTTCCTCCTCCATCTTCCCCCGTCAACCTCTCTCCTCCTGGTGATGGCCACATCTGCTCTCTCTGATCCTCGTATGTCGGGCAGTTTTGCAGCAAATGTTCAGCGGTCATCTTTCCGGTACCACACGAGCATTCGTCAGTGCCACCTATCTTCAACTTATTGAATAGGTGGTACCTCAGTCTATTGTGGTCATTGCGAAGTCTGAAGACCACGACCTGCTCTCTTCTGTTCAACTGGTAATAGACATCGTTTTTTGTGTAGCCAATATTTTCTGTTTCCCGTTTGGTCATGTATCTGGCTCTAATAAGCCGTTTTGACTCTTCGTATGTCACACTAGGATCTGGTTGTGGTAGTCTTGCACCTTCTTTTGCCAGTCTGTCTGCCTCCTTGTTGCCTTGGATGTTACAGTGGGATGGAACCCACTGTACCACTACTCTTTTTGGTGCGGACTGCTGGCATAGTTGACAGAGTACTGCTCATAAATCATTAAGTTCAGTATTTTTCTGGCTTTTTGTGCTCCTTATCAATCTGAACTTCTTCTTTGTTCTTATTTTAGAATAATCTTTTTTTTTACTTTAGAATAATCTATTTTTTACTTTAGCATAATCTATTTTTTTACTTTAGATTAATCTTTTATTCTCAAATACAAGATTCCTATTACTTTAAAAAAAAAGTATATATGTGTATTCAATTGTAGGATACCATGTGGCCTAAAGGTTGTGATCTTGGTTTGCAAACCAGATGTGCCTGTTTCAAATCACGTTGCGAATAGTTAGACAGTTGGGTTTTCTCATGGTAGGACCACCTCCACCGGACGATCCAGTCGTAAAAGTCTACATAAGGAAGTCGGGGGACAATTAGTACTTCATCTTTGTCCTCTTGCTTACTTATTTTAAGTTCAGGAATTAAACATGTGTGCCATGAACAAGTCTTCCCGTTGCTATCTTTCCATAGACCAATTCTTTCTTGATGTCTCCTTTACGGACTTTCACATCTCCAAGGAGGTTGAGCTCAATGACCTGTCCCTGTAGCTGTTTTCCTAGGTTAATATGATATTTTTAGACCACATCTTGTGTTAGTGTTGGAGATGCAGGTGGTCATCCCTCACTCCTCCAGCTTTTCCTTCCTTACCTGTGCTTATACATTTATATTTATGTTTCTTGGGTGTGAAAATAGAACAGGTCAGGAACTGCGAGTATATGGGCTCCATAACTGACAACAGTGGCGACTGCTTAAAAGAAATCAGAAGGAGATTTAAAATGACAGTACATAGCCTACTCAACCTGGAGAAACTATAACAGAATACCAGCAAACTAATAACAGTGAACATTTTTAGAACCTGTATTTTTCCGGTTGCAGCATACGGCTGCCAAACATTGATAATTAACCTACATCAAGGATGAGAATCGAGTTTTTCGAGTCTAAATATTATAGAAAGGTTCTCAGAATACTGTAGACCAAACAAAACAAAAATGCCAATAATGCAGATATTCGACAAAAGCAGGGCATAGAGAAGAACTGGTTCATAAATTTCATTATAAACAGAAAATTTAATTGATTTCGCCACATCAAGAGATACAACTGTCTGGAGAGAACGATAATGGAAGGTATAGTGCCGAACAAGGGAGTCAGACGCAGACAAAGAATGCGAAGACACAAAAATGTCAAGGAATGATTTGGCATGATTCTGGAGCAGGCTGGAGATTTGGCAAGAGATTGAATTTCTTTTAGACGGACTTTCATAGGAACGACGTTCTGCAATGGACATGCTACATACTTTTATATATGATTAAGCCAATAAACACTTACAGAACGAAATTCAGACCTAAAGTTATCATAGAGAAGAAAAATCTTCAGAGTCGTGTATATCTCGGTTCGACTAAAAGCAAGAAAGGAATATGCCAAAAATAAATAATGAGAACAGTGTCTTGTCAATAAAATAAAATAAAATAATAAAAATAAAAAAACACGTTTAGAAAAACAATACAAAATTTTTAAAACCGTTTGGAAAAACAATAACAAAATGAAGAAAAAAAACGTTTGGAAAACAAATAACAAATTGAAAAAAAAACGTTAAGAAAAACAATAAAAACAAAAAAAACCATTTGGAAAAACAATAACAAATTTAAAAAAACCAAAAAAAACAATAGCAAAATAAAAAAGAAACGTATGGAAAAACAATAACAAAATGAAAAAAAACGTTTGGAAAAACAATAACAAAATGAAAAACAAACGTTTTGAAAAACAATAAAAAAATAAAAAAAAGGGAAACAACAATAGCAAAATGAAAAAACCTTTGGAAAAACAATAACAAAATGAAAAAAATCCTTTGGAAAAACAATAACAAAATGAAAAAAATCCTTTGGAAAAACAATAACAAAATGAAAAAAATCCTTTGGAAAAACAATAACAAAATGAAAAAAACCTTTGGAAAAACAATAACTAAACGAAAAAACCTTCGGAAAAACAATAACAAAATGAAAAAAAACGTTTCGAAAAACAATAACTAAACGAAAAAAACCTTTGGAAAAACAATAACAAAATGAAAATAAAACCTTTGCAAAAACCAAAAAAATTTTTTCTACAAATTTGAAAAATCAATAACAACATGAACAAAGAACTTTCGGAAAAACAATAACAAAACGAAAAAAAAAACATTACGGGGAAGTGCACCCTCCCAACGTACGGATGCGAGACATGGTTAGCCACTCAAACCCTCTAGAGAAGATTGAATCCTTCGAGCTAAAATGCTATTTTAGAGTGCTCAAAATTCCATGGATCAATTTTTTTAAAAATCGCACATACCCATAGGAGCACGAAATCAAACAAAACAGACTACTACATAACATTATGTCAAAGGAATTAACATAATTTGGTCACACCAAACGTCACAATAGTATAGAAAGAACGGTACTGGAAGGCATGGTGCTGGCAAAAGAGTCAGAGAAAGACCAAAGAGAAGATGGACATGGACGTTACAGAAATTTTGGAGTTGACAGTAGAAGGCACGGGAGAGCTGGCCAGAGATCGAGTCTCTTACAGGTCAGATTAACTATCATGAGAGCGACGTTCTTTAAAGGACATTCTGTTTCTGTTTTTAAGAATCGACGTCACTGCACTCCGGGCATACCCATTGATGTTCAGTCTCCCATTAAGTGGCGTAAGGTATGGATGCTGATGGTCCCTGTAGCTCGCTGGTTTTACACTCTCCTACGTCGTCCTTTCATGCGCCCCACTCCGCTCGAACCTCGTTTAATGTCGAAACTTTGCAGTCTGTGGATTGCTGCTTCATCTATTGCGGTGTCCTCATCCAGCAGGCGGTGATTGATTGATGTCAAAATGTCACTTCTGTCCTTCACCAATGTGTCCATGATGGAAGCTTGTGAAGCCAAGATGTCAGCTCTTTCATTGCCCTGAACCACGGCATGAGCAGGACAGTAGATCCAGGTCAACGCCTGGAGGTTTGAGGCATCAACAGCAGCTATCCACTCGTACCTAAGCCATCACTTCTGTACTTTCTGAAGTGCGGCTTGCGCGTCTGTCACGATGACTGCCTTTGTAATAGACGTATCAGATATCCATTTCAGTGCTGAGGTCACTGCTTCCGTCTCCATTCTCATACTGGAGGTTGTTGACATGTATGCCCTACTGCGCTCAGCCACGACCTCTCCTCTCACTCTAGCCGAGAAACCCCAGCCTGATGTCCCACTGCGCACGACTGATCCGTCGGTGTATATGACAGCGTCATTCTCCTGCGTGTTCTCAGTTATCAGCTGATTTTTTTCGTGCTCTGCACTCTCATTGTTCCGTCCTCTGCATTCCTTGCCTAAGGTTATGATGACTCTCTGGTACTCTATCATTCTATAACCAGTAGACCCATTCTTTCCCTTTGGCTATCGTCTCAGCTGGAGTGACGTGTCGGATTGTTGTCTCAGCTTGTGCCATCCATGACGACCCTCTCTTGATTCTTGATCCTTTGGTGTCTGAGATACTACTGTGCAGAGGGTGCCGCGTGTCTGTGGTGACACACATATAGACATTGACTTTTGCCAGTTTATGTCTGGATGTCACTGATAACAATCCCAGCATGTACCGCATCATCTCAATCGGGGTATCTCTAGTGCAGCCCAGAACTAGTCGCATACTTTCATTCTGGATGTGTTCCAATCTTTAATACTGTGTTCTTGATAGTGTGTAGTCCATAATCGATGACAAACAGCACGACTTGACGAAATAGGATGAATAGGATGCGTTGTTTCAAGTTGGCAGCAGCCATGGTCTTGAGTGCTCCTAACCCTCTCTTGTATCTTTGTACGATGTGGTCAACATGGCAGTTATAGGAAAGACTGTTATCAAACGTCACTCCTAGGTATTTCAACCTGTCGCACCTGTCAATGGTGCAACCATCAAAAGTGATACCCGGGAGCTCGGCCTTTACTATGGAATTCTTCTTCTTCTTCTTCTTCTTCTTCTTCTTTGTCTTCTTCTTCTTCGTACGCTGTCAGACGTCAAATTGAATTTGTTCGAAGAAAGCAGCTGTCATCCTGAGGCTCTCGACACTGCCATATAGCTTGTTTAGTGTTGCCATTGGTGATGGCCACATGCTTTCTCTGGTCCTCGTATGTCGGGCAATTTTGCAGCAGATGTTCAGCGGTCATTTTCCCTGTACCACATGTGCATTCGCCAGTGCCACCTATTTTCAGTTGATTGAATAGATGATACCTCAGTCTATAGTGGCCTGTGGAGAGTCTGAAGACCACGACCTGCTCTCTCCTGTTCAATTGGTAATAGGCATAGTTTTTTGTTTAGCCAGTATGTTCTGTTTCCCATTTGGCCATGTATCTGGTCCTAATAAAGCTTTTGAACTCTTCCTAGGTCACACTAGAATCTGGTTGTGGTAGTCTTGCACCTTCTTTTGCCAGTCTTCTTTCTTTCTTTCTTTCTTTCTTTCGTTCTCTTTAAAATATTGTCTATATCTGCAATGTTGTCTCTTGTATAAAATTCACTGTTTTTTGTAGTTCGCATACAGGTCCATATAGTTTCTCTTCCAGTGTTGTTTCTGTGGGCCAGTGCGATTTTCTCTGTATATCATATTCGGGGCAGTTTTGTAGTATGTGCTCTGCTGTCCGCATGTACACATGACTGAGTTGCCAATCTTCATTTTTGTGTACATGTGGCTGCGGAGTCGGTTGTGTCCTGTTCTAAGGCGCAACACAACAGTTTGCTCTTGTCTGTTCATGTTATGGTAATCGTCTGGTGTTACTGTTGGTGGCTTTCTGATTGATTTGATCATCCTTATCTTATGTTGGTATGTAACTGGTACATCTGGTTGCTCGTCTGCAGCACCCTCCTTGCCAGTCGATCTGCTCTCTCATTTCCTGGTACTCCACAATGAGAAGGTATCCACTGCATGACAATCTTGCGCTGGTTGCTCAGTTCAGACAGTAGAGCCTGTAGATCTGGCAGTTTATCAAATTTAAGTGCTTGGAGTGTTGATTGTGCATCTGTAAGAAAAACTACAGGTTGTGAACTGAGTTTGGTGTTCAACAGTTTCTCAGTTGCCACCTTGATTGTCTGTATTTCTGCATCATATATATGACAGTATTTCCCAGTTGGTATTCTGACTGTATCCCTAATGTTGTTTTGGTATTCTATGTATACTCCCGCTCCACCATTCTTTACTGCATTCTGTGCTGACCCATCTGTGTATACTCTGATCCAGAGGTCTTGTGGGTATTCTTCATCCAGGAAACTGAGGATCACTATCCTACGTTGCACACTGTTCTTTTCTGTTCATCCTTGTCTAATATTACTTTCACTTTTGTTTGAATGCATACTGATAGTCCGTGCTCCTCTCTCCAAGGGGTTTGTTCTGGCACAGACTTTAGGGGGATGTCAACTTCAGGTAGATTCATAATTTGCCTGCGAAGTCATTTCGCCTTATGCATAAAACTACTTCTTTTCAGTCTTCCTATTGCTAAATTTTGAAATCTGTCTTTCATTGGATGGCTAGGCATGCAGAGGAACTTTTCTGCCTGTGTTAAAACCTTTGTGTCTCTGCGTTCTGTTAGTGCTTGTATCCTTCCCATTTTCTCCATCTCCACTATAGATGTTGATTTCATTGCTTCTGTAATGACCCTAAGTGCCTGATTGTGTACCTTATCCACCTCTTTTAGGGTAGTATTTGCTGCCGGGTACCACGCTACTGACCCATATTCTAGATGTGGCCGTATACCTTGTTGGTAAACTTTAAGTATTTTTCCACTAGCTCCCCATGTGGTTCCACTTAATTTTCTCAGGATGGCTAACTTCCTCCTGGCTTTTTTGGCTGCCTTGTTGATGTGTTCCCTCCATGTCCACATATCATCAAATGTAACTCCAAGATAGGTGGGTTGTTTATCTTCTTTGAGGTGTTCTCCATTTATCTTGATAACTCCAGCTTTTTGTTTTTGGGAGATGGTGAAAAGCGTAGTGCTACATTTTTCTGTGGTAATGTTTACACACCATCTGTTTGTCCATGAGGTCAAGGCATCAATAGCTCTTTGCAGCATTCTGGTGGCCGCTGTTGCTTGCTAATTTGTACACCATATTACCAAGTCATCTGCATACATTGCAACTTTTGTTCCTTGTGGTAGCTCAGCAATCAAGTCATTGATGAAGACTATGAAAAATGTAGGGGAAAGAACCCCTCCCCGAGGCACACCATAACGCAGTAGAATTTTCTTACTGTTTAAGCCATTTAGTTGGACTCTGGCTCTTCTGTTATGTAAGTATGCTTCTTTCCATTTGTTCATCATACCCATCACTCCATTATTCCTCAGTTTCTTTAAAAGTCCTTCTTTCCAAACTTTATCAAAAGCTTTCCTTAAGTCTATCCATGCTGCTAATACTAATTTCTTGTCCTGGAATGCGTCCTCGATCTCTTGTGAGAGGTATGTTACCTGGTCTTCAGTGGAGTTGCATTTCCTAAATCCTTCCTGCTGTGGCACAAGAAGGTTTTGGCTCTCAAGATACCACGGCAGCCTTAAGTTAATAATACGTTCCATTGTTTTACATATGCAGCTTGTGAGGCTGATTGGTCTATAGCTGGATGCCATGGAACTGTCTTTCCATGGTTTTGAGAGTGGTATCATGATTGCTTCTCTCCAGGTCTGTGGGACTGTACCTGATGTCCAACAAATGTTAAAGATCTGAAGCAGCTTTTTTTTTTGCTGCTGTTCCCAAGTTCTTGATCATCTCATTTGACACTCCGTCTGTTCCTGGCGACTGTCTCATTTTCAGTTTGGATATTGCCAACTCCAGTTCTTTGTATGTGATTGGTGTCTCCATAACTTCGGGTATGGCACCATCTAGCTCTGTATTTTGTTGTTCCTCACAAACAATTAGTTGTTTTTCTCTGTCTACTTCAATGTTGCTATCTTTTGCTAAAGAGCCCGCAAAGTAATCAGCGGCTTATTTGCCTGTGAGGATGTTTCCATCTTTGTTTAATGTAATTTTTGTGTTTCTCTGTGCACCCTCATCATTAAGTTGTTTTACCAACTTCCACAGTTTCCTGGTATCCTTTTCAAAGTTCAGAGACTCTGTTTTCTCCCTTCAACTTCTTCTTCTAGCCTGCAACTTTTCCCTTTGAAATTTGGCCTTAGCATGTTGCTATTGTTGGTGGTGTTCTTGACATGGCCTAATCTCTGCTTGCTTTCTAGATGTTTCTATCTCGTTTTGCAATTGTTCTAATTCACTATTCCAGCATGGCCTATATTGTTTGCGGGCCCCTTTAGGTATTGTTTCATGGGCAGCCTGTAGCATGCATCTGCTGGAATTATCGACTACCTTATTTATGTCTTCATTTGTTGTTAGATTTCTAGTCAGCACACTAGACCGATGCTGGTACATTGACCAATCTGCCTTCCTGTAATTCCACCGAGGCAGGGTACTACTTTCCTTGACATATTCATTTTCAATAGTTAGAAATACTGGTCTGTGGTCACTACCTCCAATTTGTTTCCTGACAATGCGTGTAATGTTCCATTCCATGCATGGTGAGTGGAATGCCAAATCTGGTGTAGAAGTGGTGTGCCATGATCTCGAGTAGAAGGTCGGTGGGTCTGTTGGCTGGTTAATCAGGATAAGTCCATTGTCATCCTGCCAGTTTTCTAGCTCCACACCCCTCCTATCCATTTGATCATAGCCCTAGCTCTGTGAGTGGCTATTGAAGTCACCACACACAATCATTCTTTCCTTTGTTGCAATCGTATTCAGTGCCAGTGGACGATCACTCGGACAGTAATAATTTAGAAGGTGGAATTCTATACTTTCTGTCTTGAGATGCATCATCTGGTATTCTGCCTCCTCCATATATACTTCCTGCTGATAAGCATTGATGCTATTTCTCACAAGTGTCAGTATTCCACCCTTCTGTCTGTCTTGTCGGTCAGACCTATCGCACTGGTATCCTCTACTTTTGAAGGCTTTTTTACTATAACCATCTCTTTTGCTGTTGACGCTTTCAGCATTCTAGTGCATTATTTTAAGTGTTCTTTCCTTTGTTTTTGGTTTTGTTTGGCCAGTAGCTCTACTCTCGTGCCTCCTGACTCCACTAGGAATCAGAGAAGGACCTCCAGTAATAAAGTTTGGGCCCTTTCGAGACGGGAGACCCGGCACTGTACCTGCCTAGTTGTCCACCATAGGCCGAGCATCATAACGTTTTGCAGATATAGGCATACTTTCATATTGCGCATTTGCGTGGCATCCTGATTGCTGTGGTGCGCCTTTTGGCTGGTTGCCTCCGTTTTCAGCACCTTAACGTTTCTTGGGCAGACTGTGGTCTTGCTCGAAAAGATGTGTGATGATGATGATATGAACTTATGGACCCATTTTCCAAGTATCTCAGAAGACAGGCAGTCCAGTGTGTCTGTGTCCCAGGAACGTCACGTCCTGCCAGAAACGTAGCAAATACTTTAGTATTCTTAGCTCCTCTGCAGTGATGGTACACCTAACATTCCCCGCCAGCTGGGAGGTTGTCACAAAGGGACAGAGGGGCAATGTCCGCTGGCCTGCATCTCTTCTACGTCCATTGGGATGACTGATAGAAGACAAAATTAAAGAACGAGGCAAGAATGCATTTAACCCATGAAGTGGGGGTGTATTGGTTTAGCCCAGAGCGTGTACCACTCGCCGGTGGGTTCTGCAGCTCCACCTAAAGGGCTCCACCTGCTCCTCGGCCTCTTAGTCTGGCCCCTCTCCAAGGACCTGTCCGGCTTGGGTGACCCTAACAGGAGTAAAACTCCCGCCGGCATAGCTCCCTGGATCACTGGGACACGCAAGCTCTCCAACCCCGTCAAGGTAGGCCTACATTTGGAGAGTTTTGCCAGTCTGTCTGCCTCCTCGATGCCCTGGATGTTACAGTGTGATGGGACCCACTGTACCACTACTCTTTTTGGTTCGGACTGCTAGCATAGTTGACAGAGTACTGCTCTTAAATCATTTAGTTCAGTATTTTTCTGGCTTTTTAGTGCTGTAACCACGGCCAGGTCATCTGTAAACAGGACTATCTGGCTTTCATGGCTTTCACCTGTCAGCATTGCTTTTACTGCAGCCTTCAGTACCTCTGTCTCCGGTCTGAAATTGTTTCAGTATTTTCCAGCTGCTACTGACAGTGTTATTGTTTTACCATTTGTTAGGCTCAGGAATACCCCTCCCCCTCCAGTCTGTGTTGTGTTTGTTACATAACCGTCAGTGTATGCATGGGTCCAGTCCATGCTTGGGTAGTTTTAAACTATGTACCTCCGAGTTATGTCTCTTCTTTATTTTTCAGTCTGGCTGTTCTTTTTCCAATACCTGCTATATTTTCTACCACCTCCGGAATGATATGCTGCTTCCATGTGGGTTTGCGTACAGTACGGATGGGCTTTGGTGTTGTTATGGTGCTGATAGGGTCTTTGCTCATCTTTGCTTTGGCTATTTCTGCAAAGTTTCTCCGCTTTAGTTTCCCTTTTCCAAATCTATTTAGTCTCTGATGCATTGGATGGTCTGTCAGTCTTCTGAGTTTCTCTGCTTGCTGCTGGGCTCTGCAGTCTATTCTGTCGGTCATGGATTGTAGATTTGTAATCTCTTCAAGTTCTACAATTGGCGTTGACTTCATGCCTCCTGTTATAACTCTCTTGGCTTGGTTTTGAAGTTTGCTAATTTTATCAAAGTTCGCCTTTGCTGCTGTTGTCCATGCCGCAATGCCATACTCGAGAACTCGTCTCACTCTTCCAGTGTACAGTTTCTTCAGTATTCTTTCGTCTGCTCCCCAGCTTGTGCCATCAAGTTTCCTCATGATTGCCATTCTTTGTCTTGCTCTCATTCGGTTTCTCTCGATCTAACTTTTCCATGTCATGCGCCGATCAAATATTACGCCCAAGTAGTTTGGGTTGTCGTTTGGCTGCAGATATTTGCCGTTTAGGCTTGTTTTGGTATTCTGTGGTTTGATTGAAAGCCAGAATATCGTACATGTTGTTCTTTCTTCATTTATTGTGACTGGAATTATTCAAAGAGCACCACATCATGCAGGCCTTGTTCAGATTGATCTTGGAGCTTGAGTCGATAGGACACTCAAGATAATGATGATACATATACACTTGCGCCTCAATTCAGCTCATACAGAATGCTCTGTGATCTCAGCGTACGTAACGGGACATTTAATTTGGGGTTAAGCGGAGGACAGGTCAAAATAATTTTATTATAAATAAATAAGTACATATTTAGATAACGATATCAGTGTTGAAAAGTTTATTATATTCACTTTTAGAATAGTTAGAGTCATGGTTATGGTTTGGGTGAATTTTTAGGTTAATGTTATGATTATGGTGATTAGAGTTAGGGTCAGATAAGACAGTTGTCATTACATCGGCTGTCTGGATAATGTCATGCTGCTGTAGAAACGGGATGCAGCTCTCTTTATCATAGACCAACGTTTGACAGATTCAAGAAATTCTCGTTTATTCTTCTTCTTCGTTCGTTCTCAATCTCCCACTACTAAACCATGAAATGGTAAGTAGTAGAGTGTACTCCAGAGAACGGCATGCGTTGTGCTGTAGTTTACAGCTTGGCTGCGATATTTGCACCTTTCGGTCCAACACATGCGACTTCAGCAAGCATTTTATGAGTACCGGGTTAGCATTCCCTCTTCGATCCCTTCTCCTTAGCCAGTCTGCCCTACTGCAGCCTGTTTTCCAGGATCACCGCGTGGAGGTGTAGAAGGGTCTTGGCAGCTATGGTTCGCTGGCCCTGACGCTAGCAGTCAGCTATGGGTCGCTGACCACTGCAGCTCATGCGCTGCTCAGCATCTTGATCCCTCTCGTTTATTCGTTTCTAATAGAATGTTTTACACCCCAAACAGTTGAAATGTAGACTATTCTGTGACGTCAGCACCTAAAATTCGGTCCTATAAACATACATTTCTTTTGTTTGGAGTGAATTAAGACGCATGTACCATATATATATTTATATATATATATATATATATATATATATACATATATATATATATATATATATATATATATATATATACACACACACACATACACATACACATAAAATAAGTGAAAAAGATACTGTCACGGTCTGCAGCGCTTCTCTACTGAACTCGTTCCATCATACCAGGTATTACAATGACCTATATCTGGCCTCATGAATATTCATAAGCGGGCTTCATTCCTGGTTTGATTTGATTACGAGCAAAAGGACGGGGTGGGGGTGGGTGGAGGGGGACATAGCTAATTGAATTAGCGGCAATTGATTTCATACATGAGCCAATATAGAAAAAAAAAACTCGTGGAATGAATGCCTGCCTCGACAGGGCCGTATTTCTTACAATGTGACGATCTAACGAGATGCTGGATACATCTCTTTCTCGAGTTTCTCCCTTAAGGTTCATTAGCATATTTTAATAATAGTTTGAATTGCTATAAATTAGGGAGACACTTAATGGAAGACATCTTGATGAGTGGATCTCAAACTTGTGGCTGTTGGGGCAGACAATGACGTGTTTTATATAAGGCATATTACATTAGGGTTGCAGTGGCCGAGATGGAAGGCACTCACCACTCAAAGCGATAAACGGAAACGGCGTGGGTTTGATGACTCGATATCAGCAAAAGGACAAGTTTCACGACTCAATATCAGCAAAAGAACAAATTTGATGACTCGATATTAGTAACAGGACATGTTCGATGACTCGATATCAGCAAAAGGACAAGTTTGATGACTCAGTAAAAGCATTATGACAAATTTGACGACTCATTATCAACAAAATGACAAGTTTTATGACTTAATATCAGCATAAAGATGAGTTTGATGACTAAATATCATTAAAAAGGCAAATTTGACGAATCAATTCCAGCAAAAGGATAGGTCCGATGACTCGATATTAGCAAAACGACAAATTTGACGAATCAATATCAGCAAACAGACAAGTTTGATGACTAAATATTAGCATAAAGACACGTTCGATGACTCAATGTCGACATAAAGGCAAGTTTAATGACTCTATATCAGCAAAATGAAAAGTTTGGTGAATCAATATCAGCAGACAGACACTTTTGATGACTAAATATCAGAAAAAGGACGAGATTGGTGACATAATATCAGCAAACGGAGAAATGTAATGACTCAATATAAGCAAAAGGATACATTTAATGACTCAATTTCAGTATAAGGACAAGTTTGATGACTCAATATCAGCACGAGGACAAGTTGTATGGCTCAATATCAGCAAAAGGACATGTTTGATGACTCAATATCAGCATAAGAACAAGTGTGAAGACTCAATATCAGCATAAAGACAAGTGTGAAGACTCAATATCAGCACAAAGACAAGTGTGAAGACTCAATATCAGCATAAGGACAAGTGTGAAGACTCAATATCAGCATAAGGACAAGTGTGAAGACTCAATATCAGCATAAGGACAAGTGTGAAGAGTCAATATCAGCATAAGGACAAGTGTAAAGACTCAGTATCAGCATAAGGACAAGTGTGAAGACTCAGTATCAGCAGAAAGACAAGTGTGAAGACTCAGTATCAGCAGAAAGACAAGTGTGAAGACTCAGTATCAGCAGAAAGACAAGTGTGAAGACTCAGTATCAGCAGAAAGACAAGTGTGAAGACTCAGTATCAGCAGAAAGACAAGTGTGAAGACTCAGTATCAGCAGAAAGACAAGTGTGAAGACTCAGTATCAGCAGAAAGACAAGTGTGAAGACTCAGTATCAGCAGAAAGACAAGTGTGAAGACTCAGTATCAGCAGAAAGACAAGTGTGAAGACTCAGTATCAGCAGAAAGACAAGTGTGAAGACTCAGTATCAGCAGAAAGACAAGTGTGAAGACTCAGTATCAGCATAAGGACAAGTGTGAAGACTCAGTATCAGCATAAGGACAAGTGTGAAGAGTCAATATCAGCATAAGGACAAGTGTGAAGACTCAGTATCAGCAGAAAGACAAGTGTGAAGACTCAGTATCAGCAGAAAGACAAGTGTGAAGACTCAATATCAGCATAAGGACAAGTGTGAAGACTCAATATCAGCATAAGGACAAGTGTGAAGACTCAGTATCAGCATAAGGACAAGTGTGAAGACTCAGTATCAGCAGAAAGACAAGTGTGAAGACTCAGTATCAGCAGAAAGACAAGTGTGAAGACTCAGTATCAGCATAAGGACAAGTGTGAAGACTCAGTATCAGCAGAAAGACAAGTGTGAAGACTCAGTATCAGCATAAGGACAAGTGTGAAGACTCAGTATCAGCATAAGGACAAGTGTGAAGACTCAGTATCAGCATAAGGACAAGTGTAAAGACTCAGTATCAGCATAAGGACAAGTGTGAAGACTCAGTATCAGCAGAAAGACAAGTGTGAAGACTCAGTATCAGCATAAGGACAAGTGTGAAGACTCAGTATCAGCAGAAAGACAAGTGTGAAGACTCAGTATCAGCATAAGGACAAGTGTAAAGACTCAGTATCAGCAGAAAGACAAGTGTGAAGACTCAGTATCAGCATAAGGACAAGTGTGAAGACTCAGTATCAGCAGAAAGACAAGTGTGAAGACTCAGTATCAGCAGAAAGACAAGTGTGAAGACTCAGTATCAGCATAAGGACAAGTGTGAAGACTCAGTATCAGCAGAAAGACAAGTGTTAAGACTCAATATCAGCATAAGGACAAGTGTGAAGACTCAGTATCAGAATAATAATAGCTCTCCTTCGCAAGCAATGATGACAGCAGCAGTCAGACATGTTGTTGTGCTGCCACTTGACCAGTGAGTTCGGAGGTGGCTGTATAGTCCAATTCTGGCACGGAAAATCCTTTCAGATACGTAGCATTTAATGTCAGAATTGGACATGTGAACGTTAGATGTTTTGTCTTTTAGTAAAGTGCGTTTTTTCTGTGCTTCGGAGGTCCGGCGTTCCACAGCAATGGAGGTGCATCTGATGGTGGTTCTACGCCATGCCTTGTGGTCCTGTGCGAGACATTCCCATGCGTTTGCATCGATGCAGAAGCGTGTCAGAGATACTTTGAGGGAGTCTTTGAAACGTTTCTTATAGCCACCGGCCAGACGCAGGCCATCTTTCAGCTCACCATACATTAGTTGTTTTGGGATGCGGTTGTCTGGCATGCGCACGACGTGGCCGGCCCACCTGATCTGGGTCTTCTGCAACAGTGTGTGGATGCTAGACATTTTTGCCTTCATGAGGATCTCGGTGTCTGGTAACCTATCCTGCCACATTATTTTGAACAATCTACGGAGGCCCTTGTATGGAAGTGGTTTATTTTCCTAGCATGCCTGCTGTACACAGTCCACATCTCACTGGCATACAGAAGAGTGGGGAGCACTACAGCTCGGTTGTCTTTGAGTTTTGTTTCAAGCCTAAGACCCCTCCGATTCCAGACACTGTTGCGCAGCCTTCCAAAGGCAACATTGGCCTTGGAGATTCTTTTACTGACCTCGCAGTCAATAGTAGTTTCCCTGGAAAGAGTGCAACCAATTTACGTGAAGCTGTTTACTGATTCGAGGCGCTTATTCTTGACTATGATATCTGGGTCGCGATATGCTTCACTCCGGGCAGGCTGAAACATTACTACGGGTTTTTTTGTGGATTTAATTTTAAAAACGAACATCTCGCAGGCTGGTGATAACACATATGTCTGCATGTCTCTTTTGGTACATGCAGCGAGGGCACAGTCATCAGCAAAAAGCAAGTGAGACGATTGTGTCCTTTACCTTGCTATGTGCTTGCAGTCGCGTTCGATTGAAGAGTTTTCCGTCAGTCCTGTATTTTATTTCCACTTCGTTTTTGTTACAACCCTGAGAGTTAACGCTGAGCATGGCAGTAAACATTATGCTGAAGTGTGTTGGGGCTAGTACACATCTCTGCTTGAAACTCTGTCTTCCACCAGTCTTCTGGCCTGCTCTAAAATCAAATCCAGCGTCTCTTATTTAAAATTTTTTTTTATTTTGCTTTCACCTTCATTATTTATTTCCCAAGGCGGTATGCGTTGCATTGTGGTTTTTATTTTGCGCCTGTTGGCCTAGTGCATCCGACTTCAGTATGCATTTTATGTAAGGGTCTGCTTTCTCCTGCATTTTCTAAGAGTTTGCTTCCCCGGGGTAACGTCCGGTGCTGTGATGGGGATCGAACCCAGTACCTTCGGTTGTGAGCCGTGTCACTTAACCATTTGCTTATGTCGTGCCCACAGCGTCTCTTTGATGTCCTGAGTCCACCGTCTTCACAATCAGCCCCTGTTTCGCTATCCAGTGACCATGCCTTCCATAACCACTCTTCCCAGTCAGTTGTGTCGTTTGACGTGTCCAAAAAACCTCAGTTTTCGCGTCATTTCTTCATTTATCAGCCAATTCTCCTCTACATGAAGGTCTTGAAGAATAAATGTGTTTCTTTCTTTCTCTGTCCACGGGATTGTCAGGACTCTTCTGTAGCACTGTGTCTCAAAAACACCGATCTTCACTCTTATTGCTTTTGTAATCGTCCATGTTTCATATCCATAGGTTACCACAGGAAAAATACATTCTCTTAGGATATTTAGTTTTAGTGGCTTGTTTGTATTATACCAAAGGTTCTGCATATTCTTTAGACTCTGCCTTGCCATAATCAGTTGTTTTCTTACTTCCTATGTACAGTCTCCATTGTTATTTAGTAATGATCCCAGATATCTAAAATGTTCAACATTTTCAACCTCATCGCCAGCGATCTCAATTTTGGTTTGGATTTGTGTCTTATCAGTTGTCATTATCTTTGTTTTATTTGTATTGAGGTAGAGATTCTGGGCGTCACTATGCTCCTGGACTGATGTCATTATTAGTTCTTGTCCCCTGTCGCTGTTTGAGAGCAAAACTAGAGAATTCCGGACATTTCTACTGGATATAAATGACAGAAACGGGGCAACTATGACAGAGAGCAAAGACATTATAGAAAGATAGATGGAATACTGCAAAGAGATGTACGGGAACAACCCAGAAAACGAAGACATGCCAACAAACAATGAAGAGCAAGAAAATGAACCCACATTGCGATTCGTGCGATAATATTCGATTTAAAAAAATGTATTATGGTTTCCTTTTCTGCAAGCTCATGACCAGCTGCTATGTTTATGTAGTATACACTTATTTAGTCTGCTTTAAAAAGAAATATTTATTATTTTCACCCATTGCCACGTCGACAAAGAAATGGAATGCTTCCTATAATGGATGTTGTAGATACTCCTTCTTCTTCTTCTTCTTCGTACGCAGTCAGACAGTAACCATTATTTTTTCGAAAAAAGCGGCGGTCATCCTGAGGCTGTCGACACTGCCATAGAGCTTGTCTTGTGGTTCCACTGGTGATGGCCAGGATGTTTAAAATACAACAGTAATAATAATAATAATAGAATAATTATTGCCCATCGCAAAGCGATGATGGTCACAACACCAAACGGTTTTGACTTAATATTGGGATGTGCGCTGTATATGGATTATAGTGAGTAAGAAGTTGCGCTGGTCATCAATCTCATTCTTATTCCGGGTTATCTTGAATCAGTGGCAAGACTATTGGTCGAGACAAGTGGGGCTAACTCGGGATGCAGGCACTCTGGTCTTGCCTCCCGTGAGACCAAGGGTCGCTTGAAACTTGGGGGATTCGATCGGCACGATTTCCGTTCATCACTCTAAGAGGTGAGCGCCTTAACCTCTTGACTATAACGACCCCCCAGCTACAACGGTACATTGGAAGAAATATGCATGGACCCGATAGTCTGACTATTAATCGGATATGGCTGAATTGTAAACTTCTTCACTGCAGATGGGACCAATGCGTAGTAATATCTGAAAACATGAACATTACGAGAAACACAGACTAGACACTCCGTCAATAGATCAAACATAACTGACATTGTAAAATAGTATTAGACAAATTGATGATAAAGTAAAAGCCATAGAACTTCTATTAGCTGTCGGTATGGTCTTTCATTGTTCAATTCGAATAGTTGATTGATTACCTATGCGAAGTCATGACAGGAGTATTACAATTGGAGACATAAAGTTGCATGTAATTAAATGTCCATTATTTGTAAAAAGGTCGTGTTACTAAGAGTGGTACTATTATACAATACATAAATAATAGATTCGTTAAACAATTGACATCGACGAAATACGAGGGACGTTCAAATCAAACCGGGACTTGTTGTGATAGTTCTACCTTAATGGGTTACAGCGTGCTGAAACATTTATGTTCTATTATGCTAGGTGATCCACTTACCACCGGGCCAGTCACGTGACAGATACATAATATGGCGGACAACACTGTTAGTGTTTGCATGGAACTGAGTGTTGTGATGAAGTTTCATGTGAAAGAAAGCGTGAAACCTACGGAAATTTACAGAAGACTGCAATCGAAATACGGTGATCAGACACTCAGTCTCAGTAAGACATTTCAGTGGTGTAAATGTTTCAGAGAAGGCCGTACATCCGTGAGTGATGATCCCGTCCTGTTCCTGCAAAATAACGCTCGACCTCATACGGCTCACCGCACTTAGTGCCACTTGCATCAACTCGGCGGGGATGTATTGCCACATCCAACTTACAGCCCAGACTTCGCTCCAAACAATTTATATCTGTTTGGACCACATCATTCCTGGGAGGTCAGAATTTCAGCACTGATGACGAAGTGAAATAGGCTATCCTGGATTTGTTCAGACATACTGTCTACATTGAAGCTTTTCAAGCATTACTTAAACGTTAGGATAAGTGCCTAAATGTTGCAGGAGATTATATCAAAACATAAATAGCATTTTGACTAGTTGATAGTTTTTTTTATTTTAAAAAAAGGTCTCTGCAACTCGTATTATCATCTCTAAGGCAGAGTATTTTAGTGTGCCATTCATGGGAACGAGAAAGCAGGCGAGCTTGCAAAAGCTGTGAGTGGCGGTCCGCAGACTTGCCATACCGAGAGCTATAAAGAAGAAAAGACTCTGATCAAACGATCCTCGAGGACGGAATGGAGCGACCACACAAAGAACACAGGTCAGAAAATGACAGCATAAACAAACTTGGCCGAGATGGGCAGATAAAAAGTCTTCAGACTCTGACCATGTCAGCATAGATAAACTTGGCCTAGATGGGCAGATAAAAAGTCTTCAGACTCGGAACATGTCAGCATAGATAAACTTGGCCGTGATGGGCAGACAAAGAGTTTTCAGACTCAGAAAAGGACATTGCAGGCCCAAGGCTCACCTCCACAGAATGGGTCTTAGAGACACCGTTCTGTGTGATTGCTGAGCACTCAAGCAAACACCAGAACATGCCCTGCAGGACAACTCTACTGTTACGGGCCAAAGAGAGGAAGTCTGGCCAGAGGAAGCGACCATGCTCGAAAAGCTGTAGGGCAACGGCGAAGAACTGAAACGCGCAGTCTCTTTCGTGAACTTCACCGGGCTAGAAGTATAGCATCACTTGATCGAATAAGTGGTAGAAGATGAAGAAGAAGAAGATGTTTGCCAGAACCTATACGACGATTAAATTAGTCTGCCTTGTCAGGATCAGAATCTCTATATTTGAAATGGTGTTTATAAACTAATTTTATAAACTAATTTTATAACATAATTTGTATTTCGTTACACGCATAGCATTTTCGATAAGTAACATTACATAATTTTTGGGATATGTGGGTTTATCAAATTTCATTGCATAGAATTGTCGCAATTTTTAATGACTATCACCTGTGCCTGTTTTCAGAATTAGCATACTTACTTAGTCACCTGTTTAATTTTGACAATTTGTTGCATTATTCTCTACATTTTCATAAATTCCTTTCACGCAATGGCTGGATTTGCCTATAGTATATATAGTTGAAATGAAAAAAAAGAAAATGTTTTACACCACAAAGCACCGTGGCTAATTTCATTGACGACAATATAATTTTATTTGGAAATGTCGCGCAAAACGACACTTTCGTTTGTAATATGTTCTTCTATGGTTCCAATTATAATTGTTTCAATAGTTTTCTTTATTTCAATAATGTTAGTACTCACTGTCTTGCAGCATCCATACTCACAATTATAAAATAAATAATATGCATTGTATTTTCATTTATTCTCATAATTTACTTTAAATTGTTTGTCCATTTACGAAGTGTTACAATCTAAATGCAATCAATGTTATTAATAGTAAAGAAGCTTTAACTACGAGACGTGTTCAAATGAAATTCGACCAAACTGCACCAAGGAACATGCGTTCGATACACACGATGACGTCACTTATGATGTAAACAGCACATACCAACCGTCAAGTTAAAAAAATTTCAAATTTCTCCGATTCATAGTGCCATGAGCAGACCGTTGAAAACATGGCGGGTGAGATACGGAATCCGTCCAGAGTTGATCATCGAGCGATGGTTAGGTTTCTAACAGCTGAAGGATGCCGACCAGTTGACATTCATTGTAGAATGCAGGCAGTGCACAGTGACAAAAGTGTGTCGAAGAGAACAATTAAGAACTGGACAACGATGTTTAAATGAGGACGCGAGTTAACGATAGATCTTCCGAGACCAGGTCAGGCGCATATTGTTGCCTTATCTAACGTCATTCTTTACACATCGTTGTCCAGTTCTTCACTGTTGTCTTCGACACACTTTTGCCCCCATACACTGCCTGCATTCTACAATGAATGTCAACTGGTCGACATCCTTCAGCTGTTAGAAACCGAACCACCACCGCTCGCTGATAAATTCTGGGCGAATTCCGTATCACACCCGCCATGTATTCAACGGTCTGCTGAGGAAACTATGAGTCGGAGGATAATGCAATTTTGCAAACTAGACAGTTTCTATGTGCTGTTTTCAAAAGAAGTTACGAAATCATGCACATCGTACGTATGTCCGCTTGTTACAGTTTGGTCTGGTTTGGCTTGGGTTGGCTTAGTTTGGCTTGGCTTGGCTTCGTTCGTTCTCAATCTCTGGTTTCATTTTAACACACGTCGTATTGAAAAGTTGCTGTACAGCTAGAAAGACGGGCAGATGTTCAATACGCTTCTGCTAGTTATAAATAAATAGGTTGCAGAATAGAATGATGCAGGGACAGTAATCGTCGAATTACACATGGACCAAACTGTGATCATCTAGTACGTATTCATGTTTTACTATGGTGCCCAGAGATCATTAACTGGATTGCAATCCGGCCCTTAGATAATGAACGTGACTGCATGCAGCCCTCAGATAATTAACATGACTTCATGCAGCCATTAGATAAGTTACGTGACTGTATGCATTCCTTAGATAATTAACCTGACTTCATACATACCTTAGATAATTAACGTGGCTTCTTACAGTCCTTAGATAAATAACGAGACTTCATGCATCCTTCAGATAATTAACGTGGCTTCATGCAGCCTTCAGATAATTAACGTAACTTCATGCAGTCCATAGATAATTAACGTGACTTCATACAGTCCTTAGATAACTTACGTGACTTTACAGTTTTAGGATAATTAACTTGACTTCATAGAGCCCTTGGCTCATTGACTGAAGCGTTCCATCTTGTAAATTCAATAATCTAAATGCAATGAGTCCTTGACTGCATGTATACCTTGGTTCATTAATTTAAGTTCTTGAGTCTTTCTAATAATGAGTTTAATTTCACGCTTAATTTGGTTAATTATTTTAAGTTCATGCGGGCCTTAAATAATTAATTTGTGATCTTTTGCGACCTTTGGCGATTAAGCATACTTTATAACGTACTTGAAACCTAAATTAACATCGTGTGCACTTTAACATCCCCAGGATAGTTAACTTGACTTCATGCGGGAAGGGTTATTTAAATTGATTTTTTGCAGCTTTTGAATCCATATTTTGATTGAACGCAATCCTCGTATCATTAGCTTGATGCCCTTGATGCTTAACTAACGTCATTCAACCCATAACCCGTCAATCCGAATACATGAGGACCTCAGAGTGAAAATAGCTTGAGACTCCTTGTATTGATTTCCTTTAAGAGGTGTATCTCTTAATGATGCTAGTACTGGCCATTTGACAGAGTTTCCGGATCAGTTCCTGTATAAAACGTATGCCACACTTTCTTTTTTAAAGGGGTTCTCTTACAATTTTAGATGCGGACGAATCTCTTATGTGATCTTGAATAAGTAAATCAATGATCACAAGGCAGCATGTTGCCAGAAAGGCTTCATCTTGTCTCCACAATAGATGATAAGAGGTGTTCATGTTCCACTACAGCCGGAATATAAGACCACCTCTACATTTTGCCTTCTTCTGGAAGCTTGAATTCGTGCATGTTGTGTGCTTTTGTATTGGTGGTTTCTGTAGCAATTGATATTACACGATGAGGCTGCTGGCTACATGCAGAATTCTGTTTAGTTGTCTTCTGCACATTGCATCGATGTGGTGGGCCTATTCTACCCCCCCCCCCCCCACCCCACCCCCAATTCTTTTGAATTATCATATAGTTAAAATGCATATCTTTTGAAGAGCTTGTTAACCTTATAACTCTCAATGAAAGATATCTATTTGATCATTCCTTCATCAATGTATAAAAAAATGTTATTCTGTGGCATTTTAACTCTCATGATAGGGAAACAATTTATTTTTGCTTTCTTTTTCCACTTGGAAACCCTCGATCGCATCTCGTCCAATTCGCTGAAAAGCGTCAGAAATTATTTTTTATTGAAATTTTCAGAAGCAGACGAAAAATGAAATTAAGAAAAAAAATATGATGCATTGAGTTTTATTGGTCACATTTCATTGAGGCATTTATTTCAATTTCTAAAAGCCGCTGGATGAATTCATGTCTGAGGAGTAACAGCTACTTGCTTCTGCAGCCGCCCCGGTGTGTGCAGTTTAGGTTTTAATTTTACCAATTGCATGTCATGATTCGCTGCATCTGGAAGGTACCCCTCTTCCTATCACCGCATGACTGGTAGATCGGTCTATGAATTTTGGAACAGTAGCAGGGGTAACCTTGCCTGATTTCCAAATTATATTATAAGTCAGTAAGTAGGTCACACGTTGATCTGTAGTAGCTGAAAAATGTAACTGGTAATTTGATCAAATAGACAGCAACATCCAGCTTTGTGATTACCGTAGGTTAGCAGACGCTAGGTGGCAGCAACATCCAGCTTTGTGATTACCGTAGGTTAGCAGACGCTAGGTGGCAGCAACATCCAGCTTTGTGATTACCGTAGGTTAGCAGACGCTAGGTGGCAGCAACATCCAGCTTTGTGATTACCATAGGTAGCAAACGCTAGGTATCGCATGCACGTGCGCAGATCGGATTCAAATGGTGCATATGCTCATAAAGTGTACACTTAAATAACAGTGTGATGCTAATTGGTTTTTAAACAAAATTGCAATTCAGAAGAGGGAAGAGTGTGGCAAAATAATTTCCTGCAATAGATAACCACAAGGATATGCCTCCTGTTTACGATGAGAATTGTTTGTCACGTGAAGCAGTGCATAACTGAGTCAATAGATTTTCTTTAAAAACATGGCTTACACATTGTTGATGAGGCTTGACCTGGTGGTCCCGAAGCAACAGAAGCATCAATGCGACGGGTGGAGTAGATGATTTGAGATAGCAGACACGTTACGATAAATTGACAGTGTAGCGACTGCAATAAGGTGTTCGCATGGTTTACTCTACAGTATACTGCATGATCCCGCCTTGGCAAAAGATGTTTCGTGAATGACGAAGTGGTTGAACATGAAGTCCAAGTGTGGCTGAGACAGCAGACCAACGACTTCTATCCTGCAAGTTTTTATGCACTGATAAAGCATTGTGATAAGGTTAAGAAATATGGACTATATTAGTGCAATAATAAATGGTTATTAAGTTTGCATCTCATTTAGTTGCTGGGGAACGGCGTGGGCTAGTGATTAAGTGACACGGCTCACAATCCGAAGGTGCTGGATTCGATCCCAATCACAGCACCAGTCGTTTCCCAGAGGACGCAACTCCTTAGAAAATGCAGGAGGAAGCAGACCCTTACATAAAATGTATGTTGAGGTCGTATGCACTGGGTCGACAGGCGCAAAAATAAAATAATAACCTTAGTGCAAAGCATACCAACTTGGGGAATTAAGAAATAATGCAAACACAACAATTTGTTCACAAAAATTGTGTTGTATTTTTAAGTTACAAATGAGGAAATACGAGGTAGAATTACAACAGCAATATGGCCTTTTGAAGACCTCTTGGCATGTGAGGTTGTGAGGATGTCTTCATGTGTGCCCCAACGACATCTCCGGTTACGAGATGATCTGATCTGAGCTGACCTGTTATTTTTAATGGTTTCATTCCCTATTTACTAACGTATCCGCGTATGAATAAATAAAATCACCAATTACCATCATCAAATCTACACAAATGGTAACGCTCGCTATCTTCACCTTTCATTTCTCGCCCGTTATCATCTCCACCACTTTACGTGCTGTAGCATCACGGATTTTTCTGACAGATATCGGCATATATGCAAAATAGTCATAAAGAACATTAGTTACCTCTGTTGATATTAAAAAGGCCACAGAGACCGCCCCGAGAGGAACGGGAAGAAATTCGCCAAAATATATCTTATGCAGACAGAACATCTACACTAACAACAACGTGTGGAATGGAACTGAGCACTTTGCGTAATGGATACGTGGACCATATACCACCATTTGATTTCAGACAGATAATCAACATGGAATATGCTTAGGCACTATGGAGGTATGGAGGATAACTAAAGTTCGCCAACATAATTTGTAAAAGTGTAATTTACTTCATCATCAATATAATCGACTTCATCGTCATTAAAGTCTACTTTGTCATCATTATAATCTACTTCATCGGCAATAAAATACACTTCATTATCATTACAACCTACTTTCATGATCATTATAATCTACTTCATCGTGAGTTTAATCTACTTCATCGTGAGTATAATCTACTTCATCATCATTATGATCTACTTCTTCGTCATTATAATCTACTTCATCGGAAATAAAATCTACTTCATCGGCAATAAAATAAACTTCATTATCATTACAATCAACTTCATGATCATTATAATCTACTTCATCATCATGACGATCTACTTCATCCTCATAACAATCTACTTCATCGGCAGGGGAGGAAGACTAACATCTGGTCAGGCAAAATATACTGATCAGACATGTTATTTAGGGTCAGGCAAAATATACTGGCCAAGACCTTCACCTCGGCTTTCTAGTAGCCGTCCCTGGAAACGAGATGTTTTCATAGCAGCCTGGCTAACAAGGTGAGGGATCGACGTGATCCCCGTAGTAGTGAGCGACACGCAGATAAAGCCAATCAAAGCAAAGCCGCCTGGAGGACCCCGGTCCACCTTCATCAGCATGCTCGGGATGTGAAGAAAGCTACTGCAACCCGCCACTCTACGTCCTTTTCAGGGAGCACAAACGAGTAACCTGCTCATTGTGGGTATTTGCAACCAACAACAGCATCATTGGCAATAAAATACACTTCATTTTGATTACAGTCTACTTTATCAACATTATCTACTTCCTCGTCATTATAATCTACTTCATTATCATTACAATCTAACCAATATTTAGATAATCCTAAATCCATTTGTTCACCGTACGGTTCCGGTAGTGGCAATGGTTTCTATAAGGTGAAGTTGCTTATCCCATACACAACTCTCCCTATTAGACAGTTGCTTCAGGTCATTAAGGAAACACTGACACTTCTATGTTTTTTTTTCTTTCCGACGTTTGTCCTAAAAAGGACGTGACCTTGTGTTGTAGTTTACAGCGAGGCTGTGATATTTTCGCCTTTCAGTGCAAAACATTCTGTTTAGCACGTTATATTTGGTACCAGGTTTGACTCCCGTCAGCAATCCCTATTATCTCACTCAGACTGCACTAATGCAGTCTGTTTCTAAGGCCGCCACTTCGAGATGCCAAATGATCATGCCCAGCGCTGATTCGTTGACCCTGATACAAACAATCAGCTAGGATACGCTGGCTACTGTCATCTCATTCACTGGGATCAAGATGCCCAGCAGCGCATGAGCTGCAGTGGTCAGCGACTCATAGCTGACTGCTAGCGTCAGAGCCAGCGAACAAAAGCTGCCAAGATCCTTCTACACCTCCACGCAGTGATCCTGGATAACAGGCTGCAGCAGGGCAGACTGGCTAAGGAGAAGGGATAGAAGAGGGAATGCTAACCCGGTACTCAAAAAATGCTTGCTGAAGTCGGATGTATTGGACCGAAAGGTACAAATATCGCAGTCAAGCTGTAAACTACGACACAACGCATTCCGTTCACTGGGCTACATTCTGCTACTTAAGCCTTTCAGTGTTAGGAAGTGGGAGATTGAGAATGAACAAAGCCAAGCCAAGCCATCTCATTCATTGTTCCAATACGGTGTCTAAGCTACACTTGCTCATGTTAATATAAACTTTTGCTCTTCTTTGCCGACACAATTTATATTTATTTTTATTGACGTATATAACATCTCAATTGCACTTAGTTGGATCTATCGATCTGTCATGCCATACATATCAATGCCACGCCTATCGTTCGCTTTACCAAAAAAAAAATATAAGCGAGCCTCTTTAATTAAACTTCCGAAAGGAAAATATAATTTTTTGTTAAATCCCCTTGAAAACTTCGATTATCTGAAATGAATCGACCGTTTTCTGTAAATTAATAGAAAGACAAAATAGCAGAGTCCTTGACCGCTAATTCACCAGATATCAATACATATAATTTGTTGTGTTAATTCCAGACTACGAACTAACACGGCTTACACTATTCTGCCCATTTGTTATTAGTTTTTATCAAGCGGTGTCGTGTTACATTTATACCCCCCCGGATATTTTTTCACCGTTCCGCGTTCGATCAGCATAGAACTTTGTGAGAGCTATGAAACAATTAGAAGCTTTGGCACGAGACAGACGGAAGAGAGAGAGAGAGAGAGAGAGAAAGAGAGAGAGAGAGAGAGAGAGAGAGAGAGAGATAGGGAGAGAGAGAGAGAGTGAGAGAGAGTGAGAGTATCAAAGATCATGGAATGGTGTTTGCTGTCAGTTATCCCAGATTTGTTTTGTGGAGTTCGGTGCTGATCATTATTTTGTGGACATTTATTGTACCGTGAGGATAGACTTCAGGTAATTGTGATAATTTAGAAATGTGATCAGTATTCTTATCGTCTCAATCATCATCATCATTATAATCTATTTCACCATGATCAGCATCATCATTATAATCTACTTAATAGTAGTAATAATTATAATAATAATTGATATGTACGTCACCATCATAATAATGTTTTTCATCGTAAATGTAGTTTATTTAATGATCCCTACAATATACTTTTTCATCATTATAATCTACTGCAAAATAAAAACACTATTAATAATAATAATGAAAATATAATAATAAAAATACTAATAGAATAATTATGGTAATACTAATAAAAATAATCGTAATCTCCGTCACTATTATTTTATTACTTTTCATCAATATTATTATCTACTTCATCATCACTATAATTTACTTCATAGTAACAATAACAAAAACAATAATAGTAATAATAATAGTCATTGCTATACACGTCACCATTATATACAAATCTATGTCGCTATAATTTAAATATAAATTAGTATTCTTTTTAATCTACTTCAAAATAATAATAAAAATATTGATAATCGTTATAATCTTGCTCATCATTACTATTCTCAGCTGCATCATCTTATAATATTTTCACAATAATAATGATAACAATAATCATTGCAATCACGTCATCATTATTATAATCTAGATCATCCTCATTATAATTTACGAAATCAGTATTATACTCTACTTCATCATAATAATAATCTACTTCATCAAAATTATGATCTACTTCGACGTTAGCATAACCTTCTTAATCATCAATTTAATGTGCTTCACCATTATTATAATCAATTCCATTCTCATTATACTCTATAATCTACGTCATCGTCATTGTAATCAATAGCACGCTTCATCATTATTACAATCAACATCATAATCATTATAATCTATAGTCTACGTTATCATCACTGTAATCTACAATCTGCTACATCGTAATTGTAATCTATAATCGCCGTCATCATCATTAAAATCTTCGTCTTCATTTGTATAATGTACCTAATTATCATTATAGTCGACTTCATTATTAATCTCTACATCATCATAAATATAATCTACTTCATGAAAATAATCTGTGTCATCATTATGCAGTATTTCACCATCATTACAATATACTTTATGATGATTAAAATCTTTTTCATCACCATTATAATCTACTGTATACTAATTATAATCTACTTCATCATTATTATTTTCTACTTCCTCAACATTGTGCTCTACATCCTCATTAGTATAATCTTCTTCATCATCATTATAATCTACTTCATCATTATGATAGTATATAATCTACGTCATCATTGATAACAATTTTTCATAACCATTATAATCTCTACTTCTTGATCATTAACATCTTCGTCAACATCACTGTAATCTGTGTCATCATTATTGTTATCTACTTATATATAATTATACTCTACTCATCAGTATCATCACCATCATCCGTATCATTGTAATCATTGTGTTCTATTTCAACATCATCATCATCACCACCGTCATGATAGTCTACTTTACTATCATCGTTATGCGTTTCATAATAATTGTGATAAGCTGTATCATCATTATCATGATTATAATCTACTTTTACATCGTCATCATATTCAATTGAATCTACTTCAATATCATCGTCATCATTGTCAGCCTCGTCATTATAACGTTTTCAACATCATCATTATCGACATCATCATCGCTATAATCGACTTCACCCTCGCCATTGTCATTATAATCTACTTCAACAGTTTCTTTCTCGCAATTGCTAGCATTGTCAATATTATCGTCTTCATCATTATAATCTACATTAACATCATTATCACTGTTATCACGATTATTATCTACTTCAATTAACATACTTTTAATATATTTGATCATCATCATCAATATCATCATCTTCATTATAATCTACATCATCGTTATATTCATCATTATAATCTACATCATCATCATCATCAACATTATAATAATCTTCATTATAATCTACATCATCATCATCACTATCATAATTATAATCTACAACTTCATCTTCTTCATTATAATCTATATCATCATTATAATCTATTTCAATATTATTATCGGTATAATGAGTGGCGCATTAGCTCAGTTAATAGCGAGCAATTCACTATTTTCTGTGGTAACAGCGTGCCTCTGTTCGAAACGCGGCCGGACAAAATCTGGGTCGTGATTTTAATCAAGGACCGCTTCTCCAGTCAACCCAGCTGTAAATGGGTACCTGACGCATGCGTTATTAAAAGTAAAAACAGCAAGGAAGGGCATTGGCCACCTCACCTCTCACAGGCTGTGGCTTAGTACGATGGAGTCTTAAAAAAAACTCCACTTCCAACGAGCGGTTAATTATGCTGAATTTCCACTTCACTTTACTTTTAATTGTTATCACAGTTGTATATTTAATTATCATTATGATATGCTTCATCATAATTACCAGCATCGTTTTAATTATAGTTATCGTCATAATTATCATTACAATAACTATCATCTTTATTATCATCACCATTATCCCTATTGTATAATCGCCATCATCATCATCATAAATATAACCTGTATCATCATCACCATCATAATTGTTACAATAATCCTTTACCCTTCCTTGATGAGCAAGACTAAAGTCTGGTCAGGAAAAATATACTGATCAGACATGTTAGTTAGGGTCAGGAGAAATATACTGATCAGACATGTTAGTCAGGGTCAGGAGAAATATACTGATCAGACATATTAGTCAGGGTCAGGAGAAATATACTGATCAGACATGTTAGTCAGGGTCAGGACAAATATACTGATCAGACATGTTAGTCAGGGTCAGGAGAAATATACTGATCAGACATGTTAGTCAGGGTCAGGACAAATATACTGATCAGACATGTTAGTCAGGGTCAGGAGAAATATACTGATCAGACATGTTAGTCAGGGTCAGGAGAAATATACTGATCAGACATGTTAGTCAGGGTCAGGACAAATATACTGATCAGACATGTTAGTCAGGGTCAGACAAAATATACTGATCAGACATGTTAGTCAGGGTCAGACAAAATATACTGATCAGACATGTTAGTCAGGGTCAGACAAAATATACTGATCAGACATGTTAGTCAGGGTCCTGACAAAATATGCTGATCAGACATGTTAGTAAGGGTCAAGCAAAACATACTGGCAAAGACCCTCACCTCGACTTCCTTGTTGCCCTTCTTGGATACGAGCTGTTGTCATGGCAGCCTGGCTAACGGGGTGACGGATCGACGTGATACCCGAAGACCATCTCTTCGTCTCATTAGTGGACGTTTAAAGATGTAGATCTACCGTGAGATCACTTTTTATGTCCATCTGTTGTCTGGCATATACACTTGCAGACACGTGTTGTTTAGTTGTATCTTGGTGCGATCGCACGAGTGTTTGCATCCTGAGTTATTTCTAGTCGTTTCGATTGATATTCTTGTCACTGGTCCAAAGTATTTTGAAACGAGAGATTAAGGTTATGACCAGCGCGGTTTCCTTCTCACTATTATACAACTAACCACTTCTTCTTCTTCTTCTGCGTACACAGTCAGACAGTAACCATTATTTTTTCGAAAAAAGCGGCGGTCATCCTGAGACTCTCGCCACTACCATAGAGCTTGTCTTGCAGTTCCACTGGCAATGGCCACATCTGCTCTCTCTGATCCCCGTATGTCGGGCAGTTCTGCAGCAGATGTTCAGTGGTCATTTTACCAGTACCGCACGGGCATTCGTCGGTACACCCTATCTTCAATTTGTTGAATAGGTGGTACCTCAGTCTATTGTGGCCAGTGCGAAGTCTGAAGACAACGACCTGCTCTCTTCGGTTCAACTGGTAATAGGCATCGTTTTTGGTGTAACCAGTATGTTCGGTTTCCCATTTGGTAATGTACCTGGCTTTGATAAGACGTTTTGACTCTTCGTACGTCATACTGGTATCTGTTTGTGGTAGCCTTGCACCTTCTTTTGCCAGTCTGTCTGCCTCCTCGTTGCCTTGGATGTTGCAGTGTGACGGAACCCACTGTACCACTACCCTTTTTGGTGCGGACAGCTGGCACAGTTTGCAGAGTGCTGCTCTTAAGTCATTAAGCTCAGTGTTTTTCTGGCTTTTTAGCGCTGTGACTACGGCGAGAGCATCTGTCAGCAAGACTATGTGACTCTCATTTTCACTGTGTGTTGCCATTTCTTCCACTGCCGCCCTCAGTGCCTCTGCCTCCGCTCTGAAATTGCTTGCCACTTGTCCAATGTAATTCTTCCTCACTATAATCCTCATACATCGCATATCACATTGTGAAGACAAAACATTCTGATGTTGTGGCCATCATCTCTTGCGATGTGCAATAATAATTATTATATAAATATAGCCCAAGATACATCATCAAAACATAACAGTCTAATGATGGCGCGATGGGGTCCCTACATGCTTGGCCTATCTGAGATTTCTGTCCCACGTCACTGAAGGCGTTATGGAGCCAGATTTGTGTCTTGTGAATTCAGCAACGTGTTCTTCTCGATGGTTTTCTGAGAAGCTCGGAACTTCTCTGCATATGCTTTGCGTAGGTACAATACATCGCAGACATATACCATATATGAACTAACAATTAGATAATAATAAGGAGAAGGAAAAGAAGAAGAAGAAAACGAAGAAGAAGAAACAAAAGAAGATAATGCAATGGAAACAATAATGTCATTAAGCACGGCATTTATGGGACCGAATTTGCTTTTCCTCTTTAATCCGCATTCTCTTAACCAAACTGCACGGGTCCAGCCTATGTGCAGGCTGCCTCTTGGAGCCGGAATATGCTCATGGTCAGCTCTGATTCTGACGCAAGCAGCCAGCCGTTAGTCGCTGGATGTTCTTAGCGTGTTCACAACCACGTCTTTGACTTCACTTCTATTTATTGGTGCATACGTTATCATTTCCTTTTTTTGTGGCTTAAGGTTTATGCAAAATGGACAGCAGGTTACTCGCAGGTTACAGTGCCACTACAAGGTGATCCCTTTTCAGGCTGCTTCAACACATGGTGAAAAGTGTTATGTAATTTTCGTCCATAATGCATTAGTCGCTACTATTCTATCGTTGGGTGTAAAGGCCTTTTCCATTGTCTTAAGATGGACGTTTCTGCTTGACGGAGTATAGCCGGCCCCATGATTTGCCCTTTTTAGTCGTCTTTTATGACGTGCCTGACAGGTTGCAGTGTTATTATTCTTTGCTCTCCTTTCAGGACCCGGTAACAAATGGTCGTGGAGTCGATAATGATGCTAAATAATACTGATGTTGATCATCTTCCGTGTAATGATGTTATGGTTGTTGTTGAATGCCCACAATTAACTTAACTTGACTTCACTTAACTTGACTAAACTTAACTTAACTTGACTTAACGTCTTTATACTGATTTAGAAGACTGTGCAGAGTTTGTATATAACCAGTTTCTTGATGGGTGATTAAACGATGTGCGAGTTAATCATAGACACAAACACTAGATCAAAGTAGACCCGCTGCCAGTTAGGCGCCATCTACGTTGCGTTAACAAACCACCTAACCATGGCCGGTGTTATGTTATGTCACACAGACGGGTCTTCCGACCCGCTCTCTGTGGATCAGTGGTGCTATTCATATCTTTGTCCTACACAAAGACCCCGACGGACCACTCTTTTATTACTTACTCTTTTGTGCGATCTGAAAATGGCGTTAAGTGACTGGTTGCATTAGGTTTACTCACATTCTAAGCGTGCTGATGAAAGTTCACTGGGTACCTAAAGACGATTGTGTTATGCTTCGCTATATCTGCGCTTCGTTCACTACAACTAGGATCACGTCGGTCCATCTCCTCGTTAGGCAGACTGCCCTAAAAACAGCCGGTTTCCAGCGAGACTTTCGTGGAAGTAGCCTGGGGGACTTGAGCAGTATATATTACAAGACCCTGACTGGCATTGTCCGATCTGTATGTTTTACCTGACCAGACGTTAGTGTCCTCTTCCCTATCTTGGTGTTAAACTGAATCTCGTTTATTGTCCCTGTGTTCTCCTATTTAGCCGGATAGTATTATCGTCATTCAAGATAGGGGATGGCGTGGTCCTAGTGGTTATATAACACTGCTCACAACCCGAAGGTGCTGGGTTCGCTCCCCAATCACAGCACCGATCGTTACCCCGGAGAAGCAAACCATTAGAAAATGCAGCAGCAAGAACACCCTAACATAAAATACATGCAAAGTTGCATGCACTGGGCCGACAGGCGCAAAATAAAAACATAGCGTAACGCACGCAGCCTTGGAGAATAGATAAATAAGGAGAGCGGAAGAAAAAAAATGATTTACTTTACTTATAGCTTTGATAAGGGAATTGCAAAGGCGAACACAAGGAAAAACAAATCTTGCAAGCTCAGGATTCTGTCTTTCCATTTCTCCCTGACAACTGCGGCTGTCTTCAGCTCAGTATGTCTTCTTCCCCATGCAAGCTCAGGATTCTGTCTTTCCATTTCTCCCTGACAACTGCGGCTGTCTTCAGCTCAGTATGTCTTCTTCCCCATGTCTCTGCATGCTTGAGAGAAAAGTATTTTTTGGTGTATCCCTCCCTCTCTTTCCTTGTGTTCTATCTTCTAAGAATTTCGTTACTTTGCCCCCATGACGTAGGTTGTCGTACAGTCAGGCCTGTCCTTATTTGTGTATCGTTCGTAGCTGAACGGGATGGCCCAGAAGAGGCAGACCTACAGTGTATTTGTGGAATTTATGTACTCCACAGGGAACTGGAAGATTTAAAAAAAATGATAAAATTGTACATATAAGAAAATTGCTATTTTTGTAACACCTCTTCATTATCAGGTGCCCTACAGGTTGACGTTGACGATCATGGACCTCCATCCACTTCTATCACGTGTGTCGTTTACCAACTTTGTTGTTGTTTGTCGCCCGTGCCATTCTCTCAGGCTGTCTAACATCTTCTCTCTCTGCCTTTCTCTGCTTCTATTTCCTGATATGTACCATCTTGTCACAACATGCTCCATGCCGTCTTTTCTCATAACATGCACGGAAAAGGATGGATGCCTTGATCTGATCCCTGCAATAAGTTATCTTTGTTCTTGTGCCTCTTCGAGTACTATATCCTTAGTCTTCATTGCAGTCCATGGGGTTCGCACCATTCTTCTGTAACACCACATCTTTGTTGCCTCCGAAGATCTATGCGCTTGCTAGCTAAATGTCCATGGCTCACTACAATATGTCAGTAGTGGTTACAAAACCTTAAAAAACATTTTTAGAAAAGGATATTTTTTTAAATCGCTGATAAGAACTTCTAACTGATACGTCGCTTAATACCGTACACACAGTACTAGTTAGAAGCCCCAAGATTGTTCACGGATTGTTCTATTCAATCGCTTCCTGCCATGATGGTAAACTGTTTAATATCTTCTCCTTTTATCTCTTATCTCTATCTCTCTCTCTATCTCTCTCTCTCTCTCTCACACACACACACACACTCTTTTTCTCATTCTATCTATTTCTCTCTCGTTTGCCCCCCTTTAGCCGTTGTTCATAACACCAAATTCATAATGTTAGCTGCGAGTCTCTAGTGCCATATCTCATTGCCACCAACCCTCTCTCATAAAACATGCATGACATAACACGCACACACAGCCCAGACAATAGAATTGTACCACAATTTTAGGGAACGAAATGAAACGGTCTGTCAAGTCTCCGGCAGAAAGGAAGCGACGCCATTTGCCAAGGGCGATCACCAAAATCCAAAATATATGATACCTTGGATAGTGCCACACTCGCGTCTGGTGTTCACTTTTACAGCTCATCTTCCAACCCGCGCTCGTTGTCCCCGGTATATTTATGAGCTTAGAGGACAGACATTACCAATAATGGTTCCTTTATCGCAGAACAGATTCCTCAGGGCGATAACCAGTGAATATACTGACGGCATTGAAGACAGATTAGATTAATGTAGGAGCACTCGCTTTTCACGACACGCGCTGGTGTTCAGCTCCGGTTACCGGCACGATCCAGTTTAACCAGCTGTAAATAGTTACTTGACTTACAGTTAGGAAAAAAAATACAGCGAGGAAGGGAACTGACCATTCCACCTCTTTAACAAGTTGTGACCTTGTACAATCTTCTCTTCTTCGATCAACTGATGCTTTGCTTCTAGCCCGGTGAAATTCACGAAGAAGACATGGTCGCTCCCCCGGATCAGACTGCCTCTCTTTGGTCTGCTTAAATGGGACAGTTGTATAGGATATGCTCTGGTGTTTGCTTTGGGGCTCCACAATCGCAAGTGGCGGTGTCTTTGAGACCAATTCCGTAGAGGTGGCCGTTGAGTCTGCAATATCCCGTTCTGAGGCTGAAGATATCTGTCTGTGCATCTCTGCCAAGTTTGTCTGTGCTGCCATATTCCGGCATGCATTTTTTGTGCTGGTCTCTCCATTCCGTCCACAAGTATTGTCTGATTAGCGTATATCATTCGATATAGATTTGTGGATGGTGAAATGCGGTGCCTACGAAAGGTCGCAAACAATACCAGAAGAGACAAAATTACAAATATGAGTATACGGGAGAAGGTTGGAACAATTCCCTGCCTAGACTACATCAAGCAACGGAGAATGAAATGGTTTGGCAATTTTGTGAGAATGCAATCAGACCACATTGTTCCTGAAACCTGCTGCATTAGAAAATAAAGAAAAAGGTCTAGAGGTAGACCGAGGAAACAACATATTGACAGTGTAAACAAGACCTGCCGTGAAATGGGAAAACCCTTCACTCAAGTCACGAGAGAGGCGAACGACAAATACATTCCACGATACTGGGCTACTAGCCGGAGGAAAGTGATACGTCAAAAGAAGAAGTCATTAAAAAAACAATCCAATAGATCTCATGTCATTTGTCCGGTCTAGATATCTCAAAGTACTGGTGAGAAAGAGTTCCGTTTTATCAAAACCATGGTTTGTTGGCTGTTCCAAGTCTGTTCTATCAATATGTATAATTTTGTGAGTTTATCTTAATGTGAGAGAATGTTTTATCTTTATTGACCGACAAGTGCCAAATATGTTTTCAATTATTCTCGATTGTATTCTCACGACTAACTTTCATGTCAACACTGACGTCACTTAGTAACGCGAAGTGTCTGTGTGATAGTTTACTCGTCTCTTGCAGTCTGCTAATCTGATTCCATTGGATCTTTAATAATTTGGGAGTTCAGCGTTCTTGGAACTTCAAAACGAAACTATAGTTATTTATTTTGCACATTAATACATGGAAGAATAAAACTAACATAGACAATGTTGTTTGCCTGTTCATTGGAAGTGTTTCATTGTATCTTCTTCTTAGTTCATCCGCTCTTCTTTCAAGGAGTGGTAACCGTTGAGCAGGTCCCAACTCAGGATTCAGTCATTTCTGTCACGGGCGCGTGTCGTCCATTGTGATAGTAGTCTGTCTGTTGTGGAGTCGTGAATGTTGTATTTTTCTAGTGAATCTCGTCAAGGAGTAGGGGGCCGTCCTCGAGGTCTCTTTTTGTGGCGCGAGTACCACATGGTGGTTATGGTACTCCATCTTTCATCTTGTCTTCTGGATAAATGACCAGCCCAGAGTTGTTTCGAATGGTTTACGTACTGTAGGACATCCTTAATGTGTGACATTCTCCGGATGTCGCTATTGTGTAGTTAGCTGCCGCTGTTGTCTGAGAGCTATGCCCACGAGGCGTCTTTCAAGAGATGCTTATGCTGTTCTCAGTTGGTACATTGCTGCTTTGGTTAGAGGCCAGGTTTTGCTCCCATAGCAGAGCGCTGGCAGAACTACCGAGTCGAAGATGTCCACACGTAGTCTGGTGTTCTTTGTGGCATCTGTTGCTGTCATGATGGAGTTAAAAGCTGCCAAGCCCGTCCATTTCCGTCCGGTGATCTCAGGTTTTATGTTGTTCTCCATGTTGAGGAGTCTTCCCGGATAGACATATTCGTCAGCGTTCTCTATGGGCGTTCCACTCAACAGTATTGGGTTGGGCTCTGCGAAACGGTTGCCTTGTGTGTCTAGTGACCGGAGCATCTCTGTCGCTTCCAGGGGCGTCTCTATGATGAGGACGATGTCGTCTGCGAATCTGAGACGTCTCCTATCGATTTTGATGCCGTAATTGTCCCAGTCGCTGTGCCTAACCGTCGACTCTAAGCCTGCAGAGAATAGGTTCGGCGAGACGGAGTCTCCTTGCCGTACTCCGTTCTCGGTCGCGATAGGGACCATTGTATCTTCAAGATAACATTTTACATAATACCAGAGAGGTGTGGGTTGAGGCGACGGAAAGACATTCTCAGGGCATATTAGGTAGTCGAGAGGTGTGGGAAGTAACGATTCATTCATTACTAACTATTGTTCTTTGTTTCAAATTGTAAAGGTCAGTTGACGGGTAGATCTTTTGTATTGATATTACTATTTATACTTTTTCTTCTGCGTTCGTTCTCAATCTCCCGCTACCAAACCCTGAAAGGGCTTAAGTAGCAAAATGTAGTCCAGAGAACGGAATGCGTTGTGTCGTAGTTTACAGCTTGACTGCGATATTTGCACCTTTCGGACCAACACATCCGACTTCAGCAAGCATTTTTTGAGTACCGGGTTAGCATTCCCTCTTCGATCCCTTCTCCTTAGCCAGTCTGCCCTACTATAGCCTGTTATCCAGAATCACCGCGTGGAGGTGTAGAAGGGTCTTGGCAGCTCTGGCTCTGACGCTAGCAGTCAGCTCATGCGCTGCTCAGCGCCTTGATCCCTTACTATTTATACGATAACTAAAATACCACTTTGTTGTCTGTTAGACTTCATAATACCACACTGATATCATATCATATGTTTTATGTTGGTTGTTGTAAGTGCGTGTTACTGTGAAGTTGTAGTATGTAATCTATAAATCAATAAGGGAGGAAGACTAACGTCTGGTCAGGCACAACATACAGATCAGACATGTTAGTCAAGGTGAGGCACAACATACAGATCAGACATGTTTGTCAGGGTCAGGCACAACATACTGATCAGACATATTAGTCAGGGTCAGGCACAACATACAGATCAGACATGTTTGTTAGGGTCAGGCTAAATAAACCGGCAAAGCCCCGCACTGTATATATTTGTATATGATGTCCCCTTTACTGATACACTCCATTCTAGAACAGAATGTCACCGCTAATCAATGTCCCATTTGTGAGGACACTCCATACCAGCACAGAATATCACCACTAATCAATGTCCCCTCTGTAAGTAAACTCCAGAACAAAACAGAATGTCACCACTAATCAATGTCCCGTTTGTGAGGACACTCCATACCAGCAAAGAATGTCACCTCAAATCAATGTCCCCTATGTTAGGACACTCCAGAACAGAATGTCACCACTAATCAATGTCCTCTCCTTGATGACACTCCAGAGCAGAACAGAATGTCATCGTTTATCAATGTCCCGTTTGTGAGGACACTCCAGACCAGAACAGAATGTCACCCCTAATCAATGTCACATCTGTGAATGCACTCTAGACCTGGCACATTGTCAATCGCCAGTGTCCCCTCTACTATTGCATCGAGACCAGAACAGAATGTCCCACCTGTTCATATCAAATGTCCCCACTATAGGTGTCTTCGAGAATAGGACTTCATCTCGTTTATTGCCATGAACCCCAGCTCGACCAGGGTATAATAGCTTTCTGTCCCATACATTACGTCGATGCCCCTATCAGCATAAGATGGATAGCATATCACCACTCTCCAAGGAAGCCCCCGGAAAGCGTCGCATCGAGAAAGCGTGCGACATACAAAAGTTTCCATTGGTTAATCTACAGTAGGATATTGCACGCGGATGACACCTGCCACACCCAATTTCGAAACTTTCAATAAAATTCAGCTTGGGCTGATCCGATGCATAAAAAAAACAACAACTTGATGAGAGGGAGATACATCGACCACGAAACTTGCTAATGGGGTGCTGTCCAGAACCAAGAACATATCACAACAGGCCTAAACCTACCACAAGCATGGACGATGGAAGATCTACTACAGGGAAATGGTAGGTCAGGGAGTGTCGGGGAACACTGGACTTATGCCATATGACGTGGACTTGAGACACGGAAAGTAAATAAGTACCACTGTGCCTCATTCATTTTGCAATATTAGACATATATTTCCGTATAATACCGATACTTGACAGACAAGAACATAGGCCTTGAAGAACATTGGGGAAATAGCCGAAGAGATCCAACGTTGGACGTAGGCAAAACGGAAATGGGTAGAAGGGTATAAAGAAGTTACAGGAGTCACATAGAAGACACTGCTGTCAGGGATGTTGTTGTTAGTGTTGCTGCTGTTGTGGAAAGTACTCGTACTTGAGTTAATATAACTATTGTGAGCGGCTGATTATCGCACGCAGTGATAGAGCACTCGCTTTTCATGGGAAAATAACAGGGTTCAACCCGCGCTTCCAGTAACTTTGGTCCATCAAACTGTAAATGGGTACCTGGCTGACGGTTACGGAAGAATAAGGCAGCGAAGAAGAACTGGTCACCAAACAGAGCTGTGGCTTATTACAATGAAGGCTCTAACACTTCATCCCAGACGGCACTGTCTGCTATGTGACTACCTCTACTTTACATTTTGTGATGGTCAGTTACAGTGACTCCCCGTACATTCCGGATCGTACTTGAGCAGGTGGACACGGTTCTCTGACAGCTGTAGCAGAACGTTCGACTCCTCGGTAAGCTCACCACTATGGAGATTACAATGAAGATCCGCACCACGTTGACCAGACAGCTTTAACACGACCTGCTTCCATGGAGCATAATCGCGAACTTCATCCAGAATAGTCGCGCTCTATGCTATTTAGGAAAATTTTTACGTTTTCATTGATATATTTTTCTGCATTTTCTGAGACAGAATTAATTGTTTCCTCCCTCGCCGTCCAGAATTGGTTATCTGTAGATCATTTATTTATTTGCAGCTGAAGAGAATAGATGGTGTCGAGACCAGGGGGAAACCCCTGATCTTGTGTTGTGAGAGACATGCCCCCTAACCGTTTAGCAATCCAGACACTCATAGAAATGGAGTTGGTGTTACTTTTATCATCGCCTCAGGGAAGAAGGGACTAGCGTTTGGTCGGGCAAAACAAACTGATCGGGCATCTTAGTCAGGGTCAGGACAAATATACTGGTCAAGACTCTTATCTTACTTCCACGTACGTCTCCATGGAAACAAGATGTTTTGATGACAACATTGGGTAGGGAAATAAAGGGATCGCCGCAGTTAGCGACACACAGATCAAGCAAGCCAAGCATAGCACAACAGCTTGGACGACCCTACTCCATTTTTATCAGCTTTGCAATTTTGGGGCGCTCAGCGAGTAAACTCATTGTGAGCATTCTTCTTCTTCTTCTTCTTCTTCTTCCTCTTCTTCTTCTTCTTCTTCTTCTTCTTCTTCTTCTTCTTCTTCGTTTGTTCTGAATCTCCCACTACCAAACCCTGAAACGGTAAGTAGCAGAATGTAGTCCAGAGAACGGAATGCGTTGTGTCGTATTTTACAGCTTGGCTGCGATATTTGCACCTTTCGGTCCAACACATACGACTTCAGCAAGCATTTTATGAGTACCGGGTTAGCATTCCCTCTTCGATCCCTTCTCCTTAGCCAGTCTGCCCTGTTGCAGCCTGTTATCCAGGATCACCACCTGGAGGTGTAGAAGGGTCTTGGCAGCTATGGTTCGCTGACCCTGACGCTAGCAGTCAGCTATGGGTCGCTGACCACTGCAGCTCATGCGCTGCTCAGCATCTTGACCCCCATTGTGAGCATTCAACAGCAACATTGCCTCAAGCTCACCGGCAACCATAAGGTTGTGAGTTAAATTCCATTTCTGGGAGCGTACAAATCTGTAAAACGTCACATTATTGTGATGCTTCCAGCAGACCATACTTCTTCTTCTTCTTCTTCTGCGTACACAGTCAGACAGTAACCATTATTTTTTCTAAAAAAGCGGCGGTCATCCTGAGACTCTCGCCACTACCATAGAGCTTGTCTTGCAGTTCCACTGGCAATGGCCACATCTGCTCTCTCTGATCCTCGTATGTCGGGCAGTTCTGCAGCAGATGTTCAGTGGTCATTTTACCAGTACCGCACGGGCATTCGTCGGTACACCCTATCTTCAATTTGTTGAAGAGGTGGTACCTCAGTCTGTTGTGGCCAGTGCGAAGTCTGAAGACAACGACCTGCTCTCTTCGGTTCAACTGGTAATAGGCATCGTTTTTGGTGTAACCAGTATGTTCGGTTTCCCATTTGGACATGTACCTGGCTTTGATAAGCCGTTTTGACTCTTCGTACGTCATACTGGTATCTATTTGTGGTAGCCTTGCACCTTCTTTTGCCAGTCTGTCTGCCTCCTCGTTGCCTTGGATGTTGCAGTGTGACGGAACCCACTGTACCACTACCCTTTTTGGTGCGGACTGTTGGCACAGTTTGCAGAGTGCTGCTCTTAAGTCATTAAGCTCAGTGTTTTTCTGGCTTTTTAGCGCTGTGACTACTTCGAGAGCATCTGTCAGCAGGACTATATGGCTCTCATTTTCACTGTGTGTTGCCATTTCTTCCACTGCCGCCCTCAGTGCCTCTGCCTCTGCTCTGAAATTGCTCGTGTACTTACCAGTAGCGAATGACAGTGTTATTTTTCTGCCATTTGGTAGGTTCAGGAATGCTCCTGCCCCTCCGTTCTGTGTAGTGTTTGTTACAGAACCGTCGGTGTATGCATGGGTCCAGTCCATGCTTGGGTAGCTTTTCGTTATGAAGCTTAGGGTAGTGTCTCTCCTTTCTTTTTCGGTCTGGCAGTTTTTGTTTGCAATACCTGGTATATTTTCTACCACCTCTGGAAATATATCCTGCCTCCAAGTAGGTTTTCGTACAGTATTGATGGGTTTTGGTGTTGTTAGTGCGTTTATGGGATCTTCGTGCATCTTTGCTTTGGCTATTTCTGCAAAGTTTCTCCGCTTTAGTTTCCCAGTTCCCAGATTGTTTAGCCTCTGGTACATTGGATGGTCCGTCAGTCTTCGGAGTTTCTCTGACTGCAGCTGGGCTCTGCAGTCTCTTCTGTCGGTCATGGATTGCAGTTTTGTAATCTTTTCAAGTTCTACAATTGGCGTTGACTTCATGCCACCTGTTATGATTCTCATGGCTTGGTTTTGAAGTTTGTTAACTTTATCGAAGTACGCCTTCGCTGCTGTTGTCCATGCCGCGATGCCATACTCGAGAACTGGTCTCACTCTTCCAGTGTACAGTTTCTTTAGTATGCCTTCGTCTGCTCCCCAGCTTGTGCCAGCAAGTTTCCTCATGATCGCCATTCTTTCTCTGGCTTTCATTCGGTTCCTCTCAATCTGACTTTTCCATGTCATGCGCCGATCAAATGTGACTCCCAGATAGGTTGGGTTGTCGTTTGGCTGCAGGATTTTGCCATTTAGGCTTAGTTTGGTACTTTGGGGTTTTAATGAGAGCGAGAATATTGTGCACGTGGTTTTCTCCTCGTTTATTTTGACCAGCCATGAGTTCGCCCACTCTTCCAGCGATGTTAGGGCCGTTTGCATCCGATTTCTTGCTATGGTGAGATTCTTTTCAGAGGTCCACATAGCCAGATCGTCTGCAAACATTGAGCTATGGACTCTTCTTGGTATATTCTCTGTAATATCGTTTATATATACCAGGAAGAGTGTGGGTGACAGTACTCCCCCTTGGGGTACTCCCTGCTCGAGTGTCACCTTTTTGCTCATCTGCCCTTGTACTTGGACTCTGGCCGTTCTTTGTTTGAGGTAGTGGTTGATCCACTTGTACATCTTCCCACAAACATCACTTCTTCTTAGCTTGACTCTAAGTCCATCCTTCCAGACTTTGTCAAATGCCTTTTCCAGATCCACCCAAACAGCTACTGTGTGTTTCTGTGCCTGGTAGGCATCTTCTATCTCTTGGGCTATGAGGATGACCTGGTCCTCAGTGGATCTGTGCTGTCTAAAGCCGGCTTGCTGTGGAATTAGTATTCGTTTTTCTTCCAGATGCCACATCAGTCTGGTGTTTATCATCCGTTCCATCAGCTTGCCGACACAGCTCAGTAGGCTTATGGGCCTGTATCCATTCGGATCTGTTTTGTCCTTTCCTGTTTTTGGTACTGGTACCAGTATTGCATCTTTCCATGCCTGGGGTACAATACCCCTTTTCCAGCTTTGGTTCAGGACTGATAGTAGTTTTTTCTTCGCTGTTTGGCCCAGCCTCATCAGCATTTCGTCGAGTCCTACTTGTGGAACTCAGACTCTAGTCAGGACGTCGTGTCAAGCACAAGCACTATACACTGACCTAGACCACAATATCTCTTCCATGTAGCGTTCTCTTGGAACAAGCTGTTTTTAGAGCACCCTGGCTGACAAGATGTGGATCGATGTGATCCCCGTAGTAGTCAACGCCACGCAGATGAAACAAGCATAGCACAACCGCATGGAGGACTGCGGTTCACCTTCATGAGCATGCTTGGTATGTGAGGAAAGCTATTACAACCCTGTACTTAACGTTCTTTTCAGAGTGCACAAAGGAGTAAACGTTCTCGTTGTGAGCATTAAACATCAACAACAACAATAGAGTCCTACTTAGCATTCAGAACTCCAATTGAACCTCGGACTTAAAAATAACATACCTGAGAGTCATAACTCATTGACCTTATATCTTTCTTGTTGTTTGTTTGCGAATGTCCACAATGAGTATGTTACTCTTTTTTGCGCTCTGAAAAGGGCGTTAAGTGACGGGTTGTCGTAGCTTTCCTCACATCTCGAGCGTGCTAATGAAGGTGGACCGTGGTCCTCCAGGTGGTTATGCTATGCTTTGCTTCAACTGCGTGTCCTTCACTACTACGGGGATCACGTCGAACCTCACATTGTTAGCCAGACTGTTGTCATCTACAACATCCCGTTTCCAGGACGACCAACGAGGAGGTCAGGTGACGGTCTTGGCCAGTATATTTCTCCTGACCATGGCTAACATTGTCAGATCAGTGTGTTTTGCCTGACCAGATGTTAGCCTCATCGTCCCACCTTATGTCTTAGAGTCATATTGTGAGACATGGACAGTGTTTAGCAGACAAGCCAGGCATCTCAATCGGTATCACCTGAGCTGTCTACGTAGGCTGCTTAGAATCAGGTGGCAAGACAAAGTGACTATCTCTGAAATTCTTAGCAATACTAATATGGTGAGCATCCATACATTTATAACATTTGCTCAGCTACAATGGACTGGACACGTTGTTCGTATGCCCGATGAGTGCATTCCCAAGTAGCTGTTATACTGTGACCTCAAAACAGACAGACATGAATACAATTATCATCAATGTTATGTGCGTTCAGAGGATCCGCGGCGAAGTGGTTAAGTCGTCGACCTCGTGATCAGGTGGTGTGGGTTCGACTCCAAACTCCGCCGTCTTTTTCACGGGTGCTTGATGCGGAGTGCCTTGCATCTCGTAGTCGCCCCCTAGTCGTCTTGTCCTTGACTTGCCACTGGGGTTGGGCGGCACTAGACGAGAGAGTGAGGATAAAAAGTAGCGCAGTTAATCCTTACTAAAAATTCCGATAACAAAATTAATTATGCCGTCATCGTCTACGATGGGCGACGGCGGCCTTTGTCTTTGTCTTTGCTATGTGTGTTCAACGCTTTTACTTTTCTGCAGGAGAAATTCAATTTATGAACAATTATTATCTTAATTATTGTATATAATAGACACAATGTACAAACTTCCGTGCAGACTGTGAATTTTGTTGATATTGATCATTGAATTTTTGATGTCTGTTGTGTTTTAATTTGTTTGTTGATTATTTTTCAGGACATCGTTACTTTTTTGTGTTGATAATAAAAACAAAACCGCAAATTACATGATTCCTCTTAATCTCATTCTTCTTGATATTCTTTTCTGTTTAAGCTTCTTTATTCATTACTTCCTTTTCTTCTAGCATAATTATATTTTATTCTTCTTGCTCGTTTTCATCGTCTTTCTATCTAGTTTTCTTATTATTATTTTTACTTGATTTTCTATTTGGTTTTCTACCGCCTTTTCGTCGTTTTTTCCTCTTGTTCATTTTACTTACTTTGTTTCCTTCTCTTCTTGCTCACGTACTCTTGATACTTGGCGTTTATTATTTCCCATCGTCCTCATCGTCGTTGCTTCTTCATTATCTTCTGCCCATTCTTACTCTACTACCCTTCTTCCTCTTTTTCTTTTTCTTTTCCTTTTTGTCGTTCATCTTTCATCTTCTTCTAATTCTTATTCCTGTTTAAAGTTTTATTTACCACCACCCAGATCCTTCATTGGAGTATTTATGTTAGTTCCGTGGATGTGGTATATTAGGAAATGTTAGTTCCGTGGATGTGGTATATTAGGAAATGTTAGTTCCGTGGATGTGTAATATTAGGAAATGTTAGTTCCGTGGAAGTGGTATATTAGGAAATGTTAGTTCCGTGGATGTGGTATTTAGGAAATGTTAGTTCCGTGGAAGTGGTACATTAGGAAATGTTAGTTCCGTGGATGTAGTATATTAGGAAATGTTAGTTCCGTGGATGTGGTATATTAGGAAATGTTAGTTCCGTGGATGTGGTACATTAGGAAATGTTAGTTCCGTGGATGTGGTATATTAGGAAATGTTAGTTCCGTGGATGTGGTATATTAGGAATTCTTAGTTCCGTGGATGTGGTATATTAGGAAATGTTAGTTCCGTGGATGTGGTATATTAGGAAATGTTAGTTCCGTGGATGTGGTATATTAGGAAATGTTAGTTCCGTGGATGTGGTATATTAGGAAATGTTAGTTCCGTGGATGTGGTATATTAGAAAATGTTAGTTCCGTGGATGTGGTATATTAGGAAATGTTAGTTCCGTGGATGTGGTATATTAGAAAATGTTAGTTCCGTGGATGTGGTATATTAGGAAATGTTAGTTCCGTGGATGTGGTATATTAGGAAATGTTAGTTCCGTGGATGAGGTATATTAAGAAATGTTAGTTCCGTGGATGTGGTTTTTAGGAAATGTTAGTTCCGTGGATGTGGTATATTAGGAAATGTTAGTTCCGTGGATGTGGTTTTTAGGAAATGTTAGTTCCGTGGATGAGGTATATTAGGAAATGTTAGTTCCGTGGATGTGGTTTTTAGGAAATGTTAGTTCCGTGGATGTGGTATATTAGGAAATGTTACTTTCATAGATTTTGGTGTATTAGAAAATGCTGGGAAGAAAGACACACGTCTGTTCAGGCAAATTATATTGATACGGCATGTTAGTCAGGGTCATGCAAAATATACTGATCAGGCATGTTAGTCAGGGTCAGGCAAATTATACTGATACGGTATGTTGGTCAGGGTCAGGCAAATTATACTGATAAGGCATGTTAGTCAGGGTCAGGCAAATTATACTGATGCGGCATGTTAGTCAGTGTCAGGCAAATTATACTGATAAGGCATGTTAGTCAGGGTCAGGCAAATTATACTGTTACGGCATGTTAGTTAGAGTCAGGCAAATTATACTGTTACGGCATGTTAGTTAGAGTCAGGCAAATTATACTGTTACGGCAGGTTAGTCAGGGTCAGGCAAATTATACTGTTTCGACATGTTAGTCAGAGTCAGGCAAATTATACTGATAAGGCATGTTAGTCAGGGTCTGGAAATTATACTGATAAGGCAAAATCAGGGTCAGGCAAATTATATTGATACGGCATGTTAATCAGGGTCAGGCAACATTTAGAAGAATTTTTTTGTCTTGGAGAACTTAAATTATTTAATGTTTCTTTCGTGGAATTTGTATGTAATGAAATGTTTGGTTTCCTAAAATTCGTATATTAAAAGATGTTACTTTCGTAGAGTTGATATACAAGTAGATATTACTTTAGTGGACTATTTCTGTTTAAAGATTTTACTAGTACTTTCGTGAAATTTCTGTGTTTGGAGATGTTATTTCGGTTGAGTTAACTTAATTTAACGTCTTTATACTGGTTTAGAAGATTATACACAGCCTGTAGGCAACCAGTTCCCTGGATCGTGGTTTTTACCGATGTGTGAGTTCATCTTAATAGACTCAAACACTAAAGCTAAATAGACCTGCAGCCAGTTAGACGCCATATATAGCTGCTCTTAGTTAACCACCTGGGGAAAGGTACAAATATCTATGGTTTTAATTTGAATTTCGTCCGGGCAGCGGCAGTTTAGCCTAGACTTTTCGATTTCCAACTGGGGGTCTCTGTGGCGAAGTGGTCAGACGTTTGCCTCGTTTTCGATTTCTAACTGCCAAGGAATTTTTAACGTGCTCGGCACTGAACACGGGAGTCCGATCTCACTATCCAGAGATCAGGGAAGTTTTTGCCAGGGGATTCACGTGAAAAAAATCCCGGTCTCCACCGTGATTCAAACATGCGACCTAGGACACCGATGCGTACATCTTACCTCGAGACCACTGAGTTTTCCTGAGTTTGTGTATTAGGAGATGTCAATTTCGTGGAGTTGTTATAGTAGCAGATGTTACTTTGGTGTAGTTGTTATACTAGCAGATGTTACTTTGGTGTAGTTGTTATACTAGCAGATGTTACTTTGGTGGAGTTGTTATACTAGCAGATCTGACTTTTGTGGAGTTCTCTAACTCTTTTCTGTGGTTACCATCTGTCTCATATTGTTACTCTAACTCTTTTCTATGACTACCATCTGTCTCATATTGTTACTCTTACTGTTTTCTATGGCTACCATCTGTCTCATATTGCTACTCTAACTCTCTTCTATGTCGTACATCTTCGCACCCGTCCAGTCTCACGTCCATTCACCTTTTATTACCATTCGTCCATTCGCCCCTCCTGTCACAAACCTCTCCCACTTACAGAATCACTAAACCTTCGTCTTAATCCTTCATATCCCCATTAATACACGTGCAGTAAAGCCGATTCAATAGCTGTTGATTTTAAATATTGTCTTGCGGCCCCACTGGACGCTCTACCGGATGCAAGTGTTATCAGGTGTGGATGATATTTGAAAGCTTGATGGATGGATGATCCTGTAGTCTTAAACCAAAACCACTGTAAAGATCGAGCGAACTCAAGAGTTAATGAGCAATTACTGGATGGGACATGTTACAGGACATGGTCCTATAAAGTTAAGTTAATGGACGTTTGGTCACGTTAAGTCAAACTAAGGACACTTTTGTTTTGCACAAGTACTAAATGAAGAATATTTTAACGATCAAAGGACCACTTGAACACATTTTCAATGCCCCATTGAACTACTTAAACAAATCCACACGTAGATTAAAACAATAATTTGGTATAAACACAAATGCGCTTTGCAGTATTCAATATTAAACACAAATTCTTGTCGCAGACGATCAAGCAGTCCTAGAAACTATAGAAATAAAACTCGAGCCTCATATTGACAAACAAAATACAAAATGTAAAGAATTTAGCGTAAAAATCAATGTAGAAAAAAAAACTTAGGTCATGAAAATATCTAGAAAAACAATACAAACCAATATCTTTCTCGCAAAGCAGGAAATCGAACAAGTGAAAGATTTGATATACTTAGGGAGCACGCTATCAGCGGAAATCCAACAAAGATTAATAAGGCAAATAGGATCATTTGGCAAATACCACCAATACTTTATTGCAAGGGCGTGACAATAACTACGAAAAGAGGTTATTGAAAACGATTTTTCTTCCCAACATTATTCTACCAATGTCAAAACTGGACACTAGCATCAACTGAAAAACGACTAATCGTAACAGTAGAAATTGACTGCAAACAATATTTGGATGTAACAAGGAGAGGCAGGATCGGAAACGATGTCACCAATATACTGGTGGAAACAACACCCGTATTAGAATACATCGACATACAGCAACTAAAATGGTTTGGCCATTTGGACAACGGATTCAAGGCCAAATACGGACCACGAAAAATGTGGCTCCAGAAATATATGAGGCGGTGAATGTCACTGTCCATAAGTTACACAGTCGGGCTCGTTCTAAAGATCTGGTCATCACATCGTGAAGAACAGCTGGGTCGTCGCATTCCGAATATCGTCTTCTCGTGACACAAATTTGGTCCCTATCAGCTGAATTTCAAGCTTAGGGACCAGCCAGAAATGGCATGGAGCCACGTCGGAAGAACCGGTAGACTGGCGAACCAGAGAGTTCTTTTTGTTTACCAAGAACGTCCGAATCAGAAACGAAGAATGAGCGGATACATTGTCATAATAGGGCCACCAAGCTTCCGTTGACCACAGGTCAGGTCGTTTGCGTCGAGCAGCACCACGAAGTTGAAGGATGACTTCCAGGTATTGCTTCTTGGTAATGTTTTGACCTTGTGGTACGTACTTGTGATGCACAACCACAAGGGAGTTAAAATTAAACTGTCATCATGACTTTCATGTTGTTACTCCCCTGTCTCGTTTTTATCAAACTCGGGGATCAGGAATGTCTCCGATGTGGCGACTGCAGCTTGGTGTCCGGTCCTTACCCATTAGCACACGACTCATCACCAGCAATCCCAGTGTTCAGAATGTCTGGATCGCCGTATGCGCTGTCGAGCATGGCCTGTCAGAATTCCAGTCGTATCTTCTGTCAGAATTCCAGTCGTACCTTCTGTCAGAATTCCAGTCGTATCTTCTGTCAGAATTCCAGTCGTATCTTCAGTCAGAATTCCAGTCGTATCCTCTGTCAGAATTCCAGTTGGTATCTTCTGTCAGAATTCCAGTCGTATCTTATGTCAGAATTCCAGTCGTATCTTCTGTCAGAATTCCAGTAGTATCTTCTGTCAGAATTCTAGTCGTATCTTCTGTCAGAATTCCAGTTGGTATCTTCTGTCAGAATTCCGGTCGTATCTTCTGTCAGAATTCCAGTCGTATCTTATGTCAGAATTCCAGTCGTATCTTCTGTCAGAATTCCAGTAGTATCTTCTGTCAGAATTCTAGTCGTATCTTCTGTCAGAATTCCAGTTGGTATCTTCTGTCAGAATTCCGGTCGTATCTTCTGTCAGAATTCCAGTCATATCTTCTGTCAGAATTCCAGTCGTATCTTCATCTGCTCCATCGTTAGCATCATCAGCACGATTGTCGTGGACACTCTCCGCATAGCCTAATTGCACTGAAAATGGAATGCACTGAACCAATGCTATCCCAGCAGTCTCCGTGGGTTCTCGGAAGGTGAAACAACGTTTCTGTAAGAACAAGGTTCGTACTTGGTCATTGAATTTATGATTGCGGATTGTTGAGGGCCTACCGTAACCACCGATGTGCGGCCAACTGTGAAGCGAATGTCCCACTACTTAATTTGTGTGATGCTCATGGTATCGTCACCGCAATTTTGTTGAATCTTCCGAGTGGTAATCACTTGGGCATCACCGAACTTTTACTAAATTTGATGCAGCACGGCTTCTCAATTCTTTCCGCCACTTTGTGGAGAATGAACACATGCCAGGTACTCACTACACTCATCACTCATAAGTGGAAGGATGACATGTGCTCACTACACTTGTCATTGAACGACTGACATGTGCTCACTACACTTGTCATTGAACGACTGACATGTGCTCACTACACTCATCACTCATCATTGAAAGGCTGACAGGTGCTGACTACACTCATCACTCTTCATTGAAAAGCTGACATGTGCTCACTACACTCATCATTGCAAGGCTGACAGGTGCTCACTACACTTGTCATTGAACGACTGACAAGTGCTCACTAAACTCATCATTGAAAGGCTGACATGTGCTCACTACACTCATCACTCATCATTATAAGGCTGACATGTGCTCACTACACTCATCATTACAAGGCTGACATGTTCTCACTACACTAATTATTGAAAGGGTGACATGCATGTGCCCAATACACTCATTACTCATAAATGAAAGCCTGACATGTCTTTACTACACTCATCATTGAAAGGCTGACATGTGCTCACTACATTTATCATTGAAAGGCTGACATGTGCTCACTACACTCATCATTAAAAAGCTGACAGGTGCTCACTAAACTCATCATTGAAAAGCTGACATGTGCTCACTAACCTTATCATTGAAAGGCTGACATGTGCTCACTACAGTCATCATTGAAAGACTGACATGTGCTCACTACAGTCATCATTGAAAGGCTGACATGTGCTCACTACAGTCATCATTGAAAGGCTGACATGTGCTCACTACAGTCATCATTGAAAGACTGACATGTGCTCACTACAGTCATCATTGAAAGGCTGACATGTGCTCACTAACCTTATCATTGAAAGGCTGACATGTGCTCACTACAGTCATCATTGAAAGACTGACATGTGCTCACTACAGTCATCATTGAAAGGCTGACATGTGCTCACTAACCTTATCATTGAAAGACTGACATGTGCTCACTACAGTCATCATTGAAAGGCTGACATGTGCTCACTACACTCATTCAAAAGCTGGCATGTGCTCACTAAACTCATCATTGCAAGGCTGACATGTGCTCACTACACTCATCATTGAAAGGCTGTCGCTATCTGCGGCAGACGACAAAATTCACGCATGCGCATATCACTCCGCTCAATCTCCATTCCGAATGACAACACCCATTCACCTGAAGCAGATCCCGCACCCTCCTGATGCTTTTCCACGCAAACGACCGGATCTGTATTCAATAGGAACTTGGCAAATCCATCCTGACAACGTACAATCCATGCATCTGATTTAGACTTTCTTTACCAAAGACAACGTTGTTCTGGTTCTCCAGGCTAACTATCCTTCTACCATACCTCCTTGCGGTTTTTGGCTCTTCGCTAAGCTGCAAATTCTGCTGAAAGGGGCCCGATTTGAGTCATTAAATGACATTATAATGATTGCGTTGATCTAGCTGTACTCCATTTCCAAAGATGCCCTTCTGAAATGCTTCCAACAATGGCGAAGAGAAGTGTGGAGTCCCAAGGAGAATACTTAAGAGGGGATTAGGGTTTTAAATCTTTAGGTGAGTAATTGTATTTTTCCTACACAAAGGTAGGATACTTTTTAAAAACACTTCACACACACACACACATATATATACATATACATCCAGTTCTGCATCGCTTTACATTATAAGCACTTCTCGCCGCAAGCTGGAATCCTTTTCGTATGAATATGCTTTGCAGAAAGTGATTTTGCACGAAAACAGAAGCATAACAGTACACTGTTCCTTGATTGAATTCCTGTACGTACAGACGCCATTTTATATTCTACTGTGCACGGGCATGCGGCACCTAGCGTCTACTGGCTACAATTTTCACAACGCTAGATTTAGCTGTACTATAATGACACTTTCAGAAACTACCATCTACATTTCCAGCTGTCCCATGTCAGTCTGTGTCATACTTGCTGAATGATTCTCGCATGCAGAAATAAATAACTGATATGTATGTTGTATCTCCCCTTCAAAATATTTGGATCCAATTATGTTATGGTATTCCGAGAACGGATCCCGAGGTGGAGATGGGGGTCGTGGTGTCACATTACTGGGGAGGACGAAAGAACAGAACAACTGCACCTAAATTCATGTAAATGGAGACAACAATTTTACATGATGCTATTAACCACACAGTATAACACACATTGCTACATGGACCATTCTGCGTTTTCGTGTTGGCGCCCCATTGTAGGTCAATTATAGTGATGGACATATTTTCCGGCTAGTGTGAAAAAGGGAATACCATGTTATGTTATTCTTTGTGGACCCACCGTGGTGGATCTCCAGGCAGACTCATATGTCATTCTTCTTCTTCTTCTTCTTCGTACGCAGTCAGACAGTAACCATTATTTTTTCGAAAAAAGCGGCGGTCATCCTGAGGCTCTCGCCACTGCCATAGAGCTTGTCTTGCAGTTCCACTGGTAATGGCCACATCTGCTCTCTCTGATCCTCGTATGTCGGGCAGTTCTGCAGCAGATGTTCAGCGGTCATTTTACCAGTACCGCACGGGCATTCGTCGGTACACCCTATCTTCAATTTGTTGAATAGGTGGTACCTCAGTCTGTTGTGGCCAGTGCGAAGTCTGAAGACAACGACCTGCTCTCTTCGGTTCAACTGGTAATAGGCATCGTTTTTGGTGTAACCAGTATGTTCGGTTTCCCATTTGGTCATGTATCTGGCTTTGATAAGCCGTTTTGACTCTTCGTACGTCATATTGGTATCTGTTTGTGGTAGTCTTGCACCTTCTTTTGCCAGTCTGTCTGCCTCCTCGTTGCCTTGGATGTTGCAGTGTGACGGAACCCACTGTACCACTACCCTTTTTGGTGCGGACTGCTGGCACAGTTTGTAGAGTGCTGCTCTTAAGTCATTGAGCTCAGTGTTTTTCTGGCTTTTTAGCGCTGTGACTACGGTGAGAGCATCTGTCAGCAGGACTATATGGCTCTCATTTTCACTGTGTGTCACCATTTCTTCCACTGCCGCCCTCAGTGCCTCTGCCTCCGCTCTGAAATTGCTTGTGTACTTACCAGTAGCGAATGACAGTGTTATTTTTCTGCCATTTGGTAGGTTCAGGAATGCTCCTGCCCCTCCGTTCTGTGTAGTGTTTGTTACAGAACCGTCGGTGTATGCATGGGTCCAGTCCATGCTTGGGTAGCTTTTCTTTATGAAGCTTAGGGTAGTATCTCTCCTTTCTTTTTCAGTCTGGCAGTTTTTGTTTGCAATACCTGGTATATTTTCTACCACCTCTGGAAATATATCCTGCCTCCAGGTAGGTTTTCGTACAGTAGTGATGGGTTTTGGTGTTGTTAGTGCTTTTATGGGATCTTCGTGCAACTTTGCTTTGGCTATTTCAGAAAGTTTCTCCGCTTTAGTTTCCCATTTCCCAAATTGTTTAGTCTCTGGTGCATTGGATGGTCAGTCAGTCTTCGGAGTTTCTCTGGCTGCAGCTGGGCTCTGCAGTCTCTTCTATCGGTCATGGATTGCAGTTTTGTAATCTTTTCAAGTTCTACAATTGGCGTTGACTTCATGCCACCTGTTATAATTCTCATGGCTTGGTTTTGAAGTTTGTTAACTTTATCGAAGTTCGCCTTCGCTGCTGTTGTCCATGCCGCAATGCCATACTCGAGAACTGGTCTCACTCTTCCAGTGTACAGTTTCTTTAGTATACCTTCGTCTGCTCCCCAGCTTGTGCCAGCAAGTTTCCTCATGATTGCCATTCTTTCTCTGGCTTTCATTCGGTTTCTCTCAATCTGACTTTTCCATGTCATGCGCCGATCAAATGTCACTCCCAGATAGGTTGGGTTGTCGTTTGGCTGCAGGATTTTGCCATTTAGACTTAATTTGGTACTTTGGGGTTTTAATGAAAGCGAAAATATTGTGCATGTGGTTTTCTCCTCGTTTATTTTGACCAGCCATGAGTTCGCCCACTCTTCCAGCGATGTTAGGGCCGTCTGCATCCGATTTCTTGCTATGGTGAGATTCTTTTCAGAGGTCCACATAGCCAGATCGTCTGCAAACATTGAGCTATGGACTCTTCTTGGTATATTCTCTGTGATATCGTTTATATATACCAGGAAGAGTGTGGTTGACAATACTCCCCCTTGGGGTACTCCCTGCTCGAGTGTCACCTTTTTGCTCATCTGCCCTTGTACTTGGACTCTGGCCGTTCTTTGTTTGAGGTAGTGGTTGATCCACTTGTACATCTTCCCACAGACATCACTTCTTCTTAGCTTGACTCTAAGTCCGTCCTTCCAGACTTTGTCAAATGCCTTTTCCAGATCCACCCAAACAGCTACTGTGTGTTTCTGTGCCTGGTAGGCATCTTCTATCTCCTGGGCTATGAGGATGACCTGGTCCTCAGTGGATCTGTGCTGTCTAAAGCCGGCTTGCTGTGGAATTAGTATTCGTTTTTCTTCCAGATGCCACATCAGTCTGGTGTTTATCATCCGTTCCATCAGCTTGCCGACACAGCTCAGTAGGCTGATGGGCCTGTATCCATTTGGATCTGTTTTATCCTTTCCTGTTTTTGGTACTGGTACCAGTATTGCGTCTTTCCATGCCTGGGGTACAATACCCCTTTTCCAGCTTTGGTTCAGGACTGATAATAATTTCCTCTTCGCTGTTTGGCCCAGCCCCATCAGCATTTCGTGTGTTATCCCGTCTTTTCCGGGAGATTTCCTTTTCTTTAGTGTTCTCATAGCCTCTTCCATTTCGCGCATTGTTAGTTTGGCCATCATGTGCTCTTCAGGAGCCGTATTTATGTTTTCGTGTCCCTTTAGCTCTTCGCTAATGTCTGTATGCTTATCTGCAGGGACCTCGATGTGGTTTGCTCTGGCATAGTGATCGACAAAGGCGTTTGCGGCTTTCTTACCTGTGATAAAGTTCTCGCCCTGCTTGATAGTAATTTGTTTATTTGACGGGGTTTCGTCGTTCATGGCTCTGACTAGCTTCCATAGCTTGTTCCCGTCTTTGTCCAGGTTTAGACTTTCCGTTTTATTTTTCCAGCTTTCTCTTGCTGTTTGCTTGAGAGTGTGTTTGTACTTCGCCGCGGCGGCTTTGAGGGCGATGTTTGCCTCCATGGATTTTTCTCGCTCTGCCATGTTCCTAGCATTTGTTACTGCATCTTCCGCTTTCTGCAACTCATCATTCCAGTAGGGCTTATAGTTTTTCCTAGCTCTTCTTGGGATGGTTTCAGTGGCGGCTTGCATTATTGCCTTGCTTAGGCTCTCTACCACGGGCTTCATTTTGGTGTTTCGTGTGTTGATGGTTTCACACAGCCCATCTGTCAGGATTGCAAATCTGTCCCAGTCGGCTCGTTTGTAATTCCAACGTGGGAGCGGTTTTGTTTCCTGTGGGCCTACTTCCATGTCAATGGTTAGTCTGATCGGCCTGTGGTCGCTACCTGCCTGTTGGTTTAGCACCTGGCTGTCTATTTTATGGTGTATGTCCTGTGTGGAGAAGGCCAAATCTGGAGTCGAGGTGGTATGCCATGTTCTTGAATAGAAGCTAGGGCTATCCTCTGGCCCATTGATTAGGGACAGATTTGCATCTATCTCCCAATCTTCCACTTCGTCACCTCTGCTGTCTGTGTCAGAGTATCCCCATCTCTCCGAGTGGCTGTTGAAATCTCCAACTACTATGCAGTTGGAGTCTCTGACCTCCATACTCGAGAGCGATAGGTCTCTATTTGGTGGTCCGTACAGATTGAAAATGCGGAACTTCGTCTCTTGAGCCATTATGTCAACTCCTACAATTTCTGCTTGTCCGGTGTGATTGACAGTTACCGCGCTTCTCGGTATGCAGTTTCTGGTCAGTATCAGGACCCCTCCTTTGTGGCCTTCTCTATCTAGACGGAAGGTCTGGTATCCTCTGATTGAGAATTTATGGTTATTGTTGAGGTGCGTTTCCTATATGTCATTCAAAATATGGCGATTCGTACAGACGGTAATGACCTCTTACAGCTGCAATACGGAAAACTTAGAATAGACAGACGTTCATCATAAAGCAAAGAAGAGGTTACAGAGACTCATTTAAAGACTCTCCGAAAAGCTTCATCCTTTATGTTACCTTTTAGGAGATGCTTGCTCACAACTATTCCACCTGGCGCACTGGCACAATCAAAGGGGCTCAGATCGCAGAACGAAACGTTATCGTAGAAGCTTAGAGAAAGCAAGCTGTCTTACAGAACAGAACGCACGTCAGCTCCACGTGTGTGCTCCGGTTGAGGCAGAGTCTGTTGTGTCAAGAACGGTGTTTAAAGTCAAGTGAGAACACATCTCACAGCAAAAGTATTATGCTGTTGCCGTCTTTGCTTGCGATCAACAATTATTATTACTATTAATAGCCTGCTTGTGGTACACACTCGTTATAACCTCACATACGCTTATTTTTGGTCTAGATATTTTTCATTTCAAACTTCTACAGCAAGGATATTGCTGATTCACAATTTTGCACGATCCTCACGGAGGTGTGTTTCTGAGTTCGACAATCGTGTAAATTTTGTGTTAACTAGTTATTACATCCCAGTGCGTACTGGAGTAGGTGAGCTTGTTGTAATGGTTGTAGCGCAATGAAACGTTTCTCAGCAGGCGCACCACTGTGGGGACCACAGTGTCGATCCCCACATTGTTGGACAGGATGATGTTTCAAGGTACACATTGTGAAGGTAAGTAAAGGGTCTTGCAACTATCCTTGAGCTTATGTTTTTTATCCTGTCATATACAAAAGCGAGAACATCTCTTGGTTTCACTATGTTAATCTGATTCATGCCGATAACTGCCTGACAGTCTGCGGGTCTAGCTTGCTCTAATTTACGCTTCCACCTCCACTAGTCTCAAAAATAGGCGATCAGGGGCTAACAGATGCTAGGATTAACCTGGCAAGTCACCAGTGGATTTTCACCTGCTAAAAAATATGAAACAAAGGAGGGTGCACCTCCCCACGACGTCTAACGACATAAGTGGACTGAAGTTAGGTAGATAGAATCTGATTCATATATTGCATTTCTATGGTGAGGGCAAGGGGTGGACCGTCTATTTCACAATCATAAATGCACGGGGTATGAATCCAACTGTGTTCAATTTGCCAGACACAGTTTTTGTTCTTTCCACCATCGCTTCTCCAAGTACAGAAATTAAGTGCAACCATCCGTACTGCACACCCGCAAAGAAACTTATAAAAGCCAAATAAGTTGACGGTTGCAAGACAACGCTGTGCAAATAACAGGCTACATATTTATTTTATGAACACAAGAAGGACTGGGATACTAGATTCACACTATATGGCGGCTGAGTGTTCTCGAGGTAAGACGTCGGCCTCGGTTGTTGAAGGTCGCGGGTTCAAATCGCGGTGGAGACTGAGATTCCCCCGGATCTCTGGGTAGTAGATATCGGACGTCCGTGTGCAGTGTTGCGCACGTTAAAATTCCATCGGCAGTTTGAATTCGAAAAGAGTAGGCTTAACGGCTGCTGCCCGGGTATAAATCAAAATGATGTTTAGAATCTAGCCAATATATTACGTGTTCCTCTCTGGTGCTACTGAGTTCGAGCATTGTCTTGAGATTCTTCAAAACTATGGAGAATAACAAAGCAGCTATCGGTTAAACCGTATACAATGACGCTGATTCGTCATTTAAATTAAATTAAAAGTAAAGATAAGTATCTGTTATTCACCAATACAATAAAACATCCAGTCATACTTTTCCAAAGCAAAGACTGACATATATCCAGCAGGGTAAAACCCAGATGAATACTGTCTTATATAATCATATCTTAACTACAGTCATTGAATGTGTCCAATTAAATCGTTAGACGACTTTATTGGTTGCATTATTTGTATGTGTGGCATCTGATAAGCCGGATACGTCTTCAATTTATGATTTGCGTTTCATAGAAAGAGGATCAAACAAGTAAGTAAGTCCTGACGAGATTAGATATGTGAATTGGAAAAGACATAACAATTTTAAAAAGTCAAAGTAAGCCATAGCATTACTGCCGTACGGGTGTGAAGTGTTAGCGACCTCACATTTCAAAGGCTCGGTTATAGGAGGGCTGATGTCACGACTCTCCCTCTACGCTTTTAACTATTCGGAATGAACCGGTACCTTTTTAAGGTTGGATGGACGGGAGCCGTTGAGGTTTTGAAAATGTTTCCGCCTCAACTGGGAAATGAATCCAGGACCACTCAGATGCGAAGCCAGCTCGCTAAAAGTTGCGATAACAATTAGGCAAATAAAATATCTCGGACATATAAAAGGACAAGATACACCGCGAAAAGCAGTGGACTGAAATTTTGAACACGGAAAAGGGCGGGGGGGGGGGGGGGGGGGGGGGGGAGGGGGTGGAAGGGGGGGGAGGTCTACTTATTAAATGAGAGAGAAACGTAAAGAGATGGATTAAAAGCAGTCTGTCGGAGTGTACGATTGAGCAAGAAACATAGGGTGTTGGGTGACGACTGCAGCCAACCTTCTATTTGGAGATGCACATAACACCATCAACCATTTCACTGCACACCTATCTAGTGTTTTTAGCATAGTGAAACCAATTTGTTTTGAACTTCTCTGGATCTGGGTTAGGTCTCTCGCCGCCGCGATTGACTCTCATCCACTATTCGTACAGCGATCATCTGGGGTAGTTGTCTCGCCGCCGCGATTCAATCTCAACCAGTGTTCGTAAAGCGATCTCAGTCCCACCAGACGGAGCGATATCGCAGGCTTGCCGAAAACGCTTGCCCGCCTTTCCCCGTGTAGGTATCGGGAAGCGGTTTTTTGTGTCGTGGCCTCCGCTGAGGTGCGCTGCTCTGGTCCGTAACGAGAAACGTTGACAGTCGGTGGTGATTTTCCGAAGGCTTATAGCAGAGCTCGACAGTTCGTCTCGCTGGTGGGCAGACTCTCGCAAAGAGCTTGTGACCGGCAAATGGAAAGCAGGAATGGTGCCTGAAGGCCATGTGTTCTCCCGACCAACCCTCGGGAGAAGGGCAGGCCGGCAGGCCAAATCGTCTCTAGTCCCAGTGAAATTCATCGCCGGGTTCGTTGAGATCCGTTCTGCACAGATGGCTGCCATCCCTCCTCGAGCGAGCCCGGTCGGTCGGTCGTCTGGTGTGTGTAGGAGCCCCTGTCAGGCGGTCCTAGGTCGACGGAGTGAGGGACGGGGGGAACAACCGTCCGTCCGTTCGTCAGTCGGTCCCTGCGGCCGTCCCAGTGAGGTTTTCTTACACACCCGTCATCCGCCGACCGGTGTGTGCGGTACGTACGTCTCCGACAGATATCTGGTTGATCCTGCCAGTAGTCATATGCTTGTCTCAAAGATTAAGCCATGCATGTCTAAGTTCACACTGTCTCACGGTGAAACCGCGAATGGCTCATTAAATTAGTCGAGGTTCCTTAGATGACACGATCCTACTTGGATAACTGTGGCAATTGTAGAGCTAATACATGCTTACCAAGCTCCGACCATCGCGAAAGGAGCGCTCTTATTAGTTCAAAACCAATCGTCGTTTCCCCTCGCGGGGTTGCGGCGTCCCCACTGGTGACTCTGAATAACTTTGGGCTGATCGCATGGCCTCATGTGCCGGCGACGCATATTTCAAATGTCTGGTACGTGACATGCCTACCATGTTTGTAACGGGTATTGAGGAATCAGGGTTCGATTCCGGAGAGGGAGCATGAGACACGGCTACCACATCCAACGAAGGCAGCAGGAGCGCAACTTACCCACTCCCGGCATGGGGAGGTAGTGACGAAAAATAACAATACGGGACTCTTTCGAGGCCCCGTAATTGGAATGAGTATACTTTAAACCATTTAACGAGGATCTATTGGAGGGCAAGTCAGGTGCCAGCAGCCGCGGTAATTCCAGCTCCAATAGCGTATATTAAAGTTGTTGCAGTTAAAAACTCGTAGTTGGATTTCAGGTGCAGGCGGGCGGTCCGGCTCGCGCCGGTTCACTGCCCGTTGTCTCCTGCCCTACCATCTGCCGGCTCTCTCCCACGGGTGCTCTTCGCTGATCGTCCCAGGTGGCCGGCGCGTTTACTTCGAACAAATTAGAGTTTTCAAAGTAGGCCTCGGCTGCCTGAATAATGGTGCATGGAATAGGGGAATAGGACCTCGGTTCTATTTTGTTTGTTTTCGGAACTGGAGGTAATGATTAACAGGGACAAACGGGGGCATACGTATTGCGGCGTTAGAGATGAAATTCTTGGATCGCCGCAAGACAAGCTACTGCGAAAGCATTTGTCAAGAATGTTTTCATTAATCAAGAACGAAAGTCAGAGGCTTGAAGACGATCAGATACCGTCGTAGTTCTGACCATAAACGGTGCCGACTAGCGATCCGCAGGAGCTGCTTCGATGACTCTGCGGGCAGCTTCCGGGAAACCAAAGTGTTTGGGTTCCGGGGGAAGTATGGTTGCAAAGCTGAAACTTAAAGGAATTGACGGAAGGGCACCACCAGGCGTGTAGCCTGCGGCTAAATTTGACTCAACACGACCAACACTGAAATGATTGACAGGCCGAGAGCACTTTCGTTGGGTCCAATATGGAACGGATGCTGGAATTAGACCCTCGAAAATCTGGGGCTACGCTCTCGGTGGTTTGCCTGTCTCGCATCCAGTGTTCGATAAAGGAATTGACGGAAAGGCACCACCAGGAGTGGAGCCTGCGGCTTAATTTGACTCAACACGCCAACACTGTAAAATGACTGACAGACTGAGAGCACTCTCGTTGGGTCTAATAGGAAACGTGTGCTGGTATTAGACCCACGGAAGACAGGTTAGTTGTACCCTCCTAATGAAAGAGCGTCTGCTACGGTAACCCTGCTTAACCCTACAGAAATCGCAGGTTCCAGACACTTGGTCATTGACTGACTAAAAAGCCCTCTATTGATTCGTTGGGTCTAATAGTGAACGGATGCTGGTGTTAGACCCTCGGAAGACAGGTCAGTTTTACCCTACTAATGACAGGGCGTTGCTACGGTAGTCCTGCACAACTCGAGAGGAATCGCAAATCGCAGACATTTGGTCCACGTTCTAGGCTGATAAGCCAACGGGCAGATAGGCTGGGGACAGCCAAAGGCTAAGGAGGGAATCCCTACAGAAACGCCTGTTGAAATCGGATGCACTGAGCCACAGGCTTAAAATAAAACAGTGCAACGTAAATATCGCTGTAAACAGCGTGCGATGATGAAGAAGAAGAACTTCTCTGGTGTCTGATACTACAAGGTCGGAACCCGGGAAGGCTTGGATTCACTTATGATATTTGTCCAACACTTTTAATTCTCATTCTCTTTCGTATGTTAGGTAAATTCAATGAGTTTCTAGAATATTCGTCTGAGTGATTATGCCATGACGATTATAGTTGTATAAGTTGATAGTGCCTTTGATGAAATGACGTAGCTAAAGCAATTTTACACGTACTCTACAACAGAAGTTACATACGTGCGCGTATTGTCCATGAGGAAAAAAAAAACAATGGAGTTAAAAATGCCCTTCATTTAGCAACGTATAAATGTCAAATTTTGTGTGTGCTTAAAAATGCATGATTAGAGACTAACTTTGCTTGACAAAACATGTGATGATAATAGCAAAAACGTTTCAGCGAAGATGGTCTCAGTATCGATCATGATCTAGAATAATAGAAAACAGTTTCATTCTACTGAATGAAAGTGAGCCAGGACATTCGATCCCTACTGATGAAGGAGTTCCTCGCAAAGCACAATTTAATTGCCGTGAAACATCTTCTAGATTCTTCTGACCCAGCACATCTTGATTTTCGCCTAAAATCGACTTTGAAAGGACAACGTATTAGTGATCCTGGTAACTTTGTTCCCATTGCGACAACGTAGCTGAGAGTAGTCTTAATAAAAAGGTTTCTGGAATGTTTCCAATAGCAACATGGATGTTGGCTTTAGTGTGTAGTTGCCGAAGAGAACAATTTTGAAATAAATGTAGCGTAAATAATTGAATTGTTTCTTATCTCTACCTTCGTCTACTTTTTAAGTCCTTTATCTCTTGGTAGACTTCGCAGAAAGACGGAATGCGTAGATTTCTCATTATAGCAATGTGCTGTCGTTATTTGTAATTTCTTGTGTATATCAGAGACACCCTCGATCCACTGATATCAATATCGTGGACAGAAGACCTCCGTATGATATGCTCTCGCTGCAGTCTGGGCATAATGTATTCAAACTAAATGACCAAACCACTTTATTTTTTTTGGGCGCCAATGTAGGCACTAGCTTGGGTTATCCATACTATCTATCTTTGCATGCCGTTCCGGATTCGGTCACCGATTGTCTTTGCCGCTGCAAGGTCCTTTACATGATGAGGCTTCTAACCCCATGCCCATTACATATTTGTTGTTTTTTTGTTATGCGTTTGTACTTTACTGTGGGTCTATTTATTACTTTCCGAGTGCCCTTCCCTTGTTTGAGATCCTTGGCTTAATGAATGTTTTTTTGTGCATCTCGTTTATCAAGGGAGGATTTGTAATTCGACGACGTGTTCTTTTTTACGCCCTCAATAATTGTGACAATATAATCAGTTTCTGAGCGATTTTAGGAACATAATTCCCCTGCGACATTAACAACGACGTTTCGGAGTTTTTTGCAAAATATGAGCAACAATAGCAGTTCATTATAGAACGGATTACTACATATTAGCTCGTCGTCCAGCAATAACATTAAAAGCTAGGGAAAGTAACGGCTGACGGGTCGTGAGACAACGGGTGCGTTAGGCAGCGGGTCGTTAGACAATGGGTGCGTTAGAAAACGGGTGCGTTAGACAACGGGTGCGTTAGGCAGCGGGTCGTGAGACAACGGGTGCGTTAGGCAGCGGGTCGTGAGACAACGGAGACAACGGGTGCGTTAGACAACGGGTGCGTTAGGCAGCGGGTCGTGAGACAACGGGTGCGTTAGACAACGGGTGCGTTAGGCAGCGGGTCGTGAGACAACGGGTGCGTTAGACAACGGGTGCGTTAGGCAGCGGGTCGTGAGACAACGGGTGCGTTAGACAACGGGTGCGTTAGACAACGGGTGCGTTAGGCAGCGGGTCGTGAGACAATGTGTGCGTTAGCCAGCGGGGCGTGAGGCGATGGGTGCGTTAGCGAATGAGGCGTGAGCTAATGGGTGTGTTAGCCAGTGGGGCGTGAGCCAATGGGTGTGTTAGCCAGTAGGGCGTGAGCCAATGGGTGCGTTAGCCAGTGGGGCGTGAGCTAATGGGTGTGTTAGCCAGTGGGGCGTGAGCTAATGAGAGTGTTAGCCAGTGGTGCGTGAGCCAATGGGTGTGTTAGCCAGCGTGTTGTGAGCCAATGGGTGTGCTAGCCAGCGGATCGTGAGCCAATGGGTGTGTTAGCCATCGGGGCGTGAGCAAATGGGTAAGTTAGCCAGCGTGTCGTTAGCCAATGGGTGTGCTAGCCAGCGGGTCGTGAGCCAATGGGTGCGTTAGCCTTCGGGGCGTGAGCAAATGGGTAAGTTAGCCAGCGAGTCGAGAGCCAATGGGTGTGTTGGCCAGCGGGTCATGAGCCATTGTTTGTGTTAGCCGGCCGAGCGTTAGCCAATGTGTGAGTTAGCCAGCGGGTCTAGAGCCAATAGATGCGTTAGCCAGTGGAGCGTGACCCAATAGGTACTATGCAGCTTGTAGCAAGCGTACTTTTGTTGTCGTCGTGGATGCTCCGCTAACCACTTGTTCTTGTATCTGCACCTGATAAACCTCCTGGCCTCTTCGTAGGTTATACGTACATTATGTTGAGACAATAATGGCGCCGTAACAGGCAGCGAGTTAACATTGCTTTGCTGTTTTAGTTCATTATGGATGTCCACGGATTTGCCTGGAATTCATACTAGTCGATTATTTACACTTGTTTTCACAGAAATGTTTTGTTCTTTTCCATTTTGACTGGTTAATTCGTTGGTTTTTTGGAATTTCTTCCGTTCGATTATCCTGGTCTGGACATCGGCTATATGAAAAGCATTACACTTAATCCTGTGTGGAATATCCCGGTCTAGTTTACACGGCTGAACTTCACGAGATTGGCACCCTTCGCTCTAACTGCAAACAATGTCAGTTGTGGTGTGTGAAATTTATACAAGACCACAATATACCGAACACAGCTCGGGAGAGATTCCAAACTCACTCACATGCTGAGTGATGTGCCTACGAGTTCTTGAGGTTACGAGAAAGGCACGGCACACACCGTAAGACGGCATCCCCTTTCAGCCGCCCTGCGGGATACTTGTTTACGGAAGGGCTTTGGCAGTAAATCTTGAGGAAAAATCGGCATCCTTTGCTATCTCCAGTCGTCTCGATAATATCTTGCCATTGGCAAAGGGTAGCTCATGACCAGAGAGTGACGTTGACAAACCGCGCAGTTACTTTCTCACTTTAATCCAAATCACCGAGCACATCACCTATTTCAGCGGACACAGAAAGAGAAATGACAGTCCACAAGGCTGAACAAAGAGAGTGGTCTTCATAACTTGTGATGGACTTTCCAGAATCGTTAATATAGTTTAGAAAGTACCTCACAGAGGTCTTTTAGATTTCAATTTGTAGCCTTCTAATCTGCCGCAACAGAAAGCTTGCTGATGAAGGTGGACCTCTGTCCTCCAGGTGGTTGTGTTATGTTTGACTTCATCTGCATGCTACTCACTACTACATGAATCAGCTTGATCCACATCTCGTCAGCCATACTGCCCTGAAACAGCCTGGAAGAGTCTGAATGGAAGAGACATAGTGGCATTTTCAGTATATTGTGCTTGACCCTGCGGCGACGTCCTGGTCAATATTTTGTGTTTTACCAGACTTGCGTCTCAGGTTCCCAACATATAGAGAAACAACAACAAGAAAAACAAAAGAGAAAGAGAGGACAGAAATGAAAACAAAAAGGCATACAGAGAAAGAAGAATAGAGAATGAAAAGGAGGGAAACATGACGAAAAAGAGAATGGTAGATTGAGAGAAGAGAGAGAGAGATCAAAACCGGAAACCTGCCAGTGAAAGATATAGAATACGCTTTAGCTATTTGAACTGAGACGCCCCATGTGGAAGCATAAACGGTTTTATTATACCAACAACAGCTTGCTGTTCGGTGTAATGTGGTTTCCCAAACATTGCCCGACTCAGCATAGCGAAATAAAACATTATAGGCGACCTGTGTCGTTTTTATTAATATTGTGTCTAGCGATCCGAAAATAAAATTGAAAATATCTAATAAGATCTGAATCGATTTATTTCTCTTTGTTTTCGATTTCCTGCTTTGCTATTATTATCATCCTTTCTTCTTTGCTCAAATAGCAGAAGAGGTCTACCATGGCATTTGCAAGACACATTCTCAAAGTCTTATTTTGATAATCTTCCATGTGCGTTCAATGTATTCAGAGGCGTCTTAGTCGCTGTAGCCATGTGTTAGGCGTCACGAGAGTAGCCTCTCCAGTTCGCAAGCCTGGGCGCTGAATATGAAAACCCAGGGCTCCCAAACTGTAGGATCACTCTCTCGGCATCACTGTTGTAATTCACAGGAATACAAAGCATTACAGTTTGGAACCTTCCGCCTTAGGTGTTACCACTTCGGATTTTCTGTCTGTGTTTACTCTAGTAACCCTACCCTCTTTCGAGGTTCACACAAGGCAGTGGAACCGTTGCCGCAGATGCTAGTTACTCGAGACATCCGATGATACTCTCATCGTCCCAGGACTATCCAGCACTCTCTGGAACTTGTGGGTTTAAAATCAGAGTTCATTCTCTTCTAGGCGAACTGCCTGATCAGGCTAACGAACTTGGTAAACCCGGGCTTAGAGTCAGAGTTTACATTCTCCTAGATTGGCTGCCAACCATAGCTAATGAGCCCAATCTGCCCGCCCAGTTATACCGCCGGGTACTCGAACGCGCCCCACAGCAGGCTCTGAAAGAAACAGGGGACCCCTCATGAAGGTGCTGCTGGGGCCACAATAATGTAGGAGAGTCCAATGACATGGAAACTCCTGTCCGGCAAGCCGAACAGCGTATCCAGCAGTGATCTCTGCACATGGAAGGGAGAGGTTATAGCAGACGCTTCAGCTTCCTTTAACGAGCGGACGCCTTGCCCAGATCCCCCCCCCCCCCCCCCCCACACGTTCAATGCATTAATGCGCCAAAATGTCGTTACCAGTTGGTGTTTAGTTGTTATGACAACGTAAGACGGTGTCGACCGAGAAGCTGAGATATAAGGTGCTTCTATTCTATTCCTAACATTTAATCTGTTGTTGCACTAGATGTTGTTGACTCCTTTCACATTCGTCATTCTTCACCATGTCTTTTCAGGCTATTCCCGTTCTCCGCCATCGACGTCTAGTGACGAACGACTGGAGTTTCCTCTGCATTGCCTTTGTCGTTCTCCAAATTTTCTGCTGGTATTATTCTGTTTGTTTTCCACTTCACTAACATATCCTTGACTAACATGTCTTTCACTAACATGTCTTTCACTAACATATCCTTCACTAACATATAATTCACTGACATATCCTGCACTAACATGTCATTCACTGACATATCCTTCACTAACATGTCCTTCACTAACATGTCCTTCACTAACATGCCCTTCACTAACATGCCCTTCACTAACATGCCCTTCACTAACATGCCCTTCACTAACATGTCCTTCACTAACATGTCCTTCACAGACATGTCCTTCACTAACATGTCCTTCACAGACATATCCTTCACTAACATGTCCTTCACCAATATGGCCTTCCCTAACATATCCTTCCCTAACATATCCATCACTAACATATCCTTCACTAACATGTCCTTCACTAACATGCCCTTCACTAACATGTCCTTCACAGACATGTCCTTCACTAACATGTCCTTCCCTAACATATCCTTCACTAACATGTCCTTCACCAATATGGCCTTCCCTAACATATACTTCACTAACATGTCCTTCACAGACATATCCTTCACTAACATGTCCTTCACCAATATGGCCTTCCCTAACATATCCTTCCCTAACATATCCATCACTAACATATCCTTCACTAACATGCCCTTCACTAACATGCCCTTCACTAACATTTCCTTCACTAACATGTCCTTCACAGACATATCCTTCACAGACATGTCCTTCACTAGTTTGTCCTTAAGCATCATGTCCGATCAGTATGTTTTGTCCAACCGAACGCTAATTTCCTCTCTCCATTATTGTTGTTGTTGTTGAATGCCCATAATGAGTAAGTTTACTCCTTCGTGCGCCCTGAAATTGCGTTAGATGACGGGTTGTAGTAGCTTTTCTCACATCACGAGCCTGCTGGTGAAGGTGACCACGGTATTCCAAGCGGTTGTGCTATTGGTTACTTCAACTGTGTGACGTTCATTACTACGGGGATCCTACCCATTGTTTTTGTTTATATATTTTCTTTTTTTCCTTTCATTTTTAGTATGAAGTGTTTCTACTGTAATAAATCCCTTGTACCAACTTTACTCGAATCCTAATATTTATGCATGGGCCTTATTCCACATCTCTTCAGATCATCTCTTCGAGTGCTCATCGCTCAAGGAATTTAGGAAAATGTTTCTTCCTCCGCGGCCAGATACATGGAACACTTTGTATGGCACTAGACAACATCTAATAAACACGTGCAGAAACCATTACATGGCATTGGGCCGACGAGCCTGAGTCCGGATGCTGCTGGGTACGAAACAAAACTGTTCCCACATACTGGTAATGTCCGTCTCTTCGTCTCTATACCGTTGTTGTAGCACATTGTGTTTATTGTTTAGTTTAAAGATATTTTCTGTCTTCCCCTCCTCCATATCTCTCTCTGTCCTGACTCAACCCCCCCCCCCCCCCCCACTATCCGCCCCCCCATCCCTTTTCGCCCCCCAACTAGGTTAAAAATAAATTGAGCCCTAAGATCCTCCGCAACACGTAACGTTACCAAGCCACGTCCGCCCCTCGCCCGATTCTTACATCCCGTAGTGTACCTCCTGACGCTCAACTGACACCGACAGACACGGTAACTCTGAACCCATCTGCCACACGCTGTCTGGCGATCACCACGTGGCATTTGTGTCCTTCCTAGCTGGAAACACGCTTTCTGCTTATTTAACGCAGATATATCAACGAATATCTCTTCACACTCGTTCATCCGCCCCGTCTTCTCACCACCCGTTAACAACGGAACGTGTCCACTGCTACGCTAGTACCGAAGATCCCTGACCCCCTGACCCCCCCCCCTTCCCGCTTCGAGAAATGCTATGAGACCTTTCTGTTTCTATGTGTCAAGGACATCTTGCAGCGCGTCATAATTCTTTCCTTTTTTTCCCCTCATCTTCGGACTCACCAGTTGGGTTATATTAAATTTCTTGTATTCTGTCCTAAGAGCTGCAGTGATCATTCTATATCTATTAACCTCCTACTTAATGAGCGCCCTCTGTGCTTATCTAGAACACATCGATGCTCAGTCCCTTTGTGTGATGGGCAATATTGTTGTTGCTGATGTTGAATACCCACAAAGAGTAGATTTACCATTTTGTGTACTCTGAAAAAGACGTTAAGTGGCAATCTGTCTGTTGTAGCTTATTTCACATCATGAGCATGCTGGTGAGGCTGGACCAGGGCCCTACATACGGATTTGCTATGCTTGGCTTCACATGTGTGTCGCTCACTACTGCAGGGATCGTGTTAATCCCTCACCTCGCTAGCCAGGCTGCCATGAAAACAGCCCGTTTCCAGCGAGGACTACGGGGAAGTCGAGGTGCGGGTCTTGGCCAGTATATTTTGCCTAACACTGACTAACATGTCCGATCAGTATATTTTGCCTAACACTGACTAACATGTCCGATCAGTATATTTTGCCTAACACTGACTAACATGTCCGATCAGTATATTTTGCCTAACACTGACTAACATGTCCGATCAGTATATTTTGCCTAACACTGACTAACATGTCCGATCAGTATATTTTGCCTGACCAGACGTTAGTCTTACTTCCCTCGACTGGAGGTAATACAGAATGCAGACACTCTGCCCCCCCCCCCCCCCACCTCTTTAGAGACAATGGGTTGCTTGAAGTAAAAGAAACGTGTAAATATATTCTGCATAATCTTTTAAACCAGTATTTAGACGTTACGTTAAGCTAAGTTTAATCACAAAAATCGTTAATTGTTCCGTGTTTTTTATTCACAGACAAATACAACCAATTGACTCCATCATACGTTTTCCTTTCGCTGAGCCCACTATGAAAAAAATTGACGAAACTAGAAACGCCAGATAGCTTTTTCAAATGGGCAGCAGTGTAGCACAGAATCACTGATTCGGAAAGCCCCCTAGACGGAGGAAAATGTGAATGCACCAAAAGCGAATCAGTTCTCCTGAATACTTAAATGAATGCTTGCATGTGTGGATCACTATATTTCCCTACCAAGGCTCATACGACTTGATTCTATGAAAATTCTGCCAGTTTTGAAGGAAAAAAAATTAAGTGAATTAAAAGAGTGGGATGTGTCGTCTGGTATAAACTGTGTCTTACCGATACTACGCAGATGATTTGCTTACTTGAAAATACTCCGCCATTACTGCTTTAAAAGTGTACCTCATTGAAGTCAATGATCAACAAAAATCGCATCAGTAGTACACTTAGGAAAATATGAATCCATCAAAGTCTTTTCACTTGTGGAAACAACTTTGATTCAATGAAAGTCTTCTCCCTTTTAGTACGTGCCATCAAAAGTATAACGTGAGACATATACAGGAGAACGTGATTTAATCTCAACTTGGTTACATTTTATGAAGTATATTTGATTCAAATTAAACGTTTAAATCCTATGAAGAGTGCGTGGTTCCAATGAAAGCTAATCACGAAGAGTCTTTGATTTCATTTGACCTTAGACAGCGTTTGAAGTATACTTGATTCCATCGACATCTTACCACTTGTGAAGAATACTTGAATCTATCAAAAACGTCCCACTTGTGAAGAATACTTGATTCCACCAAAAGCTTACCACTTGTGAATAACACTTGATTTCACCAAAAACTTACCACTTGTGAAGAATACTTGATTTCACTGAACGCTTACCACTTGTGAAGAATACTTGATTCCACTAAAAACTTACCACGTGAAAAATACTTGATTTCACTGAAAGCTTACCACTTGTGAAGAATACTTGATTCCATCAAAAACTTACCACTTGTGAAGAATACTTGATTCCACCAAAAACGTACCACTTGTGAGGAATACTTGAATACACAGAAAACATACCACTTGTGAAGAATACTTGATTCCATTGACAGCTTACTATGCATACAAAATACATGATTGTGCTTAGATATTACCACTTGTGACGATTTCGGATATCATCAGACACTTACCATTTGTTGAATGGCAGCACTGACAGTCATCTTTTACGACATGTTCTGCACGTGACAGTTCTTGTATCATCGTGAATCTGTCATCCAAAGCGCTCTTTCAGATTCAATTGGTACAAAGTCTCAATCTTCATGTATCCAACTCCAGATAATGTGATGAGGTCAAGGTTAAAGCCAAGGTACACAGCTATTTGATTTGTGTTGCTTGTTTGGCGTATTTGCGTTTGAGATACCACAAGTGTAGCATTTCGCTCAGAAGTTGTGAGTCTGTACTTTCAGTCGCCATTAGTTTCCAATGTTTAGCCGAAATTGCGTACAAAAACGGCACTTTCAACCATAGACAACAGTTCTTTAGTTTATATCGTGTAAGAATACAACAAGAAAGACATTTTATTCTCGAGAATAGTTATAGACGTGTTCCGACGTTTTGACCTTAGAAATGTTTTCATAATGGACATGACATACAGTAGCGGTTGAATGAACATCGATGTACATCATCAGTAAATTAAAAATGTTCCTGTGACAAAAAAGGGAACAATAGTCTCATTTAAGGTAGTGCTGTCAGGGTTGAAGTGGTCTGGACTTCATCGTATTACGTCACATCTTTCATTTGAGGCAGTGGGACCTAATTCATTTCACGCGTATTTTTCCTTTTGACATTAAGCCACGTACCAATTTACAACTTGGTCGTCTAGAGCGTTCCGATAGCAGGTACAAACCCGTTCCCTTGCTTCAGAAAGTGAGCACGCTACCACTACGTAAATCGATGTTCCTGTCACTGCACACATATGACACATTTGATTATATCAAGGAGCAATGCCCATCGACTCTAGAGCATCTAAGATGATATAGTAAAAGTAATCTATCAACTAATACTATAAATATACCGTATAAGAAGGCCAGCATGATTGCCATGCTAAGATACAATTACAAATAGAATGCAGGGAATTAAACGCCACACACATTGAAGGCATATTAGGAGCTCAACAAAGTAAACAAGCGGAAAGTCACAACAAAACGGGTGAGCATGTGTTCAACGAACACATGCACTACTAATGAGGGTAAATGTGTTAATGGCTACATAACACCTTCTGGGAAAGTTTTAAAACAAATGAGTAAACTGTAGACGCAACCACTGCCATTGCATATTAAACAGAAATACAAGCATCATCAACATGGTCACCACTTTCTTACATACTTTTAAGTCGATATGTGAAAGTGTACACAACAACATTTGAGTAGCGTTTTACATTATTGTGCATTGAAGAGAGCTGGAGTCAGAGTAAATAGCAACTGTATCCGCACATGATAAAAGAATAATAATGATTTATTATCTGGCTGGAATGGAAGTTATACTAAATGCTCAACAGCTTGTATATTCATTCAGGGTATCCCCCTAAACATTCCTATGAGCAGAATGCAAGCACAACCCACTTTATTCGAAACTCAATGCAACTGTTTTTGAGAACTAGCCTCTCAAGGATATTGTAAACATTCTCCTTTCTCAGAAGCCAAATAAATGGAACACGGTGTGGTTCTAAAGAATATCACAAGCCCACCGGAACATCATTTCATGACATTGGGCAGAAGGGCGAAAGCCTAACGCCGCTTGATCCATAATAACAACAGCAACAACGCATCATAAAACTATGTCCAGAGAAGCATACCGTCTTTAATAAAGTGCTAGAGAAAGTACTTATTGGCCACCTGCCTACGTCATTGAACGCTGGAGTCGAATATGGAATGTATTACATTCAGATAATTCTCTCCGGATTGTTTCGTGGATATAATAATGTGAATATTTGCACCAATTTCCTTCCCTATCGTGGACAGACATAGACAAATAATAATTCAGGTGTCCACTATAAGGTGTTAGAAGCTTAGATGCTTGCAAGGCGTTATTGAAAGATGATAATATAATTAAAATTACCTTCATTCAGAGTAATCTGAACGATTGTTCAATCATTTTGTAGCAATTTACAATCTCTGCATTGCATGTCGTAGGTAATTTTACATATACATTTTACCTTAAACCCCACGTCGCATCGGTAAGTTTCTAATAATCTTCACTCTTGACACACCTGTGTGGAGATACTTGTTGCACCTTCCTTTGGTCATCAACAAGAAGGCGACGAAGAGGAGGACGATAAAGTCTTCACCATGGGGATAAAAGAGGAAACAGCAGATGGTATCGATGACGATCTGGAGCCGGAGATGCAGGTAGGACAATATCTCTTTTTTAAATTGTTGTTGTTTTTTTGGTTGATTTTGTTTATGGTTTTTGCATTCGCCTTATTTTTCTATTCCCCAAGGCAGTGTGCAGTTGCACTGTGGTTTTTATTTTGTCTCTGTCGGCCCAGTGTATCCGACTTCAGCATGCATAATTTATGTAAGGGTCTGCTTCCTCCTGCATTTTCTAAAGGTTTGCTTCCCCGGTATAACGGCCGGTGCTGTGATAGGGATCGAAAGCAGTACCTTCAGCTTGTGAGCCGTACTACTTAACCACCACTTGTCCACGCCGACCCTACATCTCTTATTAACTTTCTCAACCTTTTTTTAATTGTTTTCTGTATGTGCGTTTTCTTCTTTTTCTTAATCCTTCATCTGATTGTTCTTATATATCTTATTATTCGTTGTCTTCATCTTAGTAATGCTTTTGTTTGTTTGTCTGCCTTTTTTGCCTATTCATCCCCTTTTTCTTTGTCTTCATCTTTTTTTTTTTCTTCTTCATCATCTTCTACTTCTTCTCATTCTTCTTCTTCTTCTACTACTACTACTAATTATGTTTCTACTTCTTCATATCAAATAGCGTTATCTTCTTCTTTTTCTCCTTTATCTTCTTCTTCTTCTTCTTCTACTTCTACTTCTAGTTCGTCTTCGTCTTCCTTTGTGTGTACTTCCCCCCAAAAGCTGCACTCTTGTACATTATCTCAAATGCTACCGAGCCCCGAAAGGAGAGCATTGAATATTAGCACTGACAACCTACCAAGCATGAGTAAGAGTCGAATAAGGAGGATCGAGGCTGGTGCCTCATCATGTAGAAACGCTAAGATCTCCAACAAATATGGACAAATTAATAAAGATACAATAACAACGAACATCCCAGGCAGAGCGGATTGCTCAAGACCGATGCCTTTGTGTGCATTTGTTGAAGACGTGTGCTCCACTTGGAACAAAACACGTACTTCATTAAATTGATAGTACATTTACACAGACGTCTAAAACACTTCACCACCCTCCGACGACGACATAGTCTGTTGTAAAACCACATTGAAAATAAGTTTATCATGGATGGTTGGTTTGTGCGCCCTGAAAAGGACGGAACTTGTTGCAGAAGGTAGTAGCTTTCCTGACATCCCGAGCGTGCTGATGAAGTAGACCGGGGTCCTCCAGACGGTTTTGCAATGCTTGGTTTCATCTGCCTGTCTACTACGGGGATCACATCGAACCTTACCTTGCTAGCCATACTGTTGTCCTCGACAACAGCCCGTTTCCAGGACGACCAACGAAAAGGTCAGGTCAGGGTCTTGGCCAATATATTTTGCCTGACCTTGGCTAACATTGTTTGATCAGTGTGTTTGCCTGACCAGACGTTAGCCTCAATGTCACCAGTGTATGATGAGATTGTATTGTTTGAAACATCGCTCAACGTCCCGAAACACACGTTAACATGTCAACAGCGTGGTGCATGGCACAGGTTTGTCCTAGATTCACTTCATCAATCATTTCTGTCACACGAATTAGATCAAATTAACGAACTGTGATTTGTAAACAGCGGTCCCCTTTAGCAGGTGTGATATTTTTTACAGAAACGTCGTCACCTCTCTCCGGGCAGATCCATGTCTGATTTGTATATTTAAATAAATTGCAGAGAATAATCTCTGATCTTATGGTACTTCTGGCACACAGTTATAGTCAAATACAAGAGAAACTTGACAGAGTAATAGAGCAACGAGCCAATTTAAGACCTCTTTTTGGGTAGGTAGACTCACTACTGCTCAGGGAAAACATACTCATCAGACATGTTAGTCAGGATCAGGCAATACATACTCGACAAGACCTTCACCTTGGACTCCTCGTAGCACTTCCAGGAAACGGGCTGTTTTCATGGCAGCCTGGCTAACAAGCGGAGGGGTTGACGTGATCATCGTAGTAGTGAGCGACACGCAGATGAAGCCAAGCATAGCACAACCGCCTGGAGGGGGGGGGGGGGGGCAAAGTCGACATTCATCAGCACGCCCGGGATGTAAGAAAAACTACAACCCGCCACTTAACGTCCTTTGTATGATGCACAAATAAGCAAACCTACTAATTGTAGGCATTCAACAACAGCAGCATCAGCAGCAGCTGCAGGAACAACAACAACAATAACAACAACAGCAGCAGCTGCAGCAGCAACAGCAACAGTAACAACAACAACAACAACAACAGCAACAATAATAACAACAACAACAGCAGCAGCTGCAGCAGCAACAGCAACAGTAACAACAACAACAACAACAGCAACAATAACAACAACAACAACAACAGCAACAGCAACAACAACAACAACAACAACAATAACAACAACAGCAACAGCAACAACAACAACGACAACAATAACAACAACAACAAAACGTCATCTTCTTCTATTTCTTCTTCTTCTTCCTCCTCCTCTTCCTCCTCATCTTCTTCTTCTTCTTCTTCGTCTTCTTTCTCTTCTCTTCTTCTTCTTCTTAGTCTTCTTCTTCTTCTTCTGCTTCTTCTTCTGCTTCTTCTTCTTCTTCTTCTTCTTTTTATTCTGCTTCTTCTTTCGTTATCAATCTCCAGCTGTGAAGCCCTGAAAAGTGCTTTGCTAGTAACAGGGTGTTGTTTGGAGAACGGATTGCGCTGTGTGGTAGTTTACAACTCCATTGCGATATTTGCATCTTTCAGTCCGACACATCCGACTTCATCAGGCATGTTTGAGTACCGGATTAGCCTTCCCTTTTCGACCCCTTCTCCTTTGCCAGTCTGTTCTGCTCTGTTACAGCCTGTTGTCCAGGATACTTGGAGGTGTAGAAGGGTCTGGTTCGCTGGCCCTGACGCTAGCAGTCAGCTATTGGTCGCGGACCGCTGCAGCTCATGCACTGCTCAGCATGTTTGATCACAATTTTAAACTGAATATCAGCATGAAGAAATCCAAACTCATTAAAAGATATGGGAGATTTTACTTATTTGGGCAGTACACTGTTTCTTGGCAGTTTTTTTGTGCGTTCGCCTTATTTCTAGCCCACGCCGTCCCCATACCTTACTTTATGATAATAGTGTTGTTCTTGCAGCTCGCTGGATGTTCACACTCATGCTCCCTCTTGACACCTCTCACTGCTCAACCGTTCATGCACTGTAAAGACTGCTGTATCCAAATGAGAACAGTTGGAATAAGTGGGTACCTTTAACTATTTGGACAGCACAGTTGACACATCAGGAGGCACAAGCGCAGGTGTAAGGATCCGAATTGGAAATGCAAGAGGAACATTCCTGAAACTAAACACCACATGGAGATTCAGAGAAATCAAGATTCACACCAGAGCTATAATATTCAACGTCAGTGTAACGTCGGTGCTGCTGTTTGAAGTGGAGGTATAAAGAACGGTCAAGGCTAAACAACAAAGGTCAATCTTTCGTTTACCGATACCAGTGAATGATGATGGGAATACAGTCCCAGGATATGGGGAGGAATGAAGACCTATGAGAAAGGAGCCAACAACAGCCACTGGAACAACAAATTAAGCTAAGAAATAAAGGCGAGATTGAACCTAGACCTAGGAAGGCACCATCCAACATAGCCAGAATGGATCTTACATGGAATCCTCATAGGAAGATAGTGGGGTAGACCCAAAATTTCACGAAGAAGAGAATGGGAAAAGGAACTAACATTACATGAATATACCTGGAGACAGGTAAAAAGAGCAGCCTAGGATTGCCTATGCTGGCGGATTGTTGTCAATAGAGTGGAGTGACGGTCTTTTTGATTGATTGATTGATTGATTAGACCTCCGCCTGAGTAGTAGTAGTAGTATATCCATATAATTCCATCGGCTATGTACGTACGTAATAACTTCAACAGTTGGTGGTTAGAAAAGTTTGGACAACTTTAACATTGGTATGTCGTGGTCTGGTGGATCTCTGAGTTCTCTGACTGCAGCCACTCCTGCCCCATTTACTATGATGTCCCTTCTTCCTTTCAGCATTCTTGAATTAAAAGTATCTTCTCAATGTATAGGCTCCTAGTAGTAGCTAATAAGCCTACCACATTTACTATTATGCCCCTTCCTGCTTTGCGCATTTTTTAATTAAAAGTATGTTCGCAGTACATAAGCGGGCAGTGGGATATGATAAGCCTGTCCCGTCTACTTCGATGACTTTTCCTGCGTACCACTCTCTCGAATTAAAACCAAAAAAATTGTCATGGTATATGCACGTAGTTGTAGCTGATAATACTGCCTATTAACCGATGCCCCTTCATACTTACCACACTCTTGAATTAAATATATTTTCTTACTTACACAGACGCGTAGTGCTAGCTGATAAGGTTTTATTCTTATGAGACCATACATCATACAATTACATAGGCTTGGTAGAAGAAGGGCCTATCCCACTCTTCCATCAAAATGAGTATTTCTTCAAAATACGATAGCTGTCACAAGTTAGTATTAACAGTCTTAAGTTTTTTGTTGTGGGATATATCCAACCTAGTTATTTTTATTATTTAAAAAGAGCAGAGAGACTCACTTCCTCCAATTTTGGTGGAAGAAGGTACTATCCAACAGTGGTTGCATACATTACAGACATATATATATATATATGCAGTGCTTTGAAAAAATCGAACATTGTTTCCAAGTGCCTAGACATACTTTTCTTACATGTCATTCAAACTGGAATCTTTGAAAAGCTGAAATGAAAAACGCAATATAGTTTTACACCACATGACTGCATATAACTTATAAGGCGCTCCCGTAAGACAAGACCATTTAAAGTCCTTGAAATGGTGAAAGGTGGCGTTTTAAAGTTTTAAACCCTTGACAGATAAGCTATGTAAACGCCAAAAAGATGTCACTGGACGAAAAGTTGAAATTCGCAAGACTGCTACTTTCATGTTTAAAGGTGGACAGCAGGTGAACATAAAGTACACATATGGAGGAATTGAAGAGTGGAAGAATGTAGGCTACCAGAAAAGAAAAGAAAAGTATCTTTTATTATCTTTTATTTAATGACTTAGTGTTTCCAGTCAAAAACCCAAATGAGGCAGCAATAAAAAAGAAGACATTGCAGGACATTCTCTCTCTTTTGAATTTTATCCCACCCTTGTTTCACGATATTTGAAGTTCATCCCATCTTTGTATTTCGACTTTTTAAGTTAATCCCACCTTTGTATCACGACTTTTGAAGTCCATCATACCTGTGTATCACGACTTTTGAAGTCCATCTCACCTTTGTATCACGACTTTTGAAGTTCATCCCACCTGTGTATCACGACTTTTGAAGTCCATCATACCTGTGTATCACGACTTTTGAAGTCCATCCCACCTGTGTATCACGACTTTTGAACTCCATCCCACCTGTGTATCATGACTTTTAAAGTCCATCCCACCTGTGTATCATGACTTTTGAAGTTCATCCCATCTGTATATCATGACTTTTATCAAAATCTGCGATGTGACGATGCTAATGAGGACATCAATTCTGCGATCATAAAGGACGTTACATGGAAGTGGCATAACATCTTTCACTGTTTTTGGCTTAGATGTTTACTTTCATCAAGTGTATAATAACAATTTAATATTTATGTAAAAAGAAAATCGCAAAACTTCAAATTGTGTCTATTGTTTAAAATGTTTTTTTTCACAGTCACTATTTTTTGTCTTTTTGCTTGACAATTTGCAGACATATAGCCTGATATGTTTAGAACATATTCCCAGAAACGAGAAGTCCATACCTAGTTTGACATCTTGCCAGCACTAAAAAGAAACATTAATTGCTTTTTTTTTCTCAGAAATTTACAAATATGGGATTGACCGAGCAATTATTGCAAAAATCACAGATGCTAAACCTATAACAATAATTTTGCAGAAACTACCGCAAGAGTGACCCCACGCCCACACTGCAGCAAATTATGAAAAGATTATGATTTTGGTTCATGATGATATTCACGATGATAAAAAAATGAAGATGTTGTCGATTTTGATAATGAGTAGGATAATTATTAAGCTGCCCATTTATCATCTGTTGAGTTCATTTCTGTCAACACGTATAAGCCTGTATCCGTTATGTCTCATGCAAAAAGTGAACCAGCGGTTCCAAAACTGAGGTTCTGGACCTTCCGCCCGCTTGACGTGAAAATGAATCTTAGTCTGTCACTCTTTCAAACAATCTTTGCACCATGGCCAAAATACGTGTGTTCCAGCCCTCGTGATGTTGGTTACATCTTGTGCCTGAGATGCGTTTTCCAAGCACATTGACCTCCACCTGCACATCTTCATAATCTTATTAGCTCTCATGTGGGACTCCGAATATTCTACTGTAAATACGCATATCTGTCGCTGCTAGTTACGGGCTAGTTCAGGGGTCGGCAAATATTATATGTAATTGACCAAATAGTAAATATTTCAGAATCTGTTGGCCAAGAGACAAACTCCAGGATATTGTTGTTGCTACGTTGGGCATTGAAATATTAAAAGAATTAGAAAATGTAAAATTCATTCTTAGATCATGAGGACGTTAACAAAGAGGAGGCCAGCCGTATTTTGCCTCGGCGGGCAGTAATTTGCCGACCTTTGTTCAAGTTTGCACCATTGAATACAAATACAATTAAAGAAGAACGCCAGCCTACTGCAGTTATAGCGATATGATTGTTTTAATTGAGCGGTCAATAGGAATTATGATGGAACATTTGATGAGACTTTTGCTCGGACGAAAATTGGGGTTTTTGCTGGCCATCGTGATGACTGGGATTTTTGCATCGAAAAAACGCAATATAGTCAAGACAGCACACTCAAGCCATTACAACTAGGCTAAGACTGGGGTCTAAACCCACCACCAACGACCGTTTTAAACAATGTAAACACTGATAACGAAGGAAGAGGTAATTGCAGCTGTAAAGCCGGCGTCGACAATATACCAGCAGAGCTCTTACAAGCAGGTGGAGAGGTAGTGGTGGAAGGCCTGACACACATCTGCAACAAAATATGGGCGACAGGAAACTGGCCGGACTTATTGACGAAATCAATAGTTATACCGTTACATAAGTCTGGAAATCTAAAGCTGTGCCAAAATTACAGAACAATAAGCCTCATTAGCCACCCTAGCAAAGTCATGCTTAGATTAACCCTCGACCGATTGAAGCGCCAAGCAGAGAACATCATTGTTGAGGAGCAAGCAGGGCTCAGACAGGGAAGAAGCACTACAGAACAGATATTTAATTTAAGGCTGCTAGCCGAGAAATATCTAGAACAGCAGCAAATACTGTATCATGTATTTGTAGATTTTAAGAAGGCGTTTGATAGGGTATGGCATAAAGGGCTTTGGGCAACCATTTTTTTTTTTTTTTTTTGCATAGATGTTTGCCTCACTAGTTTCTACTGGCGGAGGCGCGCCATTTTCCACCCCAGACCGTAGTCAATTGGGAGATATCAGGACGCATAAACCAGTGCTTGGATGCATGTGTGTATCTGTATGTACCTATGCTAGGTTTGTGCGCCCTCAGAAGCTAGCCCAACCAAAGTGCAATGGAAGGGCTTTACCACGAGGGCGCGTGTGAAAGTTGTGCAAGGGTGTGGCTGTAGGACAGAGTCAAATGAAATAGAGTGAGGTGAGAAGAGAGAGAAGAGTGGCCCCCAGGGTGAGACCCTCTTGGGCAACCATGAGGATGTATAATATCAACGGACATATTATAACGGTCCTTGAACACCTGAATGACAAGGCGTCTAGCGCAGTTCTTGTGGATGGAAGGCGAGGGGACTGGTGTTGCACATCAGTTGGTGTGAGACAGGGGTGTACACTCTCTCCAACTCTTTTCAATATATTCCTTGAAAGAATTATGAGTGAGACACTTGGAGGTCACTTTGGTACTGTCAAGATAGGGGGCCGAACGATTACCAACCTTCGTTTTGCAGATGATATCGACGGGTTGGCGGGTTCAGAAGCAGAACTCCAGGAATGGGTCAGAAGGCTCGATGAAACAGCTATTGACTATGGTGTGAAAATAAACGCTGGAAAGACACAATTAATGACCAACAACGCCACGTGCTTCAACAGCAGGATAAAAGCTAACGGTCAGGAACTCGAAGTGGTTGACCGTTTTAAATATCTTTGGTCGATTGTCAGTAATGAAGAATCAAAATGTGAGATGTTGGCCAGAATAGCACAGACAATAGCGGCGCTTGCACGGCTTAACAAAATCTGGCAAGATAAACGGTTAGCACTAAGCACGAAAATCAGATTAATGCGTACACTGGTCCTGTCAATATTCCTCTATGCGCGTGAGACACGGACAGTTACAGCTGACCTTCAGCGAAGGATACAGGCCTTGGAGATGAGATGTTTCCGAAAACTTTTCAACGTCACGTACACAGATCGAGTTACAAATGAGGAAATACGAGATAGAATTACAACAGCAATAGGGCCTTTCGAAGATCTCTTGGCAACTGTCAAAAGAAGGAACCTCACTTGGTACGGTCACATATCGAGATCAAATGGTCTTGCAAATACAATCCTCCACGGAAAGGTGCATGGCAGACGACGAAGAGGCCGGCCCAAAAAAGAGATGGGAGGACAACATACAAGAATGGACCAGTCTCCAAGCAGAAGAGTCACAGGCAGCGACATCTGACAGAGAGGGGTGGCGTGTGTTGTGGGGATGTCTTCATGTGTGCCCCAACGACCTCACCGGTTACGGGATGACCTGTCCAAAGGTCATCAAAATACAGCAAAATATTTAAGGCACGCTCTTTCTGCACTCGTGATAATTACATTTATACCAACCCCTATTTCTTGAAGTCTTTGACACACCCTCTAAAATAGGAATCATCTGTAAAACCAGCATGTCGTATACCCAAAGAAAACAGCAAAGAAATCGAAAACAAAAAATTACAAATATCTGATGGATACGTGATCATTCCGCCGGGAGAGGGTTAGACCCGGCTCGGTAAAGACGTGCCCAAGAAACACCACTCACAGGCTGAACAAACATTAGTGAGATGTGATACCCCTGTGACCTTTTAGAATTACAGGAAATAACCGGACGACGGGACGAAACGAGAAAGCTGAATGAGACATTTGTGTGATATTTGATTGGACTTTTGATTGGATTTCATATTCTTTGGGGCTAGAAAAACACTGAGCTAAATGACTTAAGAGCAGCACTCTGCAAACTGTGCCAGCAGTCCGCACCAAAAAGGGTAGTGGTACAGTGGATCCCATCACACTGCAACATCCAAGGCAACGAGGAGGCAGACAGACTGGCAAAAGAAGGTGCAAGACTACCACAAACAGATACTAGTATGACGTACGAAGAGTCAAAACGGCTTATCCAAGCCAGATACATGACCAAATGGGAAACCGAACACACTGGTTACACCAAAAACGATGCCTATTACCAGTTGAACAGAAGAGAGCAGGTCGTTGTCTTCAGACTTCGCACTGGCCACAATAGACTGAGATACCACCTATTCAACAAATTGAAGATAGGTGGTACCGACGAATGCCCGTGCGGTACCGGTAAAATGACCGCTGAACATCTGCTGCAGAACTGCCCGACATACGAGGATCAGAGAGAGCAGATGTGGCCATCACCAGTGGAACTGCAAGACAAGCTCTATGGCAGTGTCGACAGCCTCATGATGACCGCCGCTTTTTTCGAAAAAATAATGGTTACTGTCTGACTGCGTACGAAGAAGAAGAAGAAGAAGATGCAGCCTCGAATGAGCTGACATCAGGCAGTGACTAATAGCTCGCTGTTTGCATCAATGCCATTGTACCATATCTGACAACGATCATATTCCACCTCCAAGTAGTGGCCCTGGAAATAGACAGCGACCATGCAGTTTTGCTAAAAAGTAAAGGATCAAAGCTACCCAGTCCCACAAACTCCGTACTGAAATCGGATGGGCTGAAAGACGCAGATATCGCATCTTCGTTGTAAACTCAGACAAATCGTCACAAACGTCATATTCGAGACGAAGACGAAAAAGAAGAGAAGAAGAAGAATTAAAAGAAGAGGATAAAACATTTGAAAGCACAAGTTATAAGAAAAATATATGAAATGATGAATATCTGTCTTTAAATGAAGTGCAGGGGATCAAGATGCTGAGCAAGCTAGCATTGCATGAGCTGCAGCCGTAAGCAACCCATAGTGAACTGCTAGTGTCAAGGCCAGCTGACCATAGCCAAGACCCGTCTATACCTCCACCTGGTGATCATGGGTAACAGACCGCAAAAGGACATACTGGCTTCGGAGAAAGAACCTAAGGGGTGAGGCTAACCTGGTACCCAAAAATGCCTGCTGAAGTCGGATATGTCGGACCAAAAATTGAAAGTATCACGAGAAGCTGTAATCGACGACACAGCGTATTTCGTTCTCCTGACAACATCCGGCTACATGCAAAGTTCTTTTCAGGTCTTGGTAGCGAGAGTTTGAGACCGAATGAACGAACGAAGAAGAAATATGAATTGAATAGCTGTTGCCGGCGTGTGACAAGGGTGTGTGCTTTCTTCTCTGTTATGTAACATATACATGGACAAAATCCCATAAGAGACCAGTCAAATTGAGACATCTGGAGACGAACAGAACTCAATACACGAATTGCTCGTTGCAGTTTATCAGTGCTTGATGAAAATAAACTGCAAACTCACAATAACGCGCTTGCGACTACCTGTGCTAAATATAATATGCGAATTAACGAGAGCAAAACAGAAACTGTGAGGATACCTAGAACACCTGGGCTACTCAAGATACGTGTAAATGATATTGCTCTTCAACAGGCCCATGAGTTCAAGTATATGGGCAGTATTTTTTCGGCAGACGATAGGATCAACAAGGAAATCAAGAATAGGTGTCAGAAAGCATCTGTGGTGACTTATCAGTTGTCATCATTGCTCAGGCACCCGAGCATTCGTTTGGCAACAAAACAACATCTGATAAACAGTACATGTATGCCGACTCTGTGCTACCAGTCCAGGGCGTCTGAGAGCAGAATTTCGACATGTGAAATGAAGTGTGAGGAAGGTCAACGGTGTTACCAGGAGAGACATAATGCGGAACTACAACATTCGAAGTATGGTTGGCACTACATCTTGTGTCGAATACATTTCCAGACAGAAAATAAGTTGGTTTGGTCATCTCATGAGAACGCACCCTTAACAACTTCCACTGACAAGTTACAACGTTAGATCTGGATACAGGGCAAGGGGCGGCCGCGATACAGGTGGATAAATGGCATTACAACGATAGGTCAGCAACACGGGCTCACATTGACCGACGCTACGCACTCGGCAAGGAAAGACGACTTAAGCTCCCAACGGCACAAGTGGACAACAAAACTAAGTCTTTTGAATAGAACAGAATAGGAACCGTCGAATTACACTATCATTAGTCGAGCGTTCAGCTTTGTCACACAATGCATTCAGCCTACAAGGCTCTGTTATATTGAAACCTTACGGGTTCCTCGAAGCTGGATTTATATTTCAAACTAATTTAAATCTCGCATGTTTGTTTGGGTGTTTAGTAAGTTGCTTTTAGTAGTACTTTATTAATAGTGCATTGCATCGCTTCCACAAAGATACGTCTGTTGGACAGAAAGAAAAGCCCCCGCCTTTATTTTCTCATCCCATTGTAAATCTAACAATTTGAACATTTACATATTGCAAAGCTGATGTTTGGCACATCTTGTGCGTAATTGCACGGATTTCAGACAGATAGCGATGCTGTAGCAATTCGTTAAAATATTGTCTGTGTGTCACCAGATGCTATTCAGTTATGAGTATTAAGAAAGAAACGTTTAATGCAGTGTATGGAAGTTATGCAGCCTATATAACAAATATTATTATTACCGTTAGATTATATGAGCCATTATCTACACGGTTAGATTTTTTGAGCCAATATCTAGACGGTTAGGTTATATGAGCCAATATCAGAACGGCTAGATTATATAGAAGCCATTTTCTGGACGGTTAGTTTATATAAAAACAATTATCTGGACGGCGAGATTATATAATCGCCATTGTCTGGACGGCGAGATTATATAGGTCAATTGTCTGGACGGCGAGATTATAAAAGCAATTATCAGGACGGCTTTAGTGTATAAGAGCCGTTATCAGGACGGCTTTAGTGTAAAAGAGCCATTATCAGGACGGCTTTAGTGTATAAGAGCCATTATCAGGACGGCTTTAGTGTATAAGAGCCATTGTCATGACGGCATTAGTGTATAAGAGCCATTGTCATGACGGCTTTAGTGTATAAGAGCCATTATAATGACAGCTACAATAGAGACTTTCTCCAAACGACTGGAATAATCAACGCTTTTATCAACACGGCTTGCGAATGTACGAGCCATTTGTTAGCTTAGCATATGTACAAGCCATCGTCAAAACTAGCATACATATGAGCCATTGTCAAGACCAGCAATTATATGAACCACAATGAAAACTAGCATAGTAAGACTAGGAAATGCATACGCCATTATCAGAATTTGAATACATATATGAGGCATAAACAAGACAAGAATATAAATTATGAGCCAAAATCCAGACAACCATATATGAACCATTATCAAGACTAGCATGTCTATGATCTATCATCAAGACTAGCATATATATGAGACCATATCAAGACTAGCATATATATGAGCCTGTATCAAGACTAGCATATATATGAGCCTGTATCAAGACTAGCATATCTATAAGCCATTATCAAGCCTAAAATATATATGAGCCATTATCAACATTAGCATATATATGAACCATTATCAAGACTAACATATATATGAGCCATTATCAAGACTAACATATATATGAGCCATTATCAAGACTAGCATCTAGCATATATATCAGCTATTTTCAAGACTACCATCTAGCATTTCTATGAGCCATTATCAAAACTAGCATATATATGAGCCATTATAAAGACTAACAAATATATGAGTCATTATCAAGACTAGCATATATATGAGCCATTATCAAGACTAGCATTTCAATGAGCGATTATCAAGACTAGCATCTAGCATATCTATGAGCCATTATCATGACTGGCATATATATGAGCCATTATCAAGACTAGCATGTCTATAAGCCATCATTCCAGACTATCACATATATGAGCCACCGTCAAGACTAACATGTATATGAAACATTATCCAGACGTCTTTAATTTTAATGAACCATCACCCAGCCATTTTTCATATCTATGAGCCATCATCAAAATGTCTATCATATATATGTGCAATCATCCAGACGTGTATCATATATATACTCTATTATCCATCTTAACTCTTAAATAGCTAACCATTTGTCTGTATTTAGCCCGCGCTTTTCAATTTATTTACTTAGAAGTGCTTTTAAGCACGCTTTTGGGATTTTTTATCCTGGTGTTTTAAAAAGGTTGATTTTTGAAAGTAAGAATTTTCGAAAGGTACTCTGAAAAGTAAGATCTTGTTCTGTGAATGCAATGGTGAATTACCGAGAGAAGTTGAGACACAGCACTGAAAACTGAAGACATTCGAGGTCAATTCCTTCGTCAGGGATGGTGTTGGTATGTATTCAAACGAAGGTGCTGTTGTTGTTGATAGTGATGCTCTTGATGTTGTTGTTGTTGATAGTGATGCTCTTGATGTTGTTGTTGTTGATGGTGATGCTCTTGATGTTGTTGTTGTTGTTGATAGTGATGCTCTTGATGTTGTTGTTGTTGTTGATAGTGATGCTCTTGATGTTGTTGTTGTTGATAGTGATGTTCTTGTTGTTGTTGTTGTTAGTGATGCTCTTGATGTTGTTGATAGTGATGCTCTTCATGTTGTTGTTGATAGTGATGCTCTTGATGTTGTTGTTGTTGTTGATAGTGATGCTCTTGATGTTGTTGTTGTTGATAGTGATGTTCTTGTTGTTGTTGTTGTTAGTGATGCTCTTGATGTTGTTGATAGTGATGCTCTTGATGTTGTTGTTGATAGTGATGCTCTTGATGTTGTTGTTGTTGATAGTGATGCTCTTGATGTTGTTGTTGTTGATGGTGATGCTCTTGATGTTGTTGTTGTTGATAGTGATGCTCTTGATGTTGTTGTTGTTGTTGATAGCGATGCTCTTGATGTTGTTGTTGTTGATAGTGATGCTCTTGATGTTGTTGTTGTTGATAGTGATGCTCTTGATGTTGTTGATAGCGATGCTCTTGATGTTGTTGTTGATAGTGATGCTCTTGATGTCGTTGTTGTTGATAGTGATGCTTTTGATGTTGTTGTTGTAGATAGTGATGCTCTTGATGTTGTTGTTGATGTTGATAGTGATGCTCTTGATGTTGTTGTTGATAGTGATGCTCTTGATGTTGTTGTTGATAGTGATGCTCTTGATGTTGTTGTTGATAGTGATGCTCGTGATGTTGTTGTTGTTGATATTTATGCTCTTGATGTTGTTGTTGATAGTGATGCTCGTGATGTTGTTGTTGTTGATAGTTATGCTCTTGATGTTGTTGTTGATAGTGATGCTCTTGATGTTGTTGTTGTTATTGATAGTGAATACTCTTGATGTTGTTGTTACTGTTGTTGAATGCTCACAATGATTAAGATTACTATTTTTGTGAACCCTGAAGAGAGTGTTTAGTGGCTTGTTGAAGTAGCTTTTCGCACATCCTGAACTTGCTAATGGAGATGGGCCAGGTTCTTCCAGTCGGTTGTGCTATTCTTGACTTCGTCTGCATGCCGCTCACTTCTACAGGAATTACGTCGATCTCCCACCTTGTTACAAAGTCTGCCAAAACACAGTCCGTTTCTAGGGAAAACTTAGTGAAACTATGGTTGTTCGTCTTGGTCAGTATATTTTGCCTGACCTTGACTAACATGTCCGATCAGTATGTTTTGCCCGACCAGACGTTAGTCTCCTTTGTCCTTACAAAATCAACGATAAATATATTACATTTTACTTACTAAAGTTCCTGAACATCTCTTCAATTTGGTGTTCCTATATTTATAATATCCCGAACGGCAGATCGATGAAAACGAAAATGCTCACTGCAACTGTTCAAGCATGTCGTAAAATTTGACTGATAAGGGTTGTCGGCTTTGTTACCGGAAATAGATGTCGTAATATCCATAGTGCAAGTAATTTTTACTTCCTGTCTTTGTCCAAGCGAATCGTTATACATCATGCGGCCAGTATTCAGCGACATGGATTGCCCTGTCATTTGTTTCCAGCACGTCACACCTATTGCATGTTTCCTTGAGGTTGGGACAGATCATGTGGTCTGGGAAATGTACTGCGGACAATCACATGTGTCATCATCTGTATATCGCTATCGTTTCATATTTATTTTTTTCTCACATTAATACATCAGTTCGCAGTCTGTTCAGTGACTTCTATGTTGTGTATGATAGGTGCTGTCCGGGAGCAGGTTCCTCCCGAACTTTCATCTCTGAGGCATGCATCATTCTCTAACTTACTAATACTGACTAGCATGTCTGATCAGTATGTTGTGCCTGACCCTGACTAGCATGTCGTATCAGTATGTTGTGCCTGACCCTGACTTACATGTCTGATAAGTATGTTGTTCCTGACCCTGACTAGCATGTCTGATCAGTATGTTGTGCCTGACCCAGACTAGCATATCTGATCAGTATGTTGTGCTTGACCCTGATTAGCACGTATGGATGCGTGTATGTGTATGTTTGTTAGGTCAGGTTAGGTCATCCCGTAACCGGTGAGACAGTTGGGGTATACATGAAGACATCCTCACAACGCCACGCCAACCTTCTCTGTCAGCGCCCGCTGCCTGTGCCTCTTCTAGTCGGAGATTGGTCCATTCATTTATGTTGTCCTCCTATCTGTTTCTGGGACGGCCTCTTCGTCGTCTGCCATGCAACTTTCCGTGGAGGAATGTATTTGCCATTTAATCTCGATATGTGACCGTACCAAGCGAGTCTCCTTCTTTTGACAGTTGCCAAGAGGTCTTCAAAAGGCCCTATTGCTGTTCTAATGCTATATGTTTGTAAAGTGGACGTATTGACCAGTGTATGTATTTGTGTATGTATCTGTCTGTAATGTATTGCACAGTAACAGTTTTGCAATACAACAATCAATACAACATGTTTACCAATCCTTTCTGTACGTGTAAAAATGGCCATACCATGAATAATCCCCGACATGTCAAATCAAACTGACCAAGAATTGATTTCGAACCATGTATGCTCTGATTTACAGCCCTACACAACCCGCTCCTCCTGCTGAACCATACACATATTGCTGGAGAAATATCACCAAATAAAGATACTGGACGAATTGGCATAATCACATGATATGGAATTAACACAAGAATCGATAAACAACAAATGAGAAAGAAACTTGTACATACTAACGATATATAAATAAACCTTTCCTATCTAGATGGTAACGTTCTCCATTAGTCTAAGCAAATAGGAATTAACCACGCAAATACAGAACTCTTAGATTGTTGCGGTAATGTCCCTTACATTGTTTTGAAGTAAAATATTTCAAGACTTTCACACGACCTAGCCAGATGATATGCTCAGAATACAATCTTAAAGACAGATAATTTAAACAAATATTGGATTACTGAATTTAACTTTTGTGTCTTATCGTCTCTTCAACTTATTTTTTTTCCAAACTGTGTGGGTACCTGGGATAACCTTCCTTATTTTGGTAGAGCGAGTTTGTGTTTCACAATTATAGCATCGTCTTCTTATCTTTTGTAAAGCGATGATTAATTTCATATGTGGTAAGGCACTGTTCAGACTAATTTACTCCTTTTAATGTTTGTGCACCTTTACATGTATATATAGTTCTCGTATGTTATAGAGAGAGAGAGTGAGAGAAAGAGTGAGAGTGAGAGTGAGAGTGTGTGTGTGTGTGTGTGTGTGTGTGTGCTTGCGTGCGTGCGTGCGAGAGAGAGAGTGAGTGAGTGAGTGAGTGAGTGAGTGAGTGAGTGAGTGAATGAATGAGAAAAAGAGAGTGAATGAGAGAGATTGATCGAATGAGTGAATCAGTCAGTCGGTGAGTGATTAAGTGAATTAGAGAGAGTGAGTGAGTCTTTAAGAGGGTGATTAACTGAGTCAGTGAGTCAGTGAAAAAGTGAGAGAATGAGGGAGTGTGTGAGTGAATGTGAGTGATAACGTGAGACAGTGGATGAGTGAGTGAATGAGAGAGCAAAGAAATGAATTCAAGGATGAGTGATAGATAGAGAATGCGTTCGTATTTAAATCCACGCCAAGCACTAATCTGTAACAAACTTACTCAAAAGCCATTCTGTTCATAACCATCTGATCCATATTCCCATATCTCGTGCTTCCTGTTTGTGTCTTAAACCTTCAATCTCCATGTACGCTTTCGTCTGCACCTACCTCTCGTGGTCTGAGTAACCAGAAAGAAATACAATAATACCACTATCCTCTAGTGTTTACAATATGTAACTTTTCCGACCCAATTGCACTCTCCTCGCTTCATTTTCTTGTGTTACTTGTCTGGATCTTTCCATCAGTTCTTAGTAAAGATCTATCCGGACCGAGGATGGAGATGAGGGGATAGCAGCCAGCCAGCGGAACATACCTGGTTGTTTGAACCACAGCTGACGAAGACCGTATTACGTATCTTTTGGGCGATCCAGGAAATGGGCTGCACTTGTGTAGTAGGGCTAAGAAAATAAACATCATTTTCGGAAGGTTGACCCTGTGCTAAAAACAAATAAAAAACAACTTAAACTGGATGTGTCGATCCGAAAGTTGCAGATATCGCAGCCTCGCTATTGACTGCAATACAATGTCATAGCGTACGTTTCATGAAGAACGCAGAAGAAGAAGAATTAAAAGAAGAGAAAGAAGAACGAGAAGAGAAAGAAGACGTGAAAGAAAGAGAGAAGACAGAAGAAACAATGAAGAACGAAAAAGAAAGAAGGAAAAAGGAGGGAAAAGAAGGGAAAAAATGAAGGACGACAAAAGAAGGAGAAATAAGGAAAAAAAGGAAGAAACCAGAATAAAGAAGACGGATGTAACATAAAAGAGGGCAGATACAAGAAAAAAGAATGGACAAATGAAGAAAACGAAGAAAGGAAATGAAGGATGAAAAAAGCAGGAAGAAAGAGATGGAAGAAAAATAAGAAAGAAAAACATGATAATAAAAAAGAAAGACAAAAGAAGGAAGAAAAAAGTTCACGTCGACCCCCTTTGCTGGAATAACCATGCCATTTAGAGTGTGTGCTTTTATCGTGGTGCCTTTGATTTCTTTGAGCATTGGCATTTGGAGCTACCAAACTGCTTTTCATCATTTAGAGATTTCGTGGTCAATTTTGTTGGCAGCACAATCTCTTGACCTGGGTAAATGTAGCAATTGACATGTAGCAGATGGTATACTCTCCAAGATTAATGTCCTACGTTTGGCAGAAATGGTTTTCGAGGTATTTTATTCTACTTTATTTTTCTTCAGCCCCGCAGCTTTGCTGACCCCGTGTAGGTCGTTCTATGATTGTTGGGCTTCCTCAAGTGTATGACTGATGAACACAGTGTTATCTGTAAACTTGAAATGTGTGTACCACTCACCATATAATATTTACACTACTATCGATTCAATTTAAATATTCAAAAATATCTTTGATAGCCGCTGTAAATAGCCTTGTGGAGATAATGTCGTCCTGTCAGACTCTTCTCGTTTTCGAGACATATACTGGAATATAGTACAGCTTAACGGCTGTATTGCAGTTGGTGTATGTTTCAGGGGAATAAAAGCATGTCAAGGACAGATACAGTTCATGTACTTCGACAAAAATGGGAGATTTAACGAAAGTTTCGTTATCTACGTGTCTCTTTGCCCGTAAATCAGATTTTTTTTAAGTTTAATTATAGGTTTTGCCTTTCTTGATTCTACTGGCAAGGCACACCTCTTTCTACCCTATTCCGTAGTTCTTTGGGTGATTTCTGGACGTATTGCCAAATGTATGGATGTGTGTGTGTTTGTTCTTCTTCTTCTACGTTCATTCTCAATCTCCCGCTACCAAGCCAAGAACAGGGCTTTGCAAGTAGCAGGATGTAGTCCGGAGAACGGATTTGGGTTGTGTCGCTAGTTTACAGTTTGACTGCGATATTTGCACCTTTCAGTCAGACACATTCGCCTTCGGCATGTGTGCGTTTGTAATGTTGACGTATTGGGCCAGTGTAATAATGCGTTTGTGTATATGTTTGTAATGTGAACGAATTGACCAGAGCATTGTGTGTGTGTGAGTGTGTGTATATCTATTTGTTATGTGTTCCACTATTGCAGCTTTGCAGTACAGTAGTTTTTCCAATCCTTTCTGTACGTGGAGAAGTGGTCATCCCGACTAAAATCCCCGACTTTCCCAGTCAAGCTGGACACGAAGAGGTATCGAACATCGTATGGTGTGATTGCAAACCACGACTTCTTCCGATTTACACACCTGTACCATGTACCTCCCTTTGCCTTTGTATACTCGCCTGGTCTATGCCTATCGGTGGGTATATGTGTGTCTGCATGTGTGTGTGTTTGTCTGTGTATATGTGTGTGGGCCTGTGTGCATGTCTGTCTGTCGTCCGTTCGTCTGTCCGTCTGTATGTCTGTCTGGTATTTACAAACACAACCTACTTCAGGAATACATTTAATCCCACAAATAAACATACAATTCCCGCCACCGAAATCATCCACATCTACGTAGTTCGGACCCCCGTTATCTGCACACCCAAATCGATCCAGCTGTAAATAGGTACTTGGCTTACCGATAAGAAAGGAACAGCAGCGAGGAAGATAAATGCCCCCCCCCCCCCCCTTCCGGTACAATGAAGATTCTAACTTTCTATCCTCGACAACATTGTCTGAAATTGGACTTATTTTATTTGAAAGAATATAATCTGACTTATGTTGATTTTGTAGATCATCACCGGCTATGAAAGGCAATTTGGCTTGGCTTGGCTTGGTTTCATTCATTCTCAATCTCCCGCTACCAAACACTGAAAGGGCTTAAGTGGCAGAATGTAGTACAGAGAACGGAATGCGTTGTGTCGAAGTTTACAGCTTGACTGCGATATTTGCCCCTTTCGGTCCAACACATCCGATTTCAGCAAGCATGTTTTTAGTACCGGGTTAGCATTCCCTCTTCGATCCCTTCTCCTTAGCAATTCTGCCCTGCTGCAGCCTGTTATCTAGGATCCCCGCATGGAGGTGTAGAAGGGTCTTGGCAGCTTTCGTTCGCTGGCCCTGACGCTAGCAGTCAGCTATGGGTCGTTGACCACTGCAGCTCATGCGCTGCTCAGCATCTTGATCCATGAAGGGCATTTTATTATTACTATTATTTTGTACGATTTTTGCTGTGGTTTTTGTTGTTGTTGATTGTGTTGACATTGTTGTTATTGTTCTTTTTGTCATTATTGGTGTTGTTATTATTGCTTTTGTTAAGTGTTCTAATTATTATTGCTAGTATGTATTAATATCGATGTTGTTATTGTTGTTATAGTATTTCTTCCTTTTTTCCCTATTGCTGTGGATCGTGAAGTTTTCGTTTTTGTTTTCTTTAAACAATTTTGATAGTGTTGTTGTTATTGTTTTTTTTATTGTGTTGCTATTGCTGTTACTGTTTTTGTTCATTTGTCATAATTTGTGTTGTTAAAATTGTTGCTTTTGTTAATAGTGATTTTGTTTTCATAGCTATTGATAATTGTTATTGTTTTTGTTACTATTGTTTTTGCTATCATTACTGCTAATGTTGTTGTTATTGTTATTGCTGTTGCTATTGTTGTTAAATTTGTAGAGTTATTGGTGATATTGTTGTATTATTTGTGATTGCCGATATTGTTGTTGTTATTAGTGTTGATATTATTACTGCAGTTGTTGCTATTGTTGTTGTCGGTGATGTTGTTAGCGTTTGTGTTGTTGCTGTTGCTGTGTTTGTTATCATTGTTTTTAATTTGCCAATGCTCCTGTTGATTCTGTTGTTGCTGATTTTCTTGCTGTTGCGTATGTTAATTGTGCTCCCGTTGCTAGTGGTGCTGTTGTTGTCGCTGCTGTTGTCACGGCTGTTGATGTTAGTGTAGGTTGTTGTTAATGTTGTTGTCATTATTACTATTATTAGTATGATTATTATTAATACCTTGCACACCATGCAACGAGAGCGTATTGCATTGGCGTTTGCTGTTGTTGTTGTTGTTGTTGTTGTTGTTTTTGTTGTTGTTGAATGCCCACAAATAAGTAAGTTCAATTTTGTGTCCGCCCTGAAAAAAGGCGGAAAGTTTCAGGTTAAAGTATATTTCCTCACATCCCAAACGTGCTGATGAAGGTGGACCGCGTTCATCCAGGCGGTTGTGCTTTTCTTGCTGTGAAAACAGCCTGTTTCCAGTGAACGCTCCATGGAAGAGAGACAGTGGTCTTTGCCAGTGTAATGTGCCAGACCCTGATACGACGTCCTGGTCAGTATGTTGTGTCTGACCGGACAAACTAGAAACTTAGTTCCTCTACATTGACTTTTCGCGTCCACAAACAAGAGACTGTTTCTTACGACGTTGTTGTAAAGTTGGAGTCAAATCACTCCAGAAGTTCAACATGACAGCAGCACACGCCTCTCACAAAGCTCAAACCACTTACCACCTCATTCTACCTCTCAGCGAAGTAGCAAGAGAAGAAGACTACAACAAAATAGAAAAAGAACGATTATTATAACTGGATCCATCATATGTTGAGTATCGTTTCTAGAACATTCATCAAAGCCCAGTAAGGTGTTTGGTTGGTGGTAGGGGTAGATCACCCGATTTTCAAATCTGGGTCAACTCCCGCTACCGCACGCATTTCCCGAACTTTAGTCCTACAGTGGATTCGGGCCAACTGTTTGATTCATTAAAACTAGAAGGCAGATGAGCTCGCAAAGCTAGAAGAGTCGGCACGCAGAATCGCTATCCACAGAGCTATACAAAAACCAAGACACTCATCAAACCATTGTTGAGGATGGAAAGGAGAAACAAACACACATACAATACAAGTCAGACAGCATAGACAAACTTGGTGGAGGTGGGCATACACAGATCTTCAGACTCGGAACGGACATATAAGACTAGAGGCTCACCTCGTCCACCTACACAGATCTACAGACTCGGAACGGGACATGTAAGACTAGAACCTCACCTCGCCCACCTACACCAGACTCAGAACGGGACATATAAGACTAGAAGCTCACCTCGCCCACCTACACAGATCTACAGACTCGGAACGGGACATGTAAGACTAGAACCTCACCTCGCCCACCTACACCAGACTCAGAACGAGACATGGGAGACTAGAGGCCCACATCACCCACCTACACCAGCCTCAGAACGAGACATGGGAGACTAGAGGCTCACCTCACCCACCTACACCAGACTCAGAACGAGACATGGGAGACTAGAGGCTCACCTCACCCACCTACACCAGACTCAGAACGAGACATGGGAGACTAGAGGTTCACCTCACCCACCTACACCAGACTCAGAACGAGACATGGGAGACTAGAGGCTCACCTCACCCACCTACACCAGACTCAGAACGAGACATGGGAGACTAGAGGCTCACCTCACCCACCTACACCAGACTCAGAACGAGACATGGGAGACTAGAGGCTCACCTCACCCACCTACACCAGACTCAGAACGAGACATGGGAGACTAGAGGCCCACATCACCCACCTACACCAGACTCAGAACGAGACATGGGAGACTAGAGGCTCACCTCACCCACCTACACCAGACTCAGAACGAGACATGGGAGACTAGAGGCTCACCTCACCCACCTACACCAGACTCAGAACGAGACATGGGAGACTAGAGGCCCACATCACCCACCTACACCAGACTCAGAACGAGACGTGGGAGACTAGAGGCTCACATCACCCACCTACACCAGACTCAGAACGAGACATGGGAGACTAGAGGCTCCCCTCACCCACCTACACCAGACTCAGAACGAGACATGGGAGACTAGAGGCTCACCTCACCCACCTACACCAGACTCAGAACGAGACATGGGAGACTAGAGGCTCACCTCACTCACCTACACCAGACTCAGAACGAGACATGGGAGACTAGAGGCCCACATCACCCACCTACACCAGACTCAGAACGAGACATGGGAGACTAGAGGCTCACCTCACCCACCTACACCAGACTCAGAACGAGACATGGGAGACTAGAGGCTCACCTCACCCACCTACACCAGACTCAGAACGAGACATGGGAGACTAGAGGCCCACATCACCCACCTACACCAGACTCAGAACGAGACATGGGAGACTAGAGGCTCACCTCACCCACCTACACCAGACTCAGAACGAGACATGGGAGACTAGAGGCTCACCCCACCCACCTACACCAGACTGAGAACGAGACATGGGAGACTAGAGGCTCACCTCGCCCACCTACACCAGACTCAGAACGAGACATGGGAGACTAGAGGCTCACCTCACCCACCTACACAGATTAAGTCTTAGAGAATCATCTGCATGCGCTTCCGGAGCACCAAAGCAGATACCAGAACATATCCTGCAGGACTGTCCCACATATGGACACTAAAGAGCTGCTGTCCGATCCATGGCAACGACCATGCTCGATAAGCTGTTAGCGACCAGCGATGTCAGGAACAATACAGTCTCCTTCGTGAACCACACCTGGTTAGTAGCGTTGCATCAGTTGATCGAAGACGAAGAAGAAGAAGAAGAAGAAGAAGAAACAGAAGAAGAAGAAGAAGAAGGCGAAGAAGAAGACGAAGAAGAAGAATAAGAATAATAAGAAAAAGAAGAAAAATAATAAGAAGTAGAAGAAGAAGTAGAAGAAAAAGAAGAAGAAAAGAAGAAGTCCGCCAAACTATATAGTGTGTTCAAAATGGGTCCCCGACCAACGATTACAGAAATAAATACAGCGAGGAAGTGAACTAGACACCACATCTCATAATAGCTGTGGGTTAGTGAAGCGAATTCTCCAACACTTCATTCCTGACGGCAGTTTCTGCTCTGGGACTATATAAGCTGCTGAAAAATCGACATGTTTGTTGCCTATGTAATTGGCAGTAGGTCAAATATCCATTGTGCTTGGGAGTCTTATACTTTTGATCAGCCTAAACTCGTTGCTCTCACTGCCGCAGTAGATACATTCTCGTCTCAGCCCCAACACACAACCTTCCAGCAAACCACACAGCGACCTGCCAGTCACACCCCTCCTCGACTTTAATACTTCTATCTTAAACCTGCATCTACAGCTGACAGCCCCCTCCATATTTACATGCCAATGCTACATTTGTGTGCGACTCCACAAAGAAACCCCTCCCACTCGTACCATTCAAGGGTTATTACTGCTGTTTCTGATTATGCCAAAGCACGAAACTCAATCTGGGGGATATACAGCCCTGAATAGCCAAAGAGGTGTTAGAATGAAAGCCCAAAGAGCAATCTAGCCGAGGCCATCTAGACATGCTAAGGCGTTACTACAACAAACGGATTCGATTCCGGATCGACAGGATATGCTCGGAATTCATTTTCTGTGAATGCTGCAAAATGTCGGCTCTCTGTGGTATTGAATTATATCAGGGGTATGTGACATCGTTTCCGTCTTTGGCCAATTGCATTTGGGGGGCGAATGAGCCGATGAAAAGAGAGACGAGTGGATTAGGATGACAAGGAAATACAATTTTTCCATCACATTTATCGATGTCAATGGCGGCGCCTTTCTTAAACATAAATGGGTTGGGGAGCACGAGGCTACTGTAAACCCTGCCATACCATATGTTCATTATATAAAAATCTGGAATACTAGGTACAATCCTGTGTGAAGAGGACTACGAAATTGTATAAGACGTAAAATATCGTTGTCAGCTCCACGAGAGGAGCAGAAGGACAGCTTTACCGTCTTTTATCAAATTAAGGGATAAACCGTATTGCAGCGAGAGAAGATTTTAGAAATGTATCTACGTTATCATTGGAAATACTAGTAGATGTCGTTCTGTGACAACTAACAAGAAATAATTATGTTTTCTGCTGTAGTTTTGAACGGTAGAGTCAGCGTTTAACGTGTTCAGTAGCTGAAATACTTTCAAAGTTAAAGTTTAAGATACACTAAGTCACAGATCATCACTCGTAGTATCGATCTGCTTCCTCTATAACGGCTTTATCATTATATCTCTAACTGTATCATTAGCATCTCTTAATGTACCATTACATCTCTTACTGTATCATTATATCTCTTACTGTATTATTATATCTCTTACTGTATCATTATATCTCTAACTGTATCATTCGCATCTCTTACAGTACCATTACATCTCTTACTGTATCATTAAGTCTTACTGTATTATTATATCTCTTACTGTATCATTACATCTCTTACTATATCATTATATATCTAAATGTATCATTAGCATCTCTTACTGTACCATTACATCTCTTACTGTATCATTATATCTCTTACTGTATTATTATATCTCTTACTGTATCATTATATCTCTAACTGCATCATTAGCATCTCTCACTGTACCATTACATTTCTTACTTTATCATTATATCTCTTACTGTATCATTATATCTCTTACAATATTATTATATCTCTTACTGTATCATTATATCTCTTACTGTACGATTATATGTCTAATTGTATCATTATATCTTTTCCTATATCATTAAATCTTTTCCTGTATCATCATATCTCTTACATTTTCTTTAAATTTCTTATTTGTTTGTATATCTTTTACTGTATTATATCTCTTTTATTTTATTTTTGTCTTTCTTTCTTCCTCTCTCTATTTCTCATTCTCTCTTACTATCTTGATCTTTTTTACGTGTTCGCTTTTGTTTATCTCCCAATTTGTCTCTTCTAATTTGCCTTTTTCTCTCTATCGCCCAGTCTTTATCTATTTATTTTCCCTGTCTCTCCTGCTTAATTAATCTTTATTTACCCTAATTTATCATTCTTTATCTCTCAATCTTTCTCTCTCTCTCTTTCTCTTACTTTATCTGTATCTTGTCTTCCTTTTCACTCACTCTCTATATCTTTAAATCTTTCTTTGGTTTAGCATCATTAACTTTCTCACACTCTCTATCTGTGAGTCCCTCTGTTCTAGTTATGTTTATTGTCCCTAATTTACAACGCTCTATATTGCAATCGATACTACTTTATTTATATCTCTCTAACTTTGACACTCTCAATCTATCTCTCGGTCTTTCTTTTTTTTTCATTTTCTCTTTTTCTGATAATATGCCAAGAATTTTCATGAAGCAATGGGAAAGGCCGTCCATTTTTGTAAGATACGCGTGCTTAATTACAGAGCGACCAAGCGGCAGAAGGTGTGTGCGCATTCCACTCGTGGTGTACTTTAAAATGTACGTTACAAATGTCACGTCAAGTTCCAGCATACCCAACAATAAATGTGCACTTGACTCTGATAATGTTATTGATTTCAATGCATTGGGGATGGCAATTCAACGGCAGGAACATGTCAACGATCGATATGCGGTCTGTACCGATTACAGCATGAAAATAAACATTGATGGAACCGCAGTTGTAACGATTGCAAGAAATGAAATAGAAAAAAACAATATTCGTAAAAAGCCAACAAGTAAAACCGGTGAAAAATAATCATAATCTCAGCCGACGGTAAAGGCGACCTCGAGATTCTTCTTCTTCTTCTTCGTACACAGTCAGACAGTAACCATTATTTTTTCGAAAAAAAGCGGCGGTCATCCTGAGGCTCTCGCCACTGCCATAGAGCTTGTCTTGCAGTTCCACTGGTAATGGCCACATCTGCTCTCTCTGATCCTCGTATGTCCGGCAGTTCTGCAGCAGATGTTCAGTGGCCATTTTACCAGTACCGCACGGGCATTCGTCGGTACACCCTATCTTCAATTTGTTGAATAGGTGGTACCTCAGTCTGTTGTGGCCAGTGCGAAGTCTGAAGACAACGACCTGCTTTCTTCGGTTCAACTGGTAATAGGCATCGTTTTTGGTGTAACCAGTATGTTCGGTTTCCCATTTGGTCATGTATCTGGCCCTCGAAATTCAAAACAGATGTAATTAAGCAAGTCAAATCAGTGGGCAAATGTCACAATGTAAGCCCGTGACAATGGATAAAAAAAAGAAAGCTTTATATCACGATATTCCTACCCCCATTGTGCTATAGATGCCAGCATTGGACAATAGCAAATAAGGTTAAAAAACATATCGTAACAACAGAGTTGAAATGCCTGCTCATAATGCTTGGAGAAACAAGAATGGATATGATCATAAACAACGATATTAGGAGACAAGTAAGTACAACACCAGTGCTAGACATCATCAAGAGACAACAAACCAAATGGTTCGGCCACGTGACATGTCACACACCAGATAGTATCCCATCAAAAAGCAATGCTATACATATACAAACCCAAGGGACGTCCACGCAAATGATGGATATCAGAAATAGCAGAAGCAGTAAAGCTCCCTGTGTACAAAGCACATACTAGGGCCGGGTCAAGAAACCTCTTCAGAACATGACGCTGAAAGGCTCAAACAGGACACAAAATGCGAAATGAAAGAAAGACGAAGGTGTGGGCAATTAGTTCTTTCCCCCCTAACAATAACTGAGATCTCGTTCAATAAAGTCTGTAACATGTTCTCTTTACCAACTATATCCTGATCTGCTATCAATACATACAACCACAGCTACGCACCATTTTCAGACAGTGTCGGTTTTGGTGTGGCTGTGAAATGTAAACACGGGACAATAATGGACTAAAACATGTCGACCGGGAGAGATTGAGCCCTGCCCGACTAGCAAGATGCCCAAGGCACATAATACACACGCTGAGCGATGCATTTACGACCTCTTGCGGTTACGTGTAAGACAAGGCTATAAACTGATTGTATATAGACTCTGCATTTTAAGTAGACTCTGCAGAGTCTTCTAAACCAGATAATGAATTCCTTTGAACATCAGCACTCTCTCTGTGTTTCTTGAATTATGACGTGCTGCACTGGACATTGAAAATAACAGCGTATACTGAGATAATAATCGCTCAGAGGAAGATTAAGATGGAGAAATACAATTCGCGTGGCAGTGTGTGTGTGCGTGTGTGTGTGTGTGGATCTCGACCCAATTCGCGCAACCCAGCAACTGTGCGATAGCACGTTTGGTCGCGTCATGTCTGTCAAAGTAGGTACTGTATGTGTTACTGTAACTAGGTCATGTCAATCACGGAGTGTGTATACGTCTGTCTGTATAGTAACGGTCGACAATCGACACGTTTCTGTCCTTCTTCCGATCTCTTTTTCTATCTCTATCTCTGTCTCTCTCTCTCTCTCACTGTATCTCTCTCTCCCTTTGCCTCTCAACGAGTTTTAAGACAAAACAAGTCATCCCGTAACCGGTGAGGTCGTTGGGGAACACATAAAAACATCCCGAGAACCTCACGCCATCCCTCTCTGTCAGTGTTCTCTACCTGGGGCTCCTCTGGTCGGAGATTGGTCTATTCTTTAATGTTGTCCTCCTACTTCATTTTTGGCACTACCTCTTCGTTGTCCGCCTTACACCTTTCCGTGCAGGATCGTATTTGCAAGACCGTTTGATCACGATATGTGGCCGTACGAAGCGAGTTTCCTTCTTTTGACATTTCCCAGGAGGTCTTCAAAAGGCTCAACTGCTGCTGCCATTAATTCTCTCATTTCCTCATTTGTAACTCGATCTTCGCATGTGTCGTTTAAAAGTCTGGGGAAACATCTCATCTGCAAAACATGTATGCTCCGCTGCAGGTTAATTGTAGTTGTCCATGTCTCACAAGCATAGAGAAATATTGACATTATTCGCATTAATCTGATCTTCGTGCATATTGAACTGTTTGTCTTGCCAGATTGTGTAAAGCCTTGCAAGCGCCGCTACTGCCTGTGCTATTCTGGTCAACACCTCACATGTCGATCCTTCATCATTACCAGTCCAGCCCAGATATTTGCGGACTTTCAAATCGAAAGATGTTATCGTTTCAAAAGGTACTTCCGGCTCGTTGCCGTGCATGTCTTGGTGTCACGCGATGATCTGCTCTATTCACCTGTTGCAAATCGTCGAGGCGGAAATGCAAATGGTCCGCTCTTTTTCTTCCGCGATCAATGCTCGTTTAGACTGAGACACCGGATTCTTCAATAAAGTCTGCTTTCATTTTTATGGTCTCAATACAGCCCTACAGTTTCTCATGTAAGGTAGTCGACGTGGGATACATCCTTCATCTCAGATCTGTGTGGTGGTGTAGTCTTAAGGTACTTGTGCTACTGACACATTTGTTAGGCGGCAGTAAAATTGGCTGGTGGTACCTATATTGCATTTGGTGTACAGGTGGTGTCTCATTCTGTTGTTATCTGTTCCGATATGTATAATGATAACTTGGTCCTTTCTGGACAGTTGGTTGTTGTTGTTGTTCTTTACGGCTCACCATTAGTAACGTTTTCTTTTGCAGCATCTGTCATCCACTTTGTATTTGGGATGTACTTCTTGTAGTTTTACATTGCATTGCCTTTTAATTACAATTTTTGCTTTTTCATAGTTGACCATGTACTTTTCTTGAATCCGTTTCCTTCCCTCTTTGGCTAGACTGTCGGCCTCCTCATTTTATTTGATGTTACGGTGCTCTGAATCCCTACTGGAACCAGTCAGACATTTTCGCCTATGCTGACCTCAATTCGTTCAGTTCAGGATTCTTGTGGGATTTGAGTGTCGTTATGGCAGATTGTGCACATTTATTTTGTGTTGAGAGAGGGGCGATCTGAAGAGCTACAATTTCAGCTTTCAAGTTGCATGAAAACTTGTTTCTGGTTATATAGTTGATTTTGTCCTATTTGAGTTCGTACGTTCTGCTTGTGATCTGGGGAGGTCCAGATTTTGTATAGTTTTGGTCCATGTTGAAAAAGAAGTCCTCAAGACTCCCCAGCATTAAAATGTAGTATCAACAAGCAAATAACTCAGAGACGTTTCTATACAAACCTGAAAACGGCAGGAAAGACGAGAGATGCTGGGGTTCGGGGTAGGGGACGGGGGGGGGGGGTGGTGGGGGGGGGGGGGTTCTGAAAAAGATGGCGCATGACAGGAAGACGTAGTGAGTATATTTTGACGACCCATGCACATCAAGAAATTGAAGGATTTTGAATGATTGATTGATTCATTAATTGACCGAGCAAATAACAACCTCAGACACTTTGTACATCTTACGCTGTAGCCATCTTTGTATGTTATGGGCATATAAATACAAATTTAACATGTAAAACTTGAAGTGAAAGGTACAGCTGGCCACCATGCAGGAAGTCTGTAGACCATAACATGCACGAATCCCGCAGTGATAGTTTCTGTAGTAAACATTTTTTTATATTAATGTTGCTAGTCCTATGCACAACCATCTTTTGTTATTCGAGGTGGAATAACAACAAATATCCTTAATATTTCATAATTAACAGCCTACGCCACATTAAGCTCATGTTTTCTTTAAGCCACAACTGATTCTCGTGTATTACTGAAGTGCAGGAATTAAAGGACTTGGGAAGCGTTTTCAAACAGGATGGAGGAATAACTAGAGAAATTAACACCAGGTGCCAAAAAGGAAATGGAATTGACTGCCAGCTGCCATCACTATTGAAACACCCTAACATATGAAATGAGATACCTCCGGAACTAGGAGATACAGAATACGCAATGAAGATGGGCAAAACATGGTTGAAGCAAGACCCATCACAAGATATTAATGAGATGAGAATTAAGTAGTTTGGTCACCTAATGCGACTTCAACATGACCAACTACCCATGTCCGCCAAAAACGCACATCGTTCGGGTTTTCGCAACCGTGGTAGACCAAAAACTAGATGGATAGGAAATATCGCGGATATTCTAAGTCGTAGTGGGATAGCGACTACTTTACCGACGCTTCTGGTCCTGAACAGAAAACTAAGGCTCACAGCGGCACATCATGGCACACGTGGATAAAACAAAACAAGACTGGTCCGCTGTAAATGAGTAGAAAAGACAGAAACAGTGATGAAAGAATCTAACAAGTGAATATACGACAAACTGAAGCTTAGTACGAGGTTTGAGGCTTAGTACGAGGTTTGAGGCTTAGTATGATGTTCGAGGCATAATAGGTTTGAGGCTTAGTACGAGGTTTGAGGCTTAGTATGATGTTCGAGGCATAACAGATTTGAGGCTTAGTACGAGGTTTGAGGCTTAGTACGAGGTTTGAGGCTTAGTATGATGTTCGAGGCATTACGAGGTTTGAGGCTTAGTACGAGGTTTGAGGCTTAGTACGAGGTTTGAGGCTTAGTATGATGTTCGAGGCTTAGTATGATGTTCGAGGCTTAGTACGAGGTTTGAGGCTTAGTACGAGGTTTGAGGCTTAGTATGATGTTCGAGGCATAATAGGTTTGAGGCTTAGTACGAGGTTTGAGACTTAGTACGAGGTTTAAGGCTTAGTATGATGTTCGAGGCTTAGTACGAGGTTTGAGGCTTAGTACGAGGTTCGAGGCATTACGAGGTTCGAGGCTTAGTACGAGGTTTGAGGCTTAGTACGAGGTTTGAGGCTTAGTACGAGGTTCGAGGCATTACGAGGTTCAAGGCTTAGTACGAGGTTTGAGGCTTAGTATGAGGCTTTGTGGTCTCGAATACTAATGGCTCTGACACTTCAATACTGGGCAGCGGTTAAGTCTGCTGGGGGACACTCTTTATATTGAGAAAAGCCAGCGGCAATCTTGTGCGTGTTCGTGCTGTTGTCGTTTATTTACATTTTTCATTCACATTATGGTGTTGCTTTCATCATATACAACTATCTTGTTGTTGTTGTTATCTCATGGCTGCTGAGCAAGCCTGCTCTTGGCATATGAGTGTTTTTCTGTAGACTTCTGTCTCCAAAAGAGCACACTGGATGCGCCTTTCTCCATAGGTGATAGGTGTATTTGGCTTTGCCATTTCCTTCCTTGGTCATTTGGAGATTCGTTTCGTTAATGGTGGTGAGATGGGTTGGTCAGGTGGGGTTCACAGAGTGTATTCCCCGCTAGCCACAAGTGCTCTCATTGCAGATCACACTTTTTTATTCTGTATTTAGATCTTGTCCCGTTGACGAATCACATACTGCCCACTATGCCTACACGATCTCCTACACCCCGTCCCACAACAGCTTCCAATTTCTAATGATATCAAATGGCTCCACCCCACCCCTCCACCCCTAGAGTCAGAGCGTAGTCCTACGGTAGTACAATGTCAGATCATTCGGCGCTCCCGCTGCAGCTGGGAGGTTGGGCTAGACCCGGATCCCCTCTCTGGGTGCCTCTACCATTACTGGATGTTGAGCTAGACCCGGATCCTCTCTGGGTGCCTCTACCATTACTGGAGGTTGGGCTAGGCCCGGATCCTCTCTGGGTGCCTCTACCATTATTGGATGTTGAGCTAGACCCGGATACTTTCGGGTTCCTCTACCATTACTGGAGGTTGGGCTAGGCCCGGATCCTTTCGGGTGCCTCTACCATTACTGGATGTTGAGCTAGGCCCGGATTCTTTCGGGTGCCTCTACCATTACTGGATGTTGAGCTAGGCCCGGATCCTCTCTGGGTGCCTCTACCATTACTGGATGTTGAGCTAGACCCGGATCCTTTCGGGTGCCTCTACCATTATTGGATGTTGGGCTAGACCCGGATCCTCTCTGGGTGCTTCTACCATTAATGGATGTTGGGCTAGACCCGGATCCTCTCTGGGTGCCTCTACCATTATTGGATGTTGGGCTACGCCCGGATCCTCTCTGGATACCTCTACAATTATTAGATGTTGGGCTAGGCCGGGATCCTCTATGGGTGGCGATACCATTATTGGATGTTGGGCTAGGCCCGGATCCTCTCTGGGTGGCGATACCATTATTGGATTCTTGGTAGAAGTCTCGTAGGTTGGACAAAGAAAAGTTGTGTAGAAAGAAAGACGACAGAAGGAGAAGAACATTTAACCCATCGTTGGAGTTTGGGTTGGTAACAGCCAGAGCATGTTGCGGTTGTCACCTTAAGGGTCCCCAAACTGCTCCCCGCCTAGTTATACCACAAGGTACTTAGTAGCCCCCATAGAAAACTCAGTAAACAACAGGGCCACCGACGAGAAGGTGTTGCTATGGGCACGTTTGTGCAGGAGAGGTCCTATGCCAGAGACTTGCTGTCAGCCGGACAGCAGCATTCGCAGCGATCACTGCACCCTGAATGTGAGAGGCTGTAGATTCGCATCAACATTTATTTTATATGGGCGGGACATTGTGCCCAGACCCTACACTGACCGCACACAAGTGTCCTAAGTCACATATTACTAGCTGTCTATGACATTGTACATTTTGACATCCTATAAAGCTTTATGTTTTTAAATGCGAGCTCTATGATCAAGGATTAACAATTTGATTCAAATTATTTTCACTTGTCAATGAATGAAATCAGAAAGCAGATGATGACAAAAACGAGAACGAAGATTAAAAAGAAAATTAATACGGCAATAAGAAGAATAAGAAGAAGGAAAATAGGAAATGTAAAAAAAAAAGCAGAACAAGAAGAAAAAGAACCAAAATAAAAAGACCAACAACAAGATGAAAAAAGAGGAAGAAGAAAAAGAAAAAGATGAAAAGAAATGACGGAAGAAGAAAAATAATAAATAAAGAAGGTAGAGAAAAAAACCAAATAAAAAGAAGAAAATGCAAGAAACAAAATAAGAAAAAACAAATCTATGAAGAGGAAAACAAAAATAAGCAGAATAATAATAAGTTAAAAATATAATGATACAAATAAGGCTCAAGAAGGACAAAAAAAGCACACAAAAAAGCAGTCGCAATGGATAAGAAGAAAAAGTTACAAAATAATAAAGAGAAGAAAGTCATGAGGAAAAAAAAGAAAAAGGGAGAAAAGTGGAAACAGAAGAAGAGGAAGAAATAATTTAAAAATTAAAGAACACGATAAAGAAGAACAAGAAGCACATGAATAAGAGCAAATATGATTAAAAAAAAGAAGAAGCAGACGGCGAAGGGAAAGAGTAGTTAACAGAGGATAAAGACAAGATGTGTAAGAGAAACAATGAGATAGAAAAGACGTCTCATATTATGATGACATGTTGAATGTTAAAGTAGTACTATTAATTTCTTACTAATGACCAACATTATTTTCAAGAAAACATTCTATCCACATCGCCTTCAACACTCGAAATGTATCCTCACTCAATAAAGAAAAAACTAAATTCCGACAAGTCTTACATACAAAGATACAGATAGACAGCACGATTATAATTACGCACTTGTCACAAGCTGTAAAAGATATCATTTGTAAATTAGCAAGTCAAAAACAATATCTTTGAGGATAGGCAGAGCACTGGCTCCACTAATTAGACGAGTACACAATGTCAAACTTCAGCAGGTCCTGGGGTTCAAACATGTGGTGAGTGTTTTCTCTGAAGGGGGATGGCTTGAAATAGAAATAGAAGATTAATGTTACAGAGTCTCTGTGTGTTATCAATTGTTGTCGTTTATTGTACACTGGGACTTCCGCTTCATAACTAAACAATTGATAATCAGTTAGTTTTAGTCGACCTGTACTTCTAGAGGGTCAGATGCCGATCTGCAGGTGTCAGCTCTGGTGGGAGCTGGATTGTGAAGAGGTTTCCTGGTTAGCGGACTAGGCTCGAGCAGCTTATTAATGGGACAAGTTCAGCGGAAGGGGGTTAACCGATGTGCGAAATCATTTGAATAGACCCAACCACTAGAGCAAAGTAGACCCGCAGCTTTTTAGGCACCATCTATGCTGCTCATAACAAACCACATAATCATGGCCGGTGTTCTGCCATGTCACAGAGTTAGTCGCTTCTTACGACATGCTCTCTGTTGGGCAGTGGTGTTATTTTTGTCCTTGTCAAACACAAAGACCCCGGCGGACCACACGGGAAACAGTTATATTATTATTAGTTCCCCATCGCAAACGATGATGTCCACATCAACAGACGGTTTCTTTTAATGATGTAACTTGCGCTGTATTTGAATATAGGGAGAAGTAACTGCACTTGTCATCGACCACACTCTCTGGTCCCGAGCTACCTTGAACCAGTGGCAAGACATTAGTCAAGACGACTGAAGACAACTCAGGATGCAGAACGCACTGGGGTCCCCCCTCCCGTGAGACCAGCGGTCACTTTAAAACTTGTAGGATTCGATAGTCCCCCGTATCTGTTCATCGCCTTGAGAGGCGAGTGTCTGACCTCCCGACCACAGCGACCCTGCAAAGTCTTTAGACAACCAGCGTTACATTCAGTATTTTCAAAATTGTATATTAAATCTGAGCTTACCAATGAGCAGCATACGAAAATAACCTGCAAAATGAAATGTGCAACACAGACTCCAATCCTACTTTAACATATGCCTACGAAGGATAATCGGCATGACGTGCCAGGAAATGGTCATGACCTATGGGAAAGGAGCCAAAAAACAGCCACTGGAACAACATATTAAGCGAAAATAATGGGACTGGAAAGGACGTACGCTACAGAAAGCACAAAATCCAACATAACAAAACAGGCTCGTACTTGGAATCCTCAAGGAAAAAGAAAAACATATATATATATATAGAGAGAGAGAGAGAGGCAGATACAAATATAAGACATACGAATATGAGAAGAAAACAAGATTAAATTAGTTCATCTGGAGAGAAGTAGAAAGAGAAAACCAGGACTGAGTGTGCTGGCATGGATGGTGTTAATGGCCTATGCACGATAAGGAGCGATGGACTTTGATTTATTGATTGATTTAGATGAACTATCTAAGAAAGATCATCTGTCACAGGAGCGATATAATAAAAAAAGAAGAACAATATGATGGGATCTGCCTTTGTGTTGAACACATTTTACGACAGAACATACAGTGGTTCTGTTATCTCATGAGAATACAGCCTAGTCGACTTACAATGTACCCTTATAACACAAACGTTGAACCTATAGAGCAGGAGTAGTGCTAGCGCCAGATATATATTTGACACAAGAGGAATCTTTTAAAGACACAGGTGTGCACCGACGGACGCGACACGCTTGCCCCAAGGACGTTGATTAAAGCTCCTCATCGGCGCTCACTTACACAGCTGGATGGACAACAGATCTGATTGATGATTGATTTCAAGATATGTATCCTCATCATACACATGTGTCGGGCTGATTGGCATTGGTGATCATAGATCTCTACCCGTAACTGTCACGTGTGACTATGTTGTTGATAATGCCCCTTTCCATTATTTATTGCTGTCCAACATTATCTCTCTCTCTCTCTCTCTCTCTCTCTCTCTCTCTCTCTCTCTCTCTCTCTCTCTCTCCTTCTGTCTCTCTTCCCTACTATTGTATCTTTGCCACAGTATGTTCCAACCCGCCTCTTATCATGATATGCCCGAAAAAGGAAAACTGCCTTGACTTGACTTTTGCAATGAGTTGTCTTTGTGTCAGTGCTTCTTCAAGTACCGCATTATTAGTCTTCTTTGTGTCAGTGCTTCTTCAAGTACCGCATTGTTAGTCTTCTTTGTGTCAGTGCTTCTTCAAGTACCGCATTGTTAGTCTTCTTTGTGTCAGTGCTTCTTCAAGTACCGCATTGTTAGTCTTCTTTGTGTCAGTGCTTCTTCAAGTACCGCATTGTTAGTCTTCTTTGTGTCAGTGCTTCTTCAAGTACCGCATTGTTAGTCTTCTTTGTGTCAGTGCTTCTTCAAGTACCGCATTGTTAGTCTTCTTTGTGTCAGTGCTTCTTCAAGTACCGCATTGTTATTTTTCTTTGCAGTCAATGGAGCTCTTAACATTCTTCTGTAAAAGTAAATCTCAGTCGCCTCTACTGATCTTTGAGCATGCTTGATGATTGCCCCTGATTCACTTCAGTATATCAGTACTGGTTTCATAAAGCATCCACGAGCTCTTTTTTTTTACCCCCACACACACACATACACACACACACACACACACACACATACACACACATAAATACACACACATATATATATATATATATAAATATATATATATATATAAATATATATATATATACATATTGGGGAGCCGAGAAACACAGTGGTTAGCGAACTGTTTTCGCATCTGAGTGGTCTTGGGTTCATTCCCCAAATGAGGTGGAAATGTACAGGTTCCGGGTTGACCTAGCCTTAAATGGGCACCAGTTCAGTCCGGAAGTAAAAGCGGCGAGGGAGAGGAGATGGCTACTGCCGTCATATTTCCGAGCCTTAGAAATGTGAGATCGCTAACATCTCACACCCCTACGTCAGTATTGCTATGTGTTACTATATATATATATATATATATATATATATATATATATATATATATATATATATATTATATATATATATATATATATATATATATATATGTATTGATTACAAGATAATATATACGATCTACTTTGAATGTAAGGTACTTTAGTATATCTACATTAATTTGAATGTACTGTAGTATGTTTACGTTGCTTTAAGGAAAATTATATATATATATATATATATATATATATATATATATATATATATATATATATATATATATATATATATATATATACATGGACTTTAAGGTAATGCGTTATATGGACAATAAGTTTAAAGAAACATTTTATGTCTACATTAATTTTTTGGGTACAATATTTTATCCCCATTGTTTTAAAGAAAACATATCTACATTGACTAAAAGTTAAAATATTAAATCTTAACTGATTAACATAAATCTACACTGACTTTATATTTGATTCACATTGATCTGAAGGAAATGGTATGTCTAAGTTACAGCTAAAATAGCATTTTATCTACATTAATTTTGAAGAAATTTATTGTATTTATATTGATATAAAGAATACATTATACCTGCATTGATGTTAAGTAGACATATAAAGGTGTGTAATACCAACTTTGATTTCAAAAAACGATGTTTTACTTCCATCAATTTCAAGAAAACAATTGCTGTCAAGACACCAAACGATACAAATATTAATGTCAAGGAACCATACACTAATTACATTGATTTCAAAGAACCAAATTATACTTACATTGATTTCAAAGAATCATATTCTACTTAATTGATTTCAAGGAACCAAATTCTACTTACATTGATTTCAAGGAATCATACTCTACTTACATTAAAAACTATAAGCCCTACTGGAATGATGAGTTGCAGAAAGCGGAAGATGCAGTAACAAAAGCTAGGAACATGGCAGAGCGAGAACAATCCATGGAGGCAAACATCGCCCTCAAAGCCGCCACGGCGAAATACAAACACACTCTCAAGCAAACAGCAAGAGAAAGCTGGAAAAATAAAACGGAAAGCCTAAACCTGGACAAAGACGGGAACAAGCTATGGAAGCTAGTCAGAGCTATGAATGACGAAACCCCGTCAAACAAATATATTACCATCAAGCAGGGCGAGAACTTGATCACAGGTAAGAAAGCCGCAAACACTTTTGTCGATCACTATGCCAGAGCAAACCACATCGAGGTCCCTGCAGATAAGCATACAGACATCACCGAAGAGCTTAAGGGGCACGACAACATGAATACGGCACCTGAAGAGCACATGATGGCCAAATTAACAATGCGCGAAATGGAAGAGGCTGTGAGAACATTAAAGAAAAGGAAATCTCCCGGAAAAGACGGGATAACAAACGAAATGCTGATGGGGCTGGGCCAAACAGCGAAGAGGAAACTGCTATCGGTCCTGAACCAAAGCTGGAAAAGGGGAATTGTACCCCAGGCATGGAAAGATGCAATACTGGTACCAGTACCAAAAACAGGAAAGGACAAAACAGATCCAAATGGATACAGGCCCATCAGCCTACTGAGCTGTGTCGGCAAGCTGATGGAACGGATGATAAACACCAGTCTGATGTGGCATGTGGAAGAAAAACGAATACTAATTCCACAGCAAGCCGGCTTTAGACAGCACAGATCCACTGAGGACCAGGTTATCCTCATAGCCAAGGAAATAGAAGATGCCTACCAGGCACAGAAACACACAGTAGCTGTTTGGTTGGATCTGGAAAAGGCATTTGACAAAGTCTAGAAAGACGGACTTAGAGTCAAGCTAAGAAGAAGTGATGTTTGTGGGAAAATGTACAAGTGGATCAACCACTACCTCAAACAAAGAACGGCCAGAGTCCAAGTACAAGGGCAGATGAGCAAAAAGGTGACACTCGAGCAGGGAGTACCCCAAGGGGGAGTACTGTCACCCACACTCGTCCTGGTATATATAAACGACATTACAGAGAATATACCAAGGAGAGTCCATAGCTCAATGTTTGCAGACGATCTGGCTATGTGGACCTCTGAAAAGAATCTCACCATAGCAAGAAATCGGATGCAGACGGCCCTAACATCGCTGGAAGAGTGGGCGAACTCATGGCTGGTCAAAATAAACGAGGAGAAAACAACATGTACGATATTCTCGCTTTCATTAAAACCCCAAAATACCAAATTAAGTCTAAATGGCAAATTCCTGCAGACAAACGACAACCCAACCTATCTGGGATTCACATTTGATCGGCGCATGACATGGAAAAGTCAGATCGAGAGAAACCGAATGAGAGCCAGAGAAAGAATTGCAATCATGAGGAAACTTGCTGGCACAAGCTGGGGAGCAGACGAAGGCATACTAAAGAAACTGTACACTGGAAGAGTGAGACCAGTGCTCGAGTATGGCATTGCGGCATGGACAACAGCAGCAAAGGCGAACTTCGATAAAGTTAGCAAACTTCAAAACCAAGCCATGAGAATAATAACAGGAGGCATGAAGTCAACGCCAATTGTAGAACTTGAAAAGATTACAAAACTGTAATCCATGACCAATAGAAGAGACTGGAGAGCCCAGCTGCAGTCAGAGAAACTCCGAAGACTGACTGACCATCCAATGCACCAGAGACTAAACAATTTGGGAAATGGGAAACTAAAGCGGAGAAACTTTGCAGAAATAGCCAAAGCAAAGATGCACGAAGATCCCATAAACGCAATAACAACACCAAAACCCATCACTACTGTACGAAAATCTACCTGGAGGCAGGATATATTTCCAGAGGTGGTAGAAAATATACCAGGTATTGGAAACAAAAACTGCCAGACTGAAAAAGAAAGGAGAGATACTACCCTAAGCTTCATATCGAAAAGCTACCCAATCATGGACTGGACCCATGCATACACCGACGGTTCTGTAACAAACACTACACAGAACGGAGGGGCAGGAGCATTCCTGAACCTACCAAATGGCAGAAAAATAACACTGTCATTCGCTACTGGTAAGTACACAAGCAATTTCAGAGCGGAGGCAGAGGCACTGAGGGCGGCAGTGGAAGAAATGGTGACACACAATGAAAATGAAAGCCATATAGTCCTGCTTACAGATGCTCTCGCCGTAGTCACAGCGCTAAAAAGCCAGAAAACCACTGAGCTTAATGACTTAAGAGCAGCACTCTGCAAACTGTGCCAGCAGTCCGCACCAAAAAGGGTAGTGGTACAGTGGGTCCCATCACACTGCAACATCCAAGGCAACGAGGAGGCAGACAGACTGACAAAAAAGGTGCAAGACTACCCCAAACAGATACCAGTCTGACGTACGAAGAGTCAAAACGGCTTATCAAAGCCAGATACATGACCAAATGGGAAACCGAACATACTGGTTACACCAAAAACGATGCCTATTACCAGTTGAACCAAAGAGAGCAGGTCGTTGTCTTCAGACTTCGCACTGGCCACAATAGACTGAGGTACCATCTATTCAACAAATTGAATAAAGGTGGTACCGACGAATGCCCGTGCGGTACTGGTAAAATGACCGCTGAACATCTGCTGCAGAACTGCCCGACATACGAGGATCAGAGAGAGCAGATGTGGCCATCACCAGTGGAACTGCAAGACAAGCTCTATGGCAGTGGCGACAGCCTCAGGATGACCGCCGCTTTTTTCGAAAAAATAATGGTTACTGTCTGACTGCGTACGAAGAAGAAGAAGAAGATATTCTACTTACATTGATTTCACCAAACCATTTTCTACTGACATTGATTTCAAGGAATCATATTCTATTTACACTGATTTCAAGGAACGATTTTCTACTTACATTGATTTCTAGGAATCATATTCTACTTAATTGATTTCAAGGAACCATTTTATACTTACATTGATTTCAAGGAACCATTTTCTATTTACATTGATTTCAAGGAATCATATTCTATTTACATTGATTTCAAAGAATCTTATTTTACTTACATTGATTTCAAGGAACCATTTTCTATTTACATTGATTTCAAGGAATCATATTTTACTTACATTGATGTCAAGGAATCATATTCTACTTACATTGATTTCAAGAAACCATTTTCTACTTACATTGATTTCAAGGAACCATTTTCTATTTACATTGATTTCAAGGAATCATATTCTATTTACATTGATTTCAAAGAATCTTATTTTACTTACATTGATTTCAAGGAATCATATTCTACTTACTTTGATTTCAAGGAACCATTTTCTACTTCCATTGATATCATGGAAACAATTTTTACTTACATTGATTTCATTGAACGTCCTAACATATCTATACATAACTGTTCATTGCTTCCAAGAATTAATATTGCTTTCCGGTGTTCTCAGATGGACTGAAAAGTTGATAATGTTATTCAACTGGTCTTTTTCTTTTCCTCTCCCCTTTTCAGTCCTTAAGACATTGGGTTTCCATTCCCGTCATTAATGCTAGCAACTGAGTAGAACGGTACATTGCCCTTCCTGATTGCTCCAATAGTGTCCTGCCGTTCTCTCGAGGATTCTCCGTTGAGTATTACAGTCCTGTCACATTTTCTTCTTAATGCTGATTCCATCTTTGTGGGCCTATGTTTATTGCTAGCTTTCGATTCAGTCTCGATATAAAAGATAAATGTATATGTGTGTATGAGTGAGTACACACACACACACCTGAATACATACATTTATAGATACCTTCATACGTACATATAAACATTCGTTCATCCTACATAAACACCTACATACATAAAAACACCAATACACACATTAATACACACAGAAAGACAAGCATACATACATAAATGCATACATACACACACACACACACCTGAAAAAAAATACACTCATCAAACCCACCCACCAACCCAATAAGTCACACACATCCCCAAAACCAACCACCCACCCAATAAATCAAGCACCAAAGACACACACACCCACCAAAACCGCCCACCCACACACTCACCCACCAAAACCGCCCACCCACACACTGACCCACCAAACCCACACCCACACACACCACGCACTAAAAACACCCACCCACATACACCCACAAAACTCTCCTACGAACACACACCCACCAAACCCACCCACCCACACACACACCAACCAAACCCACACACACACGCACCAAACCTGCCCACCTATACACACACACTCACCAAGCCACCCACCCAAAACACACACACGCACCAAACCCACACACGCACCAAACCCACCCACACACTAAACCCACCCACCAACACATACAGACAAAACCACCCATCCACACATACACCCATCAAACCCACACATCCACACACATACACAGCACACACACACACCCACCAAACCAACTCATACACACACACCCACCAAAGCCACACACACCCACTACACACACACACTCACCTACCAAACCCACACACAAACACATATAGTCACCAAACCCCCACACCAACCAAACCCACCAACACACACACCCAAAAAGCCCACCCACACACACTAACCAAACCCACACACCCACACACACCCACGAAACCCACCCACCCATACACACACACCCACCAATCCCACCCACCACCCAATACATCCCATTACCACTAAATCCACCCACACCAACCAAACCCACCCACACACACACCTAAATAGCCCTGACACACACACACACCTAAATAGCCCACACACACACACCAAACCCACACACCCATACACACCCACCAAACCCACACACCTACACAGACTCCCACCAATCCCACCCACCACCGAATAAATCACATACCCACTAAATCCACAGACACATACATCCGCAAAACATACACCCCCATACCCCAAAACATACACCCCCATACCCACTCACCAAACCTACCCACCCACACACACCCACCAAAAATATAAATCACGCAAACCCGTCAACCCCCCCCCCCCCCAAATCACACACAAACTAAATCCACCTACCCACCCCTACACAAACCCACCCACTCCCACACAAACTCAGCCATCCACACACACCCACCAGAATCACACACCAACCAAACCCACCCACTACCGAATAAATCACATACCAACTAAATCCACCCACATACACACAACCCACACACACAACCCACATACTCACCAAACCCACCCACACACACACACCTTCTAAACCCACCCACACACACACACATACGACTGTACCCTTCAGCAGACCTAACAACCGGTAAAGACTGACATATTTGAGATTTCAGTATACTCCTTCTTCTTCGTTCATCCTCAGATCAAGGTTCCGGTTTCTCTTACAAAGGACACCATTGTTTGTAAGGCTGTTTCATCTGCATACAGCTTTTGTCTCATATCTGTCTCACGAAGCCAGTATTGTTCTCTCTTTTCCTGCGTGAGCCTGAAGCTTTGTAGGATGTGTTCCACGGTCATGATATGCTCCCCACATGGGCACCTGTCATCTGTCCCAATCCTCATTTTGTTGTAAAGATGACTCTTGAGTCTTTTATGCCAGTTCTCAGTCTGAAGATGATGACTTGCTCTTCTCTAGTTAAGTCTGAGTAGCTGTCTTCTTTTCGGAAGTCGGGGTGTTGATCAGCCCATTTTACCCTGAAGTTGGCTTTAATTATGGTCCTCGCCTCATTATATGTGATACTCAGGTCTGTTTGTGGGGATGCTCCTCCACTCTTTGCTAGTTTGTCTGCAGCTTCATTGCCTTCAATATTGCAGTGGGATGGGATCCACTGTATGAGCAGCCTTGGGTGTTCTGCTGAGAGCCGTGTCAGGGAGAACATAGATTTCAGTATACTAAACCACATCTTGTATGACGTAAGCTGGCCAGCTGACTTCCTCCCTGCCTTCCATTTGCTCTTGTCATCTTGTTAGGCGATAGCCATTGCGCTTTAAGCACAAAGCCGGGGCAGAAATATAGAGACCATGTGTTGTCCATGCAGTATGACCCCTCTCTCGTTCTACCTTGTTTGCTCCAAAGGCAAGGTGATACCGATACATTTGGAACAAGGCAAGCTGTAGAAGCTGTCTGATCAGCAGAGCAATGCACTATCTGTTCACCTATCAGGACTTCACTCTTAGTGCAGCCGCCAACCAAGGCTAAGGGCCTGGTCTGCCCTGCAACAACACTCAGCTGAGGTATAAGATATTGTATCCTCTTGCCTGTACTCCTTTGCACATCGTCGGTTGTCAGGTTTGGTAGACCAACTTTCAGGATTATCAGAACACAGATTACATAGCCATATCTGACAAAAGCCGACACGATACGCCAGTATCTTATCTGCAAGGCTTCAGAAATCAGAGTTTTCCTCCTCCTGGATGAGCTGCCTTATTAGGCTTTCGAGCCCTATCTGCCCGAAACCACTGGTTTTAAGGCACCAGTGGCTCGCCTTCCGCCCCTTCTGTTAGTCAAAACAGTTCTGCCGCGCGAAGGCCAGGAGTTGGACTTTGTTGTCAGAGGCTATATGAGACGGAGACCATGGGAGCTTTTAGTAGGTGATGAGAGTTCCTCCTCAACTCCACCATCGGCTATAACAATATTTAGAACCCTCACTGCCTTACCCTGTCTTAAATGTAGGGCAGGTACCAATTTACAACTGAGTCGCCTGAAGAGTACCTGTTGTACGAGGTAGACCTTTCCCTCGAAGAGAGAGAGCACCACGTTTGCACTAAACTGAGGCTCACATTCCGCCATTTTAATGGCCAAGTCCTTTTTAAAGACGCTCACACAATGAGGCCAATGTTTGTGGAGAATTAGACAAAAGTCGACATGAGACAAATGATGCTGGATGTGCCAACATTATGCTATGGAATACAACTGACAGTACAATTAAACATGTGTTTTGCAAGAAAATCATCGCTTTTTAGAGCTAAGTGGTTTGTTTGTGATGCTAAAGAGGGCTTCTCCTATCTTCTTCTTCAACTTTTTCTTCTTTTTCGTTTTCTTCTCGTTTACTACGATTTATGTATTCACACGTGGACCAGTTCTCTTGATAAAGGCTGTTGTAATGGAGAGTTCTTCAAGACTTCAAGCCGCTTTGTGTTGAGGATCGTGTTTGTGCAGTATTTTGTACGCAAATGGTTAAGATTTAAGTAGTAGAATGTAGTCCAGAGAACGGAATGCGTTGTGTCGTACTTTACAGCTTGACTGCGATATTTGCACCTTTCGGTCCAACACATCCAAATTTGCAAGATTTTTTGAGTACCGAGTTAGCATTCCCTCTTCGATCCCTTCTACTTAGCCAGTCTGCCTTGCTGCAGCATGTTATCTGGGATCACCACGGGGAGGTATATACGGGTCCTAGCAGCTCTGGTTCGCTGGCCCTGGCGCTAGCAGTCAGCTATGGGTCGCTGACCCTGATGCTAGCAGTCAGCTATGGGTCGCTGACCCTGACGCTAGCAGTCAGCTATGGGTCGCTGACTACTGCAGCTCATGCGCTGATCAGCATCTTGATCCCGGTTACGTATTTAACAGTTTTGCAGGAAATGTTTGGATGTTTGCGCTCTTTGTCTGCATGTATACATCCAGATACAACTAATTTAAGTCTGTGTAAATGATCATTTACGTACTAATGCGCAGGATCAAGTCAGTGATAGTTTGTTGGCTTTCTTAATGGCTTGTTATTGTATAACCACAATGGGTAAGTTTACTATCTTGAGGGACCTGACAAAGTGGCGAGCTGCAGTAGCTTTTTCACATCCCAAGCTTCCTGGTGAAGGTGGAACATGGTCTTCCAGGCGGTTGTGCTATGTTAGGCTTAATCTTCTTGTCTCTCACTACTACGAGGATTAAGTCGATCTCTACCTGGTCAGTTAGACTACAATGAAACAACCTGTTTCCTGGAAGAACTGTATACATGTGTGATAGGGGTCCTAGTCAGTATAGACCACCTAACCCTGACTAACATTGTCGTAACAGTATGCCTTTACTGACTAGTCATTCATCTCCTCTCCTCTTTCTTATGGTTTGGATAAGGATCCTCTTTTCTTGGAAGGGGATTGTTTGTCCTGTGTATTCTTGTGCTGCTCCCTCTTTTCTAAACTGTCTGCTGTTTCATTTCCAATTGAGACTATTTTTGATAGCCTACATGTTCTAATAAAACCAAAATATGTCTTTATCATTAATGTATTTCCTTCCTAATTACTTGTTTACCAATCAACTAAGAATTGTAATTGTTTCTTTATCAATGCATAAACAGCATGGGGCGACTACTGTAAAAAGCATCAACACCTACAGCAGATCCAATATTAGAATTTATGTAGTGATGGTTTTCGTGCAAAATAGTACCTTAGTTCATTCACATTTTTAAGCTGTTTTTATTTATGGCTTGTGCGGGGTTCGTTATTGCTTAAAGAACAGTTCAAATATAAACCACTAGTGGTACCAGTTGATTCCCAGTCAGCCATAACGACACTCAAATCCTACAAAACATGTAACTTAACGAATTGAGGGCACTATTGGCGAAAATGTCTCCCGGATTTCACGAAGCAGTGATACTATCAAAGAAAACTATGAGGCCGAATGCATAGTCAAAGAAAGAGCGACATTTGTACAGAAAGAATACCTGGTCAACTTTGAAGGAGAAAAAGGTCATAATAAAAGAGCAATACACTGTAAAGTGGCAGAAAGAACACCCCCAAACACCAGGCAGAAGACGGATACTACTAACTGTTCAGAAAAGATCAGATTATCATACTCCGAACTGAACAGACCACAACAGAATGAGACACCACATGTACACATCAAATTCAAGATAAGCACCACCAGCCTATGTTAGTGTGGCCTGGCAAACACGACAGCAGCACTTCAGGACTGCCACACTTATCTGAGGAGAAGGATGTTGCCTACGCCAAATTCCCACGAGGAAAAACTGAAGTGTAATTCGTCCATCGTAATCTATGAGCAGCTCTTTGACAGCCCTTCACTGTTCACCTGAGTTCGAAGATGACTAAATAAGCCAACCAGGGCCCTGAATTGTCTGTCGCATTTAGTACAATGACATAGTACGCCCTCTTCAACCGGGGTTGAAGAAGAGTTGATGTGAGCTGACTTGCTGAGCGATCTGCTCTGTATAGCCTCATCTATTCTTGATGCCTGACGTCTCTGAACACCTTCAGCAATAGTGCTGCGCCAGTCTGTCCCGTTGGTGGCGACTGTTTCCCAGTCATCGTGGTTAATAAGTCACTGGATGAGTGACCTCTTACACGTGTCCTTGTTTCGTTCGTACTGTCCTTCGCTTGACTTCTTGCCGTTTTGCAGTTCACCATAGCGCATCCCTTATTTGGTAGACGTTGATCCGAAGTGTTAATACATGGTCAGCCTATCTTAGCTGTGCTGCACATATCATGGTGTATATTTGTAATTCCCGATTGCGCTAACACATCTGTCCTGGCATCTAATCACGAGTAGCTTCCGCAGGCAGTGAATGTGGAAGTTGTTTAATTTCCCGACATTACAACTGTAAACGGTCCAGGTCTCACACGTATATGACAAGGTAGGCAGTACAACTGTAAACGGTCCAGGTCCCACACGTATATGACAAGGTAGGTAGAACAGCTGCAGCGTAGACATTCATCTTTGCTTAAGTCCTGAACACTCGCCTATCCCAGACTACTATGAAGTATTCCAAATGCCGCACTTGCACTGTTTAAACTCTACGACGGTATTGACACCCTGGGCATGTCCTGATCTAATTGAGCAATGATGGCAGAACAAGTGGTAAGAAAAAGAAGAAGAAGAAGGCGAAGAGGAACACGAAGAAGAAGAATATAAATTAATAGCTTGGATGGCAGCCCTGATCATTGTGAGACAAGGTGTATTCTCACTTGTAAACTATTCCCTAACTGTACAACTGGAGTTCAAGATATTGAATATGCTGCGAATATGATTTATGACAAGGGTTCTGGCTCCTCTCATGTAGTCACTGTTACAGATGCACGATCTATGATGTAAGCTCTCAACAATAACGAACTCCAGCGCTTGTACAATGAGCTAAGCAGAGCAGCTATAACAAACGGACCATACGTCAGTAGCAACCAAACCGTTGTAACGTATAGATGAGACCAGGCTTGCAACAACATCAAAAGCAAAAAGAGGGAGTGTAGATTTGAAACAAGAAAATAGTGAAATCACATACTTTTTGTTTAGAAAAAAGAGAGCTGTCAGAAAACGACTATGACGACCATCGCATTCAGGGACAGATCACCATTCTTCTCGTCGGGAACAGACGGACTAGACATGTGTGCAAGTCTCGACTGTCTGCTGTACCATTTCGCAAATGTGAACGAAACGCCCAGACTGCCTAGAATATATAGCATGACTGTCCTGTGTAGGGTCAGTTAAAGAAGATACACTGGCCCAACAGCTCAAGACTATATTCAAAGCTGCACTGAGCTAAAGAGAAGCTTCAAGCAACAGTAGAGTTTCCGACATGTCCGATTTTTTTTTTGGCATGGGGTTTGCCTTCTCGCTGCGATCCCTATTCTCTTAGCAAGACTACACTGACGCAGCCTGTTTCCAGGGCCGTCGGTTTGAAGCGGAATAGGGTATTTGTCAGATCTGATTCGTTGGCACTGATGCAAGCAGTAGGTTGTCAGCCCATTTACTGTGTGCATCCTCAGTCCCACAATCCTGTTAAGAGTTAAGTGTTGTTAATTGCTGCTTAATAGCTGAATGATGATTATTCCTGCAAACCTTGATATAACCTAATACACGGTATGTGTCATTAAAAACGTTAAAGGAGTCATGTGTCAAAAATTATCGACGCAGATGAAGTGTCCGATACTTCACTGCACTATATCTCAACTTGCGTTTCAGATGGAGTCATACGTTGACTTTCACAAAGCCTTTTCTTCTTTAAAAGTAAGTCAAGTACCCATTACCAGCTGTGTAGAGCGTAGACGCCAAGTCATGGTTTAAGCATGGTACCTTACCCTCAAGAAACAAGTACTCTACTGCTTTGCTACTCAGACACTCCTATCACGTTAATTCACACCAAAAATCGACAACGAAAGAATCGACTTTTGACAGTGTCAGCTGAAACTCTTCCCGATAAAAAGACTTGACGTAACGCCAGACATACGTCCCTAGGCCCTGTTACCGCTGTTCCCTCGGACATCTTAACGATTTCCTGTCGCCACCTCAGCTTAATGATCTAGCATCATTCGTCTAGTGGTTGCTTTTTTTTCTACGGCGTGTCCTGGCTAGAAACATCCTCATCATGGTTTTAGCTCGCAACATTTCCTTTATTCTGTTTTGTAGAAGAATTAGGTCACCGCTATAGGTGGGTATTTGAAGATGATGTTCGTGCCGATGAATTTATATATTATTTGTTTGTTTATGCAGTTTATTTTTGTGTAAGGAATCCTGGTGTTTTAGTGGTACTGATCGTACATTATACCAAGGTGTTGTTAGTTGTCTATCGCAAGAATTGATGGCGATATCATCAGCCATTTTTGTCTTGATGTTGTAACTTACACTGTACTTGCATTATAGTGAGAAAACTACTGCACTAGTCACCATCATCACTCTCTGCTCTCGGGCTACTTTGGATCAATCGCAAGACATGTCAGGAGGACTGGAGGGTACTCAGGATACAGTCACACTTTTCCCACCTCCCTTGAGACCAAGGGTTGCTTGAAAACTTTTAGACTCGATTGCCCACCGTTTCTTTTCATCGGGTTGAGAAACGAGTGCTTGACCTCTCAACCACATGAAGCCCCATAAGACTCTGCTATTCTGTAGACAACCAGTTTCTCATTCGAGTCCTGTAGATTCATTACAAAGTGACCAGCGGAGGATTGGAATGTTCATGCCACCCCCTCCACCAAGTCACCCCAGTGAAGTCATGTTGGCGCTGGAGAGATCTGGGCTGATGGGTAGGGGTTCTAATTGACCATCTCTTTTCTAATCAAACGGCCAACACTGATCTTTGGCATTTGTTTCACTACTTCTGTCCGGCTGCAACTAAAAGCTGACATCTGATTCTGCAAAAATGTCTGGTAGGTCCATAGAAGATGGTATCCCGTGTCTTCCCTGGCTTGCATCAGGACCAGTTGCTCGAAAAATGAACAAGACTATATTCAGGACCAGTGTTCGATAAATGAACAAGACTATATTCAGGACCAGTTGCTCGATAAATGAACAAGACTATATTCAGGACCAGTGTTCGATAAATGAACAAGACTATATTCAGGACCAGTGTTCGATAAATGAACAAGACTATATTCAGGACCAGTGTTCGATAAATGAACAAGACTATATTCAGGACCAGTGTTCGATAAATGAACACGATTATATTCAGGACCAGTGTTCGATAAATGAACAAGACTATATTCAGGACCAGTGTTCGATAAAAAAACAAGACTATATTCAGGACCAGTGTTCGATAAATGGACAAGACTATATTCAGGACCAGTTGCTCGATAAATGAACAAGATTATATTCAGGACCAGTGTTCGATAAATGAACAAGACTATATTCAGGACCAGTGCTCGATAAATGAACAAAACTATATTCTCCCGTCAAGTCCCCTCCCCGGAGGCAAGATTTTAACAATGCACCATGGCTAAGAGATTAGAGATCGAAGAGGGAATGTGAACTTGTTCTCACAAATGTCGTGCTGAAATCGGATGTGTCGGGCCTCAAGGCACAGATCTCGCATCCGTTTGCTGTAAACTAACACACAACGTCACAATCATCGTATCCAGGACGAACATCAATAAAGAAATACCGATGTTAGTCTCTATTATTTCTTTGCTTTCTCATTCATGTGTCACTCATGTGTCATTCATGTGTCATTCATGTGTCATTCATGGGTCATTCATCGATCATGCAGAAAGACAGCTTTATGATGAGAGTCTAAGAATAAATATGTGCTGCTTTGTATGAAGTCTGAGGACAGCTACAAGTTTAAAAAGTCACAAAGAAATCCATGCTAAAGGTGGGTATACCAGGTCCTCCGCTGCGAAGAACAGTGAATCATCATCTTATTCGTGGCTATTAGTAGTAGTTGCGTGGGTGTAATCGTTCCTGTGATATTCGTGGCTATTAGTAGTAGTTGCGTGGGTGTAATCGTTCCTGTGATATTCGTGGCTAATAGTTGTAGTTGCGTGGGTGTAATCGTTCCTGTGATATTCGTGGCTATTAGTAGTAGTTGCGTGGGTGTAATCGTTCCTGTGATATTCGTGGCTATTAGTAGTAGTTGCGTGGGTGTGTGTATTCGTTCCTGTGATATTCGTGGCTATTAGTAGTAGTTGCGTGGGTGTAATCGTTCCTGTGATATTCGTGGCTATTAGTAGTAGTTGCGTGGGTGTAATCGTTCCTGTGATATTCGTGGCTATTAGTAGTAGTTGCGTGGGTGTAATCGTTCCTGTGATATTCGTGGCTATTAGTAGTAGTTGCGTGGGTGTAATCGTTCCTGTGATATTCGTGGCTATTAGTAGTAGTTGCGTGGGTGTAATCGTTCCTGTGATATTCGTAGCTTATAACTGTTAAACTATGCGTTTCGAAGGCTGCAAGCAAACGTTTGGAACCGATGAGGCTTCAGCGCCGCCACCACAATAAAAGCGTTTAGTGTCAACCACTCTGATGTACGTCTGCAAAATGGGGACAGTATATAACAGACAGGTCAGACAGCTAAATCCTTTTCACATGAGCTGTCTGTGCAGGCTGCCCAGGATCAGGAGGTGGGACAAAGTATCTAATAATAAACGTGTTGAGCATTCATACGCTTCTGTAAAAAGCTCATATAAGATTGGCAGGATATGTTGATCACATACGCGATGAGCGCATTCTCAAGCAACTACTATGCGGCGAGCTCAGAACAGGCAGAAGTTTATCAGGGGAACAGAAGAAATGTTTAATAGACCCTTTACAAATGTATGATAAGTTTCAACATTAGTGTCACTTGAAGTGAAATCCTTGCAAATGACTGTTCTTTCTGACGCGCTAGCATCACACAAGATGGTCCAACAGCATAGGGACACTTTATCGCTCAGGCTCACAGAAATCGAACCGCTAGTAAAATAAAGAATGCAGGACAACACCACATTGGACTCTTCATATGTGTAACCCGAGTACGGAAGAGTCGGTGGTTCCAGAATTGCTCTTTTCAGTCATACGATATTGCATCTCGCAGCACAAATATGATGCAGTGGCCATTTTCGCTTGCGATGGGCAACTTTTAGTATCATCCGTCTTTTGGCTGGTTAGAAACGATTGCAGCTTTTGCATGTCCAGCTTCCAGGCTTTTCCCTGTTATTGTCTAATCTACATAGCAGTGTCGGGTCTACATGTTGCCTGTGACGATAAAGGTAGGTTTGTATTGCGCTTAGGCAGACATTCCCGTCGCGCTAACCCTTCATGAGAACATTGAGTGACTGAGTTCTAAGGCTTCATGTAATGGGGATGATGTTTTTCTTGTTTAAATTTCCTAAACGGGGCTTGGGCGACTCTGATGACGGAGAAGACAGTTTCCCATAATTTAGAGCTGGTGGGTGGGGACGTCCACAGAAGCAAGACACGCAAAAGGCTAAAATAGGGCCAAACGGCGACGGTTTAGAGCTGTGATTGTGCTTTAGAGACCTGTTTGTTGTGTTACTTCTTCGCGTGTGATGAATTCTTACCAGTGGATTCCAAGAATGCACCTCTGACTGCGAATGTGGAAGTTTTCACTGGCAGTGACACATGTTTGATATCTGTTGAGATATTATTATGTGAGGTCCTGATACTAGATATTTCCCACAAATGTGTCTAGAACACTGGTTAAAAAAAAGCGACGGTACCGCCTCCTTAGGGGGAGAAAGGAGGAGGGGCGCTAATAGGCAATGGATAGACAGGAGGCGCTCGATGTGGTCTTTTTTGTTTTCTTATTGACCATTTGACAGCGAAATACGAGAGCTGCTTCCCTTGTCTTATTTTCTTTCCGAGGCTGCGTTGTGTGTACCGGTTTTTACCTGAGGACCCTTCATGCGTCTATACCTTTCCTCCCTGTGATCACCTTGCTTGTCTCCCTTCGTTCTTGATCTTCCCTCCTTCGTGTTCTCCCTTCCTTCATGATCTTCCTTTCTTCATGACCTCCCTTTCCTTATGATCTCCGTTCCTTCATGATCTCCTTCCTTATGATCTCCCTCCCTCGACGTTCTCCCTTCCTTCTTGTTCTCCTTTCCTTCGTGATCTCCCTTTCTTCACGATCTCCCCTCCATCATAATCTCCATTCATTCATGATCTCCCTTCCTTCTTGAACTCCCTTTTTCATGATCTCCTCCCCTTCATGATTTCTCTCCCTCTTGATCTATATCCTTAATGATCAACTTCCCTTCATAATATATATCGCTTCATGATCCATTTTTCTTCTTAATCTCCCCACCCTCATGATCTCCTTCATTTCGTGATCTCTATCCCTTCATAATCTCCCTTCCCTCATTATCTAAATCCCTTTATTATTGCCTTTCCCTCATAATCTATATCCCTTCATGATCGCCCTTTCTTTATGCTCTCCCTTCTTTCATGGTCTCCCTTCATTCATTAGTTCACTCCCTTCATGACCTTCCATTCTTGATGCTTTCCATTATATCATAATCTCCCTTTCTTTAGGCTCTCCTTTCTATTATGATGTCCATTCCCCCATGATCTCCCTCCTTTCATGATCTTCTGTCTTCATGCTCTCCTTTCTTTCATGATTTCCCTCCCTTCACGAGACAACATCACCAGACCTAGTCAGATCAGAGTATCTAAATTAATAGCTTAGTAGCCAACCTTCAGAACTTAAACAAATGATCAAATCCGTTGGTATCTTCTGTACTTCTGACCTTTGGTACTGCTTCTGATTTGATTAATGTATTTCTTCATTAACCTTTTCATCTCAACTTTCTGACGTTTTGTCTTTATCAACTCTCTTCAACGTTCCGCTGCATTACTTGTGTTTGTGCGTTCTGTCTCTCAAATATGTGATGTTATTCAACCTAGTCATCGGTTATTAAGTATACAATTAAGTCTAAAGTTACATTATGGTTAAAATATTGAAACTTTATCTTTGTGCCAAGTAAATAGCACCTGCAAATGTATAAATATAACAAATTGAGCCCAATTTACCAAAAAGGCTAACGAAAATTTCCAACCGAAATAATGTAATGATTGCTCTATTGCGTCCAATTATACAACGCCATGTTGCAGTAATATTTTATCAAACTCTTCTGACAAATGTCCTCCAAATTGGCTCCTGAACACATTTCTCCAATTTTCTTGAGATTTATCCATGCATACATTAATTCAATTTTCTCAAAATTTGTCCTTCCATACTTTTTGTATATTTTCTCTAAATTCTCTTTTCCACATGTTTCTTCAGTTTTATCCGCGTTCTTCTGTACATCATCTTCCTCCATGTTCTCCAACTTCTTCTACACTATTCTTTCATTCACTTAAATCCTTGCCTACAAAATATTTGTAAATTTCTTTTATTTTCATCAATTTCTGACTTCACTTTTTCTACGATATTCCCAAAAAAGCTTCCTCCCACACTTTTCCCCAATTATCTTGAAATCGACAATCTACACTTTTATTTCTCTTCTCTATCCTAATTCGTCGTTCTGTACTTTGTTTTTCAATTTCCAAATTATATTCTATTTTCACTTATCGATATGTTGAACATTGTTACATTAGCTCAGTGTGAAAAAAAAAAACATGTTAACCACACATTACCAAAATCCAGTTTCAACCCCCGTCTGAGCCCTCGTTAAATTACGATAACCACACAATATCGTGCACTCCTGAATCTACGGAGAGTTAGCTGAAGCAATGAAAGAGATAGGTAGCAGAAATCTGAACTTAGAAATATTAAAGGATACAGCATGCCCTACTTAACCCTGCTCATTCTTTGACGATTCTTGCACTATTTTGTAACCATTGGCAACGTGCAGTGGCGTAACTCAGGGGTTCCCCAGCAATCATTATGCGATGTGCTTGAAATTCTTTATTATCAGCTGCAGCGGTCAGCGACCTAAAGCTGACTGCTAGTATTACAGCCAGCGACAGGGAGCTTAACTTAACGTATTTATACTAGTTTAATGCAGAGTCTGTGTACAACCCGTTTCATTTGCATCACCTTGCTCCAAAAGCTGTGCGTGTCCAATTTATTCGTAAATGCATTAACTGTCACTGCCTCCACTACCTCTCGTGGCAATGTATTTCAAGCATTTACCACTCTCTGACTAAAAAGATATTTCCTAATATCTAATCTGGACCTCTCTTTAGTTAATGTGTAGCTATGCCCTCTTGTTCTTGTGGGTGGTTGTATTTTTTTTTTTAAATTGTTATAGTCTAAATTATCCATTCCTCTGGTCATCTTTTAAACCTGTATTAAGTCACCTCGAATTCTTCTCTTTTCTAGACACTTTAGACCGGGTTTGTCTAAGACTTTCCTCAAAACTGTAATTCTGGAATCCCACTATTAGCTTTGTTGATCATATTTGTATTCTTTCCAGCATGTGTCTATCCTTTTCTATCCTTTATGATAAGGACTCCACACCTGTACACAGTACTCCAATCTAGGTCTAACTAAAGCTTTATACAGTTTAACTATCACTTCCTTGCTCCTATGTTTAATATTTTTTTTTATCATACCTAACATTGCATTTGCATTTTTCATTAACTTGCTCACTCACCTTTCCTGTATGATCTATTATAACCCCATCATCCGTTTCCTTATCTATCCTTCTAATATTGTTCTCTCCCATTCTGTAATTATGTTCCATATTAGATCTACCCATATGGATGACTGTACATTTATCTACATTAAACTCTATTTGCCAGCTTACAGACCATTCTCGAATTTTATCTAAATACTTCTTCTTTTTCTTCTTCTTCGTCGTACGCTGTCAGAAATCAACCTGTATTTGTTTGAAGAAAGCAGCGGTCATCCTAAGGCTGTAGACACTGCCATAGAACGTGTCTAGTGTTGCCACTGGTGATGGCCACATGTGCTTTCTCAGGTCCTCGTATATCGGGCAATTTTGCAGCAGATGTTCAGCGGTTCTTTTCCCTGTACCACAATAGCATTCGTCAGTGCCACCTATCTTCAGTTTATTGAATATGTGGTACCTCAGTCTGTCGTGGCCTGTGCGGAGTCTGAAGACCACGACCTGCTCTCTTCTATTCAACTGGTAAAAGGCATCATTTTTTGTGTAGCCAGTATGTTCTGTTTCCCATTTGGCCATGTATTTGGCCCTAATAAGCCTTTTGGACTCTTTGTAGGTGACACTAGAATTTGGTTGTCGTAGTCTTACACCGTCTTTTGCCAGTCTGTCTGCCTCCTCATTGCCTTGGATGTTACAGTGGAATGGAACCCACTGTACCACTACTCTTTTTGGTGCGGACTGCTGGCATAGTTGACAGAGTACTGCTCTTAAGTCATTAAGTTCCGTATTTTTCTGGCTTTTTAGTGCTGTAACTACGGCCGGGGCATCTCTAAATAGGACTATCTGGCTTTCATTGCTTTCGCCTGTCAGCATTGCTTCTACTGCAGCCCTCAGTGCATCTGCCTCCGCTCTGAAATTGCTTGAGTATTTTCCACTTGCCACTGACAGTGTTATTTTTCTACCGTTTGTTAGGCTCAGGAATACCCTCACCCCCTCCATTCTGTGTTGTGTTTGTTGCAGAACCGTCGGTGTATGCATGGGTCCAGTCCATGCTTGGGCAGTTTTCCGTTATGTACCTCAGGGTTATGTCTCTTCTTTCTTTTTCAGTCTGGCTGTTCTTGTTTCCAATACCTGGTATATTTTCTACCACCTCCGGAATGATATACTACTTCCAGGTAGGTTTGCGTACAGTAGGGATGGGCTTTGGTATTGTTACGGTGTTCATAGGGTTTTCGCTCATCTTTGCTTTGGCTATTTCTGCAAAGTTTCTCCGCTTTAGTTTTCCATTTCCAAATCTATTTAGTCTCTGATGCATCGGATGGTCTGTCAGTCTTCTGAGTTTCTCTGCTTGCTGTTGGGCTCTGCAGTCTCTTATGTCTGTCATGGATTGCAGATTTGTAATCTTTTCAAGTTGTACAATTGGCGTTGACTTCATGCCTCCTGTTATAACTCTCATGGCTTGGTTTTGAAGTTTGCAAATTTTATCGAAGTTCGCCTTTGCTGCTGTTACTTATGCCGCAATGCCATACTCGAGAACTGGTCTCACTCTTCCAGTGTACATTTTCTTTAGTATTCTTTCGTCTGCTCCCCAGCTTGTGCCAGCAAGTTTCCTCATGATTGCCATTCTTTGTATTGCTCTCATTCGGTTTCTCTCGATCTGACTTTTCCATGTCATGCGCTGATCAAATGTGACTCCCAGGTAGTTTTGGTTGTCGTTTGGCCGCATATATTTGCCGTTAAGACTTATTTTGGTGTTCTGTGGTTTATTTGAAAGCGAGAATATCGTACATGTTGTTTTTTCCTAATTTATTTTGACCAGCCATGAGTTCGCCCACTCCTCCAACGATGTTAGGGCTTGCTGCATCCGATTGTTTGCTACGGTGAGATTTTTTCCATAGGTCTACATAGCCCCATCGTCAACATACATGGAACTATGGACTCTTCTTGGTATATTCTCTGTGATGTTGTTTATATACACCAGGAAGAGTGTGGGTGACAGTATTCCCCCTCATGGTACTCCCTGCTCAAGTGTCACCTTTTTGCTCATCTGCCCTTGTACTTGAACTCTAACTGTTCTTTTTTTGAGGTAGTGGCTGATCCATCTGTACATTTTCCCACAAACTTCACTTCTTTGTAGCTTGACTTTAAGTCCCTCTTTCCACACCTTGTCAAATGCTTTCTCTAGATCCACCCAAACCGTTACTGTGTGCTTTTTCTCCTGCTAAGCATCCTCAATTTCCTGGGCTATGAGAGTGGTCTGGTCCTCAGTTGATCTGTGCTGTCTAAAACATGCTTGCTTTGGAATTAGTATGTGTTTTTCTTCCAGGAGCCACATCAGTCTGGTGTTTATCATACGCTCCTTCAGTTTTCCTACACAGCTCAGTAGACTGATAGGCTTGTATCCATTTGGATCTGTTCTATATTTTTCTTTCTTTGGTACTGGTATAAGTACAGCATCTTTCCATGCCTGCAGTACAATTTCCCTTTTCCAGCTTTGGTTCAGGACTGATAGTAACTTCCTCTTTGCTGTTTGGCTCAAGCCCATCAGCATTTCGTTTGTTACCCCATCTTTTCCGGGCGATTAATTTTTCTTTACAGTTCTCATGGCCTCCTCCATTTCGTTTATTGTTAGTTTTGCCATCATGTGCTCCTCTGGTGCCATCTTAATGTTGTCGTGGCTCTTTTGTTCTTCACTTATATCTGTCTGAAGGGGAATCGATGTGGTTTGCTCTGGCATAATGTTCTATAAAGGCGTTTTCTGCTTTTTTTCAGGTAAGCATTTTGTCTCCCTGCTTGATGGTAATTTGTTTATTTGATGGTGTTTCGTCGTTTATGGCTCTGACTAAATTCCATAGTTTGTGCCCTTCTTTATCTATATTGAGGCTTTCTGTTTTGTTTTTCCAACTGTCTCTTGTTTTTTGGTTCAGTGTGCTTTTGTATTTCGCAGTGATGACCTTGAGGGCGATTTTTGCTTACATAGTTTGCTCTATCTCTGCGATGTCCCCAGCATTTGAGACTTCATCCTCTGCTTTCTGCAGTTCATGATTCCAATATGGCTTGTAATTTTTCTATTCCCCTCTTGGGAAGGTTTCGGTGGCTGCTTGCAGTATTGCTTTGCTTAGGCTTTCCACCATAGGTTTCATATTGTTATTTCGTGTGTTGATGGTTTCACACAGTCCATCTGTCAGCATTGCAAATCTGTCCCAGTCGGCTCGTCTATAGTTTCAACGTGGCAGCGGTTTTATTTCCTTTATATAAATAAGACTTCAATATATTCACTTATGCTTTAAATGAGACACTGCTGCATAGTTTTGTGTCATCAGCAAATTTTTAAATCATGGATATCCATATCAATGTCCAAATATTTTTTATATATCAAGAACAAAATTGGTCCCAAAACTGAGCCCAGTGACACACCACTTTTCACTTCATGCCACTCAGAGTACTCTTTATTTATGCCCACCCTCTGCCTTCTTGCCGTTAACCAATTTAACATTTATTAGGCAACTTTCCAACCTATTCCAGATGATTTTAACTTACGAAATAATTTTTTATGAGGTATTCTTTGAAAGGCCTTTTGCAAAATCTAGATACAATAACGTCTAAACAACTAACAAAGCTGCAAAGACCCTTCTACACCTTCGAAAGGTGATCCTGGATATCATGTTGCAATAGAGCAGACCAGCTAAAGAGAAGGTATTAAAGAGGGAAGGCTGACCAGATACACAAAAGTGCCTGCTGAAGGAAAAGTACAAGAAGAAGAACAAGACGAAAAAGACAAAGAAAAAGAAGACGAAGAAAATAATTTAGAAGAAGAAAATGAAAAACAATAAGAAGAAGGAAAAAAAAAATAAAAGTAAAATGAAAAACTAAAAAAGAAGAAGAAAAAGATGAAGAAGAAGAAGTACCTCATCATTTATTTACAACAGGTTTCCTCTTAATTGATATTCATCTCTGTGACATTACCAGGCTTGTCCTCTGGCTAAATGCACGTCGGCTACGATATCTACCTCTGTACGTTATCAGTCATATAACTATCATGCTGGACGCAGAAGAGATGCTGACCAGCGGACATTGCACACCTGCCCTACTGTGTGAACACCCCAGGTGGCGGGGAATGCTAGGCGTACCATCCCTGCATAGAAGCCAAGAAAATAAAGGGAAAAGAGATACCCCACTCACATGCAAATGCTACGTTTCTGGCAGGACGTGACGATCCTGGGATACAGACACACTGGACTGCCTCTCTTCCGGGTAAACCAGTCCATCTCATATATCATATCACATATCATCATTGCACCCTATAGACACGAGTAGTGAAGACTCGATAGTCTGGTAAGACAACTTCCATAAGAGAGACAACTCTGATCATAAACAACTGCTGCCTTGCAGATAGGCTGGGGACAGCCAAAGGCTAAGGAGGGCATCCCTACAGAAACGCCTGTTGAAATCGGATGCACGGGGCCGCAAGCCTAACAAAACAGTGCAACGTAAATCGCAGCATGATGGCAGTACAACCTATTAGAAAAACGCATGGCGCTCATCCTGCGGAGTCCTGCCAGGCAGCGATAGTGCCGGGCCTCACGCCTCGAAGGGGCCCACCCGTGACTACTGGTGGTCACCCACCCATGTGTCGTGGAGTCAAGGCACATGGCTATGGGGCAACTTCTATTGGCCAAAACCTCAAGACCCTCAAATTACTACAGTGGAATGCGGAGGGAGTCATTAACAAAAAACTTTCCCTAACACACCACCTGCATGAAGGTAAGATTGACGTGGCATGTATCCAGGAAACGCACCTCAACAATAACCATAAATTCTCAATCAGAGGATACCAGACCTTCCGTCTAGATAGAGAAGGCCACAAAGGAGGGGTCTTGATACTGACCAGAAACTGCATACCGAGTAGCGCGGTATCCGTCAATCACACCGGAAAAGCATAAATTGTAGGAGTTGACATAATGGCTCAAGAGACGAAGCTCCGCATTTTCAATCTGTACGGACCACCAAATAGAGACCTATCGCTCTCGAGTATGGAGGTCAGAGACTCCAACTGCATAGTAGTTGGAGATTTCAACAGCCACTCGGAGAGATGGGGATACTCTGACACAGACAGCAGAGGTGACGAAGTGGAAGATTGGGAGATAGATGCAAATCTCTCCCTAATCAATAGGCCGGAGGATAGCCCTAGCTTCTATTCAAGAACATGGCATACCACCTCGACTCCAGATTTGGCCTTCTCCACACAGGACATACACCATAAAATAGACCGCCAGGTGCTAAACCAACTGGCAGGTAGCGACCACAGGCCGATCAGGCGAACCATTGACATGGAAGTAGGCCCACAGGAAACAAAACCGCTCCCACGATGGAATTACAAACGAGCCGACTGGGACAGATTTGCAATCCTGACAGATGGGCTGTGTGAAACCATCAACACACGAAACACCAAAATGAAGCCCATGGTAGAGAGCCTAAGCAAGGCAATAATGCAAACCGCCACTGAAACCATCCCAAGAGGAGCTAGGAAAAACTATAAGCCCTACTGGAATGATGAGTTGCAGAAATGTTAAGATGCAGTAACAAATGCTAGGAACATGACAGAGCGAGAAAAATCCATGGAGGCAAACATCGCCCTCAAAGCCGCCGCGGCGAAGTACAAACACACTCTCAAGCAAACAGCAAGAGAAAGCTGGAAAAACAAAACGGAAAGTCTAAACATGGACAAAGACGGGAACAAGCTATGGAAGCTAGTCAGAGCCATGAACGACGAAACCCCGTCAAATAAACAAATTACTATCAAGCAGGGCGAGAACTTGATCACAGGTAAGAAAGCCGCAAACGCCTTTGTCGATCACTATGCCAGAGCAAACCACATCGAGGTCCCTGCAGATAAGCATACAGACATTAGCGAAGAACTATAGGGACACGAAAACATGAATACGGCTCCTGAAGAGCACATGATGGCCAAACTAACAATGCGCGAAATGGAAGAGGCTATGAGAACACTAAAGAAAAGGAAATCTCCCGGAAAAGACGGGATAACAAAGGAAATGCTGATGGGGCTGGGCCAAACAGCGAAGAAGAAACTGCTATCGGTTCTGAACCAAAGCTGGAAAAGGGGAATTGTACCCCAGGCATGGAAAGATGCAATACTGGTACCAGTACCAAAAACAGGAAAGGACAAAATAGATCCAAATGGATACAGGCCCATAAGCCTACTGAGCTGTGTAGGCAAGCTGATGGAACGGATGATAAACACCAGACTGATGTGGCATCTGGAAGAAAAACGAATACTAATTCCACAGCAAGCCGGCTTTAGACAGCACAGATCCACTGAGGACCAGGTCATCCTCATAGCCCAGGAGATAGAAGATGCCTACCAGGCACAGAAACACACAGTAGCGGTTTGGGTGGACCTGGAAAAGGCATTTGACAAAGTCTGGAAAGACGGATTTAGAGTCAAGCTAAGAAGAAGTGATGTCTGTGGGAAGATGTACAAGTGGATCAACCACTACCTCAAACAAAGAACGGCCAGAGTCCAAGTACAAGGGCAGATGAGCAAAAAGGTGACACTCGAGCAGGGAGTACCCCAAGGGGGAGTATTGTCACCCACACTCTTCCTGGTATATATAAACGATATTACAGAGAATATATCAAGAAGAGTCCATAGCTCCATGTTTGCAGACGATCTGGCTATGTGGACCTCTGAAAAGAATCTCACCATAGCAAGAAATCGGATGCAGACGGCCCTAACATCGCTGGAAGAGTGGGCGAACTCATGGCTGGTCAAAATAAACGAGGAGAAAACAACATGCACAATATTCTCGCTTTCATTAAAACCCCAAAGTACCAAATTAAGTCTAAATGGCAAAATCCTGCAGCCAAACGACAACCCAACCTATCTGGGAGTCACATTTGATCGGCGCATGACATGGAAAAGTCAGATTGAGAGAAACCGAATGAAAGCCAGAGAAAGAATGGCAATCATGAGGAAACTTGCTGGCACAAGCTGGGGAGCAGACGAAGGCATACTAAAGAAACTGTATACTGGAAGAGTGAGACCAGTTCTCGAGTATGGCATTGCGGCATGGACAACAGCAGCGAAGGCGAACTTCGATAAAGTTAACAAACTTCAAAACCAAGCCATGAGAATTATAACAGGTGGCATGAAGCCAACGCCAATTGTAGAACTTGAAAAGATTACAAAACTGCAATCCATGACCGATAGAAGAGACTGCAGAGCCCAGCTGCAGTCAGAGAAACTCCGAAGACTGACCGACCACCCAATGCACCAGAGACTAAACAATTTGGGAAATGGGAAACTAAAGCGGAGAAACTTTGCAGAAATAGCCAAAGCAAAGATGCACGAAGATCCCATAAACGCACTAACAACACCAAAACCCATCACTACTGTACGAAAACCTATCTGGAGGCAGGATATATTTCCAGAGGTGGTAGAAAATATACCAGGTATTGCAAACAAAAACTGACAGACTGAAAAAGAAAGGAGAGATACTACCCTAAGCTTTATAACGAAAAGCTACCCAAGCATGGACTGGACCCATGCATACACCGACGGTTCTGTAACAAACACTACACAGAACGGAGGGGCAGGAGCACTCCTGAACCTACCAAATGGCAGAAAAATAACACTGTCATTCGCTACTGGTAAGTACACAAGCAATTTCAGAGCGGAGGCAGAGGCACTGAGGGCGGCAGTGGAAGAAATGGTGACACACAGTGAAAATGAGAGCCATATAGTCCTGCTGACAGATGCTCTCGCCGTAGTCACAGCGCTAAAAAGCCAGAAAAACACTGAGCTTGATGACTTAAGAGCAGCACTCTGCAAACTGTGCCAGCAGTCCGCACCAAAAAAGGGTAATGGTACAGTGGGTTCCGTCACACTGCAACATCCAAGGCAACGAGGAGGCAGACAGACTGGCAAAAGAAGGTGCAAGACTACCACAAACAGATACCAGTATAACGTACGAAGAGTCAAAACGGCTTATTAAAGCCAGATACATGACCAAATGGGAAACCGAACATACTGGTTACACCAAAAACGAGGCCTATTACCAGTTGAACCGAAGAGAGCAGGTCGTTGTCTTCAGACTTCGCACTGGCCACAACAGACTGAGGTACCACCTATTCAACAAATTGAAGATAGGGTGTACCGACGAATGCCCGTGCGGTACTGGTAAAATGACGGCTGAACATCTGCTGCAGAACTGCCCGACATACGAGGATCAGAGAGAGCAGATGTGGCCAGTACCAGTGGAACTGCAAGACAAGCTCTATGGCAGTGGCGAGAGCCTCAGGATGACCGCCACTTTTTTCGAAAAAATAATGGTTACTGTCTGACTGCGTACGCAGAAGAAGAAGAAGAAGAAGAAGAAGATATTCATTTCTTTACTGAACGCATTATTATTATTTCTCTTATTGAAATGCCCCCTTTCAACATTTACCTGTCAATTTAAACCTATTTCAACATTATAATCGCGCATTCTGTTTTCATATATTTTTTCCTCTACACACGATCTTAACATTTTCCCTAAACACGTTTCTTCCATTTTCAATGTAGCTTCGACCCAAACGTTTCATTCATTTTTCTCTGTAACTTCGACATTAACATGTATTACATCTCCTCAAAACGTTTCCCTCCACAAACTGTTTCAATTTTCTTAAAATTCTTATTTTCACGCATTTCCTCAAATTCGTCAAAATTCATTTTTCCAGAACTTTCTTCAAATTCGTCAAAAAATGTTTCCAAAATATCTCTTCAAATTCGCACAAAGTCTTCTTTCCTCACATTTCTTCCAATTCGTCCACATGAATTTTTGTAAACCCTTCTTCCAATTCGTCCAGATTAATGTTTTTTAAGACCTTTCTTCCAATTCGTACATACTCATTTTTGAGACTTTTCTTCCAATTCGTCCAGATTAATTTTTTCAGACTTTTCTTCCAATTCGTACATATTCATTTTTCATACCTTTCTTTATATTCGTTCACATTCATTATTTTAGACATTAATTTTAATTCTTCCAAACTGCTTCTTCCCTCCATGTTTGTTCAAACATGTCCAAATGCTTCTTTTCTGACAAAGATTCAAATTTCTCCAAATTATTTTCATTCCATATACTTCTCAAAATACCTCTAAATGATTTCCTCTACGCTTTTATTTCATCTTGCCAATTTTCTAGCATTTTTAGATTTTTATGTAACCAGTGAGAAAAAATGTTGTCGCATCATGCGTCTAGAACTACCGTCCCACCCCGCTTTAAGCCCTCGTTAAATGAAGGGGGCCACACATTATCATGCACTCAAAATCGCTTGAGAAATAACGGACGTGAGCAAGAAAGGCCATAGAGGGAAAACATTTTCTAATTTTGGTCGCATTTATGGAGACTATATGCCTCACTTAACCATGCAGTGGCGTTGAATGGACTTTCAGTGGCGGCTCTACGATCTAAAAGATTCCCTTACTCGCACAGATTAATGTATGCTTTTTGTAAATTTTATTTAGGTATTCAACGGTAAAGCATATTCGAAATGTATACTCGGTGTAAAGGTAACCCCAAAGTGGAGAAAAATATTCGGGGATGAAATGTTAAATATATTTCTACAAAATTCCTTCTTCCTCATTTTTATTAATTCCTACGAATTCTTTCTTTTACCACATATCATCTATAGCATCATAATTTTCTATATCCTTTAAGTCTTATCATCTAAGGATGGGCTTCAAATAAAAACTTGTAAAGTGGAATATGTATTAGAAAATCCAAGCCTCTGTATTGTAACTTGTTAATATGGGATGTCAAGAGTGTCCTGGGCGTGCATACACGGTGCAGAAAAACAACATGACGTCACAATTGCAGTTAAAAGATGGTCGTCCCATTATTTATATACACCGAAGAGGAACTGCGTTCGGTTAACAGTTTTTTATTAAACAGCGAAGGGGTGAAACCTAAGGAATTGTATTGACAAATAAGGGACCAGTACGGTGATGCATGCTTTTCACTCCAAGTGTATGGGTGGAGTAGGAAGTTCCAAAATTGCGTAAGTTCTATTACAGTTCTATGACCCCCACCCGATGAGGGACACCGAGTAGTGACCACAAAGTTGATTGCAACCATCGACCGTCTCGTACAGGACAATCGCCAATTGACTGTGAATGAATTTGCCGCACATCTGAACATCAGTCAAGGTTCACCACATAACTTCATCCATGATGTGCTAAAGTAGCACAACGTGTCTGCAAGGTGGGTGCCAGGGCCGCTTCTCCATAATTGAAACTACGACGTGTTGATGCCTGTCAGGAACATTTGCGTCGTTGTGAAGCAGAAGGTGAAGGTTTCCAAGCAAGAATTGTTACAGGACATATAATCTGGGTTCACTACCACAAGCCTGAAACGAAGAGAGCAAGTAAGGAATGGCTTCATCCTTTCTCACCATAACCGAAGAAGTGTCGTTCGCAGCAATCTGCAGGGAAAGTTATGCTGACTCTCTTGTGGGAAGAACGAGGTGTTATTTTACAGCAGTATATACCAAGGGGGAACCCTGTCACAAGTGCCACGTGTACAGATTGTCTCAGGAGTCATCTTACAGCAGTACACGCCCAGGGGCAACACTGTCACCAGTACCACGTAAACAGATCGTCCAAGTAATCATCTTACAGCAGTACATGCCCAGGGGAAACACTGTCACCAGTGCCACGTATACAGATAGTCTCAGGAATTATATTCGACACACACTCAAATCCAAATGACGTGGATTTGGTGACGTGGAGTGAAGGTGTCCTTTTGCGACAAACCAATGCTGGACTCAATACTGTCCGTCCAACGACTCTAACTATCAAGGACCTAGTGTCTACCACATCTGCCGTACTCACCAGACCTAGTCTCAAGTGATTCCTACGTCTTTGAACGACTAAAAGAGATATTGAGAGGACATACTTTCAAGTCCGATGAAGAGGTCCAGCGAATGGTGCATGAGTGGCTACATACGAGACCAAGGGGTCTATTTTCTACAGAAATACATGCATTTTATAGGCGCCGAGAGACGCATCAAGCGCAATGGTGACTACTTCGAAAAACGAAACAGTTGCGTTTCATTTTCTCAGAATACATTTGCTCTAAAAAAAATTTTCAGATTTCTTTTGATGCCTCCTCGTATTTTTAACCTTCACACACTTTGTCTTTGTATATATATATATTCTACAGATTCCTCCTTCAATGCTTTCCTTTTATATAGTTCCTTCTACACATTTCTTCAATATTCCAATGATCTTTCCTTTTCTGTGTGTTTCCCATTACCTCTAAAATCGTGCCTGTTCACGTTTATCTCATTACTTATATATTTATGCTAACGCATGTTTCTTCTTTTCCTTCATCACACGCTTCTGGTACAATTTTCTTGACTAGATCGTTCTTTGTCTTCCTTTTCTTTGTACACTTTTAGAGGTAAACTTGAAAATATCAAAGGAAAGCAGTGGTCATCTCCATACATCTTGTACGGGAATTGTATATGGTCAAAAGCTATTGTTTTCCTCATCCTGTTTACAATTATCGTCTATTTGTTCTTAATTCTTCTCTAGTTCTGCACACATTTCTTCATTTTCGTCAGATTTCTTATCCTGTTCTTTTTCTTCATTTCCTTTGCAAATTCGTCCAACCACACATTTCCTTTAATTTTTCCAAATTGGCCCATATTATAAATTCTTGCATGTCTTCATTTATTCAAATTGGCCCATATTATAATTCCTTGCATATCTTTACACTGACGAGATGTGGATTGATGCGATTCCCGTAGTAGTGAGCGCCACGCTGATGAAATCAAGCATAGCACACCCGCCTGGAAAACCTCGGTCCACCTTCATCAGCACGCTCAAGATGAGAGGAAAGCTACTGCAACCCGCCAGCTAACGTCCTTTCCAGGGCCCACAAAAGAGTAAACTTACTTATTGATTAAACAACAACAACAACAACAACAACAACAACAACAGCAGCAATGTCTTCGAATTTTACCAACTTTAAACCAGCACTTTCTCCCTGTGCTCACACAATTCTTCCTTCTACCCCCTCCCCCCCCCCCCAACACTTACACATACACACATACACATACACACACACAAACGCGTAGACACACGCGTAAAGGAAAATAGCTCAAAGAACTGGTTTTGTCTGCACCTGTTCGCGCGCATATGCGCTCAGTCCCTTTCAGCGCTAAAAATGCACTCCACACTCCCACGACGGATCTGAAATTTCCCTATGATTTCGCCAGGTACCCATTTACATGTGAGTCGACAGGGAGAAGCGGTCATATCATGAAAACAACATTGTACCTTCTACACTATTCTTCCATTTCGTAATGTTCTTTCCTTTCCGACAACGTAACATTTTGTGCAAAAATAGATAAAATAAAATACTATTACACCTTTCGCTTCTAAAACCCAGTTGTAACCCTCTTCAAGACCTCGTTAAATGCGGGCTACCAGACATTATACGCTCGAGAAGTTAGCAGACGGGAAGAAGGAGGGACATAGAGAGAGTACAAATCTAATTTTAGACACATTAATGGAGACAAGATGCTCCACTTAACCCTGCTCTTGCGTTGGATGTGCGTACACACTTCGGTAACCATTGACAACTTGCAGAGGCGTACTGCCAATAAAGGGTTCCCATTTCAAGAGCAACTTAATTGATGCGTTTCTAGTAAGTTTCGTATTGTCTAACTCATCATTATATTTATCCACTTGTGGTGTACGACGTGTGGAAATGTAGTTTTCTGTTGTATGTCTGTTTTGTCGGCGTTGTTATTGTTATTCCGTGTTTCTTCAGTGTCTCCCTGACACCATTTCTCTATCTTTTTCGTGGTCTGCCTCTTGCTGTTTTTAGTTCTTAGTCGACATTTACTTCTACAGGGGAAGATGCCCCTTGTGCAGGTTCCAACTCTTATATGACCTGGATGTAACCGGAAATAGGGTCTTCTGCCTAGCGGGCTAGGCTAGAGCAGCTAAATACTCCGCTGCGTTGGGATAAGCGCTTGCAAAGGGTGGTTAACCGAAGTGTGAATCCATTTTAATAGATTCAAAACACTATAGCAAAGTAAACCCACAGCCTGTTAGACGCCATCTATGTTGCTCTAAACAGACCACCTAACCATGGCCGCTGTTATGCCATGCCCTCTTGCTGTGCAACCCTAATATCTGGTATTGTATATATCAAGCAAAGGCCGACGCCCATCGTAAACGATGATGGCATAACTAATTTTGATGGCACTATTTTTAGTAAGGATTAAGTGCGCTACTTTTTATACTCTCTCGTCTCCTGCCACCCGACCCCAGTGGCACGTCAAGAACGAGACGACTAGGGGGCGACTGCGGGTGGCAGGGGACTCCGCTTCAAGCACCCGTGAAAAAGACGGCGTAGTCCTGAGTTAAACCCACACCCCCTGATCACAAGGCCGACGGCCTAACCTCTTTGCCACGCAATCCCCATTGTATTGTATATTTGATCAGCTGGTAACTCTAGTTGCATTCTTCTCAGGTTCCCTAACCATTTTATTCTCTGGCTTTCCATGTATTTCTTACACGGTGTTGCACCCAATTTCTGATTACTTCGTTTCTAAATTTGTCTATCCTCGTGACCCAAGCAGCCTATCTGAGACACACCATGATTTGTTCTTTCTTGTGCCTTGGTGAGATTCCATGTCTGGCGCTAGTAGCAGAGAAAGGATATACAAATACTCTTTATCACCTGTCTCTGTCTTTTTTGAAATCTGTTCTTGTCTTAGTAATGATGCGAGCTGATAGGAAACCACATTCGCTTTCTGTTTTTTTGATTGCAGCCTTCCATCGTGTGTTTACACGCTGACAAAGTATTTGAATTTTTTAACCGGTTCTGTGTTCTTGTTAACTGAATATTCCGTAATCTCTTTATCTTTCCGTAATAACTACTGGTCTATGGTGTCTAGAACAGAGAAGAATTCGAGGTGATTTAACAAGATTATAAATGAGTGATTGGAAAAGATAAATTAGACTTTACCAAGATTTTCAAAGTATAATCTGCTACAATAACAACGAGGCACATGTTCAAATTGTTTAAAAACAGGTTCAGACTAGTTATTAGAAAACATTTTTTTTTAAATCAGAGAGTTGCGAATGCTTTTAAACGCTTTACTACACTGTATGGTGGAGTCCGTTAATGCATTCAAAAATATATTAGATGATCACAGTTATTTTATTATCGGGGTAGTGGAATAATCTGCGCTGTATCAGAATCTGCTGAAACTTTTAAACCAGTATAAAGAAATTAGCTTAATGTGATGTCAAAATGATTGATACAGCAACAAATGAGATTGGCCGGACCGCTACAGAAATGTGTGATTCCCAACAGCAGATGTTACGCCTCTGACGAAATGTACAAAACCGCGCTCTATTTGGGCATTACTTGTTGTTATTTGATGAGTAAATGTTTAGAATATACGAACTAGCCTTGTCACTCAGTGGTTTAAACGGGGCCAGGTGCGACGTTCAGTACAGTACCTCACCTCAAGGGCACGTCATGCATAATTAGAGGCTGTTTGACATAGCCCAACAAGGTGTAGGGAACACAATTGGAATTCTTCAAATCGTCAACCTGCTTAGAAACATAATCTTGCATTAAACTACAGCTAAGAGGAATAGCGTCACTTTCTTCAACTAATAGTGATACAATAAGAGTCCCAATAATCAAATATTAAAGATAAAGCGACCGGAGCAAGTAAGACATCACACGACCAGCAATTTTGTACAACAATAACAACCAACAGAGCTTGGACTTCCCGATATAGAAGTGAAAGGTACAATTTGGAGCCAGCACGTCATATATAAAGAAGGCTCTTGTTCTTGTTGTTGTTGTTATTCTTCTTCGTTTGATCCAAAGAAAAGCGATTAATCATTCTTTTATTTTCGACATTTATAGAGTAATTTTTCTCGAAATTATTAGGAGCCTGTGTCTTTCCAGTGGCAACAATTTGCAGCGAAGCATGGCCGTTTCTGAAACATCTAGAAAGAAAATCGATTCCTTCGAGTTAAAATGTTACAAAAAAGATCCTTAGAATATCCTGGACTGAGAGGAGGTAAAGTCATCCCGTAATCAGTGAGGTCGTTGGGGCACACGTTGGGGTCCATTCTTTTATGTTGTCCTCCCACATCTTTTTGGGACGAACTCTTCGTCATCTGTCATGCACCTTTCCGTGGAGGATCGTATTTGCAAGACCATTTGATCTCGATATATGATCGTACCAAGCAAGATTCCTTTCTTTGACAGTTGCCAATATGTCTTCAAAAGGCCCTGTTGCTGTAAATCTATCTCGTATTTTCTCTTTTGTAACTCGATCTTTGTACGTGACGCTTAAAAGTCTTCATAAATATATCATCGCACATCTGGACATCAGTCAAGGTTCAGCAGACATCATCATCCACGATGTGATACAGTATCACACATTTTCTTCAAATTTGGTGCCTCAGCAGCTTTCTCCAGTTTTGAAACGACGGGTTGGTGCCTGTGAAGAACATTTGCAGTGATTTGAAGAAGAATGTAATAGTTTCCTTACAATAATTGTTAGTGGAGATGACACCTGGACTCACAACCACGAGCCTGAAACGAAGAGAGCGAGCAAAGGAATGGTGTCTTCCCTTCTCACCGAAACCGAAGAAGTGTCACACACAGTGATCTGCAGGGACGGTTATATTGTCTGTCTTCTGGGAAAAATGAAGCGTTATTTTAGAGTTCTGCACGCCCAAGGGAACACTGTCATCAATGCCACATGTGCAGATCTTACCAGGAAACATCTTCGTCCCGCAATCAAATCCAAAGGACATCGACTAAAGGGGTCCGTTTGCAACATGACAATGCTCGATCACACACTGCCCATGCAACAGCTCAAACCATCGAGAAGCTCCACTTTCAGTGTCTACCACATCCTAAGTGTTTACCAGGACTAGCCCCAAGTGATTTAAAAATTTTTGGATGACTAAAACAAGCATTTGGAGGAAAGACGTTCAGGTCCTATGAAGAGATCCAGCAGGTGGGGCATGAATGGTTACAAAGGCAAACAAAATAATATTTTTCGATAAGGATCCATGCACTTTATTTGCTCTGGGGGACTTGTATCGACCGCATTGGTGAATATGTCGAAAAATGATACGTTTCATTTGTATCCAAACAAATGTGGCAACAAAATATGTTTATACTTTTCATTTGTAGCGCCCTCTACCCCTTCATTTATCAGAGTGTATGGCACTGCTAATATCAACTAATGGCGTACAATCAGTGTAGCAGTGTTGATATTATCTACTATTTTACATCCAGAAAGTCTTCAACCTCACTACGGCGAGAGAAGTAGCTCATTTTTGCTATGACAGACCTTGAAGTGCAAACTCTCCACAAAGGTTTTGGCTATCCTCTTCCTTACCGCGTTGTCTCTTCACTTTTCCGTATTGCGAGAACTTCTTCTCGTGAAGTCTAATGTGTTTCTTCAGGGCGCATCTCCATTAAAATCGGTCTACAGCTCAGTCTTCCTAGACTCATGTCCCATCTACACATAACGTTGGATGTGAGCTGTGGTCGGCCAATTGTACTTTTACTATCCCGATAACTGTCTATGAAGAATATCTTTGGGGGAGAACATGTCCAAGAAATCACCGCTATGCATATCAAACTTAGTCTTCTGCCATGCAATACTAAATATGCTAAGGAAAGAATTACGATGCAGGAAGAACTTATCAGATGGTGATATACGGATGATGAGGCATGCGACTATGGAGCAACACGCGCCCCAACAACACAAGCCCCAGCAACACAAGCCCAAGCAACACAAGACCCAGCAACACAAGCCCCAGCAACACAAGCGCCAGCAACACAAGACCCAGCAACACATCCCCAGCAACACAAGCCCCAGCAACGCAAGCCCCAGCAACACAAGCCCCAGCAACACAAGTCCAAGCCCAGCAACACAAGCCCCAGCAACACAAGTCCAAGCCCAGCAACACAAGCCCCAGCAACACAAGTCCCAGCCCAGCAACATAAGCCCCAGTAACGCAAGCCCCAGCAACATAAGCCCCAGTAACGCAAGCCCCAGCAACACAAGTTCCAGCCCAGCAAAACAAGCCCCAGCCCAGCAACACAAGCAACATCAACACAAGTCCAAGCCCAGCAACACAAGCCCCAGCAACACAAGCCCCAGCAACACACGCCCCAGCAACACACGCTCCAGCAAAACAAGCCCAGCAACACAGGCCCCAGCAACACAAGCCCAAGCCCAGCAACAAAAGCCCAAGCCCAGCAACACAAGCCCCAGCAACACAGGCCACAGCAACACAAGCCCCAGCAACACAAGCCCCGCAACACAAGCTCTAGCAAAACAAGCCCCAGCAACACAAGCCCCAGCAACACAAGCCCCAGCCCAGCAACACAAGCCCCAGCAACACAAGCTCCAGCAACACAAGCCCCAGCTCAGCAACACAAGCCCCAGCAACACAAGCCCCAGCAACACAAGCCCCAGCAACACAAGCCCCAGCAACACATGTCCAAGCCCAGCAACACAAGCCCCAGCAACACAAGTCCAAGCCCAGCAACACAAGCCCCAGCAACACAAGCCCCAGCCCAGCAACACAAGCCCCAGCAACACACGCCCCAGCAACACAAGCACCAGCAACACAAGCCCCAGCAACACAAGTCCCAGCAATACAAGACCCAGCAACACAAGCCCCAGCAACACAAGCGCCAGCAACACAAGACCCAGCAACACATCCCCAGCAACACAAGCCCCAGCAACGCAAGCCCTAGCAACACAAGCCCCAGCAACACAAGTCCAAGCCCAGCAACACAAGCCCCAGCAACACAAGTCCCAGCCCAGCAACATAAGCCCCAGTAACGCAAGCCCCAGCAACATAAGCCCCAGTAACGCAAGCCCCAGCAACACAAGTTCCAGCCCAGCAACACAAGTTCCAGCCCAGCAACACAAGCCCCAGCCCAGCAACACAAGCAACATCAACACAAGTCCAAGCCCAGCAACACAAGCCCCAGCAACACAAGCCCCAGCAACACACGCCCCAGCAACACACGCCCCAGCAACACAAGCCCAGCAACACAGGCCCCAGCAACACAAGCCCAAGCCCAGCAACAAAAGCCCAAGCCCAGCAACACAAGCCCCAGCAACACAGGCCACAGCAAGACAAGCCCCAGCAACACAAGCCCCGCAACACAAGCTCTAGCCAATCAAGCCCCAGCAACACAAGCCCCAGCAACACAAGCCCCAGCCCAGCAACACAAGCCCCAGCAACACAAGATCCAGCAACACAAGCCCCAGCTCAGCAACACAAGATCCAGCAACACAAGCCCCAGCTCAGCAACACAAGCCCCAGCAACACAAGCCCCAGCAACACAAGCCCCAGCAACACAAGCCCCAGCAACACAAGTCCAAGCCCAGCAACACAAGCCCCAGCAACACAAGTCCAAGCCCAGCAACACAAGCCCCAGCAACACAAGCCCCAGCCCAGCAACACAAGCCCCAGCAACACACGCCCCAGCAACACAAGCACCAGCAACACAAGCCCCAGCAACACAAGTCCCAGCAACACAAGCCCCAGCAACACAAGCCGCAACAACACAAGCCCCAGCAACACAAGCCCCAGCAACACAAGCCCCAACAACACAAGCCGCAGCAACACAAGCCCCAACAACACAAGCCCCAACAACACAAGCCCCAGCAACACAATCCCCAACAACACAAGCCCCAGCAACACAAGTCCCAGCAAAACAAGCCCAAGCCCAGCAACAAAAGCCCAAGCCCAGCAACACAAGCCCCAGCAACACAGGCCACAGCAACACACGCCCCAGCAACACAAGCCCCGCAACACAAGCTCTAGCAAAACAAGCCCCAGCAACACAAGCCCCAGCAACACAAGCCCCAGCCCAGCAACACAAGCCCCAGCAACACAAGCTCCAGCAACACAAGCCCCAGCTCAGCAACACAAGCCCCAGCAACACAAGCCCCAGCAACACAAGCCCCAGCAACACAAGCCCCAGCAACACAAGTCCAAGTCCAGCAACACAAGCCCCAGCAACACAAGTCCAAGCCCAGCAACACAAGCCCCAGCAACACAAGCCCCAGCCCAGCAACACAAGCCCCAGCAACACACGCCCCAGCAACACAAGCACCAGCAACACAAGCCCCAGCAACACAAGTCCCAGCAACACAAGACCCAGCAACACAAGCCCCAGCAACACAAGCGCCAGCAACACAAGACCCAGCAACACATCACCAGCAACACAAGCCCCAGCAACGCAAGCCCTAGCAACACAAGCCCCAGCAACACAAGTCCAAGCCCAGCAACACAAGCCCCAGCAACACAAGTCCCAGCCCAGCAACATAAGCCCCAGTAACGCAAGCCCCAGCAACATAAGCCCCAGTAACGCAAGCCCCAGCAACACAAGTTCCAGCCCAGCAACACAAGTTCCAGCCCAGCAACACAAGCCCCAGGCCAGCAACACAAGCAACATCAACACAAGTCCAAGCCCAGCAACACAAGCCCCAGCAACACAAGCCCCAGCAACACACGCCCCAGCAACACACGCCCCAGCAACACAAGCCCAGCAACACAGGCCCCAGCAACACAAGCCCAAGCCCAGCAACAAAAGCCCAAGCCCAGCAACACAAGCCCCAGCAACACAGGCCACAGCAACACAAGCCCCAGCAACACAAGCCCCGCAACACAAGCTCTAGCCAATCAAGCCCCAGCAACACAAGCCCCAGCAACACAAGCCCCAGCCCAGCAACACAAGCCCCAGCAACACAAGATCCAGCAACACAAGCCCCAGCTCAGCAACACAAGATCCAGCAACACAAGCCCCAGCTCAGCAACACAAGCCCCAGCAACACAAGCCCCAGCAACACAAGCCCCAGCAACACAAGCCCCAGCAACACAAGTCCAAGCCCAGCAACACAAGCCCCAGCAACACAAGTCCAAGCCCAGCAACACAAGCCCCAGCAACACAAGCCCCAGCCCAGCAACACAAGCCCCAGCAACACACGCCCCAGCAACACAAGCACCAGCAACACAAGCCCCAGCAACACAAGTCCCAGCAACACAAGCCCCAGCAACACAAGCCGCAACAACACAAGCCCCAGCAACACAAGCCCCAGCAACACAAGCCCCAACAACACAAGCCGCAGCAACACAAGCCCCAACAACACAAGCCCCAACAACACAAGCCCCAGCAACACAATCCCCAACAACACAAGCCCCAGCAACACAAGCCCCAGCAACACAAGCCCCAGCTCAGCAACACAAGCTCCAGCCCAGCAACACAAGCCCCAGCAACACAAGCCCCAGCAACACAAGCCCCAGCAACACAAGCCCCAGCACAGCAACACATGCCTCAGCCCAGCAACACAAGCCCCAGCTCAGCAACACAAGCCCCAGCCCAGCAACACATGCCCCAGCCCAGCAACACAAGCCCCAGCAACGCAAAACCTAGACCACGTACCGGTCTGCTTAAACATTCTGGAAAAAGGCAATTTTGATGACGCGTTGAAGGTACAAGGCAATCCACTGGTCTGAATATTGGTCATGATGTCTGAGTGGTGTCCAGGAAAGAGAATGTAAGTAATTATGAAAGTAAACTCAGGCAGTTTAAGCGATCTCATCTATTCACTCACAGTCTTGTATTCGAAAGTAGTTAGACCGCATTCATAGTCGTCTTTCACAATAAACACTTAGTCACGAATGATTCACATGTGTGCTCCAAAGAGAAGCAGATGGACATCACTACAGATGGCCCCTTTGCATGAGCCCGAACTTCGATCATCTACTCTGTTGGTTCCATAGTAATGGTTTGATACAAGGACGTTGCTGACCTCATGTACAACCATCTGTATTCACCGTAATGACATGCTTGATTCATTAGTCATATTCTCATGTTCGTATTGTTGCTGTTCATATTTTGTCTTTTCCTTCTTGTTTTTCTTGCTGATGTTGTTGCTGTTGTTGTTAGTTTTGTTCCTGTTGTTTAATTTGATATTGTTGGAGTTGTTCTTGTTGTTTAATTTGATATTGTTGGAGTTGTTCTTGTTGTTTAATTTGATATTGTTGGAGTTGTTCTTGTTGTTTAATTTGATATTGTTGGAGTTGTTCTTGTTGTTTAATTTGATATTGTTGGAGTTGTTCCTGTTGTTTAATTTGATATTGTTGGAGTTGTTCTTGTTGTTTAATTTGATATTGTTGGAGTTGTTCTTGTTGTTTAATTTGATATTGTTGGAGTTGTTCTTGTTGTTTAATTTGATATTGTTGGAATTGTTCCTGTTGTTGCACTTGAGGTTGGTTGTTTCCTTGCTATTGCTGCTGTTGCTTTTGTTCTTCTTGTTGTTGCTGCTATGTTTGTTCTTGTTGTTTCTATTGCTGTTCTTGGTGTTATTGTTGTTGTTCCTCTTCTTCTTGTCGCCGCTGTTGGTTTTGTTCTTGTTTTTTTTTGCTGTTGTTTTGCTTTTGTAGCTGCTGTTGGTCTTATTGCTATTTTTGCTGGTGCTGCTATTGTTGTTGCTTATATAGCTTTTTTGGCTACTGTTGTTGTTGCCTTTGTAAGTATTGGTCTTTTTATTATATTGTTGTCTATGGGTTTTCCTTTTTTATGTTGTAACTGTTCTTATCGTTTAGTGCCATCGTTGTTTCTGTTTTTGTTGTTTTTATTTGTGTTGTACCTGTTTTTTATTTTGCTGTTGTTCTTATCGTTGTTGCTGCTATTGTTGTTGCTGTCGCTCTTTTTGAAGCTATTCGTGCTGAGGTGAGTTAACCATTGACGATGATCCTCTCCACTATGTTTCAGTTGTTCCCCCCCCCCCTGCTCCCGTTACTAAGGAAAGATCAGAATAGCGACCTCTGTACCTTCTCCATGCGTGTTTTAAAATTCGCAAAGAGAGAGTTGGGCAAGAGACTAGCAAGCTCAACGTATAAAAGACATTGAAACCCGAATTGGAATAACAAACACAGAGCTATGCCACAGACTTCCTGGAGAAGGCCACCTCCAACTGGAGTGAAATAAGAAACAAGAAAGGTTACTACTGCTCTTCTTACTTCCTGGGACGTAACTACGAAGGTGGATTGATATCTTCCTGGCCGTAGTGAGGTAGGGGCCCATCAGTATGTTTCACTTGAACCTGGGGACAAACCGTTTATCCCTGTCCTACTCTTTTCAGCCGGCTGTAGGCAAATACTCAGTGTGGCAGTGAGACTTTTCTCCATATCCCACACAGAAAGACCCGTTCCAGTTAATGTACAGACAAGGTTCAGATGCGGTAACGTCGCCAGAGTGTTTCAGAAAACCAGGAAACATTGGATATGTTGTCATCTTTATATTCTGTCTCACTTCTAGATCGAAATATATCTGACGATGATCATTTTAGACGAATAAAAAAGGGTGGAAAGAAATAAGAAAGACAAATCCGCGATAATGACATGGGGGGATATCGATCTATCATTTCTATAGCTGAGGAATTAGCTCCCCTAATAGCTGACCAGCATTCGATGCCAAATCCTCCCACGGCCATTTCTCTAAACGCGAACACCTATTACGCAGACTCGCTGGTTAGCATAAAATAAAACATACATTCAAAAAGGATTTGCAAATCAAATTGTGAATGTACAAAATAAAGTACAATAGCATATGTTGTTTTTGTATGGTTTTAAATGTTCCTTTTCCAGTATGGCAACATGGCGTTTGTTAGCGAGAGCTTTCAAGTTTTTTTTCTGCCTTAGGAAACGTATAACATGCAGAAGTAAAGGAAGGAAAGTAATTTGCAGCCTAGATTCGTATCGCGAGCCTCCAGGTTTGAAAGTGCTGTTATTCGCAAGAGACAGCTGTGCTAAGATATTCCGCTATTCGAATTCGAATCAGGGGCCTCCATGAGACGAATGAGCCTTGCAACGCCTTCTCTATATATTCCCTTCCCGCACCCGATATTTAATGTGAATTTAACGATTCATATAGCATATCTAATTTTCTGCATCACGTGAGATTTTCATCCATGGGGAATTAGATCTGTCTAATTTTTGGTATGTCTCCGCAATGACGTAAGGTCAGCTTATATAAATACAGAAAGAAATGAAGTGGGTCGAATAGTATCTGGGTGCCTTAAACCCATACCCATCAATACAATATACCTCAATATTGGTATAGCACCACCCATGATCAAAAGAAGTGTCGCAGCACAAATCCAAAGATAAAAACAGGAGCACAATCCACAACACTCAATGTTTGGACATCAGGAACAGAGCGCAAGACTGAAATTAAGACAAAGCTTCCTAAAATCAACAAAACCGATACAGACAATCCCTGTAAGTCACCGTATTTAGAGATGACATGAATTGATGCAGTCCCCAGAGAGGGCACTTAAGAATTAACCTGCCCCCGTTCATCATCTACTATACACAAAATAGAAGTCCGAACTGGTGTATAACGGTGCAAAAGAAATATGAAACGATGCTGATATACAGATTATGATACATGTAACTGTGGCGCAACATAGGACACTGACCACCTTATGACCTGCCTCATCCTCCACGAAACATGCAATATGTGCGATATGACGGAGGCAAAGGACAAAGCAGTCCATGTCGCTGAATACTGGATGCATGTTGAATGACGTGCCACTTTGACACGAAAAGAAAGAGAGCTCATCCGCACCCCATAAAAATCATCTTGCTCCAAAAACATCAACCAACATATCCAACTTGACTACCATGAAGCAGAAACACTCTTCAACGGAGTCTATGACATGGACTAGCCAGAACTACACAGAAGCTGGTTTGCTGGCATATTTTCTGTGAAAATAAATAAAAAGACACGTAGAACCGACTCAACAAGTATACGAACTATGTAGGAGACAGAGAAAGCAGCTCAAAATGCAAAAGACAGATACACAAATATAACACCAGCAAGCACCATTAGGCTCATTGGAATAAGATTCAAACGAGCAAATCAGGTTCAGTTAGCACCACATGAAACTACGTCCGTTCAGGCAACACATTCTCATCAGACATGTTAGTCAGGGTCAGGCAACACACGCTGATCAGACATGTTAGTTAGGGTCAGGCAACACATACTGATCAGACATGTTAGTTAGGGTTAGGCAAAACACGCTGATCAGACATGGTAGTTAAAGTCAGGCAGCACATACTGATCAGAAATGTTAGTTAGGGTCAGGCAAAACGCGCTGATCAGACATGGTAGTTAAAGTCAGGCAGCACATACTGATCAGACATGTTAGTTAGGATCAGACACAACATACTGGTCAGATATGTTAGTCAGGGTAAAAAAATATACTGATCAGACATGTTAGCCAGGGTCAGGAAAAATATACTGACCAGACAATGTTAGTCAGGGTCGGGAAAAACATACTGACCAGACAATGTTAGTCAGGGTCAAGAAAAACATACTGATCAGACAATGTTGGTCAGGGTCAAGAAAAACATACTGATCAGACAATGTTGGTCAGGGTCAAGAAAAACACACTGATCAGACAATGTTAGTCTGGGTCGGGAAAAACATACTGACCAGACAATGTTAGTTTGGGTCAAGAAAAACATAAAGATCAGACAATGTTGGTCAGGGTCAAGAAAAACATACTGATCAGACAATGTTAGTCTGGGTCAAGAAAAACATACTGATCAGACAATGTTAGTCAGGGTCAAGAAAAACATTCTGATCAGACAATGTTAGACAAAGAAATCCGGATGTCAAATCGGGGTGAAAACCGAATGTCAAATCGGGTGAAAGAATTAATTTTACTGCGGAGCGACGGAGGTACTGTTAGGGATACATCTAATTAGAAGTACCCGTGTTTGTTTCCGAAATTTTTTTCAAAAGTTGACGAGTTCATCGACCGACCCTGAAACCACCTTGACTTCCTCGAGATGTTTGTTCAGGCGGTTGAGCAGTACACTCAATAGCGTCTTGCCAGCGATATAAAGCAGCGAAACGCCACCGCGATTGCAGCACTCCTGCACCACCTTCGCTAATCGTGTCCCGCCCAGGGCGGCTGGTGTGATGTTATATCTAGTCTTGTACTTTGTTTTTACACTATTTAATTTGTATTCATGTCTTTGTTTAAGATCTATTTTATTCCGTGACGTGTTATGTCATATGTACATTGTCTCCTATCTCTGATGACGGTCATTATCTCGTAACGTTGTTATCTTATTTTTTCTGTTTCAGAACGGTGTGTGAACAGTACCGATTTATGGTTTTATAGGGAGCCCATGAGGCACAGTTGTTAGTGCACTGGCTTCCCAACCAAAAGGTCCGGAGTTTGGTCACTCTGCTGTTTGCGAATGCCCACAATGTGTAGGTTCACTCTTTTGTGTGTCCTGAAGAGGACGTTAAGTGGTGGGTTGCAGTAGCTTTCCTCACATCCCGAGGGTGCTGATAAAGGTGGACAAGGGTCCTTCGTGCGATTGCGCTATGCTTGGCTCCATCTGCGTGTCGCTCACTGCTACGGGAATCACTTCGATCACTTCACCTTGTTAGCCATGTTGCCATGAAAACAGCCCGATTCCAGGTAGGGTTTCGAGGAAGTCTATTTGAGGTTCTTGACCTGTATGTTTTGTATAGCCTGACAAGTCTGATCAGTATGTTGTGCCTGACCAGATGTTAGTCTTCCATTCCAGGTCACCCAGTTAGTGTGACATTGTCTTCCATTCCAGGTCACCCAGTTAGTGTGACATTGCCTTCCATTCCAGGTCACCCATTTAGTGTGACATTGCCTTCCATTCCAGGTCACCCATTTAGTGTGACATTGTCTTCCATTCCAGGTCACCCAGTTAGTGCGACATTGCCTTCCATTCCAGGTCACCCATTTAGTGTGACATTGCCTTCCATTCCAGGTCACCCATTTAGTGCGACATTGTCTTCCATTCTAGGTCACCCATTTAGTGCGACATTGCCTTCCATTCCAGGTCACCCATTTAGTGTGACATTGTCTTCCATTCCAGGTCACCCATTTAGTGCGACATTGTCTTCCATTACAGGTCACCCATTTAGTGGGACATTGTCTTCCATTCCAGGTCACCCATTTAGTGCGACATTGTCTTCCATTCCAGGTCACCCATTTAGTGCGACATTGTCTTCCATTCCAGGTCACCCATTTAGTGCGACATTGTCTTCCAGTCCAGGTCACCCATTTAGTGCGACATTGTCTTCCATTCCAGGTCACCCAGTTAGTGTGACATTGTCTTCCATTCCAGGTCACCCAGTTAGTGCGACATTGCCTTCCAATCGCAAACTGCTAGAGGGGTCAACCCAGTCTAAAAGAAATTGGATACCAAAATAATCTAGGAAAGTAAAATCGGCCGAATTCAATCCTCGTGTGCAGTTGGTTAAGACAAAGGTGAATATCACATTATTTTCCCCATGTGCCACTGGACGAGAGCTTTACTTTTTATTTCTATTTTGACCTATATTGACGCCGCAACTTCGCCGTACTATTCATTATATTTTACTTTAACTCACGGAGAGGAAAACTAACTTCTGATCAGGTAAAGTATACTGATCAGATATGTTAGGGTCAGGCAAAGTATACTGATCAGACATGTTAGTCAGGGCCAAGCAAAGTATGCTGATCAGACATGTTAGTCAAGGTCATGCAAAGTATACTGATCAGACATGTTAGTCAAGGTCATGCAAAGTATACTGATCAGACATGTTAGTCAGGGTCATGCAAAGTATACTGATCAGACATGTTAGTCAAGGTCATGCAAAGTATACTGATCAGACATGTTAGTCAGGGTCAGGCAAAACATACTTGCCAAGAATCTTACCTCGACTTCGTAGCAGCTCGCCCTGGTAACGGGCTGTTTTCATGGCAGTCTGGCTAATGAGGTGATGGATCGATATGATTCTAGTAGTAGTGAGCGACACGTAGATGCAGCGAAGCATAGCACAATCGCCTGGAAGACCCAGGCCCACCTTCATCAGCACGCTCGGGATGTGAGGAAAGCTACTGCAACCCGCCACTTAACGTCCTTTTCAGGGCACAAATGAGTAAACCTACTCATTGTGGGCATTTGAAAAAAACAACATCAACTCATCCCTGATTTACAACTATATAAGTCATCCCTGATTTACATATATAAAAGTCATCCCTGATTTACAACTATATGTTGTATCCTGCGATCGTATTGTCTTGTTCTTATCTTTATTGCAATCATATTCTCCATCAAACCTTTTTTGAAACCCATGACCAACTCTCTTCGCTCGTTCATTATTACGGCGTTCAGTCTTCTTCAATCTCATCTTTCCCGTGCGACCACTGACTTGGCTTTGGTCACTCTCAAGGCAAGTAAATGCACTTGTTATGTCTTTTTTTTCTTCTTCTTCGTTTCTTCTTCTCCGTTCGTTCTCAAACTCGGCTACAATGCTCCGAAAAGGAAACTGCTGCAAGTAGCAGGGTACAGTTCGGACAACGGAATGCGTTGTGTCGTAGTTTACAGCTTGGCTGCAAAATTTACACCATTTGGTGTGAAACATCTGTCATCTGGCATGAGATTTGTGGATACCTGGTTTGGCTTCCCTCTTAAATCATTTCTCCTTTCCAGTCTGCAATGTTCCAGCCTGTTGTCCAGGATAACCACGTGGAGGTGGAGAAGAGATTTTGCAGCTCTAGGTCCTTGGCCGTAATGCTAACAGATAGCTATGGTTCGCTGACAGCTGCAGCGTATGTACTTCTCAACGTCTTGATCTCACTTATCATTTAAATTTCATTCGCAGTTGCCTTTATATGAACAAGAAATGTAGTTTCGTACGTATGAGATGTATTGCCTATAGCTACGTTGCAGCGGAGAAATAAAAATCTCCAACGCCAAATGCAAAGTCGGTGTTCCTATATGGCTATGAAATTTAGAGAATCATAAATATACACCACAACAAGAGTGCAGACTTACACAACTGGGTCTACGTATAGAATATTCAGGGTGAAATGAAAAGATATAATCACTAATCACAACATGTGGGAGACGATCGGACAGATACCCGTAGAACAGAACATGGCGAGCAGTCCTTGGCGGTGCATAGATCAAACGTTTATGAATCCAACTGATAGCATTACAAGACAGTTTTCGTTCTGGAAACGCACAGGTAAAAGAAGTAGAGGAATGACAACTCTTTTGTAGAGCATAGAGTTTGAAGGAAATTGTAAAGAGATTGGTCGGAAGTGGTTTGAGCTGGCTTAGGTGACCCATTGACAAGAACACTTGACGTGTATTTGTGGAAGACCTATATTCAACGGGGCCAAGCTGGAGGAAGGTACAGAGATCATTGTAGGCAAAGGAATTGGGCATTTACAGAAGACTTTTGAGAACTCTTTGAGCTTCAAATAAGGCTGGTAACATAGTACGTGAAGAGGCGTAGACACAAGAATATTTTATGGCAAACATAAGAACAATGTAGTCATCCTTTTTACGGGTTGTTGCGATAGGAGGTGGGTTCGTAAACGGGTAGGATAGCTAGGAAGAAAGATAGAGGGACCAATAGAGAGAAAATATAGGACATTTTGAAATTAATGCGATGAAAGATGATCAGCGTTGGGACTTATAAACGATTTATGTCAATGGAGGAGATGGAGATCCATAATCTCCAACGCCAACCATTAGGGCACATACCAACCGTCAATTTTGCAAAATGGCATTATCTTCCGGTTCATAGTTTCCTCAGCAGACCGCTGAGAACATTGCGGATGTCATACAGAATCCGTCCAGAGTTGATCAGCGAGCGATGAATCGGTTTCTAACAGCTGAAGGATGTCGACCAGTTGAGATTCTTCGCAGAATGCAGGCAGTGTATGGGGACACAAGTGTGTCGAAGACAATAGTGAAGAACTGGACAACGATGCTTAAAGAAGGACGTGAGTTAACGAAATATTTTCCGAGATCAGGTCAGGCGCATATTGTTGCGTTGTATACATTCATCAGAGAAACGTCTTACACAGTGTCTTTATGTTGATCATGATGACCGGTTCCTCATCGTAGCTGTGGGTCCCAACTTCATCTCCAGCAGACCCTGTCTTGGGCCACGGAAGTCCAGTGCGTGGTAAGTGCTCCTCTAGAGGCATCTCGGATGTTGCAGCGTACAGCAAGGGAGTATGACCAACGCATTGAAGGTCTTCTCCACGGTCTCTTCTTACCTCGGGTGTACCAGACTGCTGTCGCTGTGCTCAATCGACTATCGTTTCGCCTTAACATGTGACCTGCCCATCTATGTTTTGCCTTGCCTGCATGGATTACCCCATCCTTCACCAGAGACAGTCGGCTTATGTCAGAATTGTGGAGACCTTGTATACGTTGGTTCCGAAGAGTGATTCCAACCAAGCGTCCCTCAAGGTAGGCCTGCCTGACTCTCAAATTGTCCTCTACCGATTGTGTTAGTGTCCTCGTCGACTCAACACATGTGCACATGACGGGGAGTACAACACAATGTATTTAAGGGTAATCAGGACCGCACCGCAAACGCTGAATCCTTAGTCTATCCGCAATTAGTACATCCTTTGTATGTATTCCATGATTACTCCTGCCCTTCCATGTAACAAGATCCACGGTGTCGTGATCCCATGATTCCTATGACGGCATCATTCATAGCCCGCTTGTATACAACAACAACAACAACCAAAAACAACAACGACAGACGTACAACAAAATACATAATGGACACCATCCTTATAAATCAACGAAAAGTAATAGAAACCTGTTACTTATCTCCCTAATCTGCAAAATAAACCGGTCATCCCTGAACTTGGCTAACAAGAACAGAGATATCCCGTCCGTTTGAATCTAACTTCCCTATTTATTTCACAAGGTAATAAGTCACTGCTGAAAGGTTCCATACTGAAAGAGCAACGGTTAGAAGTTCAGCCCATTAGAGCCCACAAGGACTGTGTCTGGGAACCAAATCGCTGGCGGAGAATCTTGTAACTGGAAACATTGGCTATTAATCTCATTTCTCTGCTTAGAGCTCCAATTTCCTTCATTTTTTCGAAGAAGCTAGTAGAAAAGTCTCTTCGTTCCGTGTTGAGTGGCTCGTTAGCTAGGCTAGAAGGATCCAGCGCTGAGAGCTTTTATTAGGAGAGTTCTTGGCATCTTCTAGAACATTTTTTTTGTTTTGCGGTGGAGGTATTTGGGAGGTTCTTTTGTTTTTGGAGGGGAGGGGAAGAAAGGGGGTTTCTCATTTTGTGGGAAAAGTTATGTGAGTCCAGTTTTTAGTTGAGGGAGGGTTCGTTGTCTGAATTGCGGATTTCTGCTATTATTCTTTGTTGTTCAACTTTTGCATTCGCTGAAATAAACAGATAAACAGAGGTGATATATTGTCCGAAAATATGAAATGTTGCGATTGTTAGTAGCAATTCTTTGTGAATGTTCAACTGACTCTATCAGTGTTAATGTTTAACTGACGCCGTCAGTGTTAATGTTTAACTGGCGCCGTCAGCGTTAATGTTTAACTGACGCCTTCAGTGATTTTTGAATCCTACAGATTGAACACTGTTATTACGTTTTTGCTGCTAATGCCATGTGTGCTTCAGTTATATCCTCTTGACGACTTTCGTTGGTGGAGAGTTACAATGGCTTTCCTCGCTTCTCGATGCGTACATGACAAGGGGAGAGGGAGGGCTCCTGGCTGTAGTGCAATGCGAGGTTTCTCAGTAAGCTGCTTATTTTGTCGACAGCAGTGCTCATTTGCCGCCTTGTTAGCCTGATTGATGTGTAAGAGCCTGTTGCCAGGGAGACCTGTTTAGAAGTTAGGTGGTGTCTTGATCAGAACTTTTCATCTGACCTTGACTAACATAGTCTGATAAGAATGTTTCTTTACTTAACGTCTATATACTGCTTTACAAGACTCTGCCGAGTATGTATACAACCAGTTTCTTTTACATTTCTTTAATTTAAAAAATACGCGCATCCAATCTGTTCCTGAATGCATTAATTGACCCTGCCTCCACTATAATCCATGACAATGCATTCCAAGCATTCGCCACTCTCTGTCTAACAACATATTTCATTATATCTAATCTGGACCTGTTTTTAATTAATTTGTAGCTTTGCCCTCGTATTCTTGTAGGCGGTTGTATTTTGAGAAAACTTGTTATAGCATCCTTTTCATTGATCATCTTACAAACCAATGTTAAGTCATCTTGAATTCTTCTCTTTTTTTTTTGACACCGTAGGCCGGATGAGTCTTTCCTCATCTACTATAATTCTGGAATCCCACTTTCAGTTTGGTCACTCTTATACTTGTCTGTATCCTTTCCTTTCTAACATGGTTATATCCCCTCTAATATAATGACACCACATCTATACACAGTACTCCAACCTAGGTCTAATGAATGCTTTATACAGTTTGACTATCTATTTTTTGCTACTATTTTTTATATTTCTTTTGATCATACCTAACATTGTATTTGCCTTTTTAACTGCTACCTGGACTTGCTCATTCACCTTATTTGTTTGATCTATTATAACTCTTTAGTCTTTATCAATTTTTCCATTATTGTTCTCTACTATTCTGTAACTATGTTCCATATTTGATCTACCAATGCGGAAGACTGTACAATTATCTACATTTAACTCCATTTGTCAGCTCTCAGACCAATCTTGAATTTTATGTAAATCCTACCTCAATGTATTCATTTCTGCTTCAGATGTGATACTACTGCCTAGTTTTATGTCATCCGTGAATTTTACAATATTGGATCCCATATCAATGTCTAAATCGTTTATATATATATATATATGTATATATATTTATCAAGAACTAAATTGGTTCCAAAACTGAGCTTTGTAGCACTTAATTTTTTGCTTCACACCACTCAGAGTACGCTTTATTTATGCCCACTCATTACTTTCTTCACGTTAAACAATTTTCAATCCACATGGCAAATTCGTCACATATTCCTTGTTATTTTCACTTCCTAAATAATCTTTAATGAGATACTCTATCAAAGTCTTTTCAAAATCTAGATAAATAACATCAGCCTACTCCTCCCCCCCCCCCCCCCCCCTTCCTCGACATCCTTATCTATAATTCTAGTAACCTCCTCCGTGAATTCTAATATATATTTTGAAGCACAATCTCTCTCTAGTAAACCGATGCTATTTCTGATTAGATTAAATTAGTATAAATGTTTTCTTATGTGTTTTCTTTGATTATTGACTCTAACAATTTACAGACTATGCTCGTTAAACTCACAGGCCTATTATTTGCTGGATCTTATGTTTTGCTCTTTTTAAATAAGGTGATCACTCCTACATCGTCCCAATGCCCGGGAACTATCTTTTCCCCAAGTGATTGAAAACATCATACAGTTCACGTTTTTGGTAACAGGTCTTTAATTTCAAACAGCGATGTTCGTTGACCATATTGACCTGGATATTTATCCACAGTCAATCCCTCATCAGATAGTAACAAATGTCAACTGCTTTCGCCTCCTGTAAAAAGTCGTGGTGAACAGGCACACTTGATGTCAAAAACTGACATCATGACTTTCGTAATTGACTTTACCTGGCCCGTTTTTATTCAATATTTGCGAATTCTCCTCATTCCACTGCCAGGACTGCATTTTCGTGTCGATGTCGTATTCGTAGCCTCATGTTTCACCTCCAGCTATTATTGTCATCTTCGATTCCGCGATCCAGAAGCTCTTGACAGATGGTAACACGATTGTCTATTGAATTTATGTCAAAAGTTCAAACTTCCCTTCTACGAGATGCATTTGCAATGATTCTTTGATAATACAACAAGTTAGTTGCCCACCACACGCAATGAAGGCGACATCATCATACCCTTTTGTCTTGATGATGTAACCTGAGCTATGCTTGGATTATAGTAAAGAAGGAACTGCGTTGGTCATTAACCTTACTCTCTGGTCCTGAGCCACCTTGGATCAGTGACAAGATGTAAGTCAAGACGACTGGACGTAATTCATGATACATGCACTCTGGTCCCACTTCTCTTGAGATATGGGGTTGCTTGAAAACTTGGACTCGTTTGCACACCGTTTCCGTTCATCGGTTTGAGAGACGAGTGCCTTACCTCTCGACTACAGCTAAACTTCTAGAAGACTCTGCAGAATCTGTAGACAACCTGTTTTTCGTGTAGTTTGCGTAACATAGGGACCAGCGGACGATTGAAATATTCATGCTACTCCCCCCTCCACCCCCACCCCACCCCACCGAAGTCTCCACCGCGCCGTCATGTTGTCGCTGGAAGAGTCTGGGCTGGTGGATAAGGGGTTATCATTGGTCATCTCTTTTCTGATCAGAGGTACAGTACTGATCAGGGTAGTTAGTTTCAGCGGCGGAAGCACCACTCACTCTACCACCTGTTAATAATAATGTTCGCCTAGGCCCGTTGCGTCGGTCGACCACTACCATGTTCAACTGCTGAGGATTGTAGCCAAATCTGGTTGAGTGCCGAAGGAGAGACTGCTATACGTCGGAGTCATGTAGAACGCAGGCGCTTCTTCCCGTGCCTCCTGCTAGCAGGTGGAAGACCGCTGTTCCACTTAGTTGACTTGGGCATTATCTGGTGAACCGGAACCTCCCGATCCAGTCGGACCACATGACCAAACACAGACAGGCGACGGCCGACCAGAGTGTTGGAGAGAAGACTCATCTTTGTAGACACCTCGACATTACTGACGTCATCGAACCACCGGATACCGAGGATGCGTCCCTGGTTGTGCATATGAAAGACATCGAGTCTTGATATGTCCTCTTGCTTACTGATAAATTGACTGCCCCTTGAGAAGTGCATAACGAGGAAGCTGTAAATTATCCCGTCCCATTCTTCTGTCATTTTCCGAACTGTCAGACGGCTGACCATCTCCTGAACCTGGATAAAATGACTGTCGTCAGATGATCTCATGATTTACCTCTAAGGCCAAATCGTCATCACTTACACATCTGACAATCCTTAATACGCTCAAACTAATTCGTATTAACGCGTCCTGTTCATACACTGATTCCGAAAAAAAGTTAGTTTTGAACATTTCACAAGCTTCTGAGAACGACCGTCTTATTGGAAAGCAAAACGATGTTTTTTTTTCTTCCTGGAAATGAAATTCAGACATCTCGAGAAACATAAAATACATTTTGCAGGTACATCAAAAATGAACTGTAATGACACACAAATAAAATAACATAAAATAAAAAAATTAAATAAGAACACAAAACGCGCGAAACGTAAGGCTAATTCGTAAGCTGCTCTGACATCGTCTTAGCACGTGATTTCAAAAGTTCTGTATCGTTTTGAACAAATTTCATATTCCTCTACTTTCTCACTCTATTATGTTACACTAGTTATGCCACTGTTCGCTTTATTCTAGGTAATCTCAAGTGATATTCAACATTATCTCAGCATTCTGTATATACCATTTTGCTTGCTCCCCGAAGATGATTTAAAACCACTCTTCGCCGCATTTGTTTTAGACAGGAACGATAAGTAAAATGACTGACTATCAACAAGGGACATAACTAGAAGCAACTTCCGAAACTCTCGTAAAAAACCAAAAACCTGTCACTTATCACTTGATTCCACATTAGCCTCTTCTCCAAACTGGCCACTATGATCAAAGATATCTCGTACGATTGAAACTAATGTCCCTATTTACTTAACCAAAAAGTGGAAGCCCACAACGTCGCATGTCGCTCCTGCATAGAAGTGTTTCGTCGCACCTCGTCTCCACCGTGGCCATCCCCAGCATATATGACCGGGGGCCGATAGAAACTCACCCTGCGGGGGGAGGGGCACTCTTCCCTTCTCTCCCCTCTTACCTTCTCTTCCCTCACTTTGTTTCATTTGACTCTGTCCTACAGTCACAGCCTAGCACAACTTTCACACGCCCCCTCGTGGTAAAGCCCATCCATTGCACTTTGGTTGGGCTAGCTTCTGAGGGCGCACAAACCTATCCTAGGTACACACAGATGCACATATGCATCCAAGCATTGGTTTATGCGTCCTGATATCGCCACATTGACTACGGTCTGGGTGGAAAATGGCGCGCCATTGATGGGCCGTACAGTTTGAAGATGCGGATCTTCGTTTCTTGGGTCCCGGAAAAAATTGGGTAACAAATGAAATGCTGATGGGGCTAGGCCAAACAGCAATGAGGAAGTTACTATCAGTCCTGAACCAAAGCTGGAAAAGGGGTATTGTACCCCAGGCATGGAAAGACGCAGTACTTGTACCAGTACCAAAGAAAGGAAAACATAAAACAGATCCAAATGGATACAGGCATATCAGCCTACTGAGCTGCGTAGGCAAACTGATGGAACGTATGATAAACACCAGACTGATGTAGCATCTGGAAGGAAAACAGATTAATTCCACAGCAAACAGGCTTTAGACAGCACAGATCCACTGAGGATCAGGTCACCCTCATAGCCCATGAAATAGAAGATGCTTACCAGGAGCAAAAACACACAGTAGCGGTTTGGGTGGACCTAGAAAAGACATTTGACAAAGTCTGGAAAGTGGGACTTAAAGTCAAGCTACGAAGAAGTGAAGTTTGTGGGAAAATGTACAAATGGATCAGCCACTACCTCAAAAACAGAACAAGGGCAGATGAGCAAAAAGGTGACACTTGAGCAGGGAGTACCCCAAGGAGGAGTACTGTCACCCACACTCTTCCTGGTGTATATAAATAACATAACAGAGAATATATTAAGAAGAGTCCATAGCTCAATGTTTGCAGACGATCTGGCTATGTGGACCTCTGAAAAGAATCTCACCATAGCAAGTAATCGGATGTAGCAGGCCCTAACATCGCTGGAAGAGTGGGCGAACTTATGGCTGGTCAAAATAAATGAGGAAAAAACAACATGTACGATATACTCGCTTTCAAACAAACCCCAAAACACCAAAATAAGTCTTAACGGCAAATACCTGCAGCCAATCGACAACCCAAACTACCTGTGAGTCACATTTGATTGGCGCATGACATGGAACAGTCAGATCGAGAGAAACCGAATGAGAGCCAGAGAATGAATAGCAATCATAAGGAATCTTGCTGGCACAAGCTGGGAAGCAGACGAAAGTATACTAAAGGAACTGTACACTGGTAGAGTGAGACCAGTTCTTGAGTATGGCATTGCGGCATGGACAACAGCAGCAAAGGCGAACTTCGATAAAATTAGCAAACTCCAAAACCAAGCCATGAGAGTTATAACAGGAGGCATGAAGTCAACGCCAATTGTAGAACTTGAAAAGATTACAAAACTGCAATCCATGTCCGACAGAAGAGACTGCAGAGCCCAGCAGCAAGAAAAGAAACTCAGAAGACTGACTGACCATCCAATGCACCAGAGACTAAACAATTCTGGAAATGGGAAACTAAAGCGGAGAAACTTTGCAGAAATAGCCAAATCAAAGATGAACGAAGACCCTATGAACGCACTAACAACACCAAAGCCCATCCGTACTGTACGAAAACCTACCTAGAGGCAGGATATATTTCCAGAGGTGGTAGAAAATATACCAGGTATTGCAAACAAAAACTGCCAGACTGAAAAAGAAAGGAGAGATACTACCTTAAGTTTTATAACGAAAAGCTACCCAAGCATGGACTGGACCCATGCATACACCGACGGTTCTGTAACAAATACTACACAGAACGGAGGGGCAGGAACATTCCTGAACCTACCAAATGGCAGACAAATAACACTGTCATTCGCTACTGGTAAGTACACAAGCAATTTCAGAGCGGAGGCAGAGGCACTGAGGACGGCAGTGGAAGAAATGGTGACACACAGTGAAAATGAACGCCATATAGTCCTGCTTACAGATGCTCTCGCCGTAGTTACAGCGCTAAAAAGCCAGAAAAATACTGAGCTTAATGACTTAAGAACAGCACTCTGCAAACTGTGCCAGCAGTCCGCACCAAAAAGGGTAGTGGTACAGTGGGTACCATCACACTGCAACATCCAAGGCAACGAGGAGGCAGACAGACTGGCAAAAGAAGGTGCAAGACTACCACAAACAGATACTAGTATGACGTACGAAGAGTCAAAACGGCTTATCAAAGCCAGATACATGACCAAATGGGAAACCGAACATACTGGTTACACCAAAAACGATGCCTATTACCAGTTGAACCGAAGAGAGCAGGTCGTCGTCTTCAGACTTCGCACTGGCCACAATAGACTGAGGTACCACCTATTAAACAAATTTAAGATAGGGTGTACCGACGAATGCCCGTGCGGTACTGGTAAAATGACCGCTGAACATCTGCTGCAGAACTGCCCGACATACGAGGTTCAGAGAGAGCAGATGGGGCCATCACCAGTGGAACTGCAAGACAAGCTCTATGGCAGTGGCGACAGCCTCAGGATGACCGCCGCTTTTTTCGAAAAAATAATGGTTACTGTCTGACTGCGTACGCAGAAGAAGAAGAAGAAGAAGTACTCTGTCAGCTATGCCAGCAGTCCGCACCAAAAAGAGTAGTGGTACAGTGGGTTCCATCCCACTGCAACATCCAAGGCAACGAGGAGGCAGACAGACTGACAAAAGAAGGTGCAAGACTACCAGAACCAGATACTAGGATGACATACGAAGAGTCAAAGAGGCTTATTAGAGCTAGATACATGACCAAATGGGAAACAGAACATACTGGCTACACAAAAAACGATGCATATTACCAGTTGAACAGAAGAAAGCAGGTCGTGGTCTTCAGACTTCGCACTGGCCACAATAGACTGAGGTACCACCAATTCAACAAATTGAAGATAGGTGGCACTGACGAATGCTCGTGTGGTACCGGGAAAATGATTTCTGAACATCTGCTGCAAATCTGCCCGACATACGAGGATCAGAGAAAGTAGAGGTCGCTATCACCAGTGGCAACACTAGACAAGCTCTATGGCAGTGTCGACAGCTTCAGGATGACCACTGCTTTTTTCGAAAAAATAAAGCTTGACGTCTGACAGCGTAAGAAGAAGAAGAAGTTTCTTGGGTCATTATGTCGACTCCTACACTTTCTGCTTGTCTGGTGTGATTGACAGCTACCGCGCTACTCGGTATGCAGTTACGAGTCAGTATCAGATCCCCTCCTTTGTGACCTGCTCTATCAAGAAGGAAGGTCTGGTATCCTCTGATTGAGAATTTGTGGTTGTTGTTGATGTGCGATTCTTGGATACATTCCACGTCAATCTTAACTTCATGCAAGTGATGTGTTAGAAAAAGCTTTTGTTTAATGACTCCCTCCGCATTCCACTGTTGTATTCTGAGGGTCTTGTGTTTTTGGTCAATAGTTTTTGCCCCAACACCTTGTGCCTTGAATCCACAGCACATGGTTGGGTGACCACCAGTAGCATTGGGTGGGCCCCTTCGAGGCGTGAGGCCCGGCACTCTGGCTGCCTGGCGGGACTCCACAGGATGAGCGGCACACTTTTTTCTTCATACAGAGATATACGTTGCACTGTTTCGTTAAGCCTGTGGACCAGTGCATCCGATTTCAACAGGCTATTCTGTAGGGATGCCCTCCTTAGCCTTTGGCTGTCCCCAGCCTATCTGCAAGGCAGCAGTTGTTTTTGGTCAGAGTTGTCTCACTTAGGGAAGTTGTCTTGCAGACTGTCGAGTCTTCCCCACTCGTGTCTATAGGGTGTGGCAATGATATGATATGATGGACTATGTACTAGTTTGTACTATCCCGGAAGAGAGGCAGTCCAGTGTGTCTTTTTCCCAGTATCGTCACGTCCTGCCAGAAACGTACCATATGCATGTTAGTGAGGTATCTCTTTGCTCCCTCTATTTTCTCGGCTCATCTGCAGTGATGGCACGCCTAGCATTCCCCGCCACCTGGGAGGTTGTCACAATAGGGCAGAGGTGCAATGTCCGCTGGACTGCATCTCTTCTGCGTCCATTGGGATGACTGATAGCAGACAGAGGTAAAGAGCGAGGCAGGAGTGCCTTTAACCAGGGAACAAGCCTGGCCATGGCACTGAAATGTTGTTCGCCTGGTGTGCGGACATATCTCATGATCAAGGGTTTAGTCTCAACAGTTCGCAGTGAGGTGGCTGCTCTACTGCTTACGATACCCCGACCGAGAACAAAGTATTCTACTAGTGGTTTCACACCTCATCGCCGTATGGGGTCAATATCGAGCAGCATCCCGCCCACTTTGATCAGCGGACGGCATATACCTCTTTCTGCGGCTCGACCGGGTCGGGCTGAGACGCGAGCCACAGGTCCCAACCATATCGTAGCCTCCCATCGCAGTGGTGCTGAGATTGTGGGCAGGATTCCGGCTTAGAGTCGTTCGGCCGTAATCCCTCAGATGGTAGCCTCGCACCATTGGCTTATCGGCCAAGCACGTGGACCAAATGTCTGCGACTAGCGATTTCTCTCGAATTGAACAGGAATTTCCAAAGCAACGCCATGTCATTAGTAGGGTAAAACTGACCTGTCTTCCGAGGGTCTAATACCAGCACCCGGCTTTACGACCGCTGCCCTGGCAAATTCAAAGTTATTGTTAAAAATCTACCCAGTCTATAACGAGATTCTCGCCGGTGCTACGGAGTTCGTGCATTGTTCTGCGATTCTCTAAAAAATATGGAGAAGAACATAAAACTTATGGATTAAACTATGTGCAATGACGTAAGGTCTTCGACTAGAACTAAAAACTTAAACTAAACCTAGAACAGCCAGCCTCACACCTGTGTCTGCACATGTCACGGCAATGACCATCATTCAAAGTCTTGGCAACGCGTATCACTGCCAAAAGTACCCATGTCAATCTCAGCGAAACCTTCTTCTAAGTGGACATCATACACACCTATAGTGTCCGTATTAACCAAGACATTGTTTGGAGAATCTGTCTTGCAATGATATTTAAGCTGCGCCTTTAAAAATCGCTTGTCATGCAAACCCGTTCATATGTTCTGAAATCTGGACGAACGTACTGGGAGATCAGAAGTAGCATGAAGCCTTCTATATGCACAACCGACGACGCATCCGGAGTCTACTGGCAGAACATGATCGCTAGCATTGAGGTTTCCCGATGGACTCTCTTCAAGTACCTTTCTTCAGTGGTGGATCGGCACCGCCCATCTTCTGTCATTGGCATAACAACACGCCAGCTTCTACATCTGTCCATGAAAATTAATGATAGAATAAGGCCACACAACTCATGGAGTCGTTCTCCCCGAAGCGTGACCCTTGGCTGAGATACATCGCTCATCCCTTATCTCCATTCTATCTGCCCTGTCTGCAGTCTAATGCTCTACCATCGACATTGCCCATGAACAGCTAACGCGAAAGGCCCTGTTTGCCTAGGCGAATTGCTTGACCAGACTTGTAATTATATTAGTTTTTTACGTGTGATGAAGACCCCTCTCTATGTTTAGCGGCGTGGACAATCCTTAATGTTGATCTCGTCGTTGAAATGGGTGACTTGCCAGGTGATGTGGATTAAAGTATAGAAGATTAGTGAAATTTGGCAAGCTCGCTCTTTCATCTTGAACTACCTTTGGCCCCTGACAAGACATTACTAAGCCGACTGGAGATAACACATGATGCAGATGTTTACTTAGGGTTTACTCCCGAAGCCTTCCCCAAGAACATGTTTCCGTCAACACAGCGGTGGTGTGACATCTAAAAGGTTGAGAAAGTAAGTACGACCAGGACCAAATCTCAATGTTCATAACGATCGGCACATACATAATGTTCCAGATATTCACAAAGTGTTGTCACAGGGTCAAATGTCGCTATATAGTGATAGACACGTCATACTTCACTGTTAAAACTTCTGTACCGATAGAACAACTGATCAACCAGACCACCAAGGCCTACAAATACTATTTATGAAGCAAAATTTTGTGGAGAAAATTATAATTGGAAACATTCGCTACCAATATCATTTCTCCCATCAGAGATGAAGTTTTCTTCCGTTATCCAGGACACAAACAATAAAGTCTCTTACCGCCCGGAGTGGCTCGTTAAAAGGAGCTAAACCTGACAGCTAGCATTAGAAGAGAACTTGGCTTTTTCTGTACATCTTTATGTTTGGTCTCTTTTTCTGGAGAAAGTTTTGTGTGTGAATCTCTTGTTAGCGTTTTTCTGATCTTTTCTGTTGTTTGCTATCTGATAATCACATTTATTTCCCTAATAAATCTGGCTGTCCGTCTCAGGCTTCTCTTGTCGCAATACAGTTTGTTGTTGTTTGCGAATGCCCACATTGAGTAAGTTACTATTTTGAGCGTCCTGAAAAAGACATTAAGTAGCGGATGCAGTAGCTTTTCTCACATCGCGAGCGTGCTGATGAAGGTGGACGGGGGTCCTCCAGGCGGTTGTACTATGCTTGGCTTCATCTGCTCGACACTCACTACTACGGAAATCACGTTGATCCCTCACCTCGTTAGCCAGGCTGTCATGAAAACAGCCCGTATCCAGGGAGAGCTACTAGAAAGTCGAGGTGAGGGTCTTGGCCAGCATGTTTTACTTGACCCTGACTAACATGCCTGATCATCATATTTTACATGACCCTGACTAACATGTCTGATCATCATGTTTTACATTACCCTGACTAACATGTCTGATCATCATATTTTACCTGATCCTGACTAACATGTCTGATCATCATGTTTTACCTGACCCTGACGAACATGTCTGATCATCATATTTTACCTGACCATGACTAACATGTCTGATCATCATGTTTTACCTGACCCTGACTAACATGTCTGATCATCATGTTGTACCTGACCCTGACTAACATATCTGATCATCATGTTTTTCCTGACCCTGACTAACATGTTTGATCATGATATTTTGCCTGACTAAACGTTAGTCTTCCTCCCCCGTCATACAGTTTATATCTTACAATTTGGTTAGGGGATTGTCATGGTGTCACTCTGCTCCATTCGTGGAACCCGAACACATGAATTGATATGTTCCGCCCTGAGCATATTCTGCCGACATAGGCACATCTTTTTGTGTCCGATTTTTGACATTTTTGAACATATGCTCTTTCAGTTTGCAGTGGCGTATTCGTAGTTTGAATATTGCAACTTGGTTTCGTCTTGACCAAGAGAAATATGCTTATGTTACTTTCGATGTGGTGTGTTCTCTGCACTATTTACCTTTGAAGTTAGTTTTTGAAATTGTATTTTGTTCTTCAATGTAAAAGTTAGGCTTTGGTTCCGCGGTCGTTCGCTAGTATATATGTTTCCTCATTGCCGCTTGTCTCTAGTGTGCAGAATTCCACTTAATTTCCACTTTTCCATGCTTAGGCGTCGAAGGCTCCGATGGCTCGAACACACACAAGATGGAAGATGATAGAATAGAAAAGGATCTTCTCTATTGAAAATTAAAAAGGGAAATCTGGGTCCCAGTGCAACAACTACCGTCGAAGATTAAGATATTCTGCATGTATTAAGCAGCAGCCTATACGAGCTGGGGTGATCTGTTCCGCTCTTTGCTGTTTATACCTTCCCCAATTCATACGTCAGGTACAGATTTACAGCTGGGTCGACTGGAGGAGCGGTCGTGTCAGGAACGAACCATGCCCGGATTTTTTACTGTCCATCCGTGATTTCGAACCCTGGCGCGGTAGAATCCCAGTCTTAGTAAGCAAGCTCACTGTCGACTAGACAATCCGCTCCACGTGAGGAATTACAGTTGGGGTCTCGGGGCCGGCCATTACTTCGGTACAAGGAAGTTTGCAAGTGGGATATGAAGGATGCGGTAATTGATTTAGAATCCTGCAAACAGGACGTCATCAAACTTGTTACATGTAGGAACAGGATTGTTCATGGACTGTGGATGAAGGGGATACTGATCGAGGATAGGCTAAGGCCTCATTGTTTGAGAAGACACCCTGCCATGCTATGGAACAAACAGTCGTGATTTTCTGTTCACACACTGTGGAAGACTCTTCCCTGCTCGGATTCGTTTTACAAGTCACAATCGTTATCGTCATGGACTGTAGTTACATCAGGTTTTTTTTTCAAATCACCACTTACTATCGTCTGACAAGACGGAAAGAGCCGAACGGTTAAAGTGTAGACAGTATTCGTATTTACTATCAACAATCTGCCCAATTGATTGTTTGTCTGGTATCTGTGAGCCCTTTTTACAAGTATTGGATAAAGGAACCCATCTTGTCTATAGCATGTCCCCTGTTTTAAAGGACGGGTATCGCAGCTGTTCTCGGTACTTCAGCCTAAGTGCTGAAGCTGGATGATAGTTGTCCAACGACCACTGGGATTTGGATTTTGTGACTTTTACTAAATGTTTTTTGCTGATGAAGGCCGACCTGGTCGTCCTGTTCAGATTACAAAGGATGCACACGTGCGGCGTGTGGTAGAGTTGATTCGAACTGACAGACCAGTAATGAAAGACGGTGTAGCAACTACAAAACAGTGGTTGCATGGTTAGCCTACAAGATAGTGCATGTTCCCACCGTGGCGGGCACGCTTCAAGAAGACGAAGAAGTTGATTGTGAAGTGCAAATGTGGCTGAAACAGTAGACAAAAGACGTATATATTTTACCTTTTGGTGAACTGATCAAATTATGGGATGGGTGTACTAATGCTGCTGGAAATTATGTTGAGAAATCAGGGACAATATTAGTGTAATACAAAAGGGTTTTCAATCTGGCTTCTCATTTCTTATTTTTATATCGTCTATTTACTGACTTTGAATGTTCCAAGAATATTTATTTCTTTATGTACCTTTTTTCGTACATTCTGTTTTATTGTCCACCCATCAGCACTGAGAATCATGTTCTCTTCCATGAGTAATGTTCTGCCTCTCCTTGGGCGCTCTGCCTTTATATGTGCGAAGTCTGACATGGAGGAAGCTAGCTCTTTTGCTTTTTGTAAGTTTTCTGAAGTCTTTCTGAACTGTATCTTTGCAGTTTAATATATTGTTCGGCTTCCAGCAGTAGTTCCTTGCAATTACTCATGTACGTCACGTGTACTAACGATCTTATTGTCAACATTCCTTTGATTGCTGTTGATTTCATAATTTATATAATATTTCTTTCGTAATCTTTCTGCATGATTTGGAATTTAAGCTGTTTATTTTTCAAAGTTGGATTTTGTAAATGTTGTCCAGGCGGATATTTCATATTTCTAAAGCCGGCTTAACATTTCTTGCTCATCATCATCTGGTTGATCAGTCCTAACACTGGTTGTAAGGTTGTCTGAGTACGTCTCTGCATTTGACCCTATCCTCTGGTTGATCAGTCCTGAGACATATAAGGCTGTGTGAGCATGTTTCTCCATGTGACATTAGGTTGTCTGAGAGTGTCTCTCCATTTGAACATATCCTCTGCAGCTCCCTTTATTTTAGCGTAGGTTTGGACTAGTTTCCCCACTAGCAAGCAGGGAATGTAAAGGTGAGTTGTGCTCGTTTCCTTACTTTATTCTTCTTGATCATGTCCGGGAATATCTACAGTAGAGGCTTCCATGTTGCAAATTGTGTCCCAGCCAATTAAATTGTCGTTTTTCTGTTGTTTTAAATATTTATCTTACTGCGCCTTACTCAGTGAGGACATTGTCATGTAAACTTCTTTGTGTACAATTCTATCATCCCATTCTACAGAAACTCAAATTCAAATCTTCTAGCTATTTCATATGTCTTTGATAGAGTTTATGTTTCAGTCTCAGTAAAATGTAATTTGCCTTTCGTGAGTACTGATATTTCTGTTCCTTTCCTGGAATTTATTGAGGTCAGCAATTTATAAATTCTCCTGTCTACAACATTGTTTTTATTTCTGCTCGTATCCTATATCAAGTTCACTCTAATAGTTTCATTAAAGTCCATGTTTAGACTTTTGCTGACACTTATCAATAGTATTTGTATATGTTAGTCTTCTGTTCTTGCTTGGTAGGCTCGTTATTGATACATCGAGCTCCTGCTTTTTGTCCCAATGCCATAAAGCAAGTGTTTGTAAGTTGTTGTTTAGTTTCGTACAAAGTGTTCCATTTGTCTGGCCTCTAGGGAAGAAACTCTTTTCTAATACTGGCAAGCACCGGACATTCAAAAAGATCGTGTTCAACAATTTCATAGTAATGTGTGCACTGTCGGCACTCTGTAGTATGTTCTGGTTGGATTATGTTGAGGTGACTGTTAAGTTGTATGTGTTGAGTGCGAAGTCGGAAATGAGTGCTTTGGTCTCTCCTTTTCACGAGGTTGATGTTGCCTTTGGGATTTGGGATGGCCATATGTTTGTAGATTTCTCACCCAATATTTCCAATTTCTCATCTATTCAGTAAATCCTCTGTGTTCGCAGTCTTCAGTAGTTGTTTGACTGTCTGTAGGATTGTTGGTGTGTATTGTTGTTCTTAACTTGCTCTCTTCTTAGCCAGTCTGTCTGCCTTGTCACTGCCAAGTGTATTTGAGTGACCAGGGATCCATTGCATAACTATTCGGACTTCATGGGATGTGAGAAGTAGGTTGGCATTTGGGGATATTTGGGTAAGTTTAGGCCTACAGTTACCGTCATCTTCCAGAGCTTGTAGGGCAAATAATAAGTTTGTAAAAATTACGATGCTTTGGGCTTTTGATGGAAAATCATCAACTACAGTCCTCAAGTGGTACAGAGCTACTTCTAATGATGTGATTACTGCCTCATAATTTGAACATATTTCCCCACAGGCATCAACCAGCACATCAGATGTTCTGTCTGGATACTCTATGTAGACTCTATATCCTGCTTTAATGGTGGCCTTAAAAGCAGATCCATCAGTATAGACATGTATCTATTCTTTTGTGTCGGTATATATCGTTCTCTGTGATGCTTTCATAAGACTGACTGGATCAGCACTTTTTGTTTTATTTTCTTTAAGTTTTGTTTGAATTTCTTGCATGTTAAAACATGTATGTGGTAGCAAATGTCTTGTTGCTCTCTGTGCTTCTTGTCTTTTATCTGTGACGTGATATATGTCTTTAATCTTACTGACTTGGTGGAGGACTGACTTTTGTTTTATTCTCTGCTTTTGTTGCCATTTTTCTGCAAGCCTTCTATTGGGGTGGTCTTTGTTCATTCTTTTTCACCTCTCATAAACTTCCATAGCGGCGACACCTCTTCGCATCTCAAGGGGCTCTACATTCACATGAATTTCACGTACTCAGTAGGCCTTGACCACATTTAGTGGGCCTGACCTCATTTAGTGGGCGTTGACCTCATTTAGTGGGCGTTGACCTCATTTGTCCACAAATAAGGCGCAGGGCATTGTTCTGCACTCTGTCTAGGGACCACATTATTCTGTGAGCATGTTGTGAGGGGTGCACTGCTGTATTCTAAAGCAGAAGGTACATATCCAAGATACAAGCCTCTCAGAGTGTACTTGTCTGATCCCCATGCTGTACCAGCGAGCCTCTTCAATAACTGTATCCGCCTCAATGCTTTATTTTGAACATGTTTCTTGAGGCTGAGCTGTCGGTCGAGTGTGACTCCAAAATATGTAGGCTCTTCCTCTCTGGGGAATTTCTGTTTGCCGAATCTAAGACTGATATTTTTCTTCGATACGTTGTGGCTATTGGTAAAGATAGTGTAAACTTTTCACAGTTTACTTTCAGTTTCCACATTTGGCAATAATCATGCAGTCTTTTTAGGTCTCCATTTAATCCGTCTGCTGCACTTTCTACATCTCCATGGCTCTGTCATATTGCCTTATCATTAGCATAAATGGGTTTTTCAGCTTTGATGTGCTTTGCCAGGTCATTTATGTAGATGAGAAACAGTGTGCAGCTCAAAGCATAGTCCTGTGGTAAGACTTCCTCCAAGACTTCTTTAGAGGAGACTGCATTGTTCATTTTTGTCTAGATTTGTCGATCAATGAGGAAATATTTTATCCAGTTGTAAAGCTTTCCGCTAATCCTTACGTCAATCATCTTCATCAAGAGACCTTTTCTCCTCCCTCGATCATAGGCCTGTTTAAGTCTAAGAAGATTGCTACTGTATGTTTCTTATTTTGAAACCCATCGTAGATTTTCTGTGTTAACCTGAAAAGCTGGTCTTCTGTGCAACTACCTTTTCTAAAGCCTGCCTGTTCATGGCAAAGAATTTCTAAACTCTCAAGGAACCAGTAAAGGTGTGCATTTACTATGCTTTCTGCTAATTTACCAAGGCATGATATTGAAATGGGATAGTACAGTTTTGGTTCATCTAGAGGTTTTTTGCCTTTTAGGATTGGGATACCATACGCATTCGTCCAGTCTCTGGGCAGATGTCCATTTCTCCAAGTCATGTTGATTAACTCTGTGTTAGTCTTAGACGTGGCGGATTTTTTTCCTATAGTAGTTCGAGTCTTTTTAGGCTTTTTATAAGTCTTATTTGAAAGTACAAAAACTGTGTATGTTGTTTTCTTCTCACTTATGCTCGGAATCAAGACGCTGAATAGGGCAGGAGCTGCCGCGGTCAGCGACCCATAGTTGACTGCTAGCGTCAGGGCCAGTGAACCAGAGCTGCCAAGACCCTTCTACACCTCCTAGCAGTGATCCTGGATAACAGGCTGCAACAGAGCAGACTGGCTAAGGAGAAGGGATCGAAGAGGGAATGCTAACCCGGTACTAAAAAAATGCTTGCTGAATTCGGATGTGTTGGACCGAATGTGTAACAGTTCCAGCCGGAGCAAGAGAGTTTAGGGCAGGGGTGATGTGGTTGACGACTCAGAACAAATAGGTGTGTGTGAGCGTTTCGTATTAATAGATAATCTGAACGTGTGTTGTACGCAGGACACCTTATGAACGAGGTATGTCCTGACGAGTTAAGCGAGTGTGTAGATCGACTAGGTGAGATCTAGATGTGTGTGTGATGTGTGTACGGCAATAGAACTGGCTTTTTGATAGTTGGGAATTCCATCAATAGCTAATGCTTAAAATTTAGTTTTAGTAAATATTTATATCAACATATATATAATATAGGAATATTTAGTTAAGATGATATGTATTGTATTGTGTTTGTAATTTCACTACTCATTTTTCTGGTATGAGTATTATATAATAAATATGCCATCTGCTGTGTGCTATATTATTTGCAGTGTGTGGTCATGATTGATGTGGATGAGTGTGCTACTGTTCTAAGTTAGAATAACCCTAGGGCAAACAGTGGGATCTGCTACAAAAGGTGCAAATATCGCAGTCAAGATGTAAACTGCGACATATCGCATTCTGTTCCCTGGACTACATTCTGCTACTTAGGCTCATGTCAGAGTTTGGTAGCGGGAGATTGAGAACGAACGAAGCCATTTATGCTCAAGAGCCGTTCCTGAGTCCATTTATCTGATCGTTGAACTGCGTTCTGCGTCCTGTAATTTTGATTTTTTTTTCAGCTACCCATAACGCGATATCATCAGTGTCTTATCAGCTCTACGGTATTGTATCCACTATATTGTTGCTGACAATCAAGAACAATGTAGATTATAAAAACACACTGGCCTGAAGCATTCATTAGTCCAATTTCATTCTACAGATTATGTGGCCCTGTACTTTGATCCCTGTGTATTAATTTTTTCGAAGTGGCCTATCCATTTGTACACGCACCCACACAATCCATAATTGAGTGAGAGTCCGTTATCTGAATTGCTGATTTCTGTTATTAAAGCCTTCAATGTCGTATCGTTATTGAGCTTTCTCATTAGTGACTCTGATAAAACTTGACGTCAGATCTCAATAACGAATTTTCAAACGCAAAAATGAGATGACGTGATAGTAATTTATTATTCATATTTCGTTCACTATCTTAATTTTTTGTTTTGGGCTTTCTGGTTTTACATCGGGCTTTCATTTATTCATTTTGCTGGTTTAACATCATCACTCTTTCATTTATTGTTCCTGCTGAGTTAACATCATCAATCTTTCCTTTATTGTTCCTGCTGGTTTAACATCATAACTCTTTCATTTATTGTTCTTGGTGGTTTAACATCCTCAATCTTTCAATTATTGTTCTTGCTGGTTTAACATAATCATCAATCTTTCATTTATTGTTCCTGCTGGTTTAACATAATCATCAATCTTTCATTTATTGTTCCTGCTGGCTTAACATAGTCATCAATTTGTCCTTTATTGTTCCTGCTGGTTTAACATAATCAGCAATCTTCCGTTTATTGTTCCTGCTGGTTTAACATAATCAGCAATCTTCCGTTTATTGTTCCTGCTAGCTTAACATCATTATCTGTCTTCCAACACGGATTTATAAAAAAAATTAACAACACATTCTGAATGGTCATCTAAGCCGCTGCTGTCACCGCAGACTCCACAGTCTATGCTTATATTTCAACTCAAATACAGTTACAACTTAGACATACGGATGTTCTGAACGTAAATCCTTTTGTCATACGACCAACATCGAATCCCTTAAACCAGCCACTCCCCTTCATGGTTAGCGTGCAGGATGTAACTCCTTGCTTGATGGCCATCTGAAAATAACTATCAACACAGATTCCATGTTCTGCACTTCCTTCTAATTTCTTCTTTTTTTCCCTTCTCGTTCTTACTTTTTTGTGTGTTCTTTTTGCTGCTTTTGTTCTTTCTCTTCTTATTTTCCTTGTTTTTTTTCTTTAATTTCTATTTCTTCTTGTTCTCTTTCTATTCATTCATCTTTTTCTTTTTCTATGTCTTCTTTTTGTTTTCTTTTGTCCTCTCTCTTCCTTATATTTCTCATTCTTCTTCCTGTTTTTCGTCTTTTTCTTCTTCTTTCTTTCTGTTTCTTCTTCTTCTTTTAAAAAAATCTTTTTCGTAATTCTCAATCTTTTTCTTCGTCTTCTTTTTCTTCTCCATGCTGTTCTTCTTCTTCTTATTTTTCTTCGTTCATCGTCATACTTTGATTCCAATGGTTCTAATAAAGGTAGTAGTGAACTCGAGGTTCTGTACACTGCCGTATACTTTTTAATCGAAAGACACTGGATGTTGCTAAGTTCAGATCCTTAGCACTCTTGTATAATGGACATGGCTGCAATAGAGGTCCATGTCGCGTAACCTATGCCAGACGTACATATGCCCGGGGTGCAATCTTGTTTTTATTATAAGATGACATCTCAGTTTATTGTGTCCTGTATGCATCCGGAAGATGATCGCCTGATTTGGTCTGGAGAGTTGGTGGCTGGAGTCATATTGTAAATGACGTATGTGGTCTCTTCTTTTTTTTTATCTGTGGGTTTCCTTGATAATTACTATTCTTTGGTTCTATGTTGTTTCCGCGCCGCTTTGCTCCATTATTCCTGCCTCTTTGCTCCATTATTCCTGTCTCTTTGCTCCAGTATTCCTGTCTCTTTGCTCCAGTATTCCTGCCTCTTTGCTCCAGTATTCCTGCCTCTTTGCTCCAGTATTCCTGCCTCTTTGCTCCAGTATTCCTGCCTCTTTGCTCCAGTATTCCTGCCTCTTTGGCAAGCCGTTCAGCTTCTTCATTGCCTTGAATATTTATTTTTAAAAATTTTTTTTGCGTTCACCTTATTTATCAAGGCGGTATGCGTTGTACTGTGGATTTTATTTTGCGCCTGTCGGCCCAGTGCATCCGACCTCAGCATGCATTTTATGTAAGTGTCTACTTCCTCTTGCATTTTCTGAGGGTTTGCTTCCCCGGTGTAACGGCCGGTGCTGTGATGGGGATCGAACCCATCACCTTTGGTTGTGAGCCGTGTCACTTAACCACAAGCCCACGCCGTCCTTGAATTTGACTTGTATAATCTGGAGATCAGTCCTGTGATTTACACCTTTTCTTTTCAGTCTTTCCTATCTTCTCTTCCTCTGCGGTTTCTATTTGCTGAAAGCGGATAGTCTCTTATTCTGCCATTCTAACCGCTGTGTTCTCATGGAACTATCCCAAATCTCTCCAATAACTAGCCAACCGGCGTCTGTTTACGAATACATAACAGGCAATGATTTATGGTCCTGGATGACAAGCTTCGGGCTTCATTCGGCTCAAGTTCATGTTATTGGTCTGCTTAAGTTCTCTGTTCACGTCGTGTTATGGTGCAGCTGCAGAAATAGGGTTCTGGAAGAGAATACTAGACGTTCTCATGTTAGCAATCAATTTCTGTTTTTATGTGGGCTGTGTCTTTATATGGAATGTGTTTGTGTATGTGGGTTGAGTCTCTATACGGGATGTGTCTTTATATGAGATGTGTCTTCGTGTGGGTTTTGTCTGTATTTTGGATGGGCCTTTATATGGGATGTGTCTTCATTTGGGTTTTGTCTGTATATTGGATGTACCTTTAAATGGAATGTGTCTTCGTGTGGGTTTTGTCTGTATATTGGATGTACCTTTAAATGGGATGTGTCTTCGTGTGGGTTTTGTCTGTATATTGGATGTGCCTTTATGTGAGTTATGTGTATATGTGTTTTCTTATAGGCGTCCTCTTTGTATGGGATGTGTCTTCATATAGGATGTCTTTTTATATGGGTTTTGTATGTATATGGGTTCTGTGTTGATACGTAATGTGTCTTTTATGGGTTAGTCTCCATGTATATAATGTCTGTAAATGTGACGTGTCTTTATATGGTATGTTTCTTTACATGAGACTTGTCTTTATACGGGCTTTATCTTTAAATGGGCTTTGTTCATATTGGTCGTGCCTTTATATGGGATTTGTCTTTATGTGGGATACTTATCGGAAGTGCCTTTTTGGGTGTCTTTATATGGGTTGTGTCTTTATCAGGTTAGGTTAGGTCAAGTCATCCCGTAACAAGTGAGGTCGTTGGGACACATATGAAGGCATCCTCGCAACCCCACGCCACCCTTCTCTGTCAGCAGCCGCTGCCTGTGCCTCTTATAATCGGAGATTGGTCCATTCATTTATGTTGCCCTCCCACCTCTTTTTTGGCCGGCCTCTTCGTCGTCTGCCTTGCCCCTTTCCGTGCAGGATCGTATTTGCAAGACCGTTTGATCTCGATATCTGACCGTACGAAGCGAGTTTCCATTTTTATTGACAGTTGCCATCTCGTATTTCCTCATTTGTAACTTGATCTTTGTACGTGACGTTTAATAGTCCTCGGAAACATCTCAACTCCAAGTCCTGTATCCTTCGCTGAAGGTCAGCTGTAACTATCCATGTCTCACAAACATAGAGGAATATTGACAGGACCAATGCACGCACTAATCTGATTTTCGTGCATAGTGCTAACCGTTTATCGTGCCAGATTGTGTAAAACCGTGCAAGCCCGCTATTGTCTGTGCTATTCTGGCCAACACCTCACATTTTGATCCTTCATCACTGACAATCTTCATAAGGACCCTTTTTTATTTTGGTTCTGCCCTTATACGTGATTTGTCTTTATATGAGATGTGTTTATATGAAATGAGTCTTTATATGAGAAATGTTTATATTGAAGGGGCCTTTATATGTTGTGTCTCTTTATATGAGATATGTTTATATGGAATGGGTCTTTATATGGGTCATGCCTTTATATGTGGTGTGCCTTTATATGAGATGTGTTCATATGGAATGGGCCTTTATATGTGGTGTGTCTTTATATGAGATATGTATATATGAATTGGGTCTTTATATGGATACGCCTTAATAAGAAATGTGTTTATGTGTGATGTGTCTTTATATTAAATATGGTTTGAAATGGGATGTCACTAGGCACCACTATAAAACTAAAAAGCAAAGTATAGTTAGCAGCATCTGCCACTGGGAGACGCTGCAGCAACTTCAGTGCCGAAGCCAGTGCTCTGAGACAAGCAGCTGAAACCCTCATAGACCATAAGGAGCATGCAGAAAAGCAAATGGTCATTTTCACAGACCTCTCGCAGTGTTAAATGGCACTCAAGAATCAGCACAAACATGAACTCGGTGCTCTGGCAGACCCGCTCGAACGCATGTCCCAGTGCTTCAAGGAAAGCATAGTCCAGTGGATACCAGCCCACTGCAACATTAAAGGCAACGAGGGGGCGGACAGACTCGCCAGAGAGGGAGGAATGCTTCAGCAGAGTGATACAGACATCACATACAATGAGACAAACTCATTCATCAGGGCAACGTACAGTGCAAAATGGGAAAAAATACCACCTTGGCCACATAGAAAACGATGCCTACCATCAACTCTCCAGGCGAGACCAGATGATAATTCTCCGGCTACGCACAGGTCACAACAGACTTAGATGCCATCTGTACAACAAGCTCAAGATTGGCACTACATACCTTTGTGCCTGCATCACAGCGCCCATGAAGGCAGAACATATTTTGCAGTCCTGTCCATTGTTTACCGCAAAAAAGTAGCATTTGGCAAGAGCCAGTGTTTTTCCTCGAGAAGCTGTATCGAAGCGTACAGAGCGTTAAGTCAACTGCTGCATTCGTTAGCGTCAGTGAAGTTGAAGTCTGAAAATGACCGAGGAAGAAGAAGCAATGAGATGTGTCTTTAAATGGGATATCCCAAATATATAGGATGCGACTTTATATAGTAAACGTTTTTTTATATTGGATGTGTTTTTATATTGGAATACATTTTTATATTGATACGTCTTTATATAAGATACGTATTTATATTGGATATGTTTTTATATGGAATACAATTTTATATGGATGCGTCTTTATACAGGATACATCTTTATATTGGATATGTTTTTTAATGAGCCATGCCTTTATACAGTCTTTGTTTTGGAATGCCTGTTTAATAGACATTTGTTAAATAACATCACGCGGGATAAGTTAGGCTATTTCGCTCATATGAAAGACACAATGGCTAGTGAGGAAGTGGAGGGCATGATGCCTGGAAAAAGGGAAAAGGTCGTCCCAGAAGAAGATGGTACCAGACATCACTGTCAGTTTCCTTTTCTTCTCCCTTCATCCTCAGATCAAGGTCCTGGTTTTTCTTACAAAGGGCACCGTTGTTTGAAAGGCTGTTTTATCTCCCTACACCTTCTGCCTCATATTTCTTTCTCTGTTCTCTTGTTTTCTGCGTGAGCATGCAGCTTTGTAGGATGTGTTCCACGGTCATGGTATGCTCCCCACATGGACACCTGTAGGATGTGGTCCACGGTCATGGTATGCTCCCCACATGGACACCTGTAGGATGTGGTCCACGGTCATGGTATGCTCCCCACATGGACACCTGTCATTTGTCCCAATTCTCATTTTGTTGTAAAGATGACCCTTGAGTCTCGTATGCCCAGTTTTCTGTCTGAAGATGATGACTTGCTGTTCTCTAATTAAGTTAATAGCAGCTGTCTTCTTTCGGAGGTCGTGGTGCTGATCAGTCCATTTTCCCATGAAGTTGACTTTAGTTATGGTCTTGGCCTTATTATATGTGATGCTCAGGTCTGTTTGTGGGGATGCTCCTCCACACTGTGCTAGTTTATCTGGAGGTTCTTGCATTTAATATTGCAGTGGGATGGAATCCACTGTATGACCTACCGTGGGCGTTCTACTGAGAGTTGTATACTAAAAGTTTAAAACGCCCGTGTGGGAAGCGGGCCTTCTTAGCAGAATTCAGGATTTGTTCATAGCTGCTGTAAATGAGACTATGTTTTGGAAATAATATATGACGTTACATAACATGACCTAAAGAAACAACATCTTCTTATAATCGCTCTCAAGTTACTCTGTTCTACGTGAACTACTCAAGACCTCTTCAATAATCAGCAAACCACAGGCGATTTATGAAAACATGACAGGTAATGGTAGATGTGTCTTATGACACGCATCGTGTTTCATTCGGGTGGAGTTAGGGTTATTGCTCTTCACGAGTTATGTGTTCTTGATTTAAACACAGTTGTGTCTTGTAGCAAAGGAAATGTAATACATTGTGCTTTGTCACGCATTAACAAGTGAGAAATCATTTGAGGAGGTATTCTAAGAAACGAAAATTGAAAGATCAAGGATAATTGAAATAAAGAGAAGACATGTAAGGTTCATTAAGAAATACATTTGGTATTAACATGGTGGCCGCTTTAGAAGAAGGGTAAGACAAACGTTTCTCAAGAAACAAACGAAAATACGGAACGGCGGGCGTTCAAATCCTGCAAATTGAGTGGCTAATTCTTTGGAGACGCGCGGTTGTTGTTGTTACGGATCCAGCAGCATCTGGGCTCTCGTCCTTCGGCCCAATGCCATGTAATGGTATCTGCATTTGTTTATCAGCTGTTGTCTAGTGCCAAACACAGTATTCTGCGGAGGAAGAAGCATTTTCCGAACATCATTGAACGCTAAGTACTCAAAGAGATGATGATCAACCGTTGCATGTAGGTGTGTACACAGCTGGAGTATGTTGTTGGATTCTGTTCAAATGTTGGTTTACTGGGATGTGTTGGGTTCTCAGTTGGAAAATGGTGATCTGGTCCTTCCTTGTGAATTGATTTACACTGTCATTTGAACTGAGGTTTACCATATGTCTGTAGACCTCCCTTCTCGTATCTCATATGACCCATCTGTTCAGCAAAGTTTCTTTGTAAACTCAGCAGTCTCGAGTACAATACGTGCAGGTAAAATAACCCTAGACAGTACCACGTAAAAAAAAAAGCATACTGTTAGCAGATGTACGGACACAAATCACGAATAAATAATATAATTAAGACATATAATAACCTCATATTTTGAGTGTGCCACGATGCAATCTGGGGAAATCGTTAAATTAAAAGACAAAAAATTCAAGTCAAAGAAAATAGAACGTCTCCCGATATTTTAATAGCCACACATTAATTTACCTCTTATGGAGTGGGAGCTGTGCCCATGTCAGAGTCCCAGGAAATTAAAATGCTAATGAGTTGGCCAGAAACGGAGCAACATTACCACAGCCATTACCTAGCAGCCCATTACAGACCTGCAGACAAATCCTAAGAAATGACTGAAGACAGGAATGGCTAGATCAGTGGGTTACATCCCATTCAAGCAGAAACTATTTACACACCCAGCAAAACCAGATTCCCAGAACCCAGCAAAGAAATTGAAAAGAAGAGATCAGGGTTTGATCTTCAAATTAAGAACAGGCCATACCACTCTCGACAAACATCTCAGTTGAATAACCCCACTTCAAAAATCAAATTGCAGATTATGTCACTACCATGGGGTATCATTCGAGCACCTCCTGACCCTATGTACAGAGCGAACCAATCTGTGAAACCAACTGTTCCCACTTAACGCTCCCATAAACAACGCTTCACCACAACAGCTGAGGAAGACGAGTACTTGTTCCTAGAATCATAGGGTTGTCAATAGCTACCAGCTCATAGCTGAAGTTATTATATCGTACCGACATCCCCTAACACGACACCTACCTTCCCCTAGGCCTAGTAAGCTGAGCCAAATGAAAATCGCAAAAACATACTTCCGCTACCTGGCAGCATGCGTCCATCTGCCTATCTGTATACCAGAATTCCAAGTATTCCAAGTTATACGTGAAAATCAGAAAACCACGATGACAACGGGGCATAGTAAGAGCAAGAGAAGCAGATGAAATGTAAGAGGTGCATGGCAATTACAGATCATCATCATCATCAACCCAGTAACCTGAAAGGTAATTGAGGCACCAATACTGCAGTACTGCAGTTTGTTGGCAGAGCTTCTGTCATTCCACTTGGTTTTGTGCTAAAATATTTGTTCTATCTATGGACTTTCTCGTTCACTCTCTGATATTGTCTTTCCATCTCGGTGTCTGCCTTCCTCTTTTACGTATCCCAGGCAAAGTGCCAAGCAGGATCGTTTTGTTTAACCCAGACGATCCTGAAACATGCCTATACCATGTGAGCTTGCGTGCTTTTACTATAGTCAATTGGTATTTATATTGGCTGACCTTTCTTTTAACGGTGTCCCACACTGCCTTATTTGTGACGTGGTCTAGACGCGGCCGAGGATTCGACGCAGATACCACGCTGTAGTGCTGATACACTCAACTGATATTTAGTTGAGAATTGATTTCATCCGATATCGAGGATGAAATGAGTCAGGCCACTGTTTCTGTTTCTAAGAATCTACGTCGCTGAACTCCGGGCATACCCATAGGTGTTCAGTCTCTCTCATCAAATGGCGTAAGGTATGGATGCTGATGGTCCCTGTAGCTCCCTGGTTGAACACTCTCCTGCGCCGTTCTCTCATTCGCCCTACTCCACTCGAACTTCGTTTAATGTCGAAACGTTCCAGTCTGTGGATTGCTGCTTCATCTATTGCGGTGTCCTCATCCAGCAGGTGGTCATTGATTGATTTCAAAATGTGACTTATTTCCATCACCAATGTGCACATGATGGGAGCCCATGAAGCCAAGATGTCAGCTCTTTCATTGCCCTGAACCCCGGCACGAGCAGGACAGTAGATTCAGGTCAGCGCCTGGAGGTTTGAAAGGCCACTGTAACCCTGCAAACATGAATAGACTTGGTTGTGCATGGAACTGGCAAATTGATCATATGAAAACCATTGATTCGAAACCACAACTGAAATTGAAAGCTTCAGATTTTTAAAAGAGGTTAGAGCAACGTTTCTCCACATTTCTGCCTTTGTAGGACACTTTAAATAATATGCATAGTCTCAGCGTACAGCTACATAATAATTATGTTATACCATTATTAATGTATTGAATTCTATTTTATAACGTTCACATGAAAAAACATCATAAAATATGTTTTTCTAATTGCTGGTTTAAGAAAACGTTCAATTACGTATTTTTAATGTTTATTGACAATACCAACAACAGCAAAATGTATTTGTTAGTACTGAAATTAGGCTGCCTGTTCAAGAAACGTAAAATTAACCTCATACCTGTAAACACGCAAACTAAACATAAATAACCAATACCCTATGTATACGATTAATGCGTGCATTGGTCCTGTCAATATTCATCTATGCTTGTGAGACATGGACAGTTACAGCTAACCTTCAGCGAAGGATACAGACCTTGGAGATGAAATGTTTCCGAAGACTTTTAAACGTCACGTACAAAGATCGTGGTACAAATGCGGAAATGAGAAACAATGACAACAGGAATAGGACCTTTTGAAGACCTCTGGGCAACTGTCAAAAGAAGCAAACTCGCTTGGTACGGTCACATATCGTGATCAAATGGTCTTGCAAATACGATCCTGCACGGGCAGACGACAAAGAGGCGTCCCAAAAGGAGGCGGGAAGGCAACATAAAAGAATGGACCAATCTCCGACAAGAAGAGGCACTGGCAGCGCCGGCTGACAGAGAAGGGTGGCTTGATGTTGTGAAGATGTCTTCATGTGTGCTCCAACTACCTCACTGGTTACGAGATGACCTGGTCTGACCTAACCCTATATAACACATTAACACAAAGAAAACAGATAATAACCATTACAATATTAAATCTTTTATAGACCTTGTTGAACAGCAACCAGATAAATCGAGGTGGTTTTTTTAAACGGCACCTACAGATATCGTCTAACTAGCTGGGGATCTACTTAGCTCTGGTGCTTAGGTCTATTTAGATGGACTCGCATATCGGTAAAACCCACTCTCCACGAAAATGGACTCTGTAGATTCTTCTAAGCCAGTATTAAGACTTTAAGTTGTTAAATATTAAGTTAATATTCGTAGAGCGTGTAGCATAGTCGAAAGTGAGCTTGCTTGCTAAGACTGGGATTACAGCTGGGTTGGGGAAGGTATAAACAGCAAGGAAGGTAACTGGCCACCAAACCTCACATAGTCCGCTGCTTAGTCCATGAGGAGTTATCTTTATCCCCGACGGTAATTGTTGTCATGGAACCACCTTTTACTTTTACATTACAAAATTCAAGATTGTTTCCATGATATGACGTAGATGAAGATCTCCGGATCATTCAAAATTTGTATTGCAGACAGACTGCGGCTATAAGATGTGACAATCAAGTGGCAGAATGCAAACTGATAAAAAGGGGGAATGGGACAAAATTGTGTTCTGTTCCCCGAACTGTTTTATCTATACTGCGGATTTACCTTATGAGCCATACAGGCAATGCCTGGAATATCATTTGACGAGACAGAACATAAACAATCTACGATATGCTGATGACATTGTATTGATAACTCAGAATGAAACGGACTTGCATGAAATGGTAAGCATGGTAGTTCAGTAAAAGGAAAACAAGGAAAACAAAGGCCTCAGTTTAAATATAAAGACACACGGTGATCCTGGATAACAGACTGCAGAGGGCAGACTGGCTAAAGAGAAGGGATCGACAAGGGAATGCTAACCCGGTACTCAAAAAATGCTTGCTGAAGTTGGATGTGTTGGACCGAAAGGTGCACATATCGCAGTCAAGCTGTAAACTACGACATAATGCATTCCGTTCTCTGGACTACATTCTGCTACTTAAGCCCTTTCAGGGCTTGGTAGCGAGAATTTGAGAACGAACGAAGCCAAGCCAAGCCAAATATAAAGACATCGGAGGTCTCAGTAGTGACTAAGGAACCGGGCTCTACGAAATGCTGAGTCGAAGCGAAAGGGACTAAATTTAGACACATTAACACGTTTAAATTCCTGCGCACATACATAACATCAGATAGAAGATGGAAATGTAGAATAAAATGTAGAATAGAATAGCCCAAGCAAAAACTGTCTTCCAGTCCATAACGGGAACATTGTACAACAAAACCTTATCGTTGGAACTGAGACAAATAGTTCTTGGGTGCTACGTGGAACCAGTACTGACATATGGCGGCGAATCATGGACATTCAGCAAGTAAGCGTATATATCTTTGGAAGCAGCGGAGATGTGGTCTTATTGAACAGTGCTGCGGATTTTATTGACTGCAAAGCAGACTTATGATACAAAAGTCGAAGAGTCACAATCACAAAGACAACTCGTTACAAGGATCAGAACAAGCCAGTCATCCTTTGTTCGGGCATGTTATTAGAAGAGGTGGCTTGGAGCACGTTATGGCAACGGGAATTATACCAAGAAAAAACGACAGAAAGGAGATGTTGGACAGCTTGAAAGAGTGACACCGGCGACAATCAACAACGGAGTTGGTAAACGAGACACTCGATAGAAGTAGATCTTCTTCTTCTTTTTCTTCGTACGCTGTCAGACGTCAACTTGAATTTGTTCGAAGAAAGCAGCTGTCATCCTGAGGCTGTCGACACTGCCATAGAGCTTGTCTAGTGTTGGCACTGGTGATGGCCACATGTGCTTTCTCTGGTCCTCATATGTCGGGCAATTTTGCAGCAGATAGAAGTAGATGAAGGTCCATGATCGCCAATGCTAACCGACAGGGCACCTGATAATGATTAAGTAGAGTAAAATTAGTAATATGAAATAAAACACAAACGTGAACCAACAAATATGTGGACATATGATTAATTTATTTATCACTATTTCTTGCGAAACCCCTAACCTGTTCTCAATGAACCGTTTTCTCGCAAATAATCTTAGGTTTGCAGAGAACTGCTGAGAGGCATTAGTTTCTAGTAAGGGACCAACTGCGAAAAGACGGCAATGAAGATGGCAGGCGTGACGACAATTATTTTGCCATTGGAAATAATAATAATAATAATAATAATAATAATAGCTGTCCATCGCAAGCGATGATGACAACACCAGTCAGACATGTTGTGCTGTACCTCACCAGTGAGTTCGGAGCTGGCTGTATAGTTCAAATTCTGGCACGGAAAATCCTTCCACATACGTAGCATTTAATGTCAGAATTGGACATGTGAACGTTAGTTGTTTTGTCTTCACGCAAAGTACGTTTTTTCTGTGCTTCGTAGGTCCGGCGATTCTCAGCAATAGGGGTGCATCTGATTGGTTCCTCGCCATGCCTTGTGGTCCTGGGCGAGACATTCCAATGCGTTTGCATCGATGCTGAAACGAGTCAGAGATACTTTGAGGGAGTCCTTGAAACACTTCTTTTGGCCACCTGCTTGACGCAGGTCATCTTTCAGTTCACCATACATTAGTTGTTTTGGGATGCGGTTTTCTGGCATGCGCACAACGTAGCCGGCCCACCTGATCTGGGTCTTCTGCACCAGTGTGTGGATGCTCGGCCATCATGAGGATCTCGGTGTCACTTTACTTTGAACAATCTACGGAGGCCCTTTGTTTGAAAGTGGTTTGTTTTTCTAGCATTCCCTGCTGTACACAGTCCACGTCTTACTGGCATACAGAAGGGTGTGGAGCACTACAGCTCAGCAGATTTTTTAGTTTCGTATTAAGCCTAAGACCCATCCGCTTCCAGACACTGTTGCGCAGCCTCCCAAAGGCCGTTTGAAATACATTCTATGTGTATATCTTTTGCGTCTGTGTATGCAGATACACATGAGGATTTAGGGAGAAATGTGCGTGTAACAGACGAGCATTGGAACTCAATCCCACTGCGGTCAAGGGACAAATGAGGAGGTCACTAACAGAGAAACCCAACAGATTTAGGACGGAAAACACATGAACCATTGCTATATGTATTTATAGTTCTATCTATCTAACTATCTATCTATCTATCTGTCTGTCTGTCTGTCTGTCTATCTGTCTGTCTGTCTGTCTGTCTGTCTGTCTGTCTGTCTGTCTGTCTGTCTGCCTGTCTGTCTGTCTGCCTGCCTGCCTGCCTGCCTGCCTGCCTGTCTGTCTGTCTACGAGGCGCGTTCAAATGAAACCGGACCGAAATGCAACAAGTGAACATACGTACGATGCGCACGAAGACGTCACTTCTGGTGTAAACAGCACATACCAACTGTCATGTTTGCAATATTTCCTAAACCGCAGACTCATAGTTTCCTCAGCAGACCTTTGAAAACATGGCGGGTAGGATAAGGGATCCTTCTAGAGTTGATCAGTGAGTGGTGATTCGGTTTCAAACAGCTGAAGTATGTCAACCAGTTGATATTCATAGAAGAATGCAGGCAGTGTATTGTGACAAAAGTGTGCCAAAGACAAGATTGCAGAACTGGACAACGATGTTTAAAGAAGGACATTAGTTAACGAAAAATCTTCCGAGACCACGTCAGACGCATATTGTTACATCAGAAGATACCATCGCCAAAATGGATGCAGCAATTTGGGTGGACCGTCGCCTGAGCTTACATTCGCTAGAGAGGAATTCACTGTGCTGCTAAGGACAGTTCAAATGGCAGTTAGCAATACACTGAAGTATCGGAGGTTTTGTTCACAATGGGTACATCGGTTGCTGACCAACCACCATAAAGAAAAACGCATGTGATTCGTTTTTTTTTAGCATAGTGGTAGGTGATCAATTGGGGTGCCATCACGTTTAGCCATGCAGCAAAACTGCTAACATGCAATGGAAACATCCCGAGTCACCGAAACGAAAAAAAGTTCAAGTAACACATTTCCGATAGTTAAAGGTTATGCCGACATCGTTTTTTGACAATGATGGACTTTTGTTGGTAGACTTTAAATAGCGTGGCGTGAACACCAATGCCATCCGCTACAATGGCACACTAGACAAGCAGCTATAGCAATCAAGAATAAACGACCCAGCATGCTTTCGTGTGGTGTGATTCTGTTGCACGGCAATGCGCGTCTACATGTCGCGAACATTGTTCAGAAAGCGTTAGCACAGAAAAGGTGGGAAGTACTGCCACATCCGTCCTATAGCCCCGATATGTTCCCTTATGACCTTCATTTGTTTGGATCCTTAAAAAAAGTTTGAAGGAACAAAGATTCGACTACGATGCAGACGTCATGTCCTCGGTGACCAAGTTATTCAAAGTGCAACCAAAGTCATTTTTTGGGGACGGCATCCACCGTTTACCCAAACAGTGGGATGTGTGTCCGAATTCCTATGACGACTTTTTCTAACTAATCTTGAGGCATGTTCGATTCGTGACAATTGCTATATTTAATTCTGGCACACCAGATAATGTAACTTTCATATGTTTCTATTAAAGCCACTGGGTCCAGTTTCATTAGAACACCCCTCGTGTATATATATATATATATTTAAAAAAAAAAAAAAAATTTTCTCCATACATCCATCTATCTATCCATGTCAGTCTGCCAGCGTGTCTGCTTGCCTGTCTGTTGAGTATATATATATATATATATATATATATATATATATATATATATATGTATATATATATATATATATATAATATATATACCCACCTATTATGTGCATGTCTGTCAGTCCTTCAGTCTATTCGTTATTCCGACTTCAGAAAGGTCAACCAGTCGGTCGGTTGGCCTGTAGGTGTAACGGTATGTCTGTCTGATTTGCGGTATGTTTCTCTATCAATCTGTATGCATTCATGTGCGTATGTCTGTTCTTCAATTGATCTGTCTTTATGTATGTATGTGTGCGTGCTTGTCTTTTTGACATAACAGTCCAAAACCTCAAATAATCAGAACTCAAACAATGCTCCATTTATATCTTCCATTACCCGGCATCAGTCAGTCTATTATGCTGTATATCTCACCGTGTACTCTATTCTCAGACTGCTACAGTTGAGCTAAGTGGTGGTTAGTTTTGCTCCAAGTCTGCAATCGATCGAGAACTATGGGCATGAATAGTGTTTCAGGACGATCATTAACCAAGCAATGACTTTCTTGACTTCTTCTTTCTGGTTTCCCTGGCAGCATAGGGATATTACCGATTGCTCTCCAAAGATACATATTGTAGGCTGTGTATCAGTCTCCCTATGCGTCTGTATGTCTGTTGTAAGCTATTTCTAAAAGTGTTGCCGACTTTTAATCTAGCTGTATGTGTGTTTGTGTGCTTGTCTAAATGCATGTCTGTATGTCTGTTTTTCTGTCGTCAAGTGGATCGTTTAACTGTTGTCTGCCTAAATGTATGTAAGCCGATTGCCTGCATAACTGTCTGTCTGTCCAACTCTGTGTCTATCGATCTTATTTTAGATTCTGCTGTCTGTTTATGTATTTGCCTATTTATTGGTATAAATATTTTCTTAATTGTAAGTTTATTGTTCGGGCTACCTATTAATCTGTTTAATCTGTCCTCTTCATCATCATCATCATCATCATATCATCATCTTCATCATCAGTCCCGTAATCTAGAAGGTCGTTATTGCAGTTTGTCGAACCAGTTCCCGCCATACGTCTCAATTTATCGCCAGGGTATTAGTTTCAGCTATAGACCTGCCCGTCCACTCTTTTATATTGTCCTGCCACCGCTTTTGTGGTCTCCCTCTCTCACGCCTCCCAGGCATAGGGCCTAGCATGACGGTCTTGCACAGCCTCACCAATCGTAAAGCCGTAACTTTCTGTCTGTCTTAAAATATGTATGTCTGTAAAATTAGATGCTTGTAAAATGTTCTTAATAGCTCTCAGTATGTCTGTGTAACACTATGCTAAACTATATGTCTATCTAACACATTAACACTTCAGTTATCAAACTTTATGCTCAACTATATGGGTGTCTATCAAACTCTATTTCTACGGGCCGATGACGCAGTGAATGATCTAACAGCTTCCAGCAACACATAGCCGGATGCTTGTATTAGGTCAGCTAACTATAACTGACGATTACCCTATTCCGCCAAGTGGTTTGTCAAGAGCAGATATATATGGCGCCTGACTGACTGTAGGTCTAACTAGCTCTAGTGGTTGAGTCTATTAAGGTGGACTCGCACATCGGTTAAACAACCCTCTAAGAAAGTGTTGTATACAGGCTCTGTAGAGTCTTATAAGCCAGTATAAAGACGTTATGTAAGTTAAGTTATTCCGCCTCCAATTGCGGCCGTGGATACAGATTACACTCCAGAAGTTTGCCCTAGAGAAAATGGATCAACATGGAAAGGCAAACGTAGTCCAAAACAAAGCGTCCTAGAACGAGATGTGCTGTGCCGAAATGCACAATACGTCATTTTCAAAACGAACGAAGAAGAAGGAAATAAAAAAACGTAGAAGAAGACGAACTATATTTATCTGTCCATCTGACTAACAATGCAGTACTGAAAGGATAATCCATGTCCACATTTTTCAGTACGTACAAGGAAATAAGAATAGCCCTTGTAATCCGTTACTAGATCAATTGTCGCCATGGATAGACAACTAAGCCACGAGTGGGAACCAACAACCCATGCATTCGACACATACACTCAAGATATACATTCAACACATACACTCAAACACACAACTGAGACTCCGATCCGCCTTACCTGTTCTTTGATGTGTATTATGTACGTTTCCAACTGTTATCTTACTATGTGGGTTCCCATCTAATGTCTGTCTGTGTACATTGCTACATTATATTATGTTCATTATTCTACCTGTTTGTCTGTATGTTATAACAGCGTTGTAGTGGCTAAGTTGTTAGAGCATTGGTCTAGCATGTCCAAACTACAGGATTTGAATTTAGATTAAAGCTGCATTATTTATTGCTAGGTACGGCAAGGCAGAGCGAAAGGCAATTGGTCACATCACACTTCACAAAGTGTGAAACTTACGTAAGAAGTAAATTTGACCTAAGATCAGTTGCTCATTGTAAGCGAGGAGGACCACAGAATCAGGATAGATATAGTTTTTAAAGTCGACTTCTTGCGCTTCAAAGAAAATGTATGTCATAATGATTTTGGCAATCACCAACTGCACTCACTTGTCCTGAGCTACTTTGATCTGCGAGCATAACGTGCAAGTGGAGATGACTAGGAGGACAGCACAGGATGCCGATTGTGTTTCGTCTTCTAGTTTACCCCCTGGCACGATCTTGGAATGCATTCTTTTTTTTTCAGGCAACGTAAAACAGCCTGGCATTTCAATTTCATTTGCGAAGGGTTATTTTAAGTGCACATGGTGAACAATAGATCTTAAAAATGTAACGTCTGTCTCCGGTAGGACTAGGCAAACGTTCCCATGACTTTTGACATCAGTAGCATCTTTCGACTTGCTGGATTCCAAAACTTATTGTATCAGTCGTTTGTTTGCTCGTTACTTTAGATCCAAGCTTCTTACTTATTTCTCAGCTATATCTGCACCTCTAAACATATTTACATAGTGGAAACTGTGATCAGGGATAAAGTACTAGATAGGAAATTGAACTAGGTCTCACCATAGCAAGACATCGGATGCAACAGGCCCTAACATCGCTGGAAGAGTGGGCGAACTCATGGCTGATCAAAATAAACGAGGAGAAAACCACATGCACAATATTCTCGCTTTCAATAAAACCCCAAAATACCAAATTAAGTTTAAATGGCAAACTCCTGCAGCCAAACGACAGCCCAACCTATCTGGGAGTCACATTTGATCGGTGCATGACATGGACAAGTCAGATCGAGAGAAACCGAATGAGAGCCAGAGAAAGAATCGCAATAATGAGGAAACTTGCTGGCACAAGCTGGGGAGCAGACGAAGGCATACTAAAGAAACTGTACACTGGAAGAGTGAGACCAGTTCTCGAGTATGGCATTGCGGCATGGACAACAGCAGCGAAGGCGAACTTCGATAAAGTTAGCAAACTTCAAAACCAAGCCATGAGAGTTATAACAGGAGGCATGAAGTCAACGCCAATTGTAGAACTTGAAAACATTACAAAACTGCAATCCATGACCGATAGAAGAGACTGCAGAGCCCAGCTGCAGTCAGAGAAACTCCGAAGACTGACTGACCATCCAATGCACCAGAGACTAAACAATTTGGGAAATGGGAAACTAAAGCGGAGAAACTTGGCAGAAATAGCCAAAGCAAAGATGCACGAAGATCCCATAAACGCACTAACAACACCAAAACCCATCACTACTGTACGAAAACCTACCTGGAGGCAGGATTTATTCCCAGAGGTGGTAGAAAATGTACCAGGTATTGGAAACAAAAACTGCCAGACTGAAAAAGAAAGGAGAGATACTACCCTAAGCTTTATATCGAAAAGCTACCCGAGTATGGACTGGACCCATGCATACACCGACGGTTCTGTAACAAACACTACACAGAACGGAGGGGCAGGAGCATTCCTGAACCTACCAAATGGCAGACAAATAACACTGTCATTCGCTACTGGTAAGTACACAAGCAATTTCAGAGCGGAGGCAGAGGCACTGAGGGCGGCAGTGGAAGAAATGGTGACACACAAAGAAAATGAAAGCCATATAGGAATCGTGCCTCAAGGCCCTGTGTTCTCCTCGGGAGAAGGGCAGGCCGGCAGGCCAAATTGTCTCTAGTCCCAGTGAAATTCATCGCCGAGGTCGTTGGGATCCGTTCTGCAAAGAGCGCTGCCATCCCTCCTCGAGCGAGCCCGGTCGGTCAGTGGTCTGGTGCGTGTAGGAGGCCCCGTCAGGCGGTCCTAGGTCGACGGAGTGAGGGACGGGTGGAACAACCGTCCGTCCGTCCCGTCAGTCGGTCCCTGCGGCCGTCCCAGTGAGGCTTTTTACACACCCTTCCTCCGCCGACCGGTGTTTGCTGTACGTACGTCTCAGACAGATATCTGGTTGATCCTGCCAGTAGTCATATGCTTGTCTCAAAGATTAAGTTCATACTGTCTCACGGTGAAACCGCGAATGGCTCATTAAATCAGTCGAGGTTCCTTAGATGACACGATCCTACTTGGATAACTGTGGCAATTCTAGAGCTAATACATGCTTATCAAGCTCCGACCCTCGCGGAAAGAGCGCTTTTATTAGTTCAAAACCAATCGTCGTTTCCCCTCGCGGGGTTGTGGCGTCCCCACTGGTGACTCTGGATAACTTTGTGCTGATCGCATCGCCTCATGTGCCGACGACGCATCTTTCAAATGTCTGCCCTATCAAATGTCGATGGTACGTGACATGCCTACCATGTTTGTAACGGGTAACGGGGAATCAGGGTTCGATTCCAGAGAGGGAGCATGAGAAACGGCTACCACATCCAAGGAAAACAGCAGGCGCGCAACTTACCCACTCCCGGCACGGGGAGGTAGTGACGAAAATTAACAATACGGGACTCTTTCGAGGCCCCGTAATTGGAATGAGTACACTTTAAACCCTTTAACGAGGATCTATGGGAGGGCAAGTCTGGTGCCAGCAGCCGCGGTAATTCCAGCTCCAATAGCGTATATTAAAGTTGTTGCAGTTAAAAAGCTCGTAGTTGGATCTCAGGCGCAGGCGGGCGGTCCGGCTCGCGCCGGTTCACTGCCCGTTGTCTCCTGCCCTACCGTCTGCCGGCTCTCTCCCACGGGTGCTCTTCGCTGAGCGTCCTGGGTGGCCGGCGCGTTTACTTTGAAAAAATTAGAGTGTTCAAAGCAGGCCTCGACTGCCTGAATAATGGTGCATGGAATAATGGAATAAGACCTCGGTTCTATTTTGTTGGTTTTCGGAACTGGAGGTAATGATTAACAGGGACAAACGGGCGTATTGCAGCGTTAGAGGTGAAATTCTTGGATCGCCGCAAGACGAGCTACTGCGAAAGCATTTGTCAAGAATGTTTTCATTAAACAAGAACGAAAGTCAGAGGCGCGAAGACGATCAGATACCATCGTAGTTCTGACCATAAACGATGCCGACTAGCGATCCGCAGGAGTTGCTTCGATGACTCTGCGGGCAGCTTCCCGGAAACCAAAGTGTTTGGGTTCCGGGGGAAGTATGGTTGCAAAGCTGAAACTTAAAGGAATTGACGGAAGGGCACCACCAGGAGTGGAGCCTGCTGCTTAATTTGACTCAACAAGGCCAAACACTGACATGAGTGACATGCCGAGAGCACTTTCGTTAGGTCTAATATGGAACTGGTGCTGGATTTAGACACTCGAAAATCTGGGGCTACCGTCTAAATAACTTGATTGTCTCGCTAAAGGAATTGACGGAAGGGCACCACCAGGAGTGGAACCTGCGGCTAAATTTGACTGAACACGCCATCACTGTAGAACGACTGACAAAATGAAAGCACTACCGTTGGGTCTAATAATGAATGTACGCTGGTATTAGACTCACGGAAGACAAGTCAGCTCTCAAACACTCTAATGAAAGAACGCTACAGAAATCGTGTTTAACCCCGCAGAAACCGCAGATTTCAAATACCTGGTCATTGACAAACAAAAGCCCTCAATCAATTCGTCTGACCAAATAGTGAACGGTTGCTGGAAATAGACCATCTGAAGACAGGTCAGTTTTATCCTACTAATGACAGGGCGTTTGCTACGGAAAACCTGCTCATATCGAGAGGAGCCGCAGACACTTTGGTTCACGTACCAGGCTGATAAGCCAATGGCGCGAGGCTACCATGTGGGAGATTACTGCCGAACCCCTGTAAGCCGCAATCCCGCCCAAAATCTCAGCACCACTGCAATGGGAGGCCCCTACATGTTCGAGACCTGGGGCTCGCGCCCCAGCCCTATCCGGTAGAGCCGCAGAAAGAGGTCCCTGTCGTCCGCCGATCAAAGCGGGCGGGCAGCTGCTTTTACTCACCTAATACGGCGATGGGGTGCGAAACCACCAACATACGACTTAGTTCTTGGTCGGGGTGTCGAAAACAGTAGAGCAGCCAAATCACTGTGAACTGTTGAGTCTCAACCAATGACCATGAGATATGTACGCACACTAGGCGAACAACATCTCTGTGACATTACCAGGCTTGTCCCCTGGTTAAATGCACTTCTGCATCGATACCTACCTCTGTACGCTACCAGCCATATAGCTAGCTTGCTGGACGCAGAAGAGATGCAGACCAGCGGACATTGCACACCTACCCCACTGTGTCAACATCCCAGGTGGCGGGGAATGCTAGGCGTACCATCTCTGCATAGAAGCCAAGAAATTAAAGGGAGAAAGAGATAACCCCCTCACATGCAAATGCTACGTTTCTGGCAGAACGTGACGATCCTGGGGTACAGATACACTGGACTGCCTCTCTTCCGGGTAAACCAGTCACTATCATATATCATATCATCTCACATATCACCATCGCACCCTATAGACACGAGTAGTGAAGACTCGATAGTCTGGTAAGACAACTTCCATAAGAGAGACAACTCTGGTCATAAACAACTGCTGCCTTGCAGATAGGTTGGGGACAGCCAAAGGCTAAGGAGGGCATCCCTACAGAAACGCCTGTTGAAATCGGATGCACGGGGCCGCAAGCCTAACAAAACAGTGCAACGTAAATCGCAGCATGATGACAGTACAACCGATCAGAAAAACGCATGGCGCTCATCCTGCGGAGTCCGGCCTCACGCCTCGAAGGGGCCCACCCTTGACTACTGGTGGTCACCCACCCATGTGTCGTGGAGTCAAGGCACATGGCTATGGGGCAACTTTTATTGACCAAATACTCAAGACCGTCAAAATACTACAGTGGAATGCGGAGGGAGTCATTAACAAAAATCCTTCCCTAACACATCACCTGCATGAAGGTAAGATTGACGTGGCATGTATCCAGGAAACGCACCTCAATAAAAATCATAAATTCTCAATCAGAGGATACCAGACCTTTCGTCTCGATAGAGAAGGCCACAAACGAGTGGTCCTGATACTGACCAGAAACTGCATACCGAGTAGCGCGGTACCTGTCAGTCACACCGGGCAAGCAGAAATTGTAGGAGTTGACATAATGGCTCAAGAGACGAAGCTCCGCATTTTCAATCTGTACGGACCACCAAATAGAGACCTATCGCTCTCGAGTAGGGAGGTCAGAGACTCCAACTGCATAGTAGTTGGAGATTTCAACAGCCACTCGGAGAGATGGGGGTACTCTGACACAGACAGCAGAGGGGACGAAGTGGAAGATTGGGAGATAGATACAAATCTCTCCCTAATCAATAGGCCGGAGGATAGCCCTAGCTTCTATTTAAGAACATGGCATACCACCTCGACTCCAGATTTGGCCTTCTCCTCACACAACATACACCATAAAATAGGCCGCCAGGTGCTAAACCAACTGGCCGGTAGCGACCACAGGCCGATCAGGCTAGACATCGATTTGGAAGTAGGCCCACAGGAAACAAAACCGCTCCCACGTTGGAATTACAAACGAGCCGACTGGGACAGATTTGCAATCCTGACAGATGGGCTGTGTGAAACCATCAACACACGAAACACCAAAATGAAGCCCATGGTGGAAAGCCTAAGCAAGGCAATAATACAAGCCGCCACTGAAACCATCCCAAGAGGAGCTAGGAAAAACTATAAGCCCTACTGGAATGATGAGTTGCAGAAAGCGGAAGATGCAGTAACAAAATGCTAGGAACATGGCAGAGCGAGAACAATCCATGGAGGCAAACATCGCCCTCAAAGCTGCCGCGGCTGAATGCAAACACACTCTCAAGCAAACAGCAAGAGAAAGCTGGAAAAATAAAAGGAAAAGCCTAAACCTGGACAAAGACGGGAACAAGCTATGGAAGCTAGGGAGAGCCATGAACGACGAAGCCCCGTCAAACAAATTACCATCAAGCAGGTCGAAAACTTGCTCACAGGTAAGAAAGCCGCAAACACTTTTGTCGATCACTATGCCAGAGCAAATCACATCGAAGTCCCTGCAGAAAAGCATACAGACATTAGCGAAGAGCTAAAGGGGCACGACAACATCAATACGGCACCTGAAGAGCACATGATGGCCAAATTAAAAATGAGCGAAATGGAAGAGGCTATAAGAACATTAAAGAAAAGGAAATCTCCCGGAAAAGACGGGATAACAAACGAAATGCTGATGGGGCTGGGCCAAGCAGCGAAGAGGAAACTGCTATCGGTCCTGAACCAAAGCTGGAAAAGGGGAATTGTACCCCAGGCATGGAAAGACGCAATACTGGTACCAGTACCAAAAACAGGAAAGGACAAAACAGATCCAAATGGATACAGGCCCATCAGCCTACTGAGCTGCGTCGGCAAGCTGATGGAACGTATGATAAACACCAGACTGATGTGGCATCTGGAAGAAAAGCGAATACTAATTCCACAACAAGCCGGCTTTAGACAGCACAGATCCACTGAGGACCAGGTTATCCTCATAGCCCAGGAAATAGAAGATGCCTACCAGGCACAGAAACACACAGTAGCTGTTTGGTTGGATCTAGAAAAGGCATTTGACAAAGTCTGGAAAGACGGACTTAGAGTCAGGCTAAAAAGAAGTGATGTTTGTGGGAAAATGTACAAGTGGATCAACCACTACCTCAAACAAAGAACGGCCAGAGTCCAAGTACAAGGGCAGATGAGCAAAAAGGTGAAACTCGAGCAGGGAGTACCCCAAGGGGGAGTACTGTCACCTACACTCTTCCTGGTATATATAAACGATATTACAGAGAATATACCAAGGAGAGTCCATAGCTCAATGTTTGCAGACCATCTGGCTATGTGGACCTCTGAAAAGAATCTTACCATAGCAAGAAATCGGATGCAGCAGGCCCTAACATCGCTGGAAGAGTAGGCGAACTCATGGCTGGTCAAAATAAACGAGGAGAAAACCACATGCACAATATTCTCGCTCTCAATCAAACCCCAAAATACCAAATTAAGTCTAAATGGCAAATTCCTGCAGCCAAACGACAACCAAACCTATCTGGGAGTCACATTTGATCGTCGCATGACATGGAAAAGTCAGATCGAGAGAAACCGAATGAGAGCCAGAGAACTAAAGCGGAGAAACTTTGCAGAAATAGCCAAAGCAAAGATGCACGAAGATCCCATAAACGCACTAACACCAAAACCCATCACTACTGTTCGAAAACCTACCTGGAGGCAGCATATATTTCCAGAGGTGGTAGAAAAAAATATACCAGGTATTGGAAACAAAAACTGCCAGACTGAAAAAGAAAGGAGAGATACTACCCTAAGCTTCATATCAAAAAGCTACCCACGCATGGACTGGACCCATGCATACACCGACGGTTCTGTAACAAACACTACACAGAACGGAGGGGGAGGAGCATTCCTGAACCTACCAAATGGAAGACAAATATCACTGTCATTCGCTACTGGTTAGTACACAAGCAATTTCAGAGCGGAGGCAGAGGCACTGAGGGCGGCAGTGGAAGAAATTGTGACACACAATGAAAATGAAAGCCATATAGTCCTGCTTACAGATGCTCTCGCCGTAGTCACAGCGCTAAAAAGCCAGAAAAACACTGAGCTTAATGACTTAAGAGCAGCACTCTGCAAACTGTGCCAGCAGTCCGCACCAAAAAGGGTAGTGGTACAGTGGGTCCCATCACACTGCAACATCCAAGGCAACGAGGAGGCAGACAGACTGGCAAAAGAAGGTGCAAGACTACCACAAACAGATACTAGTATGACGTACGAAGAGTCAAAACGGCTTATCAAAGCCAGATACATGACCAAATTGGAAACCGAACATACTGGTTACACCAAAAACGATGCCTATTACCAGTTGAACCGAAGAGAGCAGGTCGTTGTCTTCAGACTTCGCACTGGCCACAATAGACTGAGGTACCACCTATTCAACAAATTGAAGATAGGGTGTACCGACGAATGCCCGTGCGGTACTGGTAAAATGACCGCTGAACATCTGCTGCAAAACTGCCCGACATACGAGGATCAGAGAGAGCAGATGCGGCCATCACCAGTGGAACTGCAAGACAAGCTCTATGGCAGCGGCGACAGCCTCAGGATGACCGCCGCTTTTTTCGAAAAAATAATGGTTACTGTCTGACTGCGTACGCAGAAGAAGAAGAAGACCCGTATTTTTATTGCTGACTTCACACTAGAGGTGATGTGAAAGCGACAATGTTTAAAACGATGTGGGAGAACGGCGAAAACCTGAAACGCACAGTCGCCTTGGCGAACCTCACAGAGCTAGAAGCATAGCATCCATTGATCTAATAATAATAATAATAATAAGAAGAAGAAGAAGAAGAAGAAGAAAGGAAAAGAAAAAAGGTAATATATGTTAGACCCGTATTTTCGTGAATAATGGCACACTAAGGCTGATGTGAAAAACATCACAATAGCCGCCTTTACTTTCTTAGATTAGTCTGGTAACCAATTGTTGATTCTGAGTCGACCCCATGACCTTTTTACGATCAGAGAACTTTAGCGTCAACTGGATACTGAACCTCAATCTCTGTGCTGGGTAGCTAGTCCACTAACGAATACTTGACCTCAGCTTCTAGCACTACAATGAAGGAATAATTATTTAAGAACAAACAACAATGACATGAATGAATTTCTCCTTACCCCCTTCAACAGGCTGTGTCTGTCATTTGTTATCTTCTACCCTTCCATGGACACGCCAATTTTCTCTTTCATTCCTGTCACTGATATCTCCTACCTTCCCCCCCCCCCCTCCCCTCTCCTCCCCTCCTGACTTTAATTATCTATTGAAACTAGAGTCCTTCCGTGCTTCTCTCTTCTTCAATATCGACCGATAGCCAACTCTCAGCAATATTGTTCATGCCCCCTCGCCAAGACTTAGCGATAAAGCCACCCTGCTTGCAGCTCGGCCGTGTTCGTTTTGCTTTGTTTTTGCTGAAATTCCATTAAAAAGGAAGCTGTGACTTTCATTCTCTTGTAAGGATATGCTAATTTATTTGTTTTCCAGCAGGGATTTTTGTTTGTTGTCATCGCCAGCTTTGGTGAGATAATCTTTGTCAGTTTAATGCTTCCGTTTTTCTCGCCGGTGCAATCCAAAGGTTATGTTGCGTGTGTATGTCATTCTGTTTCCAGGGCTGATAGCAAAAGTGTGAATAGATAGAGAGGCAGAAAACGAATTTGTAGACAGAGCACAAGAGCGAGATAGAAGCAGTCGTTTAACTACATACAGAGACAGACGGGCGTATCACTGCAAATCGGAAGAAAGAAGCCCAAATATATAGAACAGTCAATGTATTGATTAGAAAGAGACAAATATAGCATCATGTACATGGAGAGGCAGCACGAAGACCAGATACATAAAACAAAAATACGAAATAGAGGGGTTGTCAAAAATATGGATAGAGAAGCAGATATACTACTATATAGATTGATCGAAAACAGAATGGTATATATACATATATATATATATATATAGAGAGAGAGAAGGGGGGGGGGGTGCCAGAATGCTTCATAGATATAGAGTAAGACATAAACTATACATTTTTAAAGGAATACAGAATTCTAGAATATGTAAAGGAAACAATCATTGTAGATAATAAATAAAGATGAAGACATAATGCTAGATAGATATAGTGAAAGACAGAATGTTAGATAGACATAAAGGAAGACAGAATGCTAGATAGATATAGAGGAAGACAGAATCCTAGATCGATATAGAAGAAAACGTAATTGTAGATAGATAAATAATGAAAGCAGAATGCTAGATACAGAGAAAGACATACAACGGTCAGATAGCATATGTAGACTTATTCTGATTGACAGAGAGAATGACAGAGAGAATGCTTTGTAAAAAAAGAGGCATACATAGGATTGATAGAGTGAAAGATATAATAGATAGATAGAGTGGCAGAATAAGTACTAGATGGATAGAGAGAAAGGTAGAATGCTGAACTGGTATGGCAACATGCAGAAAATTCGATAGATAGAGAGACGGAGCGAATATTGGATAGGTGAAGAGGCAGATAGAGTGGTGAAAATATAAAACTGCAGAAATAATCCAACATACAGGTATCGGTATAATAGTTGGTAGATAAATATGTTACTAAATATATACCGTGTGAGATACTGCATAGATATAGAGGGCATTTGTAATGTTGGATAAATAGATGGACATATGTAATATTAGATAAATAGAGGGACAGGTGTAATACTGGTTAAATAGAGGGAAAGGTGCAATACTGGATAAATAGAGGGGCATATGTAATATTGGATAAATAGACGGACAGGTGTAATACTGGATAAATAGAGGGACATGTGTAATACTGGATAAATAGAGGGGCATATACAGTACTAGATAAATAGAAGTACAGCTGCAGTACTGGATAAATAGAGAGAAAGGTCCAATACTCGATAAATAGAGGGACATGTGTAATACTGGATAAATAGAGGGTCAGGTGTAATAGTGGATATATAGAGTGACAGGTGTAATACTGGATAAATCGAGGGACAGGTGTAATACTGGATAAAGGGAGAGACAGGTGTAATACTGGATAAATATATGGACAGATACAGTACTGGATAATTATAGCTACATTATATCATATCGAAAAATATGCACAACACGATGAATAGATGGACACATACAACACTGTATAAATAGATGGACATACACAGTTCTGAATAGAGATGCAGACACAACATTGCATATAAATAGAGGGGCAGATACAATACTTGAAAGATCAAAGGTAAGATGCATTACTGGATAAATAGAGAGAAATATGCAATACTGGATAAATAGAGAGAAATATGCAATACTGGAAAGCTTAATTGACAAATACAATAATGGAGATAAACATTTCGGTACTGGGTTGCAAATAAAAGACTAATGATATTGCAAAAGACAGAAACAGACTTAATATCTTAAAATAAAAACAGACAAACTGCTAGACATAGAGAAGCTGGCATTGGATTAATACATATATCGAACTTCGTACTTGCGGAAATGAAGTGGAGCAATATGAACTTCGGTGGTTTCACCATGTCTGAATAATGAAAGATGGTTGGCTCCCACGGCAGCCCTACGAAGCAAATAATAAAGAATCCAATCACCGAAGAAATCTCAAAGTCCGCTAAGACAACAACATCAGTAATTCTTTAAGAGACACTAGAACGGAACCATTCCAACATAAAGACATCAGATAGAACGGTCTGACATTTTTTATGACAAAACTCTACACCAAAGGTAGAAGCGGAGCGACTCAATAAGTAGTATCGTTTTATATATATATATATATATATCATCATTATTGGCAATTTTCATCTTGTCAGATAGTAGTAATTGAGCTTTTACCACAAAGCCCGGGCAGAAGTATAGAGACCATGTGTTGCTCAAGAAGTATGGTCCCCTCTCTCAGTCTGCCCTGTTTGCTCCAAAGAAAAGGCAAGCTGCAGAAGCTGCAGGATCAGCAGAGCAATTCTGAAATTGTTCGCCTGTCGGGGCTTGATTCCTAGACCAGCCGCCAACCAAGGTTAAGAGCCCGGTCTGCCCTGCCACACCAGAGCTGAGGTTGCCTTTCCTGGCTCTAGAATAAAGCATTGCATTCTCTTGCGTGTGCTCATTCTTACATCGTCGGTAGCCAGGTAGATCCTGGCTAACTTTCAGTTTTCAGAAAACAGGTTGTACAGCCATATCTGACAAAATCCGACAAGATTCGCAAGTATCTTATCTGGAAGGCTACAGATGGTTTGAAATCAGTTTCCCTCTTCTATGTATATGCGTATATATATATATATATATATATATATATATATATATATATATATATATATATATATATATATATATATATATATATATTTATATAAAATCTGATTTCTTTCTTAATCGCTCCTCTTATACCGTTGGTGGTGGGGTGTTTAAAAGACTTTTTCTTTCTTACATGTACTTGAAACCGATTGTACAAACAAACAGGTGATTTGATGTTGTGTCCCTACGTTACACCTTTTCCTATTTTGTTTTATGCAGGTCTCAATTCGTTAATAATCTTTTTCTTCATAATTTGTGCACGAACGGTACATTCACAGCCTGCTGTTTTCGATTCTACACTGCAAGGGTTCTTTTACACCTACAGGTTGTAAACAGGTCCTCCGAAGTTATTGTCCTATCAGTAGGACTAGGCCCAGATGTCACTTCCTTTGAGAACAGCGCAAGCACGAAACTTACTGAATTCGAAATGAGCCGTTCATTCGTCCCTTGAAGAAGAGATCACTTTGTGTCCGCTCTAGTTTTATGTATACATTATGTATCTCAAAATATGAATAATAACCTGAAACCTGAAATAACAAGACGTCGCCGCCTGGGTTGGGCAGCCTTGTCGCCTATTAACACTGTTCTGGACGGTTGTCATGACCAAAACCTACGAGCCTCTCTCTTGAATTCCACTGAACTCCCTGCGATGTGCTACAGTGACGAGACGTGGATGCTAAAAAAAATCACAAGATGACAAATTTAGAGCGACCCACGCCTTCATAGAAAGACGCTTGTTCGGAATCACTGTCCGGAACCAACGCTTGCAAGGTTTCCACAATTCTGACATAAGACGATTATCCCTGGTGAAGGATGTGGTAAACCATGCAGATGAAGCAAAATATAGAAAGGCAGGTCACATTTTGCAACGAAGTGATGGTCGATAGAGCACAGCGACAGCAGTCTGGTAAGAAGACACTACGGGGAAGACCTCCAATGCGTTGTTCAGACTCCCTAGTTATACACTGGAACATCCGAGATGTCTCTAGAGGAGCACTTACCACGCACTGAACTTCCGTTGCCCAAAACAGGGTCTGCTAGAGACAAAGTTGGGACTCGCAGGTGCGCTGTGGAACGGGTCATCAAGATCAAGATTTCTATCAGAGTTCGTGTTCATGTTGTGACTTTGTGTCGTAGCTTTCAGCAAGGTTGTGATATCTACGCGTTTCGGTCTGACAAATCTTATTTCAATTTGATTGTTTTTAAATTCAGGAATTGCATTCCGACTACGTTTCCCATTGGCTTATCCATAATAAACTATTGCAGCCTGTGTTCAGGACTGCAACTTGGAAGCGGGATAGGTTGCTTTCAGGCCTTTCGCCCTGTGGCATGTTCCATCTTATATATATCATCATCATTAACATGAAACACGTATTGTGAAGAACGTCGATCTCATCACAGCCACACTGTACGGTGTTTGATCTTTAGCCAGTTCTCCAGCCTATGTCGCCGTCTCTTCTGAACATCTCGAAATTTCTGTGCCCATCTTCTCTTCGGTCTGTCTCTGCCTCGTTTCCGGTTACAATATCTTCCGGTACCTATATTGTTTTTTCCAAACTATTATGTTGTTTGATTTGGCCAACGTATTTTAATTTCCTGAACGTAATGTTGTTTATCAGTCAATTTTGATCTTTACTGTGCTTATTTGAGGGCGTCTGTGTTTACCTACTTCGCTGTCCATGGTATTTATGCAACATCTTAACTGAAATCTTTGATTTTCTTCTTTAGTGTCTACGTGATGATACATGCATTTTCCCATAAGAAAGATGATTTCCTACGAATTTGTGTTTGTTTTTTTGTTCATGTTCTGCAATATGTTTCATATGGCATTTACCATTTTCATTGACATAGCCGCTCTTTTTCAGATTCATTTTCAAGTCTCCGCTTTGATTTATTGTGGGGCCAGGATATTTGAACGTGTGAAATGTTGATAGGGCAGATAAACAGAGGATGAACCACGGATATCACTCTCTTCTATAGAACAATCACTATACCGATTCAACGTGGCGTCCTTCTTCTTCTTCTTCTGCGTACACAGTCAGACAGTAACCATTATTTTTTCGAAAAAAGCAGCGGTCATCCTGAGACTCTCGCCACTACCATACAGCTTGTCTTGCAGTTCCACTGGCAATGGCCACATCTGCTCTCTCTGATCCTCGTATGTCGGGCAGTTCTGCAGCAGATGTTCAGTGGTCATTTTACCAGTACCGCACGGGCATTCGTCGGTACACCCTATCTTCAGTTTGTTGAATAGGTGGTACCTCAGTCTGTTGTGGCCAGTGCGAAGTCTGAAGACAACGACCTGCTCTCTTCGGTTCAACTGGTAATAGGCATCGTTTTTGGTGTAACCAGTATGTTCGGTTTCCCATTTGGACATGTATCTGGCTTTGATAAGCCGTTTTGACTCTTCGTACGTCATACTGGTATCTGTTTGTGGTAGTCTTGCACCTTCTTTTGCCAGTCTATCGGCCTCCTCGTTTCCTTGGATGTTGCAGCGTGACGGAACCCACTGTATCACCACCCTTTTTGGTGCGGACTGCTGGCACAGTTTGCAGAGTGCTGCTCTTAAGTCATTAAGCTCAGTGTTCTTCTGGCTTTTTAGCGCTGTGACTACTTCGAGAGCATCTGTCAGCGTGACTATATGGCTCTCATTTTCACTGTGTGTTGCCATTTCTTCCACTGCCGCCCTCAGTGCCTCTGCCTCTGCTCTGAAATTGCTTGTGTACTTACCAGTAGCGAATGACAGTGTTATATTTGTGCCATTTGGTAGGTTCAGGAATGCTCCTGCCCCTCCGTTCTGTGTAGTGTTTGTTACAGAACCGTCGGTGTATGCATGGGTCCAGTCCATGCTTGGGTAGCTTTTCGTTATGAAGCTTAGGGTAGTGTCTCTCCTTTCTTTCTCACTCTGGCAGTTTTTGTTTGCAATACCTGGTATATTTTCTACCACCTCTGGAAATATATCCTGCCTCCAAGTAGGTTTTCGTACAGTAGTGATGGGTTTTGGTGTTGTTAGTGCGTTTGTGGGATCTTCGTGCATCTTTGCTTTGGCTATTTCTGCAAAGTTTCTCCGCTTCAGTTTCCCATTTCCCAGATTGTTTAGTCTCTGGTACATTGGATGGTCCGTCAGTCTTCGGAGTTTCTCTGACTGCAGCTGGGCTCTGCAGTCTCTTCTATCGGTCATGGATTGCAGTCTTGTAATCTTTTCAAGTTCTACAATTGGCGTTGACTTCATGCCACCTGTTATGATTCTCATGGCTTGGTTTTGAAGTTTGTTAACTTTATCGAAGTTCGCCTTCGCTGCTGTTGTCCATGCCGCAATGCCATACTCGAGAACTGGTCTCACTCTTCCAGTGTACAGTTTCTTTAGTATGCTTTCGTCTGCTCCCCAGCTTGTGCCAGCAAGTTTCCTCATGATCGCCATTCTTTCTCTGGCTTTCATTCGGTTTCTCTCAATCTGACTTTTCCATGTCATGCGCCGATCAAATGTGACTCCCAGATAGGTTGGGTTGTCGTTTGGCTGCAGGATTTTGCCGTTTATGCTTAATTTGGTACTTTGGGGTTTTAATGAGAGCGAGAATATTGTGCACGTGGTTTTCTCCTCGTTTATTTTTACCAGCCATGAGTTCGCCCACTCTTCCAGCGATGTTAGGGCCGTTTGCATCCGGTTTCTTGCTATGGTGAGATTCTTTTCAGAGGTCCACATAGCCAGATCGTCTGCAAACATTGAGCTATGGACTCTTCTTGGTATATTCTCTGTAATATCGTTTATATATACCAGAAAGAGTGTGGGTGACAGTACTCCCCCTTGGGGTACTCCCTGCTCGAGTGTCACCTTTTTGCTCATCTGCCCTTGTACTTGGACTCTGGCCGTTCTTTGTTTGAGGTAGTGGTTGATCCACTTGTACATCTTCCCACAGACATCACTTCTTCTCAGCTTGACTCTAAGTCCGTCCTTCCAGACTTTGTCAAATGCCTTTTCCAGATCCACCCAGACAGCTACTGTGTGCTTCTGTGCCTGGTAGGCATCTTCTATCTCCTGGGCTATGAGGATGACCTGGTCCTCAGTGGATCTGTGCTGTCTAAAGCCGGCTTGCTGTGGAATTAGAATTCGTTTTTCTTCCAGATGCCACATCAGTCTGGTGTTTATCATCCGTTCCATCAGCTTGCCGACACAGCTCAGTAGGCTTATGGGCCTGTATCCATTCGGATCTGTTTTATCCTTTCCTGTTTTTGGTACTGGTACCAGTATTGCATCCTTCCATGCCTGGGGTACAATACCCCTTTTCCAGCTTTGGTTCAGGACTGATAGTAGTTTTTTCTTCGCTGTTTGGCCCAGCCCCATCAGCATTTCGTTTGTTATCCCGTCTTTTCCGGGAGATTTCCTTTTCTTTAGTGTTCTCATAGCCTCTTCCATTTCACGCATGGTTAGTTTGGCCATCATGTGCTCTTCAGGAGCCGTATTTATGTTTTCGTGTCGCTTTAGCTCTTCGCTAATGTCTGTATGCTTATCTGCAGGGACCTCGATGTGGTTTGCTCTGGCATAGTGATCGACAAAGGCGTTTGCGGCTTTCTTACCTGTGATCAAGTTCTCGCCCTGCTTGATAGTAATTTGTTTATTTGACGGGGTTTCGTCGTTCATGGCTCTGACTAGCTTCCATAGCTTGTTCCCTTCTTTGTCCAGGTTTAAACTTTCCGTTTTGTTTTTCCAACTTTCTCTTGCTGTTTGCTTGAGAGTGTGTTTGTACTTCGCCGTGGCGGCTTTGAGGGCGATGTTCGCCTCCATGGATTTTTCACGTTCTGCCACAACGTGGCGTCCGACAGAGTGATAATGTCTCACCAAGGCTCGTCACAGCGGCCATGGAGGAGGTCTATAAAAACCTTGACTGGGGGAGATAAAGGCATAAACCTTTAATTTTTGTTTAAAAGAGGCAAAAAATGGACGGAGAAATGTTTACTCATTTCAGGTGCGCTGATGACAAAGTCATTCTCAGCCATATCTTCAAAGAAGCGGTGAAAAGCCTGAGTGAGCTGAGAAGGACAAACGATGCAGTTGCCCTACAAATAAATAGAAAGAAAACACAGTCCATGCTCAAGAGAGTTCAGCGCAAAAAAGAGAAATCCACCTTGAAGACAATCCCGTCCAAAATATACATTTGAACATCTACTTTGGTCAAGAGATAACAAATTATCATTCAATAAACCAGGTGATCTCGCGAAGAATTGCAGCGTGCTCGCTCAGCTACAACTGTATGAAATCTATATTGCAACAAATGCTCAACGACAGCGCTACAGCTCACGGTTTCAACAGTTTGGTTAATGCAGCCATGGTGTATGATTGCGACGTATGGAATCTACGGAATTATGATGCAGATAAGACTTGACGTTGGTCAATGAGCGATGGAGCAAAACACATTGAAGATCTACCCTCAAGGCCACATGGGCGTAGAACATCGTTCACTTACATCATAGATGCCAAGTCCACACAAGCTGGCTCTGTAGACTTTTCTAAAATACAATGGCAGGATAGGGTACCGGACGTCAAGATCCTCATAAAGGCCAACATTCTGAGCATCCACCCACTATTGCAGGAGATCGGTATTAGGAGAGCCGGCCACATCGTGACAAGCAAGAAAACCGCACCCCAAGGCGCTAATATATGGGGAGCTGAAAGAGGGCCTATGCCTAATCGGTGGCCAAAAGGAGCGCTTCAAAGTCTCCCTCAAAACATCTTCAACATCGATGCAAACTCATGTGAATGTCTCGCGCAGAAACGAAAGGCATGGCGTAGAGCCACCATCAGAGGTGCTTCCATTGCTTAGGAGCGCTACGAAGCAGAGAAAAAACGCACTTTGCTAAAAGACAAGACAACTGACACTCACATGTCCAATGCTGACCTGATGTGGAAGGGGATTCCGTGCCAGAATCGGACTACACATCCACCTCCGAACTCAACACAACATATCTGACTGCTGTTCTTATTATCGCTTGGAATGGACATCTATTATTTGATACCTCGATTTTACGTAAATACAGATGGGCCAGTCACGTGTTCGCATGCGGATAACAGATGGGTACGCAGATTGAGGTCCTTTGTGGCCTTACAACTTTACACGTCCTCGCGTACGAACGAGGTTGAGGTGAAGACGTGGCACGAACAAGGCCCTGGGTTCAACATGGTAAACGAAGGTAACAGAGCGAAATGAGTTTAATCAAAATTGGCTACCTGGCATCAGATAAAAGTGTCTGATTGAATACCCGGATTACGAGATATTTGTTCTCTTTCAAGATTTCAAGATTTAAAGTTATTGTTTTACTGTTAGTGCATCGTTATTACCTTTCTTAGGAAGTAGGAAATAAAGATATCTTTCCTTACTGTTCGAGATCGTCTAGCATCTGCATGATCAATGCTGACACTGACTTCCCCTACAATTTTTGCTTGAATTCAATTGGTACATCATAGCATACTTGGGATTTTTTCTTCTTTAAGCCAAGGACGGACTTCATCTAATGTTGGTTCTTCCTTTTTTTCCTTTTTGTATGTATTGAGTTAGGGCTTTTACCTTTGTTTTCGTATAGTTTCTGCAGCATAGGTTTGATCTCTCAATGAAATTCTTGCTCTGTGTCAGTGCGTTACCATTTTTATAGTTGGATACATGTATTGATGGTTTTATTTCGTCAGTTGGATCCCACTTAGCAAACACCTGTTCAAAATCCAACCACAGCACACTCCGGGATGCCAGTTATGTACACACCCAAACGGAACAGTCAATCATCGTCTCCTTGAGGTCTCGGTCTTCAACAATGTTAGAAAAATGATTCGTCATCCGAGGCCCAGACACATAGAACACATTGTATAACACTAGACAACAACTGACAAACACATGCAAATACCATGACATGGCATTGGGTCGAGGAGCGAGAGCCCGGTTGCAGGAGGAACAACAACAACAATTGTCCGTTCAGCGTTCTAATTTTTTTTTAGTGTATCTCCTTCTTTCCATAATCAATGTTGAACTGCTGTATTTTACTATATGTGTCCATTCTGTTTTGTTCCCTGTTCTTCCTAACCTCTCTTGATATTTATCTTGAGAAATTTCTGTATTTGGTGCTGTTTCGATCTGTTTCGGATTGTTTGTCTCTGCCTTCGATGAGTCTCTGTGTTTCATCAAATATAACTGTAATCCGTGTTTCATTGCCTCTGTTGTTTGTTATTTTCAACTGATTTAAGAATATCTTTTGCCTTTTCTGCCAGTATACCGGGCGACATGTTTTTTTATGCTCTGCCTATATCACCTAAAATCTATGCTGTATTCCTGTGATATAACGCTGACGTTACAGCGTATTGCTCTTGCGCTTTTCAACAATTGTTTATCTGATCTGGAAGTCGGCAACTAGTACATAGTGACCTGGTTCGCAGTCAGCACCAAGTAGCGTCTTCGTGAAAGACACACAAATCTCCATCTTCGAAGTGTTAGTATGTTGTCCTGTTTGTGCCTTTGCATCAGATGGAACATATAAAAGCGTCTAGTATTGTTTAAAAGCGTGCTTGCAATGGAGAGCTTATTTACTAGGCAGAATTTCATTACTTTTTCACACTTTCATTTTTTGTATCTGAAACCTAATTGTTCCATCACTCTTGCTTTGTTCATTCCGTCCTTATTTTTGCTTTGAAATATCTATAGATTAGCATAATCTTTCTTTTCTCTACTTGTTGTATTGTCTCTTTCAAATCATTATATAAATCATTATAGTTCTTCTTCCTTTGCTGCGTATAGGCTGGTATTGTTGTGAAGTTTCCTTAATGTATCTGTAATCTTACGATGTGAACAGCATCGTTGATCGGATTGTATTCAAGTAGTATTGTGCATCATCTTGTCGATACGAGGAAACCAAAACCGCTATATCGGTTACTTTCTCTCCCTGAGTATATGAACAATATGCTGATGATATTGTATTGATAGTCGAGAATGAAACCGACTTGCCGGAAATAAAAGCCATGGTAGCTCAGCAAAGTGAAAAGAAAGGCCTCAGTTTAAATAAAAATAAATAGGAAATGATGATAGTGACCAAGAAAACGAACTCTCGAAAATGCTGCACCAAAGCGAAGGGGACCGAATTGAGACAAGTTAACACGTTTAAATACCTGGGCATATACATAACATAAGATGGTAGATGCAGTTGCTAAATAAAATGCAGAATAGCCCAAGCAAAATTTGTCTTCCAAACCATAAAAAGAATATTGTGCAGCAAAACTTTGTCGCTGAAACGGAGAAAAAGAATCATTGGACGCTACGTGGAATCAGTACTGGCATTAGGCAGTGAATTGTGGATACTCGCTAAGCAATTGCTTAGATCGTTGGAAGCAACAGAGATGCAGTTTTACAGACGAATGCTGCGGATACCATAGACTGCAAAGAAGACTAATAATACTGTATTCTAGATGCTCAAACACAAAGACAACTTATTCCAAGATTCAGAACAGGACAGTCAACCTTTGTTGGGCATGAGAAGAGGCGGGTGTGATGTACGTCGTGACAACGGGAAATATATCAGAAAAGAAAGACAGAGGAAAGCCTAGAGAGTAGACGATGGACCGCCTGAGAGACAGAGGAAAGCCGAGAGAGAAGATGATGAACCGCATGAGAGACAGAGGAAAGCCGAGAGAGAAGATGATGAACCGCATGAGAGACAGAGGAAAGCCGAGAGAGTAGGCGATGGACCGCCTGAGAGACAGAGGAAAGCCGAGAGAGTAGACGATGGACCGCCTGAGAGACAGAGGAAAGCCGAGAGAGTAGACGATGGACCGCCTGAGAGACAGAGGAAAGCCGAGAGAGTAGACGATGGACCGCCTGAGAGACAGAGGAAAGCCGAGAGAGAAGATGATGGACCGCCTGAGAGACAAGGAAAGCCGACAGAGAAGATGATAGACCGCCTGAGAGACAAGGAAAGCCGACAGAGAAGATGATGGACGAGCTGAGAGACAGAGGAAAGCCGAGAGAGAAGATGATAGACCGCCTGAGAGACAAGGAAAGCCGACAGAGAAGATGATGGACGGGCTGAGAGACAGAGGAAAGCCGAGAGAGAAGATGATGGACGGGCTGAGAGACAGAGGAAAGCCGAGAGAGAAGATGATAGACCGCCTGAGAGACAAGGAAAGCCGACAGAGAAGATGATGGACGGGCTGAGAGACAGAGGAAAGCCGAGAGAGAAGATGATAGACCGCCTGAGAGACAAGGAAAGCCGACAGAGAAGATGATGGACGGGCTGAGAGACAGAGGAAAGCCGAGAGAGAAGATGATGAACGGGCTGAGAGAATGGCACTGGCGAGTATCAACAACAGAGTTGCTAAACAACACACGTGATAGGAATGGATGGAGATCCGTTATCGTAAACGTCAACTGGCACCTAATGATGATGCTAATTATATGAATCGTCCTTCCGTTTGGATGTTGAAATGTTTCTGCTCCGTCCATCTATGTTTCGAGCCATGCAGCACGCACGCTTTTGATATTTCTATTTCATTCTCAATCGCCGATCTGTCTTTATTGGTATAGGCTTCTATTGTTCCAATGTTCCGATCTATAGTATTTTGCTTGGTGCCAGGGTTTTCCCCGATGTACTACAGCCGTGCTTTTGGCCATCTCCGACATCGTTCTCATCCCTAATCGCTTATTGTATATGTCTGACATGAGGACCTGGCCATCAGATCTGTGTCGCTTCCTTTCTGGCTGTCATGATTACTTGAAAGTTAATTTACATACGTCTATTGACAGATAGAAAGACATCTTTAGTAAATAGTTAGATATAAAGAAAGATGGTTAAATAGATAGACAGACAGACAGACACAGATGGACACACAGACAGACAGATAGATGGATAGATTGGCAGACATACAGACAGGCAGGCAGATAGACAGACAGACAGACAGACAGACAGACCGACCGACACAAAGGCAGGCAGAAAGACAGATAAACAGACATAGAGACAAATTGAAGATAGAAAGACAGATAAAGAGACAGACAGACTAAAAAGAAATAAAACTGGAAAATGGAGAGCGAGAGAGAGAGAGAGAGAGAGTGAGATGATAGGGTGGAGGACATGAAAAGTGAGCTAAGAGTAAATGAGGTTACATATTAGACACTGCCGATAGCGGTAATGCTGGATGGAGGTGTTAGCTTGAACTAAGCGTGGTAACCGCTTCCAGCCTCTTATATCTTACAACCATTGTTCAAGACATCACTGTACGAGGTCCAATCATGTTTTTATAAATAATCTGCTAATGTAAAGGGTAGCACAGAATATAACAGTGTAACCTGCCAAGCAAGTAGATAGAGGCGAATATGGATTGTTGAACTTAACTTAACGTAACTTAACGTCTTTATACTGGTTTAGAAGACCCTGCAGAGTCTGTATACAACCAGTTTCATTTACATCACCTTGCTCTAAAAGCTATGCGCATCCAGTTTATTCTTAAATGCATTAACTGTCCCTGCCTCCACCACCTCCCCTGGCAATGAATTCCAAGCAGACACCACTCTCTGACTAAAAAAATATTTTCTAATATCTAACCTGGACCTCTCTTTAGTCAGCTTGTAGCTATGCCCTCGTGTTATTGTGGGTGGCTGTATTAAAACAAAATTGTTATAGTCTAATTTATACATTCCTCTGATCATCTTATAAACCTGTATCAAGTCACCACGAATTTTTCTCTCTTCGAGACACTGTAGGCCGGTTTTTCTGAGTCGTTCCTCATAACTGTAATTCTGGAATCCCACTATCATCTTTGTCGCTCATTTTTTGTATTCTTTCCAGCATGTTTATATCCCCTCTATGATAAGGTCTCCACACCTGTACACAGTACTCCAATCTAGGTCTAACTAATGCTTTATACAGTTTGACGACCAACTACTTTATCATGTATAAACAATAATATAATAATAAGATGAAGAACGTTCGTGTAGGTGTCAAAGGCCCGTTGCGTCGATCGACCGCTACCATGTTCAACTGTGCTGAGGCTGTGTTCATGCCTAGCGTGTCGACCGAAATCCCTACAGACTCCCCAGGTGGAGTCGAGTACTACGCTGCCTTGGGATGGAGGCCGCGAGGAGTGTATTAAACCAATGTTTCTTGTCAGGCTTTATGTGTCTGTCCTTTTCAAACTCCCTTTTTTTTCGTGTCCCGCCGCCAAGGCTTCTGATTGTGTCCACCTTTTGGTCATGTGACCCTTGTACTGAGAATACGAGGTTCGTAGAGGTATCGTGTAACCTCCGGTGGAGGGAGGGACAGGCAGGAGGAGGTCGGCTTCAATCCGACCATAAAGGTCCTTTAGTAGTTGTAACCTTAACTGAATTCTGGTGTTCAGTTAAGCAGAGCTTTGAACTCCATCAAAGACTGCTCTCTCACGGTTTAACTCAGGCATGAAATGCAGCCAAATGCAGCATAACAAAATGGATAAACGATCGAAGGCACATCAATTCCACATAATAAAGTCCCTATTACCACCTGGTGAAGGAGTTAGGAAATGTAATCAGAACAGGAACCGCCAAACATCGGAAAACGACACAAACACCAAAGCGAGTCGAAAGCGCAGCCGGTAAGGCGCAGCTATCTTACTTTTTTTAAATAAACTATAAGGCACTAGGACAACACAAGGGGACTACATACCCGTTGTAGAGGAAGAGCAAAGCGAAATTAGTGTTCAATTCGAATTCATACGGCTTTGTGTGTTGTTGCTGTTGCTGCTGAATACAAAGATGAGTACCTTTATTCTTTTAAAAAGGGCGTTAGGTGTCGGATTGTAGTAGCTTTCCTCACATCTCGAGCGTTCTGGTTAATGTGGACCCGAGTCATCCAGGCTGGTGAGCTATACTTGGCGTAATCTAACGGACGTTCAATTCCTTGGGATCACGTCTATCCGCCTCGTTAGCTGCGAAACAACTTTTTGTCCTCGATGTTCTGCATGGAACGGAGGTATGTTCATTTGACCCTGACTCGCATCGCCTGATCAGTATGTTGGGCCTGACCAGACGTGTTCTCCTCTCCCTGCTTTCTGCTTTATAAATCTAACCGCATTAAGTATAAATTAATTTCTGGGTTTACAGGAACGTACAGTGACTCGAAATACAAGCAGACAACATAAACAATGTTGAACTTGATAAATTAATACCATGCTTATAGGCCGTGTTCTGAAGCATGTGCGATGTTTTATGACTATATGAAGGTCAATCGGATCGATAAAAGTCTTTGAGCAAAGTAATAAATGATTCATAGCACTTAAACAACAACATAACTCAACTGTAGTGCTTTTTATAAGTTGTTTGAATACAAAGGTGAATCTTAATTGTTTGCGATTATGCTGTTGAAGGTGAGCTTGTGAAGTTTTCGCTGCGCGTCTATGTGCGCAGTGAAACTGAATGTGCAATGAAGTGGTGCGAAACATCGTTGAAGACCCCGTATTGAATATATTGATGAGGAGAGAATCAAGTGGATCGGCGACTTAATGAGAATGCAACCTGATCAGCTACCCCAGTGCGCCTGTCACGCATGTGAATCGGGTTTTCGCACCTGTGCCAGATCTAGAACTAGATGGATATAAGATTTTGCGGATATTCTAAATCGTCATAATTTATCTTATCTTTTTTTAATACTGGTTTAGAAGGCTCTACAGACTTCTGTATATAACCAGTTTATTTCACTCCATGGATACCGAAAATACGGTCAGCATCCTTATTCTTCTTCTTCTTCGTACGCAGTCAGACGTCAACTTGTATTTGTTCGAAGAAAGCAGCGGTCATCCTGAGGCTGTCGACACTGCTATAGAGCTTGTCTAGTGTTGCCACTGGTGATGGCCACATGTGCTTTCTCTGGTCCTCATACGTCGGGCAATTTTGCAGCAGATGTTCAGCGGTCATTTTCCCTGTGCCAGACGAGCATTCGTTAGAACCACCGATCTTCAATTTATTGAATCGGTCAGCATCAAATTTATGTTTGAATGCATTAACTGACTCTGCTTCCACTACATGTTGCGGCAATGCATTCCAAGAGTTCACCCCTCGCTGACTATTCCTAATACCTAATCTACATCTGTCTTTAAACAATTTGTAGCTGTGCCCTCTTGTTCTTGTCGCCTGTTGTACTTTGAAAAACTTGGTATAGTCTAATTTATCCTTTCCATTTATTAATTTATACACTTGTATTAAATCACCTCCAATTCTTCTTTGTTCTAGACACTGAAGACTTGTTTTTTTTTTAGTCTCTTCTCATAGCTGTAATTGTGAAACCTCACGATCATTTGTGTAGCTCTTCTTTGTACCGTTTCCAGCATGTTTATATCTACCATATTATATGGACTCCACACCTGAACACAGTACTCTAATTTAGGTCTTACTAATGATCTATATAATTTGACTATTCATTCCTTGCTCTAATGTGAAATGTTTCTTTTTATCATGCCTAACATGGCATTAGCGTTTTTCGCTACCACCTGGTCTCGCTCCCGGCCCTTTTCTGTATGATCTATTATAACTCCTAGGTTTTTTCCCTCTTTTATTGTTCTGATATTGTTCTCTTCCATCCTGTAATTATTTTCATTATTGGATCTTGCAATGTGGCAGACTGTATATCTTTCTACATTTAACTCCTTCTACCGGCTCTCAGACCATTTATGGATCGTATCTAAATCCGATCTCAATAGATCCATTTCTTCCGGAGAAGAGACCCTGCCGTATAAATTGTGTCATCCTCGAACTGTGCAATCATGGATCTGATATCAATATCCAAATCATTGATGTATATTAAGAACAAAATTTGTCCCAATACCGATCCTTGGGGCACACCACATTACATCACACCAGTCAGAGTATTCCTTATGTATACCCACTCTCTGACTTCTGCCCGTCAACAAATTTTCTATCCAATTGGCAACTTCATCACCTATTCTTTGTGATTTCAACTTTCGAAACAATCGGTGATAAAGTACTCTATCAAAGGCCTTTAAAAAATCCAGATAGACAATCCACCGGCTCTCCACGATCCAACATTGCGGTAACATCATTCATGAATTCTAATAGATTGGTTAAACACGATCTTCCTTTAGTAAACCCATGTTTTTTATTTTTATTAAACTGAACTCGTCCAAGTGCAGTATTATGTTGTCCTTGATATTAAACTGAACTTGTCCAAGTGCAGTATTATGTTGTCCTTGATATTAAACTGAACTTGTCCAAGTGCAGTATTATGTTGTCCTTGATAACGAGCTCTAGATAATTGTGCTGGGTATGGTCGTCAAACAATGGCCTATAATTAGCTGGATCTTTTTTTTTTTTTTTTTTTTTTTTTTTTTTTTTTTTTTTTTTTTCGTTCGCCTTATTTCTCTAATCCCCAAGGCGGTGTGCATTGCACTGCGTTTTTATTTTGCGCCTGTCGGCCCAGTGCATCCGACTTCAGCATGCATTTTCTGTAAGGGTCTGCTTCCTCCTGCATTTTCTAAGGGTTTGCTTCCCCGGGGTAACGGCCGGTGCTGAGATGGGGATCGAACCCAGCACCTTATGGTTGTGAGCCGTGTCACATAACCACTAGGCCACGCCGTCCCCAGCTTGATCTGATTGTATGCCCTTTTTGAAGAAGGGGATCACTCCTGCATCTTTTCAACCCTTGGAACAGTTCCCTTCTCTTACATATACTTGTGTGTGTATATATTGATCCCAACCCCAACCCCTACTTGACACCTGCCCCGACCCCAATCCCTGCCCCGACCCCAACTCCCTCCGACCCCTGTGCGACACCAATACCTGCCGCGATCACTGTGCGACCTCAACCTCTGCCTAGCCTCCCATTCCTTACCCATCCTTCAACTATTATTTTAAAAACATTACTCTTTTCACAAGATTTTATTGTTGTCCATGACCGTTTTCTGTCTGCGTGGACTTCTACTTCTTCTATTTTAACCAATTTCCACATAACCTAGAGACATTTGTTTTTGCGGCCGGTGTTGTAATTTGGGAGCGAACCCATCACCTTCGGATTGTGATCCGTGCCACAACTACTAGTATACCCCATACCCGCATCGTTGAGAAAACACTATGTTAAAATCGAGGCTCCGATAGCACAAACAGGTGAGCTGTGATACAATGAATTCATTGTTGTAATGTTGATACCGCTAGTATATATATATCATCATGTATCATGTCCTTTATAGAACGTCGCTCCTATCACAGTCTGAAAGAAACTCCTTCCATTGTCAAAACTCCAGCCTCCACCACAGTCATACACAGGCATAACATAGATATCTTGGTACCATCGTCTTCTTGGTATACCCCTGCCTCTATTGCCTAGCACCATACCTTTCATCACTGTTCTCTCAAGACCGTTGTGTCTCTTGATGTGACCAAATTACTTACATTTTCTGGCCGTAATAGAATTGATAAACCAGTTCTCCTGTATGCTCAATTCTTGCCGAATGTCTATATTTCTCTGTTTTTCCGTTCAGCGTATTCTCAGGATCTTTCTGTAACATTTTGACTCGAAGGATTCAATTCTTTATCTACAAGTTTTGGTAATCGTTCATGATCCGCATCCATATGCTGGCGATGGAAAAACTCAGGCTCTCAAGACTTTTACTTTTGTCGTCTTATTGGTGGTAATGTGTGTATATATATATATATATATATATATATATATATATATATATATATATATATATATATATATATATATATATATATATATATATATATATATATAATATTATTCATACTATATCTATCGGCCGGGTCCTTAACCTGGAAAGTAGCATGAAGCACAATTTTGCCAGACGCATGCGTGCTGGCTGAGCCGTCATCAATTTGATATACACGCCAACAGACGCCACAAAAGACCAAACTACAAGCAGACCTATTCGATTCAGTTGTCATACCAGCCCTGTGCTATGTAATTCAAACATGATCTCTCACAAAAAGCTAAGGAGAACCAGCAAAGAACATCAGATTACTCGCTAGAGGCGCCGTCTCGTCGGCCTATTACTTAGCCAATAGCAGCAGATGGCACGTTACAACACTGCCATGCCGGGAATGTGACCGGTCAAGGATTTCCTACAGCATGTGAACATCTTTACTCACCGCTAGACTGGTCTTATATTTAGAAGGAAAGAGGAAATTGTGAGTACAGTAACCACTCTTCGGTACCTGAGCGGCAAATTGAGACCTCACGAAGCACCACCTACACTCCCACACCCTAGGTAGCAAGATTCGCTCGACCTGCATAGAACTCGAGATCCTGAAACAAACAAGATAGCTGGACAATCCCTGCGCGAGACGGAATCGACTAGAACCTGAGTTAGGACCCGGACAAAATTTTTAACAAATACAGTACTGCTCGAGCCTAGCTCGCTAAGCAGAGAAATACAACTACCGACTAAGACCAACACGTACCAAAGCGCAGAGCTCCACAAGGACAACCCCTCTTGTAGATATACAGACCGGCTAAGAATAAGATCAATACTAAGATCGATGAGTAGATATCAGTATAAGTTATGGCTTCGGCTTCGTTCGTTCTCAATCTCCCGGTATCAAACCCTGAAAGGGCTTAAGTAACAGAATGTAGTCCAGAGAACAGAATGCGCTGTGTCGTAGTTTACAGCTTGACCGCGATAATTGCACCTTTCGGTCCAACACATCCGATTTCAGCGAGCATTTTTTGAGTACCGGGTTAGCATTGCCTCTTCTTTCCCTTCTCCTTAGCCAGTCTGTCGTGCTGCAGCCTGTTATCCAGGATCACCGCGTGGAGGTGTAGAAGGGTCTTGGCAGCTCTGGTTCGCTGGACCTGACGCTAGCAGTCAGCTACGGGTCGCTGACCACTGCAGCTCATGTGCTGCTCAGCATCTTGATCTTTAGTATACGTTATGATACCAGTCTCCCCGTATCGAGACAAATGCTCGAATCCCTTTAGGGGCCGAAGAATCAGTACAGTCGATAAGCTGAACACAGACAGTAGAGAGCCTTGATTCTATGTCCAGGGCCACACGCGTCTCTGAAGTAGTCGTCATTCTCAATACAACTTAGAATATCCGCAACATTTCCTATCCATCTAGTTCACGGTCTGCCACAATTGCGAAAACCTAATCGCCGTTTGTCAAATGCGCAAAGGTGTAGTTGCTCAGCATGCATTGTCATTAAGTACCTGAAACCACTTGATTTTCTCACCATCAATATACATGGAGTATGATCTTGCTTCAGCGACGTACCAAATTCACAATAAAAACAGGGGTGACGCTCTGAAAGTAATGCCTCCTATAGTATTACGCCTCACGACGTTAGAAGTTGACTTTGGTAGAATGAAGGTAAAGTCTGAACCCTACCGTCAATATTTGGAATGGATTGTGAAGCCCCCAAGCAAACACCAGAACATATTCTGCAAGAATGGTCTACCCATGCAGACCAAAGAGAGGCAGTCTGGTCTGGGAAGCGACCATGTTCGAAAAGCTGTGGGGGACCAGGGAAGACATGTGGGGGACCAGGAAAGACATGTGGGGGACCAGGGAAGACATGAATCGCACAGTCTCCTTCTGGAACCTCACCGGACTTGAAGCATAACATCAGTTTATCGATGAAGAAGAATACGAATTGATGTTCTATCCATGCACAGCTGTCCCACCACGCAAAAAGAAAACTCCACTCGATTAGCTCATCCACACAAATCGGAGGACTGTCTACCCAGCTGGATATTGGCTTCAATGCGTTGGAAACGGTTGTGGCTACGTTGGGATATCACAATGTTTGCGCCAGGTGGGTCCGACGAATGCTCACACAGGAACAGAACAAAAATCCCATGCAAATATGGCACAAACTCCTGATCCATTACGAGGATGAAGATGACAGTTTCCTGGATCGTATCATCAATGGTAATGACACCACTACGATCTTGAGTCAAAACGGCAGTCCATAGAGTGTCGAAATGTGAAATCTCCATCGAAGAAAAAGTTCAAGACGCTGCCCTCAGCAGATAAAGTGATGTGCACTGTCTTTTTGGATAGGAAATTGGTCATTCTTCGTGATTTCACTGGAACATGAACAATCCATCAATGTTGACCACTACATTACAACGCTGACTAAATTGAAGGCTCGAATTTTTAATTTAGGTCAGGCCCGAGAAAAAGACAACCTGTTTTCTGCAATACGATAACGCAAGGTCCCATACCAGTTTTACGAACGTTGGACAGTTTTTGCTGGACAGTCCTACCACACCCACAGTACAGTTCTGATTTGGCGTATTCAGACTTCTATTTGTTTGAACCATTGAAAGGTGAACGGCGTGGGTAACTTTTACGTAGCAGCGACGCTGTCACAACAGCTGTGAAACAGTGGTTCGACTCCGCTGGTACATATTTTTGTGTGCGATAAAATGTATTGACAGGAGTGGTGACTGTTGAAAAATATTTTTTTGAAGGTAAGACAATTGCCCTATCAAATGGTGTTATTGTCTGCTTTTTAACAGTTATGGTTCTCATGGAATAGGATGTCTGTTTGCGAATGCCCACAATGAGTAGGCTTACTCTTGTGCACGCTGAAAAGGACATTAAGTGGTGGGTTGCAGTAACTTTCCTCACTTCCCAAATGTGCTGTTAAAGGTGGATCGGTGTCATCCAGTCGGTTGTGTCATGCCTGACTTCATCTGCTTGTCGCTCACTACTACAGGGATAACGTTGATCGCTAACCTCGTTAGCAAGGCTGCCGTGAAAACAGCCGATTCTAGGGAGGACTTCGAGGACGCCAACGTGAAAGTCTTGGCCAATATATTTTACCTGATTGTGGCTAACATCTCTGATCAGCATGTTGTGCCTGACGAGACTTTAGTCTTCCTCTCCCATGGAATAAGATACTTTCTGAGAGCACCTCGTATAAGAGGATCAGACGGAAGAAAGAACCTTTGATTTAAACCAATTCTACAAATAGAAATGAGACATAATTATCATTAAAATATTATTATAAAATTAAACTTAGATAAGATCTTCCGACGACATACTTAAAAAGCAATGAACAAAAAACCAAGAATAAAGGCTTGCTAGTCGCTTTAAGATAGGAGCTTTTCTGGCTTTAATTTCTAAAACAAATGACGAATCTCAGCATACACCCTAATTTTTCATGCAATGTTTATTTATATACTTAGTCTGTCCAAATCCTCGGGGCGTTTTTGTACGTCTAGACAGCGAAAAAATCTTAATCAGCTTGAGTTTCCTTGATGATCATTCTGCAGACAATGTTGTTTATGGGATTGTTAGCAGCACATGTATATTAACACATACATTTGGTTCGAAACATAATGGTTTGTTCTCTAAGCACAAACGGTTCAATAAATAATGATTGTAACTGCTGATGTCAGGTCGGGTCATCCCGTAACCAGTAAGGTTGTTGGGGCACCCATGAAGACATCCTCACAACCCCACCCCACCCTTCTCTGTCAGCAGCCGCTGCATGTGTCTCTTTTGGTCGGAGATTGGTCAATTCGTTTATGTTGTCCTCCCACCTTATTTTTGGGCCGACCTCTTCGTCGTCTGCCATGCACCTTTCCGTGGAGGATCGTATTTGCAAGACCGTTTGATCTCGATATGTGACCTTACCAAGCGAGTTTCCTTCTTTTGACAGTTACCAAGAGGTCTTCTAAAGACCCTATTGCTATTCTAATTCTATCTCGTATCTCCTCATTTGTAACTCGATCTTTGTATGTGACGTTTATAAGGCTTCTGAAACATCTCATCTCCAAGGCCTAAATCCTTCGCTGAAGGTCAGCTACATTTACAAAATATATTTAATGTACTGAATGTTTCTGTTTGTTGCTGTTTTAATGCCGACAATGAGTAACTATACTCAACTTGTTTGTGCAACCTAAAAATTGTGTTAATTTGGCGGATTGCAGTAGCTACCTAAAAATTGTGTTAATTTGGCGGAGTGCAGTAGCTTTCCTAAAATCCCAAGCATATTGAAGAAGGCGGAGTGAAGTCTCCCATACTGTTGTGCTATTCTTGACTTCCTCAGCGTGTCACTCGCTACTGCGGTGTGTCATGTCGATACCCTACCTCGTTAGCCAGGATGCCTTGAAAACAGGAAGTTGAGGTTGGGATCTTGACCAATATATTTCTTCTGTCACTGGCTATCTTGTCCGATCAGTATGTTTTACCTGACCAGGCGTTAGTCTCCTCTCGCCATGTACTGAGGGAAAGTGTTTGCCCTTTTTTTTCTCCGTTTGCAAATAATAATAAGTTCTATTGTAAAGACTGGATCTGGTAGATGCTCCTTGTGTCCGACAATAGATGGACACGTATACCAACGTTTGTTTTAGTGGTCAATATGCATGTACAAGTCCACGGGGTCGCCCACCTCTGCGATGGCGAGATAGGCTAACGAAAGACTTACGCCCACATTGGTACAGCGTTGCAACAGATCGGAAGAGAAATATAATGTTGTTGGCTTCCTTGCACACGTGCCGTTTGTATCTGCCGGACTGACGCTGAGAATAATGTGCTTAGAGACTACCGTTGGGGAGGAAGTGTTCAAGACTTATTCGTACTATGCCATAGATTGGGTGACCAGTTCCCTTCTTCGCTACGTTTTTTTCCGTAAAACCGTAGGTCATGTTCCTATTTACAAATAGACCGCTGGTCGACTCAAGCGTGTAGGGAGCGGAAGTTGAACCCTGCACCTCTGCCTTGAAAAGCGAGTGCTCTACCATTACACTTAACATACGCTCTATGACTGTTTAGGTCAGCAGAATATTGAGTTGATAAAAATAAAGCTCTTCTCTCAACATAACATTCTAACCGGGTGACATATTTCTGCAAGTAATCAACGTTTTCTGCTAAATACTTTTCATATGAGAGCAGTTCTTCTTCTTCTTCTGTTTCTTCTTATTCTTCTTCTTCTTCTTCTTCTTCTTCTTCTTCTTCTTCTTCTTCTTCTTCTTCTTCTGCTTCTTCTTCTTCTTCTGCTTCTTCTTCTTCTTCTTCTGCTTCTTCTTCTTCTTCTGCTTCGTCTTCTTCTTCTTCTTCTTCTTCTGCTTCTTCTTCCTCTTCTTCTTCTTCTTCTTCTTCTTCTTCTTCTTCGTCTTCGGTGTTCGTCCGGAAAAATACGAGAGGTGATCAGAAAGTAATGCACCACATCGTTTTTCTCAAGAGTTGTTTATTCCAAGGGCATGACATTTCTACACAATTTGCATGTATATGTCATGTAAGTATATGTATTATTCAACATTATCCCCATCAACGTGAACAGCTTTATGCCAGCGCGAAACAAGTGCATGTATTTCGAGCGCGTACCAGATTGTGTCTTGATCAAGTATCCATTTCTCGGTTGCATGAATCCTTTCTTCTTCATCTTCAATCGTGTCCCACGGAGTGCATCTTTGACTAGACCAAACAGATGAAAATCGGTGCCAAATCGGGACTATAGGGTCTATGGGGTAGTACAGTCCAACCCAATTTGGTGATTGCTTCCCATGTTGCCAGACTTGTGTGAGGGCGCGCATTGTCTTGAAGGAGAAGCAGGTCTGCTGGATTCTTATGCGGCCGAACTCTGCGGAAATGTCGATTAGGTTTTATCAATGTCTTGATGAATGCTTGCGAATTGATTGTCTCTTCTCTTGGCGTTACATCCCCAAGAATTACACTTTCAATATCCAAAAAGACAGTGATCGTGACTTTTCCAGCTGAAGGAGTTGTCTGGAATATTTGTTCACGTTGTGATTGTGGGTGATGCCACTCCTCAGACTGTCTTTTTGTCTCAGTTTCAAAATGATGTCCGCAGGTTTTACCACATGTAACGATATTAGCCAAAAAGTTTTCTACATCAGCATTGAAACGTTCCCACAATTCAGAAGAAATTGTTTTCCTTTGCAATCCGTGGTCATTTTTAAGAATTTGTGGAGCCCATCTTGAAAAAAACCTTAGAAAATCCGAGTTTGTATAACTGCATGTTTACTATCACTTTTGATTGACAGCTGTAAGGCCAGTTGTTGAGTAGTGATTCGCCTATCAGTAAGAATAATGACCTCAGCGCATTTCAATATTTCTGCGTTTGTGGCTGTGACAGGACATCTACTTCGCGGTGGATCAAGCAGCTCCGTATCTTCACTTCCTGATTCATTGATTCTCTTAACCCAGCGACTAACTGTACGCATGTCGACTACAAAATTTCCGTACACGTGACATTGACGCTTGTGAATGTTCACAACCGTTTCCTTCTCTGTAACAAGAATTATATAACAATTCGCAGCTTATAACGTAAGTTGCTAACATGCTACATTTCAACCTTTTACTGAAGACGGATTATTTGGCCAATTGCGATGAAATTTGGTGTTTACAATTAGCACATATCATATTTGAAGTGTGCACAATTGCATGCTTCTTTTTGTATTATTAGCTGAGGATAACGATGTGGTACTTTGCTTTCTGAGCGCATTTAGTACGTTGTGTATTAGTTTACAATTTCGCTTCGATATCTGCGCCCGTTGGTCCGACACATCCGATTTCAGAGTTTTTTTTTGAAGATCTGGTTTGCCTTCCCACTGTGATCCGTATTCTCTTAGCCAGACTGCACTAGTACAGCCCGTTTTCAGGCCCGACGTTTGGAGACGGAATAGGATATTGATCAGATCTGTTTCATTGACATTGATGCAAACAGCCAGCTATGAGTCGTTTGTAGCTATCTGCTAATCTACTGTATTTCATCTTCGACACCAAACGTGCAGTGAATCCTGCTATAAAATTGTCTAACCAAACATGAGACACTCTTTCTGATGTAAGTCGCGTTCGGTGTGTCGTATGTGTCATTATTGTTATATAAGTTAGTATGAGGGAGTTGCGTCAACGTGCGACTATGAACTCCTACGCCTAACTCCACCACTTCTTCGCAAGAGTTACGTTTTCGTCTTTTAGTTTCTTCTTGTCTCTTTTGCACGCACTCTTGGAATATGTTGTTGTTGCTGTTGTTGTTGTGAGTGACCACAATGACTAGGTTTACTCTCTTGTGCACCCTGAAAAGGGAGTAAGTGGCGGATTGAGGTAGCTTTCCCCACATCCCGAGCGTGGAAACGAAATTGGACCGGGGTCTTCCTGCCGGTTGTGCAATGGTTGGCTTCATCTGTGTATCTCACTATTACAGCGATCACGTCGTTCCCCCACCGTGTTAGCCAGGCTGCCAAGAAAAACAGCCCGTTTCCAGGAAGAACTTTGTGTAAGTCGAGGTGCGGGTTTTGGCCTGTCAATTCTTCCTGATCATGACAGATGTCTGATCAGTATGTTATCCCTGACCAGACGTTAGTCTCCTCTTCCCCCAGCCGGAGTAAATGGCCACCATTATAATTGGATCTTGTATGAACCCTACGCCAAAGCCACTTATAATGTCTTCTTATATCACACTAATGAGGTTGCCAGTCGCAAGGTAACTTACTTACTTTCCGTGTCCAGGACATCACAAATGCAAAGTCCCATTTTTCAATGCATCAAGCATGTTTCCAATGTTCAGAACAATGGATGGCCTTCTCGTTTCCCTTTAACATCACATCCATTTTGCATGTTTCGAAAAAGGTTTCAGCCAATCGTCATGTGGTCTGGGTCCAGCATTACTCCACAAACGCACGTCTCATCATTCATGTATCCCAATTCTATTTAAGCTCTTCGTGCATCGTGATACACCAGTTCGGAAACCTTTGAGTGACGTCCACATCCACATTAGGCAAATGGTGTCCAGAGGCAGGTTCATCTTGCGGCTCGATCAAGGGAATTTGTGTGAGTACATTGTATTTTTCATTACAGCATGTTTTGGGGAGTGGGGGGGGGGGGGAAGGGGGAGGGGGGTAAGTCTGCAGAGGATGTGTTGGCTGTACGAAACAGCGTCTTGTTGATGTTGTTGTTGTTGTTGTTGTTGAATGCCCATAATGAGTAGGATTACTCTTGTGTGTGCCCTAAAAAGGACGTTAAGTGGCGGATTGTCGTAGCGTACCTCACATCTCGAGTGTGCTGATGAAGCTGGACCGGGGTCCTCCAGGCGGTTGTGTTATGCGTAGCTTTATCTGCGTGTTGCCCGCTACTACGGAGATCACGTCGATTCCTCACCACGTTTTCCGGGCTGCCATGAAAAACAGCCTGTTTCCGGGAAGGACTACGAGGAAGCCAAGGTGGAGGGTCTTGTCCAGTATGTTTTGGCTGAACCTGACTAACATGCCTGTTCAGTATATTTTCCCTGACGAGTCGTTAGTCTTCCTTCCCCAAACGGCGTATAGATGTCATTCTTGTGCACTGCGTCTGCTGTCCAAATATAGTGTGCGTTTAATTGATCTTTAACACGACACGTCATTTTTCCTCAGATAGTAAGTACTACACGATTATCGGGTATGTCTTAGGCACCCTGTAACTATCCGGATCGTATTTATTGTTTTATCAATACGTTTGACATGTGTAGAGTTTGTTGTTCTGAGCCTACAATAGCTGCGATACATGGCGATTGGTGACGCTCGGCGAATATCTGGTTGTGCAAGTACATGTCCTGAAGATATTATTTCCCGTGTATCTGTCCTATCAGGGAATCACAAAGGAGAGGGTGAGACTCAGCTTTACACTCAGGAAGTTGGGGACAGTGATGTTTTCCAGATCATGTAATTGTCGTTTCATTTGTAATTGTTCTGAGTGGGCTAGAGCTGCATATCCCTCCGCTGTGTTGGGACTAGTACTGCGGAGGGTGGTGCGTTGCGGGCTGGGCTAGAGCAGCATTTCCATCCTCTGTGTTGGGACTAGTGCTGCCGTGGGTGGTGCGTAGCGGGCTGGGCTAGAGCAGCATTTCCATCCGCTGTGTTGGGACTAGTGCTGCAGAGTGGGGTGCGTAGCGAGCTGGGCTAAAGCAGCATGTCCCTCTACTGTGTTGGGACTAGTGCCGCGGAGGGTGGCTAACTAATTTTCCGAGTCCATCCTAATAGACTCAAACACAAGAGCAAAATAGATCCGCAGCGTTTTAGACGCCATTTTTACTGCTCTGAACAAACCATATAATAATATCCGGTGTAATGCCATGTCATACAGTAGGTCGGATCCAACAACATGCACTCGGTGGGGCAGTGGTGCTATTTTTGTCTTTGTCATACACAAAAACTCCGGCGCGGTCATTCAAGACAATCTACTGACATGGAACTGCTTATTCTGCAAGAGACATGTGATCCGGTTGATTAGCCAATAATTTGTCATAAAATATACCTTTGTCAGCAGCTGCTGATGATTTAGAGCGTTTTGCAGCACCTAGATCGATATTCGTCATTCATCAAATCTGCTTGCGTTCATACCCATCCTCGATTAGTTGTATCAGGTTAAGGAATTGGCTGCAACATGATGTCCCAGGACTGAAACCTGCTCTTTGGTTAATAAGCTTCTTGTCTACCGAGGGGGCGATACGGTTTAGGATTATTCTGTCAAAATCATTATTGTAGTAACGACACCGTTCATAAATTTTTGGACTTTAAATTTTCCTGATTCTATAAACGCATCCATTGGGGATTTCTTCCAGAGTTTTGGGATTTGTATAGATACCATGCACGTGTTAACAAGATTTAGTAACTTATTCTTCGTTCTTCTTCTTCGTTGTTTATTCTCGAACTCTCGCTACAAAATCCTGAAAAGGACTTTGCAAGTAACAGGATGTGTAGCAGTCTATGCTTATCTGGGAGATATCTCAGGATTTACTGACTCAGAACAGATACTACACCACGACACAACTTCAATCACAGAAAACACTAAAACTATCTTTGACATTAAAATACAATAAAATAATTTATTTGCATGAATAATTGTTACATAACATCAACACATGACAAGAAATACTAACTAAATAAACAACATATATTAAACTAACTCCCAGAATTCAAGCAATAGTTTTTTATGTTTCCTCAGAAACTATTTTACCCATTTTCTCAGTCTCAAATTTGAAATACCATAAATCTCAACGTTATCTAACTCAATCGTATAACAAATCAATGGTTAACTATCTCAGTCTTCTCCTGTCGTCACCTGGATCATCTACGTTAGTGATAACCTTCCGTCCTCTTTCTCGCTGCTGCTTTAGTCTGTAAAGCGTACAAACATGGGTTTCACTTACAACCGTCAGCAGTTCTCAAGTGTCTGAGACATTACCCTTTGGTGCCCTTGTTAAACCTGTATCAAACAATTTCGTTCTTCGAGGGGTCACGTGATGCACGTCTCTTTCCGTACTCACGTATCGTTGGAATCGCTATCCATAGGATTACACATAATCCTTAATCCAGACACTGTGAACGCAGTCCCTAGTATTCACATAATTCTTAGTCGAGCCACTGGGACTACAGTCCCTAGGATTCACAGAATCCTTCATCCAGCCACTGTGAACGCAGTCCCTTAGATTCTCAGAATTCTTAATCGAGACACTGTGAACGCAGTCCCTAGGAGTCACATATAATCTATAATCGAGACACTGGGAACGGAGTCCCTAGGAGTCACATAATCTCTAATCGAGACACTGGGAACGCAGTCCCTAGGAGTCACATAATCTCTAATCGAGACACTGGGAACGGAGTCCCTAGGAGTCACATAATCTCTAATCGAGACACTGGGAACGCAGTCCCTAGGAGTCACATAATCTCTAATCGAGACACTGGGAACGCAGTCCCTAGGAGTCACATAATCTCTAATCGAGACACTGGGAACGGATTCCCTAGGAGTCACATAATCTCTAATCGAGACACTGGGAACGGATTCCCTAGGAGTCACATAATCTCTAATCGAGACACTGGGAACGCAGTCCCTAAGAGTCACAGTAGGACAGCCTTCTAGACCAACTCTCAAGTCGTGATGAGACGAATCTGCACACTAGCATGTGTTCAGATGTCGTTCTCTTACTATTCACAGGGTGTCCGTCATTCACACCTTTTAAGCGTGTGTGCAAGGCTCTAGGTGAATGATGGGATAACAATCCCGCAAACCTTCATTTTCTCTTAACATCATCACGGTCCACCATCATCATCTCTCTTGGGATGCGAGGAAAGCTTTTGCAATACGCCAGGGCGCACAGCAGACTAAACCTACTCATTGTGGGCATTCGAAACAACATGTGCCTCATAAACCTGGCGGCCCTTCTAAAGCTTGTCTCATTGTCATATAGTTTATCTGACAATTGGGTAGGGGATGGCCATGTAGACACTCTGCTCCTCTCGTGGAGTTTGCAGTCATGCACAGCATGTTCCACTTTTTGTTTGTTTTTCTCCCATAGGTACATGTCTGTGTGTCTAGTTTTTTAATTGATTGAACTGATGCTTTTTCAGTCCCAAGTGAACCGTTCGGGGTCTGCATAGTGTCACAATCTCTTCTTGGCAAAGAGTACAGTGTTTCTGCTATATCAGATCCCAGGTTTCCTCTGCGCCACTTGCCTTTGAAGTTAAATTTCATCAATGTTCTTGGTTTTTTTAGTCTGATATCACAGAGAGGAGGTCTTCTCAAACTTTGATGGTCTCCTCAGAGAATGGGCACTTTGAGATTTCTGATTAAGACCAGAAACTTACAGTCCTTCAACCTCTCTGTATTCGATGTCTGGATTGCATTTATGTTAGTGCAGTAACAAAGGCCTTACCTTTTGTGGGGATTAGTTCTAATTTACACTTCTTTGTCTAGGTCATAAGACGAACGTACTCAATTTGGCTCGTTCGAAATTAAAGCGTCTTTTGAAGCGAGTGTTCTCCGGTTTGACAACTGCTGTAAAATTGCTCGAGATGGGCCAATGTTGTGTCCGTAGTATATGCTCACTACACATTTCGTCACTTGATGTATTTTCTTGTTTTCTCTCAAACATTTTGCCAGGATTGTATGATCTTCGCTGTCTGCAGCTATTACATTAAATTATGATGGTAACTCTCGGTCATACAAGAAAAGTTATCAATTCTGCCTCTGCCCAGTTATCCGGCTCCGCGCTATTAGCTTATGCTTCTTTATACCCTAATTTTAATGGTTTGTGAACTGATGCCTTCAGACACTTTGAAGACAAAACTGTTATTACGTGGTCTATGTACTGATCTCATTGTGTATGATTGGGTGACAAGTTATACATTTTCACAAGATGTTTGGCTCATTGATCTGAAGTTTTGTTCTGGTGTGACAGTAAAGAGGTTCTCATCTTGTGGTCTGTCCACAGCAAAGTCATTCCAGTTCTCTTTGCTCTTCTGTAAGTGATCGTGTTTCTTCAACCATCTTGAATCAACACTGAGTGCAGATGTCAGAAAGTAATGCTTCTTTGTCGTTAGATAATCCTTCGATGTCGATTAAAATCAGCAGTAGGGACATTTTATTATCCACTTTGCTTCGGTAATACTAATAATTTTATTGAAATATTATTTTGGAATATCATTTTGTTCACATAAATTTAATAACATGGCGGTATGGGGTTTCACAGCTAATATAACATGATAGGAATACGCACAATGAATAACATCAGTTTAAGAATGTAAAGAAACAGTTATGCCCACTTTCATTTCAATTATTGTAGTTGTTGAAGGAGTGTATTGAGCTGAGGAATAAAGGTCTAGTGCTTGACGCAGTCGCCGAACAGTATAAAGATTAACTTGTTTTTAAAAATTAAACAAAATTGAAGAAAAAACTGCCTTTTATTATTAATTCATTTACGTAGTTTAGTGTGTTCACAATGTTTGCCGCGTTTTAAAACTGAATAACTCAGCTTTCATATGAACAAAATCTTTCAAGTTTTTGTGTTTAACCTGAATATCACTATGTCTCAGAGGTGAATATTTTTTTCTTGCCCACAATCAAATTGTATTCAATTTTCTTCGTTTGGGGTATACAAAAAAACAGCCCTCCTAATGAAATCAGTCTTTTGAAATCATTACCCCTTCAAATCAGTTAATATTTTTGGGGATCAAGATGCTGAGTAGCACATGAGCTGCAGTGGTTAGCGACCCATAGCTGACTGCTAGCGTCAGGGCCAGCGAACGATAGCTGCCAAGACCCTTCTACACCTCCACGCGGTGATTCTGGATAACATGCTGCAGCAGGGCAGACTGGCTAAGGAGAAGGGATCGAAGAGGGAATGCTAACCAAGTACTAAAAAAATGCTTGCTGAAGTCGAATGTGTTGGACCGAAAGGTGCAATTATCGCGGTCAAGCTGTAAACTACGATACAACGCATTCCGTTCTCTGGACTACATTCAGCTACTCAAGTCCGTTCAGGGTTTGGTAGTGGGAGATTGAGAATGAACGAAGAAGAAGAAGAAGAAGACCTTCATATTTTTGGAAATAACATGTTTCACATGTTTTGTGAAACCTTTCCAACTTCAACCCACAGCGCACTCACAGTCAACTGCAGTAGGTCATAGATAACTGATTTTTATAAGTTCTAGAGAGCGAGGCAGAAATACATTTAAAGAGGGGACAAGCCTGGTAATGTCTGGGAGATGTGTTTCGCCTGGTGTGCGGACATATCTCATGGTAATGGGTTGAGTCTCGACAGTTCACAGTGAGGTGGCTGCTCTACTGTTTTCGACACCCCGACCAAGAACTAAATCTCATGTTGGTGGTTTCGCACCCCATCGCAGTTTAGGGTTAATATCGAGCAGCTATACGCCCGCTTTGATCGGTGGACGGCAGAGACCTCTTTCTGCGGCTCGACCGGGTAGGGCTGAGGCGCTAGCCCCAGGTCCCGACCAAAACGAAGCCTCCCATTGCAGTGGTGCTGAGATTTTGGGCGGGATTCCGGCTTACAGGCGTTCGGTCGTAATCCCTCACATGGTATCCTCGCGCCATTGACTTATCAGCCTGGAACATGCACCAAAATGTCTGCGGCTCCTCTCGAATTGAGCAGGATTTACCGTAGCAACGCCCTGTCATTAGTAGGGTAAAACTGACCTGTTTTCCGAGGATCTATTACCAGCACCCGTTAACTATTAGACCGGACGAATTAATAGAGGGCTTTATGTTTGTCAATGACCAGGCATCTTCTTCTTCTTCTTCATCGTACGCTGTTTACAGCAATATTTACGTTGCACTGATTTAATTTGTTAGCCAGTGGCTCAGTGCATCCGATTTCAACAGGCGTTTCTGTAGGGTTGCCCTCCTTAGCCTTTGGCTGTCCCCAGCCTAACTGCAAGGCAGCAGTTGTTTTTGGTCAGAGTTTTCTCTCTTGGGAAGTTGTCTTGCAGGACTATCGAGTCTTCCCTACTCGTGTCTATAGCGTTTGGCAATGATATGATGGACTATGTACTAGTTTGTACTATCCCGGAGGAGAGGCAGTCCAGTGTGACTTTTTCCCAAGATCGTCACGTCCTGCCAGAAACGTAGCATATGCATATGAGTGAGGTATCTTTTTGCTCGCTTTATTTTCTCGGCTCATCTGCAGTGATGGTACGCCTAGCATTCCCCGCCACCCGGGACAGGAGGTGCAATGTCCGCTAGACTGCATCTCTTCTGCGTCCATTGGAATGACTGATAGCAGACAGATGTAAAGAGCGAGGAAGGAGTGCATTTTACCAGGTGCATTCCTGCGGCTCGATCAGGCCGGGACACAAGCCCCAGCCATGTCGTAGCCTCCCATCTCAGCGGGGATGAGATTTTGGGCGGGATTCTGGCTTAGAGGCGTTCGGCCGTAATCCCTCAGATGGTAGCTTATCAGCCAAGCACGTGGACCAAATGTCAGCGACCTGTGATTCCTCTCGAAATAGTGCATTTGACCAGGTGACAAGCCTAGTCTTGCACGGAGATGTTGTCCGCCTAGGGAGCGGACATATCTCATGGTCAAAGGTTGATTCTGAGCAGTTTGCAGTGAGGTAGCTGATCTACTGCTTAGGGCACCCGACCGAGAACTAAGTCTTCTCCAAATGATTTCATCGCCGTATGGGGTAAATATCGTGCAGCTTCCCGCCTACTTTTATCAGCGGACGGCAGAGACCTCATTCTGCGGCTTGACCGGGCGGGGCTGGAACGTGGGCCCCAGGTCCCCACCATGTCGAAGCCTCCCTTTGCATTCGTGCTGGGCTGCTTTTTGGGCGGGATTTTTGGCTTAGAGGCGTTCGGCCGTAATCCCTCACCTCGCACCGTTGGCTTATCAGCCTAGTACGTGAACCAAATGTCTGCGGCTCCTCTCGGGCTTAGCAGGATTACCGTAGCAAAGCCCTGTCATTAGTAAGGTAAAACTGACCTGTCTTCCGAGGGTCTATTTCCAGCACCCGTTCAATATTAGCCAGACCGTATCAATAGAGGGCTTTTAGTTTGTCAATGGCCAAGTTTCTGAAACCTACGGTTTCTGCGGGGTTAAAACAAGATTACCGTAGCATTCTTTCATTAGAGGGTTAAAGAGCTGACCTGTCTTCCGTGGGTCTAATACCAGCACACGTTCACTATTAGACTCAGCGAAAGTGCTCTCGATTTGTTAGTCTTTCTACAGTATTGGCGTGTTGAGTCAAATTAAGCCGCAGACTCCACTCCTGGTGGTGCCCTTCCGTCAATTCCTTTATCGAACACTGGATGCGAGACAGTCAAGCTACCGAAAGAATAGCCCCAGATTTTCGAGGGTCTGATTCCAGCACCCGTTCCATATTAGGCCCAACGAAAGTGCTCTCGGCCTGCCAATCATATCAGTGTTTGGCCATGTTGAGTCAAATCAAATAAAGCCGCAGGCTCCATTCCTGGTGGTGCCCTTCCGTCAATTCCTTTAAGTTTCAGCTTCGCAACATAATTCCCCCGGAACCCAAACACTTTGGTTTCCCGGAAGCTGCCCGCAGAGTCATCGAAGTAACTCCTGCGGATCGCTAGTCGGCATCGTTTATGGTCAGAACTACGACGGTATCTGATAGTCTTCGCGCCTCTGACTTTCGTTCTTGATTAATGAAAACATACTTGACAAAGGCTTTCGCAGTAGCTCGTCCTTCGGCGATCCAAGAATTTCACCTCTAACGCCGCAGTACGAATGCCCCCGTTTGTCACTGTTTATCATTACCTCTAGTTCCGAAAACCAACAAAATAGAACCGAGGTCCTATTCCATTATTCGATGCACCATTATTCAGGCAGCGAGGCCTGCTTTGAACACTCTAATTTTTTCAAAGTAAACGCGCCGGCCACCCAGGACGCTCAGCGAAGAGCACCCGCGGGAGAGAGCCGGCAGACGGTAGGACAGGAGACAACGGACAGTGAACCGGCGCGAGCCGGACCGCCCGTCTGCGCCTGAGATCCAACTACGAGCTATTTAACTGCAACAACTTTAATACCCGCTATTGGAACTGGAATTACCGAGGCTGCTGGCACCAGACTTGCCCTCCAATAGATCCTTTTTAAAGGAATTAAAGTGAACTCATTCCAATTACGGGGCCTCGAAAAAGTTCCGTATTATTATTTGTCATCACTACCTCCCCGTGGCGGGAGTGGGTAAGCTGCGCTCCTGCTGAAAGGTGCAAAAATGGCAGGCAAACTGTAAACTAGCGACACAACGCAAATCTGTTCTCCGGACTACATCTTGCTACTTGCAAACCCCTGTTAGGACTTGGTAGCGAGAGATTGAGAATAAATGCAGAAGAAGAAAAAGTAGACAGTAAGAGACATCAGCTTTACGTACAAATTACTCCACACTGTTCAGCAAACACAAAATAGTTCAACAAAAAGTATTGATAACGAAACGCTTTCTTGCGCAACATTCAACCATCACGACGGGATTAATACTTACAACGAACATTTATTTCCGCTATACCATACCGGAAATGACATTGAATTTTCTTGCGCGAGTTGGAAGGCAGGGAAATAGAGATAACATTTGACCTTTAAAAATGGAATAATTATTTTTCCATTCAACAAGAACAATTTCAGCAAAAATAAGTTTAAAGTGAAGAGAAAAAGCTGCGTATGTCGTTCTACCTTTCAAAGTTGACCGATTTCGTGTGCCTCTTGTGTTACTCTAGAATTCAGGAATTGATCCAATCAATGTGGACAGTGTTTTCGCTCTGTAACATTTGGAAAGTGGGTTAAAGTTGAACAGCTCAGCAACCGTTTACCTTTAGAAAGGCAATAGTTCAATATTGTTTTTGGTATTTGAGAAACAATTTCATAATGTCAAAGAGAAGTGTGCATTTGTGTTTGTAATCGTGTATATAACCTGAGTTAAAACTATTTACTTTTTTCTGTCTGTTATTATTTCTCTGTCTCTCACTCACTCACTCTAACAGTTTATGTTTGTCTATTTTTCAGCTTGTACGTCGCTCTATTCCCATCTATACTCTCTATATGTATGTTTTAATTCTCTAAGTCTTTCTTTTCCCTGTCTCTGTAGGAGTTTGTATATCGCGGTGTCTCTCTTTAAGTCTTAAGTCTGTCTCTGTAGGAGTTTGTATATCGCGGTGTCTCTCTTTAAGTCTTAAGTCTGTCTCTGTAGGAGTTTGTATATCGCGGTGTCTCTCTTTAAGTCTTAAGTCTGTCTCTGTAGGAGTTTGTATATCGCGGTGTCTCTCTTTAAGTCTTAAGTCTGTCTCTGTAGGAGTTTGTATATCGCGGTGTCTCTCTTTAAGTCTTAAGTCTGTCTCTGTAGGAGTTTGTATATCGCGGTGTCTCTCTTTAAGTCTTAAGTCTGTCTCTGTAAGAGTTTGTATATCACGGTGTCTCTCTTTAAGTCTTAAGTCTGTCTCTGTAGGAGTTTGTATATCGCGGTGTCTCTCTTTAAGTCTTAAGTCTGTCTCTGTAGGAGTTTGTATATCGCGGTGTCTCTCTTTAAGTCTTAAGTCTGTCTCTGTAGGAGTTTGTATATCGCGGTGTCTCTCTTTAAGTCTTAAGTCTGTCTCTGTAGGAGTTTGTATATCGCGGTGTCTCTCTTTAAGTCTTAAGTCTGTCTCTGTAGGAGTTTGTATATCGCGGTGTCTCTCTTTAAGTCTTAAGTCTGTCTCTGTAGGAGTTTGTATATCGCGGTGTCTCTCTTTAAGTCTTAAGTCTGTCTCTGTAGGAGTTTGTATATCGCGGTGTCTCTCTTTAAGTCTTAAGTCTGTCTCTGTAGGAGTTTGAATATCGCGGTGTCTCTCTTTAAGTCTTAAGTCTGTCTCTGTAGGAGTTTGTATATCGCGGTGTCTCTCTTTAAGTCTTAAGTCTGTCTCTGTAGGAGTTTGTATATCGCGGTGTCTCTCTTTAAGTCTTAAGTCTGTCTCTGTTTGTCGCTTTTCTCTCCCCCCCCCCCCCACTCTGCACCTGTTACCAACTCCTCTCCTTAAGTCTGTCTCTGTTTGTCGCTTTTCTCCCCCCTCCCCCACCCTCTGCACCTGTTACCAACTCCTCTCCTTCAGTCTGTCTCTGTTTGTCGCTTTTCTCCCCCCCCCCACCCTCTGCACCTGTTACCAACTCCTCTCCTTAAGTCTGTCTCTGTTTGTCGCTTTTCTCTCCCCTCCCCCACCGTCTGCACCTGTTACCAACTCCTCTCCTTAAGTCTGTCTGTTTGTCGCTTTTCTCCTCCTCCCCCACCCTCTGCACCTGTTACCAACCTATCTCCTTAAGTCTGTCTCTGTTTCTCTTTTCTTACCGCCACATATGCTCCTGTTACCAATATCTCTGTTGTGTCTGTCTGTCTGTTTCTTACGAACATTTGTCGAACATATTTACTTATTGGTTAAATTATTTTCATTTGTTTAATTATATAAATAAATATATTAGGTGTGTTCAAAAACTATCCGATCTTTGGGACGGACAAACAATTACTACTCACCTGGAGGTTTAAATGCCTATTATCTTTCATAGTACTCTCCTTGGACCCCACACGTTTCCCAGCGGCCCTGTCCTTAATGGAAGGATTTCAGGAAATCCTCTTTGGAAATAAAGTACAGCTGGGTCGCCGCGTTCCTAATAATGTCCTGAAATAGGGTCCCCTTCAGCAGACACCATCTTGGCGAACAGCCAAAAATCGTAACGAGACATGTCGTGAGAATAGGAAACCTGACAAACCAGAGGAAGGTGGCGTTTGGCCAAGAAAGACTCAATCAGATGCGAAGAATTGGCACTTATGTTGTCATAATGGAGTGTACCAAGATTCAATTGTTCATGGGTCCGGTCGTTTGATTCGAGCAGCATTACAAAGGCGACGGAAGACCTGCAGGGGGTACTTTTTGGTTATGTTTTGACCTTGTGATGCGTACTCGGGATGCACAATCCCAAGGAAGCCAAATACATCGGTCAACCTGACTTTGATATCGCGTAATTTCGTAGTGAATAAAAACCTGACGGCCGCTCATTGCAATCAACAATGACAGGCTGGCTGCCAGTGACTTATGTAATCTGCAGGACGAAGAATTAGTTTACGCATGCGCATGACGGTTTAATATACTGCCCTGGCGAAAGAAAACACCCAGGCTCCATTTGTTTAAGCAGAAAAAAAGTTACGGTCGGAAACTTTTTGAACATACATTGCATATATATAAATAACATATATATATATATATATATATATATATATATATATATATATATATATATATATATATATATATATATATGTGTGTGTATGTATGTATGTATGCATGCATGTATGTATGTATGTATGTATGCATGTATGTATGTATGTATGTATGTGTGTATGTATATAAAGGCAGTTGCCAATCGCAAACGATTATTGCTGTGTCTTGATGAAGTAGCTTAAAAAGAAATTTGATTTTGGTGAGGAAGAAACTGCGCTGGTTACCAACCTCACTCTTCCGTCCCCAGCTATTTTCGACTAATGACAAGAAAAGACTAAGGATAACTCTTAATGCAGGCACACTGGTCCCATATCCTTTGAGTCGGAGTGTTGCTTGAGACTTGGGGGATTTGGTTGCCTACCGTTTCCGTTTATCGTCTCGAGAGGCGAGTATCTTAACCTCTCGACCACAGCGACATATATATAAATAAATATATATATATATACACATACACACTTCCACACATGGACACATACGTGAGAACTTCAAATATAATCCTGAAAATGGGGTCGAAATTATAAAAACTAGTCCATTGTAATCGGCAAAACCGTTGCTAAGGACTACAAGCGTGCCCTGCACATGGTGTTAATGTGTAGGCGATCCACATGACGTGTTGTTTTCGGTTCAAAGATGATTGCCCAACTTGTTGGATGTACAAAAGAGGTGTAACGCTATAATATCGGGGTTTTTTTTAGTAGCGAAGAAGTGCACTTCAAAATTAAAGGACACATGAGAATTATATCCTGTCACTCTAGCAAGTGTACGAATGGAATCGCAAGGTTCAAAATTTTGCGAGCTATGTAATAAGCTGCCCTCGACCAGGTTAGGTACATCGAGTTGTGACATCAAAATGGATTACATCAATTGAAGACATCGGGATGGAACGTCTCCCGGTGACTCAACGAAATAGCAGCATGTATGGACATCAGTCAAGCTTCAGCAGAGGTGATCTGTGATCGACTATATTTCCTTAAAGCGTATGCAAGATTGGCGCCATGACCGAAGACCAGATTTGAAGGACAAAAAAAACTACGGGATTGTGTTACCTATCAACGGCTTTTGCGACATTATGAAGCTGAAAGACGTGATTTCCTAACGAAAATGGTTATTAGAGATGAAACGGTTTACTACCACCTGTTAGAACAAAAGGGAAAGAGTGAGGAATGTCGTCATCCCTCATTACCACAACCGAAGCCACTCCACACCCTGCCATCCCCACGGTCGGCTTCGTTAGCTCTCATTTGGGATAAATGAGGCGTATTTTAAAACGGAAACCCAAAAGGAGCACTGTCAAGTATGCAGGATTTCTTTGGAATCATCTTCGACCTGCAATCAGATTCGAACTACGTGAACTACCATATAATATGTGTTTTATTGCAACACGACCGTGGTCGAGGCATGCTGCCATGGCAAAGGTTGCAAGGATTGAGGACCTGCGCGTGACATGCACATCGACCGTTCTCGTCAGGGCTCGGCCCAAGTGGTTGTCAAATCTTTGGATCACTCAAAGATGCGATGGGATGAAAAACTATGAGGTCAGATGAAGAGATGAGGCAATGGTACGTAAGCGCGTACACGCGACATAACGATTTTTCTTAGAGGATTCAATGCACTTTGAAGAAGACTTGGGACCTGTTTCGAAAGTAAAGGAGATAACGCTGAAAAAAATTACAGTTTTGTTCGACATTTTTTTAGTGTTCTGAATAAAAGACTATTTTCGGTTTTAATTTGAATGTATGTGAACATGTGTGTATTCATGTATGCATATATATTTATATATATATATATGTTGTTTGCGATTGCCCATAATGAGTAGGTTACTTTTATGCGTGTGCCTAGAAGAACGTTAAGTTGCGGGTTGCAGTAGCTTTAATCCCATCCCGAGCGTGCTGATGAAGGTGGACCGGGGTTCTCCAATCGGTTGTGCTATGCTTGGCTTCATCTGCGTGTCGCTCACTACAACAATGATCACATCGAATCTCACCTTGTTAGCTAGAATGTTGTCCTCGACAACAGCCCGTTTTCAGAACGACCAACGAAGAGGTCAGCTAAGGGTCTTGGCCAGTATATTTCTCCTGACCCTGGCTAACATTGTCTGATCAGTGGGTTGTGCCTGACCTGGCGTTAGCCTCATCGTCCCGTCAGGTGAGGGTTTTGGCCAGTATATTTCTTCTGACCCTGGCTAACATTCTCTGATCAGTGTGTTGTGCCTGACCTGGCGTTAACCTCATCGTCCTACATATATATATATATATATTTACATAAAATTATAAATAAGTAATATAAATAAATAACATTTGCACAAAACTCCTACTATGTATGTTTAATCTGTGTTATTCACTCCAAAAGGAGTTCCGGATGTTAAAAAGGTGAAACCTGAACTTCTTTCCGTATCTTTCTTCATTCTGTGGTTGAATAATTGTTGAAGTATTCCCTATCTATTGAGATGACGACATATTTATGCACATTCGTTGAAGTGACCTTTGACATCACGATGTGTCTTGTTTTGTTATCATTAAGGACGCAGTATTTACGGGAGGTTTCTAAAACAAATGAAGTTTATTGTGTATCCATGCTTAGCGCTACAGTCCAGTGGTGTCTCGGTCGGCTAGTTCCTCTTCTGAATGAAATGTTGTTTTTTGGGTTGTTTTTTTTTTTGGCGTTCGTCTTATTTCTCAAATTCCCAAGGCGGTGTGCGTTGCACTGTGGTTTTTATTTTTCGCACGTTGCCCGAGTGCAACTGACTTCCGCATGTAAATAAAAGTATAATTAGCAGCCTGTCTATAAAGCTGGTACACAAGTTAACCTCACCCCCCCCCCCAGAATCAAACGGGGCAACGAGGTTATAGGCAAACGAGGATCTAGTTGGCCTGGATGGATGGGCTCTTCTAGGTCAGACCTACGACTTGGAGATGGGCAGGCACCGTAAAGCAACAGCAACCCAAGACACACCCATGATGACACAACCAGAATCTACCACAATAATAATAGTCCTCCATCGCAAGTGATGATGACAACCGCAGTCAGACATGTTCTCACACTACACCTCACTGGTGAGTCCGGAGGTGGATGTATAGTTCCATTCTGGCAATGAAGCCCCTTCCCCATATGTAGCATTTAATGTCAGAATTGAACAGGTAAGTGGCAGTTGTTTTGAATTTTCGCATAGTCCGTTTTCTCCGCGCCTCGGAGGTCCGGCGTTCCTTATCGATATAGCCGTCTCTGATAGTGGGTCTCTGCCATGCCTTGTGGTCCTGTGCTAGGCATTCCCACGAGTTTGCGTCGATGTTGAATCTACTATACTAGCTCAGTCTAAGCTCGGGTTGACAATGACATTTTGTTGCGTTCCACACCAGGGCGGAACTGACAAAATGTACCCAAGGAGACACAGAAAGAAACTGCAAGCATAAAGGGATAGTGCAGGAGTGTGAAAAGGTCAACAATGGTGCCCCTACATTCCCAAGATGTTATAGGAGGAACTGAGATAGGAATCCATCTAATAAGTCATGGTCAGGCGAAAGATACTAATCTCAAATGCATGTCATTCAACTGATAACAAGCTGATAACGTCCGTGTGATTGACGCTTTGTGGAACCAACTCAAAAGCTGTTAATTGCCTGACAGCGTGAAGGACCTAGGTCCATCTTCTTCAGTTAACTCCTGAATTTAACAAGACACACCGTCCAACATGTTTAATTTCGTTATGAGTGAAGAATTCATTTTTATGGACTTCGAATAACATCCTTCAATTATAATAAAAATAATAACAATAATAATAACAATGATAATAATAATATCACTTTCCTATCGCAGACGAAGACGGCGACAGCATCAGATATGTGCTGCGACATGTCTTCTCATATACCTATAACAACCAATGCTGGCGAGGGAAACGATGCTTCACATCGGCATTCAAGGAGGCGTTCTGCTCTTTGTGGTGGGACGCTTTCTCTGATCTCCGCGATGGAGTTCCGATCTGTAATCAGAGAACCACTGGTGTTGCTATCACGTCATGTTGAGTGATTCTGTACAAGCAGCTCCAAAGAGGTGACATAGATTTTGAAGCTCTTCATAGACACTTTAAATGGGTCCTGCTGTGTGTCCTATGTCCTCGAATTGAACGTCTGTCTGTTCTAAGTTCACCGTAAAACTACTGTTTGTAGATGTGCTCAAAAGGCATGCGAAAAACGTGTCACGGCCATCTTATATTCACTTTTTGCAGAAGCGTATGGATACCCAACATGTTACGTCTTGCCGAGAATGTCAGAGCTTGGCACGTTATTATGTAAGCCTATCCACAGCAACCTTCGAAGACAGCTCAACTGAAAATGATTAAGCTGTATAGCGTATTTGCTATACATTGTCCATGTCTGGCGGGTAGGCAGCAGAGTAAACACTACTACAGCATGACAAACGTTCACCTTGATGGCGACAATGATGCCCTGTCGGTTCCAGATATTTGCTTCCAGGTTCTCAAACGCAGAGCTCGCATAATGTTGACCTAAAAATTGATATATCGCTCTTTTGTGAGGGTATTGTCAAGGTAGGTGAAGCTATCGACTGCATTGAGACGTAGATCCTGTACGAAAATCGTTATTCAAATGTGTAGCTTCCCAGAACAGGCTGGAAGAGTAACTCCTTCTTCTTCTTCATCGTACGCAGTCAGACATCAACCTTTATTTTTTCGAAAAAAGCAGCGGTCATCCTGAGGCTGTCGACACTGCCATAGAGCTTGTCTAGTGTTGTCACTAGTGACGGCCACATCTGCTTTCTCTGGTCCTCGTATGTCGGGCAGTTTTGCAGCAAATGTTGAGTGGTCATTTTCCCGGTGCCGCACGTCCATTCGTCAGTGCCACCTATCTTCAATTTATTGAAAAGGTGGTACCTCAGTCTATTGTGGCCAGTGCGAAGTCTGAAGACCACGACCTGCTCTTTTCTGTTCAACTGGTAATAGGCATCGTTTTTTGTGTAGCCAGTATGTTCTGTTTCCCATAGCTCTAATAAGCCTTTTTGACTCTTCGTATGTCACACTAGTATCTGGTTGTGGTAGTCTTGCACCTTCTTTTGCCAGTGTGTCTGCCTCCTCGTTGCCTTGGATGTTACAGTGGGATGGAACCCATTGTACCACTACTCTTTTTGGTGCGGACTGCTGGCATAGTTGACAGAGTACTGCTCTTAAATCATTAAGTTCAGTATTTTTCTGGCTTTTTAGTGCTGTGACTACGACCAGGACATCTGTAAGCAGGACTATATGGCTTTCATTACTCTTGCTTGTCACCATTTCTTCTACCTCCATTTTCAAAGTGTTGATCACGAGACTAAAGTTACTGCATCCCGACGAAAACGCAGTCACGGTGGATCGTATATCTTGTTCTTCTCCGTACTAAGGTCTCAGTTGCCAGCAAACAAGAGATGGAAGATCCTGGACTCACTCATTTTTATGTAAGAAATATGCGTTCTCGACTTTAACAGCCGACCTTACGTCCTTCAGTTGATATGCACGACAGTAGCAGCGCCGTGTGCAACATCAAAGAACTTTGCTGCAAAGATCACGCTGAAGAGTGTGTCAGTATACAATCCTGTTTGACACCGTTGAGGACTGGGAATGCTACAGACAATTCTCTTTCATGCAGGTCTCGTGCCTTATGGAAACTTTTAGACAACAGCGTAGAATCTGCAAGACAACCAAACTTTGCCCTAATCTGTCAAAACCCTTTCCGATTAATAGCGCTAAAGACATTGGTTAGGTCAATAGCGTTACTCGAATTACAAAAAAAAACAATTAGAGTAATCTTACTAGGCAACGGAGGCGCCCCGCTGACAGGCCATGACCACTGGTGATGGCAGCGTCGCAAGCAGTAAGCAGGGCAGAAGGAGTGGAGGCGGTATGTCTCAGCCAGGTATCGTACGGGCTACATCATGATGGATTCTGTCGTCTACTGGTCCTGATTCCCAAAGGACAGGCGTCGAGGCTGGAGAATCCGAGCGTCTATAAAAGAGACGGGTCACATGGCCGAAGAAAGAGAAGCGGCGACGATCCAGCGTTGAGAAAATCTTCTCGGGTTATTTTTTAACCATCGTCTTCTGGTTGATCAGTCTTACGACTTATTGTAAGATTGTCTGAGCATGTCTTTCTATTAGATCGTATCATCTGCAGCTCTCTTCATTTCAGTATAGCTTCGCACATTAATGTGTCTGCATGTCTGATATGTAAAGGTGACTCTTGCAAGCCCTCATTCTCGTTTTCCCTGGATTTTGCCCTTTAGAATCTTCTACAGAAGTCTTTTATGTTGCATGATCTGTCCGACACAGCTCGTTCTTTGTGTCTACATCATGTTCAATGTATCTTTGCAGCGGCAGCTTTGGTGAGGACATTGCAATTGGGTATTGTTTCTGTTAAACTTGCATGCTTCATTCTGTGATATCACCACATGTCAAACGCTTTCACTTTGTATCCTTCTTTATTAGAGTCCATGCATATTTATTTATAGATACACGCGATTCCTAAATGTACACGCGGGCAATCATTCAGATGTGAATCAATACATGTTTGCTCGACATGTCCTCGACTATTGTCGATAAAGTGTCTAAGATTCGTGTCAAAAAGCTTGCTACCCCCTCCTTTCATTTAATTTCTCCCTGTCGTACCTGCGGCGGTTAAACACACAAAAGAGACACAGGATTCAATATAAAATCTATGGTCGACTTTCACCATGCTAAAAGTAAAAAAAAACCCAAAAAAACACAAAATGCAACGTATTTTTAATGGGGTTGTGGCGTCACAGATAGATGACAATGCTATGGATAATGATGGCGCTGATTTTTCAAATGTCGAATATAGTACTATAGGAGATACTGCCGATGTAGAGGAGCTGATCGAGGCTGAGTGCGCTAGGTCTCGACTCCATCTTAGTCTAAGTTATAGTCGACCTCTACTGGTGGTTGCCCCTATGCAGGTTACAGCTTGCGTGATTGGGATGTAGCCGTGAGAAGGATTGTCTGCTTAGCGGACATGGCTGCGTTGGGACAAGTGCTGAAAAGCGTGGTTAACCGATGTGCGAATACATTTTAAAAGACGCAAATACTTGAGCAAAGTATACCCGCAGTTTTATAGGCGCCATCTATGCTACTCTTAATAAACCACCTAACCATGACCAGTGTTATGCCATGTCACACAGTTAATCGCCTCTTAAGAAATGCTCTGTGTGCTGTAGTGGTGCTTTTTTTTCATCATTTTCGTGCAGAAAGATCCCGGCGGACTACTGGAGAGCTCGGGTACATTGTTTAACTATGTCAGAAAGGAATTTATAAAATATCTCTCCTTAACGGATTTATTTTGGAAAAGTTTTTATTCTTGAATATAAATGCAAAGGCAAAGGCATAATTGATTTTGCTAACGCTATTTTTAGTAAGGGTTATCTGCGCTACTTTTTATCATCACTCTCTCGTCTCGATCCTCCCGACCCCAGTGGCAAGTAAAGGACAAGACGACTAGGGGGCGACTACGAGATGCAGAGGACTCCACATCAAGCACCCTTGAAAAAGACGGCGGAGTCAGGAGTCGAAACCACAGCACCTGATCACGAGGTCGACGGCTTAACCACTTCGCCACGGAATCCCACAATGGGAAGAATTGTATGTGCCCTGAAAAAGGGGGTTAGGTGGCTTGTTACAGTAACTTTCCTCACATCCCGAGCGTGCTGATGAAGGTAGTCCGGGGTTCTCCGTGCGGTCTTGCTGTTTGACGTGTACTACGGAAATCACGTCAATCTGCCACCTCGTTATTCAGTCTTGTTATAAAACAGTCTGTTTCCAGGGAGAGCTTCGTGGAGGTTAGGTGGGGGTCTTGGCCAGGATATTTTACCTGCCGTGACGTACAGACTGCCAGGTCCAATCAGTGTGGTTTGTTTAACCATATGTTAAGAGTACTATCCCCTTTTGAGAATGTTACAATATCATACAATTTTTTGTTTTTCATTTTCTTCTTGTAATTGTTTTTTCTTCTTATTTTTCTACTATTTATTCTTCTTCTTGTTCCTCCTCTTCTTCAATCAACTGATGCTTTGCTTCTAGTTCACGAAGGAGGCTGTGCGTTTCAGGTCTCGCCGGTCCCTCACAGGTTTACTTCTTCTTCTTCTTCGTACGCAGTCAGACAGTAACCATTATTTTTTCGAAAAAAGCGGCGGTCATCCTGAGGCTGTCGCCACTGCCATAGAGCTTGTCTTGCAGTTCCACTGGTGATGGCCACATCTGCTCTCTCTGATCCTCGTATGTCGGGCAGTTCTGCAGCAGATGTTCAGCGGTCATTTTACCAGTACCGCACGGGCATTCGTCGGTACACCCTATCTTCAATTTGTTGAATAGGTGGTACCTCAGTCTATTGTGGCCAGTGCGAAGTCTGAAGACAACGACCTGCTCTCTTCGGTTCAACTGGTAATAGGCATCGTTTTTGGTGTAACCAGTATGTTCGGTTTCCCATTTGGTCATGTATCTGGCTTTGATAAGCCGTTTTTACTCTTCCTACGTCATACTGGTATCTGTTTGTGGTAGTCTTGCACCTTCTTTTGCCAGTTTGTCTGCCTCTTCGTTTCCTTGGATGTTGCAGTGAGATGGGACCCACTGCACCACTACTCTTTTTGGTGCGGCCTGCTGGCATAGTTGACAGAATACTGCTCTTAATTCATTACGTTCAGTATTTTTCTGGCTTTTCAGTGCTGTGACTACGGCCAGTGCATCTGTAAGCAGGACTATGTGGCTTTCATTCCTTTTACCTGTCACCATTTCTTCCACTGCCACCCTCAGTGCCTCTGCTTCCGCTCTAAAATTGCTTGTGTATTTTCCAGTAGCGAATTACAGTGTTATTTTTCTGCCATTTGGTAAGCTCAGGAATGCTCCTGCCCCTCCGTACTGTGTTGTATTTGTTACGGAACCGTCGGTGAATGCATGGGTCCAGTCCATGCTTGTGTAGTTTTCCGTAATGTAACAGGATAGTATCTCTTCTTTCTTTTTCAGACTGGCTGTTTTTGTTTCTAATATCTGGTATATGTTCTACCACCTCTGGAAATATATGCTGCCTCCAGCTTTGGTGTTGTTAGTGCGTTCATGGGGTTTTCGTGCATCTTTTCTTTGGTTATTTCTGCAAAGTTTCTTCGCTTTAGTTTCCCACTTCCGAAATTGTTTAGTATCTGGTGCATTTGGTGGTTAGTCAGTTTTCTGAGTTTCTCTGATTGCAGCTGGGCTCTGCAGTGTTATTTTTCTGCCATTTGGTAGGTACAGAAATGCTCCTGCCCCTCCGTTCTATGTTGTATGTGTTACGGAACCGTCGGTGTATGCATGGGTTCAGTCCACGCTTGGGTAGTAGTCACCGTTATGTAACTCAGAGTAATATCTCTTCTTTCTTTTTCAGACTGGCAGTTTTTGTTTCCGATACCTGGTATATTTTTTTCTACCACCTCTGGAAATATATGCTGCCTCCAGGTAGGTTTTCGTACAGTAGGGATGGACTTTGGTGTTGTAAGTGCGTTCATTGGGTCTTCGTGCATCTTAGCTTTGGCTATTTCTGCAAAGTTTTTCCGCTTTAGTTTCCCATTTCCGAAATTGTTTAGTCTCTTGGGCATTGGATGGTCAGTCAGTCTTCTGAGTTTCTCTGATTGCTGCTGGGCTCTGCAGTCTCTTCTGTCGGTCATGGATTGCAGTTTTGTAATCTTTTCAAGTTCTACAATTGACGTTGACTTCATGCCTCCTGTTATAACTCTCATGGCTTGGTTTTGGAGCTTGCTAATTTTATCGAAGTTCGCCTTTGCTGCTGTTGTCCATGCCGCAATGCCATACTCGAGAACTGGTCTCACTCTTCCAGTGTACAGTTTCTTAAGTATACTTTCGTCTGCTCCCCAGCTTGTGCCAGCAAGTTTCCTCATGATTGCCATTCTTTCTCTGGCTCTCATTCGGTTTCTCTCGATCTGACTTCTCCATGTCATGCGCCGATCAAATGTGACTCCCAGATAGTTTGGGTTGTCGTTTGGCTGTAGGTATTTGCCGTTTATACTTAATTTGGTGTATTGGGGTTTGATTGATAGCGAGAATAGTGTACATGTGGTCTTTTCCTCGTTTATTTTGACCAGCCATGAGCTCGCTAACTCTTCCAGCGATGATAGGGCCTGCTGCATCCGATTTCTTGCTATAGTGAGAATCTCTTCAGAGGTCCACATAGCCAGATCGTCTGCAAACATTGAGCTGTCAACTCTTCTTGGTATATTCTCTGTAATGTCATTTATATACACCAGGAAGAGTGTGGGTGACAGTACTCCCCCTTGGGATACTCCCTGCTCAAGTGTCACTTTTTTGCTCATCTGCCCTTGTACTTGGACTCTGGCCGTTCTGTTTTTGAGGTAGTGGGTGATCCACATGTACATTTTCCCACAAACTTCACTTCTTCTTAGCTTGACTTTAAGTCCATCTTTCCAGAATTTTCCAGGTCCACATAAACCGCTACTGTATGCTTTTGCTCCAGGTAGGCCTCTTCTATTTCCTGGGCTATGAGGATGACCTGATCCTCAGTGGATCTGTGCTGTCTAAAGAATGCTTGCTGTGGAATTAGTATTTCTGTTTCTTTAATGTTCTCATGGCCTCTTCCATTTCGCTCATTTTTAGTTTTGCCATCATATGCTCTTCTGGTGCCATATTGATGTTGTCGTGCCCCTTTTGGTCTTCATTAATGTCCGTATGCCTATCTGCAGAGACATCTATATGGTTCGCTTTGGCATAGTGTTCGACAAAGACGTTTGCGGCTTTTTTTTCCAGTGAGCAAGTTTTCGCCCTGCTTTATGGTAATTTATTTGTTTGACGGGGTTTCGTCATTCGTGGCTCTGACTAGCTTTCAGAGTTTGTTCCCATCTTTGTCTAAGTTTACACTTTCTGTTTTGTTTTTCCAGCTTTCTCTTGCTGTTTGGTTTAGGGTGTATTTGTATTTCGTTGTGGCGGCTTTGATGGCGATATTTGCCTCCATAGATTGTTCTCGCTCTGCCATGTTCCTAGCATTCGTGACTGCGTCTTCCACTTTCTGCAACTCATCATTCCAATAGGGCTTACAGTTTTTCCTTGCCCCTCTTGGGATGGTTTCAGTGGCAGCTTGCATTATTGCTTTGCTTAGGCTTTCCACCATGGGCTTCTTTTTGTTGTTCCGTGTGTTGATGGTTTCACACAGCCCATGTGTCAGGAATTCAAATCTGTCCCAGTCGGCTCGTTTGTAATTCCAACGTGGGAGCGGTTTTGTTTCCTGTGGGCCTACTTGCATATTGATTTCTAGCCTAAGTGGCCTGTGGTCGCTACCTGCCAATTGGTTTAGCACCTGGCGGTCTATTTTATGGTGAATGTCCATTGTGGAAAAGGCCAAATCTGGAGTCGCGGTGGTATGCCATGTTCTAGAATAGAAGCTAGGGCTATCCTCCGGCCTATTGATTAGATGGAGATTTGTGTCTATCTCCCAATCTTCCACTTCGTCACCTCTGCTGTCTGTGACCGAGTATCTCCATCTCTCCGAATGGCTGTTGAAGTCTCCAACTACTATGCAGTTGGAGTCTTTGACTTCCATACTCGAGAGCGATAGGTCTTTATTTGGTGGTCCGTACAGGTTGAAGATGCGGATCTTCGTCTCTTGAGCCATTTTGTCAACTCCTACAATTTCTGCTTGTCCGATGTGATTGACAGCTACCGCGCTACTCGGTATGCAGTTAGGGGTCAGTATCAGAACCCCTCCTTTGTGACCTTCTCTGTCCAGGCGGAAGGCCTGGTATCCTCTGATTGAGAATTTATGGTTGCTGTTGAGGTGCGTTTCTTGGATACATGCCACGTCAATCTTACCTTCATGCAAGTGATGTGTTAGGGAAAGCTTTTTGTTAATGACTCCCTCCGCATTCCACTGTAGTATTTTTAGGGTCTTGAGTTTTTGGTCAATAGAAATGGCCCCATAGCCATGTGCCTTGACTCCACGACACATGGGTGGGTGACCACCAGTAGTCAAGGGTGGGCCCCTTTGAGGCATGAGGCCCGGCACTCTCGCTGCCTGGTGGGACTCCGCAGGATATTTAGGATATAAAAACACGTAAAAGCATAGGATTAATGCATCAATAACTTATTTAGGATATAAAAACAAGGAAAATCATATGATTAATGCATCAGTAACTTATTTAGGATATAAAACACGGAAAAACATGTTTCAGACAGAGCGTATGACACGATCAGGGACGAATCCCACACAACGACCAATAGACAAGGGACAAATCAATAAAAACAACTAACTTATCATTAAAGAAATGATGAGACATCCATGTTTCTATTGCACAGTATCTTAACCATAATAAGAGTAATGTTGGCTTAGGGGTCAGTGGTTTCATAGAATCGATCGACCATTACCATTGCCACCTGCAGCAATAACAAAGGGCACTCCATGTAGCAATTCCCATTGAACTTCCAATATCCGGGGATGACGCCCTTGTTCCATGTGGTGTCATGCTAAGTGTGTCGAACGAGGTCTCTGCTGACTCCTTGAGGGGATCCACGATCTCCACTGCCTTAGGAAAAGGGCCGCAAGGATTAGAGGCATTACTCAGTGTGTGAGCGATGTGTCTTGGACATGTTGTCACCGGACAGGTCCTGATCTCTCCCAGGTGATGTGTAAGTCCATTATTGTCCATGTACAATTTCTTAGCCCCACAAAAACCGGCACTGTCAACACACAGGGCTAAGGGCGCCGATCTCGTGGTGATTCATCCGTGTGCATTGGACCGTTGCAATAAGACACAGGGTAGCCGAAATACTATCTGGAATAACCGATGATCCTGCAAAGAAATCGAATGGGAAAATACCACAAAATGAACGAACTATCTAATGCAAATGGCAAAGCGCAACTCATTTCCGTTATCACAAGTGTAATTCGTCGACTAGTGTGAATTAAAGTCAAATGTGCGGTCTGGAGGCATTCATAATGGACTGAAACACGAAAGCAAAGTTATACCCACGGCCTGTAAGAGGCCATCTATGCTGCTCTCAATTAAGACTGTCGAAAATCCATGTCTTTGAACTTCTTATTTCAGCCCTCAGAATGAACATGGCCTTGTTCTTGAATTACTTACTTAAAACAACGTTTATTAACCAATTTTCCGGCCGAACACTTGAATAAAAAAACACGTCTCTGAGGATTTTACGAGAGATTTTGATTAAATCAAATAACAATCAATTTTTTTAAGTAGCTCGCCGAGCAGCTTCCATGTATCCGTGAGTGCTTAATAATATTGCATATTCATACTGCTTTCAGTGCATGCATTTTGTATGGTTTACTGCTCAAAATATTTATAAATTGTTGTGCTGTATACACATTGATTTTTTAGGATATGACATTTTATTCGTTCACTAAGTCATTCCTCTTCTACCCCTCGGGGGAGAGATGATGACAAAGGTCTTTTGGTCTATACGTGTATTCGAGTATGTTAACAAACAGGTAATTTGATTCGTGTGGTGTGCTGCAAAAAGGGCCAACTCCTTTTGATTTTCATGCAGACCGTCAATTCTGTAAGAATTTCATTACTTTTAATAATTTTACCAGTGGCCGACACCCTGATTTGTTGATTTTTAACTGCCTATTATTTTTGTACGTGCTCAGAATGAACACGATTTCATCGTCCATATCCGAAAAGACTTGGCACCGATCTCACCTTCCTTGAGACTAGGGACCACCCGGATCCTGCGGGAATCGAACTCTCCATAGATTTCTGAGAGAAGAGAGCCTTTTCTATCCATCTATTGTCACCACCCGACATTAATTATTTGATTACCATATTTGTACATTTTTGATCACCAGAAAACTGACCTGTAGATAAATTTACTTCTACTGATCATCTAAGCACTGTTATCTGTAAATATATTTACACATTATTCATCACCTGAACACTCTGATATAAAGGGATTTACAACTTATTCATCACTGAACACTTTGATCTAAAGGAATTTACAACTTGTTCATCACCTGAACACTTTGATGTGTATATATATTTACACATTATTGATCAGATGGAAACTTTGATGTAATGGAATTTACAACTTATTGATCACCATAACACGTTTACCTGTACATATATTTATACTTTATTGATCACATGAATGCTTCGATCTATATATACAGCGTTCTTATTTTCGTTCGCTTGAAAATATATCTATACGTTTAGAGTGTATTATGAAGGAGACACACCAGAATCATAGAACATCCGTATCGCTTAGTTGTCGACTTCTTTGCAACCTACTTTTTTGCTGACGGTATCGATCTTTTGGTTAGATTCGATCTAGACCTACATAAACTGTAAACCAAATTGGAGAAAGTAATCGCAATAAATGGAATGGAAATCTAAACATAAAAAAGCAAAGATATTGGTGAATGGACATCGCAACCAGACTTCAACAAACAACATGGTAATTGGCCAACAACTAGAAGGAGTTAATTACTCTAAATATTTATGACCCTACATATGCAGGTAACGAAGATCTGATGATCTTGGTCCATCACATGTGATGAAGACCACTCTTTCTGTTTAACCCCGTGGACAGTTTTTTTTCTATTGCTGTGTCCGCTGAAATGGGTGACATGCGCGGTGATTTCGATTAAAGTAAGAGAGCAACGCGCCATTTGTCAACCTCACTCTCTCGTCATGAGCTATCTTTGGTCAGTTGCCTTTTTTCAAACGACTGGCGATAGCGCAAGATGTATATTTTTCTCATGGTTTACTCTCAAAGCCTTTCCCGCATACAGGGTCTATGGATTATTAGTTGATTGACGGTGTCTATATCTGCAATGTTGTTTCTTCCATGAACTGCTTTATTTTTGTTTCCAGTTTTAAAGGTTGGGCCTTTTCGAAACGGAGGACCAAGCGCTTCCCTAGTCGGTTGTCCATACCCTTGTCCAGATACCGACATTCCTTCACAGTGTATATATGCGTGGCATCCTGATTTATGTGGTACGCCTCTTGGCTGGTTGCCATTGACTTTGCAAGGGCTGACTGAGATCTTGCTCGTTTGCCTTGTTTAACCAGGCGAGGTCTCAATGATGAAATGGACATGTCCACACATCCATAGGTTTCCCATCATTATCTGGTTGGTCAGTCCTAAAACTGCTTATAGCGGGTCTGTATATGTCTATTGTATTCTGTTTTTCGTCTGGTCATTTCTGAGGCATTTTGTAAGGTTGTCTGAAGGTGACACGCAATTTCACAACATCCTCTGGCTGATCAGCTCTACGACTGGATGTAAGGTTGTCTGAACATGTCACATCATTTGATTCTGTTCTCTTAATTTCAGCATAAGCTCATACTTTCATGTGTCTGCATGCCTGATACATAAACATCTTAACCGCCCCTTTGTTTTACTCCCCAGATCTTGCTTTCATATCGCATATTGTGTCTCATACACCTGCATAATTTTCAATATTTATGTTTGTGCGCCTACTTCAGTGAAAAAACTTCTGGTAAGATGGCGACCAAGCAACAGCTGCTCTCATGGTCTGCAATATTCATGTGGTGTATTCGTTCCACTTCATGTGTGGGGCGCGGTGTTGTGTGACGATCATTTTCTAGCACGTCCTACGCTTTTCACATGGAGCCTATGTGTGTAAATTTCATCGGAATTCGGAGATACACATTCTGTTCTTCATGTGCAATAGAATACGCGTTGTTGGATAGGACGTCACTACGGATTGCGCACCATCCTTGGTTGGTGTGCACGACCTGCTTGGAAATTCCGTGCCATGACCGGAAGGTGTAAATTGTGCTCATGCTTGGCGCCGCATTCCAGTGGCGGTGAGGTCGACTAGCTCTTCCCTGGAAGAGTGAAAAGTGAAATTTCTAGCCTGCCGATTTAAGTGAGCTCACAAGCCAACCTGAACTCTTCGGGGTACACACTGGGCAACTAGAACCATGAGGCTCTAGGCTAACGAGACAATGGCTCGCCAGGGGGGACGGGCGCCTTCAGGCTACTTGCAGATGTTGGTCCACCGCAGCTTGGAGAGGAGATAGGCGCCGCCAGGTGATTTCAAGCCTAAGAATCACACATGAGGACAAAAACGAAATCTATTATACCGGATCGGTCGCAGCCCGGACAGACAGTGAGGGTTTGCGTGGGTTTTTCATGTCTTTATGTGTGCCTTAACGACCTGATGGGTTACTGAAGGAACTGAACTGAACTGAACTGAACTTCAGTGAAGACATTGTCATTGGATCTTCTTTCTCACTCATTTCATCCAATGATAGTACCACATCCGTCTTTGCTAGAGTTTGAGTTTCAGTCCCATACGATGTAATTGGTCATTCATGAGACTCTGTTCTTCAGTTCTATCCAGATATTCTTTAAAGTTGGCAATTTCGATTTTCTCTTAAGGTCTTGTCATAATATCCATATTTGCGGGTATCTTCTGCTATGGTTTGTCCTAAACTTCTGTACATGGTAAATTATGTCTCCATTGATAATTATATCATTATGCTTACGCTGCTTGTCTTTTACCATTGTCTTTGTATTCAATGTGCTTATTTTTATGTGAAACGCTTTGGCTTTGCTGTTATTGTTTTGTCAAGCTGCATTGTCAATGATGCTACTGTTCTCTAGATATAATGATTTGTATTTAATGATTCCCTGTAAGCTGAACGGAGCTTTAATAGCTCGTGCATGGTTAGACCGGTGATTTGGAAGTACTGCAGTGCATGTATTAGAATGGCTAAAATATTAGTAAAATACCACGTGATATTTCTATCCACCTCGAAAATAATTGACACAGTTTACTCTAGGACACTCAATAGAGAAAGAACGCTGCTTGTTTCAATGACCTTCTCTTTCGTCATAAGTGACTCTGGAAAGATCAATGAGGCAGTGAAAATATATGAGAAAAAGGTGAACATGCAGTTTATCTAGTCTAAAACATTTAGCAAAAACGCTATAAAGCAGATTTATGCATTGCCCAGATATAGATGAAAGATCCAAATTGCGGACGAAGAACAGCAATTCACTTTTATTTTGATTTTCTCTGAGGAAAGACCTTGGGGAAAAGCTTGTTTGATTGACCTTCCCGCTCCGTGAATCCTATGACCACCGCTACGTCTGGCCCATTTACACGAAGTCTTTATTCGAGCATTTTCATTGGATATGTCAAAATGAGTACGAGGAGCGTTCAAGTCAAACCAGGACTTTTTGATTAGGAAAAAGAACAAAATGTCGAGTAGTCAAAATGTCATTAATTTTTTTATATAATCTCCTGCAATACGTATGCACTTATTCCGGGGTTTAAGTAGAAAGATTTATCAGAATGTCTGAACCAATCCAGGACAGCCTGTTTCACTTCGGCCTCAGTTCTGAAATGCTGATCTCCCAGGAATTCTTTCAGAGGTCCAAACAGGAGCGAGGTCTCGGTTGTAAGGTGAATAGGTCAATACCTCCCAGTCAAGTTGCTGCAGATGGCACTTAGTGCGGTGAGCCGTTTGAGGTCGAGCGTTATCTTGCAGTAGCATGACGCCCTTTGTGATCAAATCATGTTGTTTTTTTCCTCAGACGGTTTTGCACATCACTCAAAATGCCTCTGTAATATTCACTGTTTATAGAGCACCAGGGGTAGAAAATCAACATGAATGATGCAACGTTTTTCACAGAAAACACTCGCCATCAATTTGCCTGCAGACGCAATTGTCTTAAATGTTTTAGATGGTGGTTTTTGCGTATGCCTCCATTGCTTGGCTGCTCGTTTTGATTCAAGAGCCAAACGATTAGTCCAAGTCTCGCGGCAAGTAATCAAGCGATCCAAATAGTTATGCTCATCTATTCCAGTGCTAGGGATCCAGAGCTGTCAAGACCATTATATACCTCCATAAGGTGATCCTAGATACAGGCTGCAACAGAGTAGGCAGGCTATGGAGAAAGGTTCAAAGTGGGAAGGCTAACCCGGTACTCAAAAAATACTTGCTGCCGAAGACGTATGCGTCGCACTGAAAGGTGCAAATATCGCAGTCAAGCTATAAACTAGTGACACAACGCATTTCGTTCTCAAGACTGCAAGTAGAAAAAGTAGTATAGAAAAACGAAAAAGAAAAAGAAGAAGAAGAAGAAAAGGAAGAAGTGTTCAGAAAAACAAGTAAATGAAAATTAAAAACAAACAAAAAGACCCCAGAAAGCTAATGGTACGCAATTTGGAGAAGTGCAACATTTTAGCGGTTGGGGAAATCATTGATAAAAATAGAGGAACAAAACAAGATGAACGTCAGGATTAACAAGACCAGGTCTTCATAATTTTCCCCCGGCGTGGGCTAGTGGTTAAGTGACACGGCTCACAACGAGAAGGTGCTGGGTTCAATCTCCATCACAGCACCGGCCGTTACAACGGGGAAGCAAACCCTTAGAAAATGCAGCAGGAAGCAGGCCTTTACATACAAATGAATGCTGAAGTCGAATGCACTGGACCGACAGGCGCAAAATGAAAACGATAGTGATTGAATTGTATGGGACACAACATGCGACATGAAAATAAATTCCACAGATCCTTGTTTAATGACTGGCAAAGTTGTCAGAGACTATTACTTCTCACTTGCTACTGTCTTTCGCACAGCTGATGGAGTGCCAACGATGCTCCTAAGATAGTCAACTGATAACACGTGGCAAGGGTGGATTGTGGACACAGAGGCCTCGAACATCGGGGAACTTGTTGGTCTGCTGTCCTGGTCGTGCTGGGGTTTGCCGGATCGAACGATCTGACATCCTGGCTACAGATGCATCCGCAGTGGGGACATTGGCGATGGATAGAGGAGGTATCTTGAAGTTGATCAACGACCGATTTTTGGATGAAGATATTGCAGGCGATGAATCATCAATGTACTTATTGCAGGATTTTGAAATTATACGGTAGAGGGGCCGCCTGAGAGGACATGGCAGGAGTGTGTACACCAGGGAGATGCATGGAACATCATTATTTGCACTACTTGCTATTTGCTGAGAGTGAATGAGAACATGAGTTTGCTCAGAATGCAAAGAAGTTGATTCTTAACAGAAAAGGTAAATGCCGTGTTATCTATTTATTAACGTGCACACCTGTTTGGACAGACATATCTTGTTGTTCCTCGTAAGCTGTCAAACGCCAATTCGAACTTTTACAAAGAAACCAGCTGTCGTCCCAATACTGTTGACACTACCAAAGCGAATCTAGTATTGTCACGGGTGATGTCTAACTTGTGCTTTCTCTGGTCCTAGTCTATGTCGACACTGCCATAGAGCGAGTCTAGTATTGTCACAGGTGATATCCATATGTGCTTTCTCTGGTCCTAGTCTGTGTCGACACTGCCATAGAGTGAGTCTAGTATTGTCACTGGTGATGTCCTTATGTGCTTTCTCTGGTCCTAGTCTGTATCGACACTGCCATAGAGTGAGTCTAGTATTGTCACTGGTGATGTCCACATGTGCTTTCTCTGGTCCTAGTCTGTGTCGACACTGCCATAGAGCGAGTCTAGTATTGTCACTGGTTATGTCCACTTGTGCTTTCTCTTGTCCTTTTTTGTCGGTTAGAGATATCGAAAGCAGAATGAGCGATGACCGAATATCCTGCTCTAACTTAAACAAGGAGCTGCTGATTAGCTTAATCAGTGGTAGAGCTTTGTCTTTTCATCGCGAATGGGCAGGGTTCATTTCCCACTACTTGCAGATCAGTAAACCCAGCTGTATATGGGTCCCTGATTTACAGTTAGGGAAGGAAATGGCAGCGAAGAAGGGAACTGGCCACCCCATCTCACAAGCTGAGGTTTAGTATGCAAGGGGCTTGTCATAAGTTTGTACCCTGACTATGAAGGAGTAGGAGGAGAAAGTTGAAATTTGGCACATATGTAGCTCATTCAATTTGTACTGGACTTGAGAAGTATGAATTCTAATGAAGTCGCTAACACTTCATTACAGACCAGCGTTAAGTTTGCTCAAGGACTTTATTTGCCTTTCATTAGTTTAAGCAACATTTCGAATCATTACAGTAAAAAACAAATAGCAAACTAAGAATACGCACCATCTGAGTGCTTTCTGTGTTTTGTATGGGACAGAGTACTGGAGAGTAGTGGGAAAAGGAAACTCTAAAACTGAACTTTTACAACAAGCTACTTAAGAAAAATTCATAACATTTTTCTGGCCAATCACCATCAACCGAGAACTACATTCCCATCACAAGCGCTTGACGCTGGAATTGGATATACCGTGTCCTAAGAAACTAAACAGACACCATCACCAGAACTGCCTTGGTATGGACCCAAGAGGGAAGTCGAAACAAAGGCCGGTCTAAGACAACATGGCAACGAACGGATGAGGCCAAAATTTAAAAAAATCATGAATCAGAGAAGGGCGACTGGACGAAAGATAACTGCAGACTGGGTGAAGTAGACGAAGTTTCTTGCTGCCCTTGAAGATGACATCGGGAGTGACATTTCCTAAACGATTTGCTGGTCACTGACCCCAAAACTACGACAACTGATGAAGTAAAAATAACTCTTAAGATAATCAAATGGCTATCCTTCATGCTTTGTTCAAGCTCTGATTCACCACCTCCATTTCCGTTTATAAGATTCTTCCCTAAAACTGTCTCATGTTCGTGTAATCGGCTGGAGCTATTTATATTACCGCTCCTGATATCTATTTCGCACCTTCTATCTTTCTTTCGTATCTTTACAAAAATAAGATAAACGTTTGGCACGTCCTAGTTTTTCATCGGTTATTCTTATCTGTATAGCCGATTACATTGCTAACTATCATAGCTTTCGTTCTCTCAGTGTTAATACTCAATCAAAGCCCTTGACTAATGTTGTGTTTTCAGTGTTAATACTCAATCCAAGCCCTTGACTAATGTTGTTTTCTTTCCCTCTAAATTCTCGTAATTCCCGAACCCAGGTTAGGTATAGGTGTGTTTAAATGAGACGTACAATTTAAAACAATACATAGTTTACACACTATTTGATGGATGTGTTTATATGAGATGTAAAATAGAAAAAAAAAATTCAACACATTATTTGCTGGATGAATTTACATGAGATGTAAAATAAAAAGAAAATTATGTCTACACGCTTTTTAGTAGATGAGTTTACGTGAGACGTAAAATGAAAAAAAAATTATGATTACACTCAATTTAGTGGATGTGCTTACGTGAGACTTGAAATAAAAAAAAAACTATGATTACATGCAATTTAATGGATGTGTTTACATGAGACGTGAAATGGAAAAAAAAAAAACTATGATTACACGCAATTTAGTTGATAAGTTGACATGAGATATAAAATCAAGAAAAAAAAACAGTGCACACTACTATATAACAGGTGTGCATTTGTAAGCGATATTCATCTCCCTTTACTTCCCTTTCTATTTTACTTCATTTCAGCATCCCTGAATGAATAGCTCTTAGGGATTATAGATATGTACTAGAGCTTATGTAGTTTCCCGTCCAACCTTGAGCAGAAACCATAAATGAATATTGTTTCTTCTTGACCACAATGGAAGCGGAGTCTTCCACATCCCTTAAAAATACGCATCCTGTCAAATTATAGCAAAGATACGTTTTCCGTTAAGAAAGTTTCGCTATACGTCAACATATCCCATAGTTTTGCATAGGGATATATTCCTCTACCACTTTGTCTTGCCAGTTATTAATTAGCTTCCTCGCTGTTGTATTCCCTTGTGGGTTCCAGTGTACTGCATGACTTGTTGTTCGCTGGTTATCTCCAATGGTTTTCCCGAATCATAATGTGTGTATATTTACCTAATGTCCTGGAGTTGTACCAGAATAAGGATAATAGAACCAATGGCGTCTAAGCTTGTTTTAATAGGGGACCACATAAGGTTGTGCTTCGGGCTAGCAACTTTATCATGTAATACCGATGATATAGGAATCATCACTAAAACTGTTCGGATACATCTTTTTTTTGACATGTGTCTAAGACTGTTCAGATAAGCTACAGTGTGTATTGGCCAGAACGTTTCTTGCAGTAAAAGGAGCAAAGAATATTATCATTGCGAACCTGCCAAGTATGTTGTAAGGCTACTAATGAGGGTTGAGCATAGCGACAGCTGATTCCTCATCATGTAGAAACTAACACAAAATCGTTAGTAGATATGGACAAGTCAACTAAAAAGAACAATCTAATCCAACTATCCAAAACAGAAGCATGTTCTCTGTCAAGAGGGCAAATGACGCGAAGCAGAGAAAGCAGCCAGGAATCTGCATTACTAACTTACCTGGCCTACTCTATGCAAACCTCCAGGTTTTGAGCTGAAACGGTAGTACAAGAAAGGCTTTGTTCTCGAAATCCATTTGGCAAAAGAAACAGAGGAAGTCGAAAATAGATATGGAGAAGAGAGCTTTAGACATACGATTCTCAACATTTGTGTTACAGTCGACCCCTTCTAACTTATTTACTTTATTGGCCTGCTTGGGAAAAGGTAGCTATTTAAATCGTTTGTTTGTAAATATATGTTGTGTTTATAATTTGAATAATTTATCATCATCATCAGGTTGATCAGTCCTGAAACTGGTTGTAAGGTTGTCTGAACATGCATCTCCATTTGACTATCTTCTGGTTGATAATATCTGAGACTGTTTCTAAGGATGTCTGAGTTTGTCTCTCAATTTGACTCTATACTCTCTGCAGTTATCGTCATTCAATCATGTTCCTACTTTAATGTCCCTGATACCTGATATGTAAAGGTGAGCCTAAGTCGCCTTGGTCCTATTTCCCCTTGAATCTCGTCCACTTGTATCTTCTGTAGAAGACTTTCATGTCTCATACTGTGACCCAGACAATGAACCAACGTTTTGTACCATACACACTATTTGTCTTTCTGCACATACCTCAATGAAGACATTGAAATTGGATCTTCTTTCTGTCCAATTCAATCTTCCATTCTAAGGAGTACTACATTTCAAACGTTAGCAACCTTTTCTCATCCTTCTTTGCTAGAGTTCACGTTTCAACCCCATACAATTCAAATGGTGATATAATAGTGGCGATTATTCTTTCCTCAGTTCTATCCTGATATTCATTGATGTAATCAATTTTTGTTTATCTCTGAAACCCTTTTTTGCCATTGCGATCATTGTCTTAATTTATGTCTCATTGCCGGCATCTTCTGATATGGTTTGCCCAATATTTTGTAAATGTATGTACTTGTTCGATTATTTCTCCATTGATGATCATATTTATTTGCTTGGGTTGCTTGGCTTGGATATTACCGAAGTCTTTATGTTCGATGTGTTTATTTTCATGCCATACGCTTTGGTCACAGCCTTCTGTTGATACATGCCTTCTGACTCACGGAGAAATGCCGTTGAAACGTCACATTCCCCGATCTGACTAATTAATGGAACTTGCATGTATCAACTATCAGTGCAACCATGATGGGGTGTTCGGGAAACAATGATGGGTATGCAGTTGGTTTCAGGGCAGGATCATGTGAACGGGTCACTTTCAACAGTGATTTGTTGTGTTTTGTACCGTGAATTTCATGTATTTTTATGTGTGGAGCACGGATTGATTTTAAACCTCAGCACAATTTTAGTTCAGTCATTTAGTCGGCGGTGGAATGGGACGTTTCAAGGAGATTTCTCGGTGAGTCATGCGGCCTATCTAAAATATGCCATGCTTTGGCTGTGCTATTAATTTGTTCAAGCAGCATTTGCAACATTGCTACTGATCCTCCCTATTTCGCTTGGTCATCATCGACAAATTTGATAGCATTAACGTTCATACTATTAACTTTGACAACCCTATTACAACTAAGCATAATCTTGTCCATCATTACTTAAGTTTCACAAAATCATCATCGTCAAGTGCCTTACCGGTTGGAATTGGCGATCATAGACTTCCTTCCGCTCCTATCACCTGTGTCATTTACCAACTCTGTTGTTGATTGTCGCCCGTACAATTCTACAAGCTGTCCAATATCTTTCTCTCAGGCTTCCTCTGGTTTCAGTTCCTATCATCTGTCCTTTGTCACAACATGCTCCAAACCGCCTCTTCTCATAACATGCACGAAAAATAATGACTGCTTCGTTTTGTTCTTTGCAATGATTTGTCTTTGTGTTTGTACCTCCTCGAGTAGTGTACCATTAGTCTCCCTTGCAGTACATGGGATTCGCAGCATTCTTCTGTGAAACAACATCTCCGTTACTTCCAAAGATCTATTCGCTTTCTTGCTGTTTGTATATGATTTACTGCCATTTGTCAGTAATGTTTCCACATACAAAATACAATTACAATGGGCCCCTTGTCCTGGCCTACCAGAAGAACATTTTTGGTTATCCGTTTCTATTGTGAGCGCTAGCCAAAGATAAGCTCGGTCTATTATCTATTATGAGTAGATAAATCACATGGTTCTACCAAATAAGTAGAGTGCGGAAGTGAAAGGAAGAAGGAAGGTGAAGCGATGTTGCCACAGTGTGCGCGTGGCGATCTATCCACTGGGAATCCCTGCCCATCTGTGGCCCCGACACTCGTGCCGTGATCTTCCTTTTTATGCGATTTTTATCTGTAGCCTACTTAGAATATCAAGGGGCTTCCAAGAGGATATATCGCACCCAGTTAAGAACCGCTGATCTAGACATACATACAGAAAACCGAGACATCGTATACATAGCTCGAACAGAAAACCTAGAACAGGTGAACTTGGTCTTGTATTTGCTGAACACCTGAGCTCCACGTGAAGCTGAAAGGTGTTAATGATTAACGAAGATTACACCCTTTTATTTCTAACAGCGCTTTACTCGTTTACGTTAGCTATTTAAGATCAGACAAGTATTAAGGTTAACCATATGCCCAGTTAGAGGCGCACCCTTGGAAACCACGGATAGACCGGGGTTACTAACATTGATCGTCCGTCCGTCAAACACATTTCGAGAGTTACGTTCATACAATGGGCCGTCGCTGCCTCTGTATTTTCAGTCATGTGGTCCGCCTCCCCCAGAGTGTTCCAGCACGCCAGATCCTAAACCTGTCTTTGGAAATCATATTTGGGAATATGCCTTGTACCATATGGAGACGTTTTTGTGGACATTAACGCAACACCTGGCTACAACAAATCGCCTTCTTCTCATCAAAATTATGCATATCATCGACCTGGCCATCAATCGTGATTTCAGACGATCGACTCGACAGGTTGGCTAAGCGGATTATTATTATTATTATATTATATTAAACTAGCCGAACGTTGCCCGTTATAGCCGAGTAAGTCAATCATCCTGTTCCCGCGCTCATCGTTTCTCACCGTCAAACGCATCCACATCAAACTCTTCGACTTCAACCCATCCATACCTCCGTCTACATCTTCCGCCACTAAACCTGCCATCATCCACCTATTTCCACAGCCCGCCATCTCCCTGTCCAGATTCACACGTATCCCCATCTCAATTCATCGCGTCAGTATTTACAGGTGAAGAATATTTCATTTGTGCAACCATACAATCATATGCCAATAACTCATGAAGGGATAAAGCATATTTAAATAGTTGCATTGATAAAAAAAAAGGCCATAGAATAATAAACGGAAAATTAAGCTAACTATGCCGTGCATGCTGTTAGCGACTTATGGCGCATTTATATATATATATATATAAATATTTTCAGAAATATAGCACAGTTATTTCAATTGTCTTCAGTCTTTGACAAAGGCTGTTGCAACGGATAATGTCTTGTACCCTCTGTCGCCGTACCACGACCCTTTCAAATTATTGTTGTGAATATCGTTGCAATCACGCTACGACCGTGTAATAACTTTGTTGCGAGGATAAATGATGCATGCACATTGCTTTGATACGTGTAAATGCTTCATTGTTCGCCAACAGACATCCTTATCATTGTTATCTAAGAAAGGCATGTCTTTATCTGGAGGACTGCGGTGCATTGTGGTCTGCGCTCAGCTGTCAAGCGCATACGTTTTTTTTATCTTTCTCTTCTTCTTCCTATTTCTTGGTCTTATTCGTTTTCTTCTTCGTATTCCACATCTTCTTTTTTGGCGCTCGTCCTGAAAAGACATGGTTATGCTATAGCTTACAGCGAAACAAGGATAACTGAGCATTTCGGCCTCACACATTCGGTTGAACCTGGCTTCAGCGAGGAAAGGTCAAGCCATCCTACTTCGTACAATGTGGGGTTCACTTTCATTCCGTCACTAGCAACATAAGTACCGGATAAAAAGCTGCAAAGACGGCACGCTACCATCATTAAGGATGCCCCCATGCCACGGATTTGCCTGGAATTCACACTAGTCGACGACTTACACTTGTGCTCGCGGAAACATGTCGTTGTTTTCCATTTGAACTAGTTAATTCGTTCGTTTGTTGTATTCTCTTCCTTCCTATAGTCCTGGTCTGGACATCGGATATATGAATAAGCTCTACGCTTGAGCCTTTGTTGTATTTTCACGGCTTAGTTCACACGGCTGAAATTCACAAGATTGGCGTCCATTGCCCTAGCTCCCGACAGCATCGGTTATGGTGTGACTTATATTTACTAATAGTTGTCCATCACAAGTGATGAAGACCACTCTCTTTGTTCAGCCGTGTGGACAGTCGTATCTCTCGCTGTGTCCCCTGAAATGGGTGACTTGCGCGGTGATTTGGATTAATGTGAGGAAGAAACTGCGCCTTTTGTCAACCTCACTCACAGAGCCTAAGCTACATTTTGCCAGTGGCAAGACAATCATTGAGACGACTGGAGATAGCATAGGATGCAGATTTTGCCTCAGGGTTACCACCGAAGCCTTTCCGTAAACATGTAACCCGCAGGGTAGAAAGGTGGGATGGCATCTAACGCACTTTGTCGTGCCCTTTTGATAACCACAAGAGGTCGCATGGACAACACTCAGCGTGTGAGTGAGTCTGGCATCTCTCCCCAGCTGTATTCAGCTCATCATAGTAGCATCTAAAATTCCCACACGCCAAATTCGTGTAGGTGAACCGGCAGAACTAACCCGTGAAATACGACACAGGTATAAGCGTAGTGCCATTCAGCCGGCGTCCAGACCAGGATAAACGGATGGAAGAAATCACAAAAAAAGAACGAAATAACAAGTCCAGACGGAAAACAATACCATGTTTATGTAAACACAAGTGTAAGTCGTCGACTAGTGTGAATTCCAGGCAAATCCGTGGTCTGGCGGCATCCATAATGATCCAAAACAGTAGAGAAATGTAAACACGCAGCCAGTTATGGCGCCATCTTTGCCAGACTTATATTTAGACACAGCTATAATGTACTGGAACACAGCCTGGGAGAAAGGCTCATACAACCTCTTGCGCTTATGGAAAAGGCCCGACACACAACGATATATTTCAGCTCCCTCCGCTGCCTTCCGTTTTGCCTGTTTACAGAAACGGCTTCAGGAGTAAACCCTGAAGGAAAATCTGCATTATGTGCTATCTCCAGCCGTCTCGATACAAGCTTGCCACTAGCCAAATGTAGCTCATGCTAAGAGAGTGAGGTTAAAATGCGCAATGTCTTCCTCACTTTAATCCAAATCACAGCGCCAGTCACCCATTTCAGCGGAACCAGCAAGAGAAAAGGATGTCCACACGGCTGGACAAAGGGAGTTGTATTCATCACATATGATGACGAACATCAATTACATGACAGCAGTGTAACTACTATGGCACAAACCTTTACTTTGGGTATCGCATTTGCCTTCTAACGGCGATCTCTTTTCCCTTAGCCAGACAACACTAGAATAACCTGTTTGCAGGGTCGCCGATTGGATGCGGTAAAGAGTCTTAGAGGATACTAGTTTGCTGACCATGATGCATGCAGTCATCCATGAGTCGATGACTGCTACATCAACTCATACAATTGTTTAAGGTTACTTCCGTATTATTCTCCTATATCCAGAAGGCTTGTAAAGCAGCTCATGTTTGTTGCCAGACTTGTTTCTGCTGGAAAATATTGTACTTTCAAACGGCTGGTGCCGTTTGACCAGTCAGTCAATGCTGTCACCAAGGGCAGACCGTTACTATACGTAGCTACAAGCAACCATACACTAGCCTTCATTTACATTTTTCACTACATAATTTTTCATTACATGGAGCCTGTTTCAAATTATTTGTCGGGGATTGGTGGTTGCGAGGTAAGCCTTGAGTAATGTAGATCGCGGGTTCAAATCATGATGAAGACTGGGATTTTTCACGTCTACTTTGCTGGTATTTCTCCGGATCTTTGGGTAGTAGAGCTGCAGTATCGCGCTCCTTAAAAATCTATCATTAGTTGGAAATCGAAAAGAGTAGACTTATCGGCCGCTGCCCGGAAAACATTCAACACTATGTTAAAAATCTACCCAATCTATAACGGGATCCTCACCTGTGCTACGGAGTTCGTGCATTGTGCTAAAGTTCTCCAAAAATATGGAGAAGAACCTAGCACTTATGGATTAAACCGTGTTCAACTACGTTGATTCCTCGACTAAGCTCAATTAAACTAAACTAAACTAAATACTATTTGTAGTGACGGTTTGAATAGTAATGGTTTTACATGCGCGGTTGCTAGCCACATGTACACCCCTCTTTACTCCAATACAAAATTCGTAATATTAAATCAAAGTTGTCTGATCTCAGGTAGATAATTGTGCTTTAACTTTAACTTAACCTTCAACTCCAACTCCAACTCTAACACATACTCTAACCCAACCCAACCCAACCCAACTAACCCAACTCAACTTAACTCAACTCAACTTAACGTTATTCGTCTGGCTTAGAAGATTGAAAACTGTATGCAATCAGTTTCTTTCACTCTTTATCTACCTGTGTGCCTTATGTATCCGGAAGAGGTCGTAGAAACCTCATTCAGCGTATGAACTATGTATCTTTGGCATGCTGCTAATCGGTTAGGGTCCAATATCTTCCTGTGCGATGTGTTAGTACGTTATTGGTCCGTGTGTATATTTCCTAGTCACACCAAAACCGGCACTGTCTGCAGACAGTTCGAAGAGCGCTAGTCCCATAAAGTTCAACTGTGTGCACTGCAATGTAAAAATACGACCCAGGGTAACCGAAATACTATTTCAAATAGACTGCTAGGATAATCGAATGGAAAAACACGAAAAATGAACGAACTAACAAATCCAAATGGGAAACTACATCACGTCTTCGTGTTAGTAGTCGACTAGTATGATTTCCAGTCAAATCCCTGGCCTGGCGCATCAATGATGGATTAAACACGAGATAAAAATTAGACCCTCTGCCTCTTAGGCACTATCTTTACACATTTACCTCCACTTCAACGACATGGTTGTAAAGGTAAATTTCTGCTGTTGAATTCGAGGGAAACGAGACTTGAACTGTTAAAAATATGGATCGTTGGTTTGGACTTTTGTAGTCGCGTGACAGCCACCCATTTACAGCTAAGTCAACTGGAGCGTACGGAGGACTAAAACCATAACCAAACTATTCCCAAGTGAATAAGATACTAATAAATGTGGATCTTATGTTTGAGACGCCGCTGCAGGCGCAACAGTGCGGCCGTAGTGCCAATCTTGAACTTATTGTATATATGACATCTCAGTCTGTTATGTCCTGTGCGTATCCGGATATGTTCGCCTGATCTCATCTTGAGAGTTGGTGGTAGGCATCGTGTTCTATTTTGCCAGGGTGGTCTTTTTCCCCCGTTTTGGCTGCTGGCTGCTTTTGTTTCACCATTATGTGGTTGCTGTATCACTCTAGTGTTCCTTCCTCTCTGGCAAATATGTCCTCCTCCTCGTTGCATGAAATGCTGCATTGACCAACTATACACTGGATTATCCATTTATGAAGCACTGGGACAGGCATTCGAATGAGTCTTGGTGAAAAGTCCTTGAAACAATTCAAGCAGTTGAATACATAGGGGCTGCAATAATCCAAAAGAGAGGTATTCAAGACTAGTGAGCTAGTCGAAGAAAAGCAACAAGTAAACTGTTCCACGATGTACGTGTGGATTCCTCTGAAAGAGACAAATAAGTAAGCAATTGTTGCAGGTGAATGTCCACAATCTGTAAGATTACTCTTTTGTTAGTCGTGTAAATAGCGTAAAGTTGATATTTACTGCAGCTTTCCACACATCCCGAGCGTACTGATACATGTGACCAGGGTGGTCAAGGCAGTTTTGCTATGCTTTGTTTCATCCTCAGGTTTCACACCCCCTCCCCCCCCCCCCTCACTTCCCCCACCTCTCCCAGCTAACCACTGATGCTAGGGCATTACCAATCGCTTTTTCTTTGGCCTTGAGTGTTGGGATAGTCGTTCTCAATACTATTAAAAATAGTTCGCTTAGACATCAGAGGCCCGTAACGATGGTAGACCAAATCCATGAGCCACTGCTGCAGCATAGTTCCAGAGCTGAGGTGAATGTTGCTATCTGCTGTAGTCATGATGTGCGGTGACGGCCACTTCTGCACACCCAGCTGGTGATTGGAAGAATGTTGTCGCTGGATATCGGCATATATAGTATTTTGTCGGCCGGGGTTTCCTGGACCAGACGTGTGATATAACTGAACAAAGAAATTTGACAGTGGTGAAGTGTTTCTGAGATTGGCTGGAGGCCTGTCAAAGCAGAGACCTCCACGTTGTTGTAGTCATGCCATCGGAAGTCCACGATACGCTGCTGGTACGAACGTAGAAGACCTCAATTCTTGACATGTCATGTTTCAGTTACGTCCAGGTTTCGGTGCTGTAATGTAGAATAATGTAGATGCGGATGTTTGTTATAAGAGAGATCTTGTCGTTGCTCCATTCACTGTTTGTTATAAGAGAGATCTTGTCGTTGCTCCATTCACTGTTTGTTATAAGAGAGATCTTGTCGTTGCTCCATTCACTGCTTGTTATAAGAGAGATCTTGTCGTTGCTCCATTCACTGTTTGTTATAAGAGAGATCTTGTCGTTGCTCCATTCACTGTTTGTTATAAGAGAGATCTTGTCGTTGCTCCATTCACTGTTTGTTATAAGAGAGATCTTGTCGTTGCTCCATTCACTGTTTGTTATAAGAGAGATCTTGTCGTTGCTCCATTCACTGTTTGTTATAAGAGAGATCTTGTCGTTGCTCCATTCACTGTTTGTTATAAGAGAGATCTTGTCGTTGCTCCATTCACTGTTTGTTATAAGAGAGATCTTGTCGTTGCTCCATTCACTGTTTGTTATAAGAGCGATCTTGTCGTTGCTCCATTCACTGTTTGTTATAAGAGAGATCTTGTCGTTGCTCCATTCACTGTTTGTTATAAGAGAGATCTTGTCGTTGCTCCATTCACTGTTTGTTATAAGAGAGATCTTGTCGTTGCTCCATTCACTGTTTGTTATAAGAGAGATCTTGTCGTTGCTCCATTCACTGTTTGTTATAAGAGAGATCTTGTCGTTGCTCCATTCACTGTTTGTTATAAGAGAGATCTTGTCGTGCTCCATTCACTGTTTGTTATAAGAGAGATCTTGTCGTTGCTCCATTCACTGTTTGTTATAAGAGAGATCTTGTCGTTGCTCCATTCACTGTTTGTTTCAAGTGAGATCTTGCCGTTGCTCCATACACGTCCTACTACGTGCATAGCAGACGCAGCTAGACCGATCTGCCTTGACATATTAGGACCGCTGCGCCCATCCGATGATACGCTGCTATGGTACACGAGATTTGTTAAGCCGTCCGCAGTGTGATATTGAGTTTCAATGCTCTGGAGTGTTGTGTCGGAAATTAGTTTATGATCTTTGGTTTTGGCCCGTGTTGCAGGATGTATGTTATTGTATCTATCCATCTACCATGTGGTCTTAGTCGTGCTTGAAACCATTCCTTATTGTGCTATAAGCGTTCAGTGGTAAGTTGATTAGGTGGTGTTAAAATGAGAAAACCACAAAAACAATTCTCTGAATTTTTGTGTCTGGTTATGTATTCAGCATGGGGAGTCGTTCTCACAATAATTATGTATTCATATCTCATTCTTTCTCTCAGCCAACATTCATAGATACTCTCATTCATTTCATTTCACACGTTAAGCGTCACCTTTTATGTTCTTTGGATAAGGACCAAGTCGGAGACTGATAGCAGCGAGATAGCAATCAAACGAATCAAAACCACTCAACTCCCTTCGGAGCATAGGTTCTGAACAAAAACTCGCCAAGTATTCCTGTCATGCGCCATCCTTTTCAAATTCTCCCCCCCCCCCCTCCCATTCATTCATGTCAGTTTTAGGTTCGGCTCGACTTTCCTTTTAAGCTATCAGCTGATTTCTTTAATATGTCCTATCCATTTCCAAAGTCTTCTCTTTAGGTCTACTCTCTCTGGCATCTGTCTAGTTATGTCCCATACTTCCATATTAGTGGCATTATCATACGATTGTATTGCCTCCGTTCGACGAATGTATCTATTGATGAAATCTTCGACCTTTTTATCTGTACTTTTTTTTGTTCGACACGTCAAAGATCCATATAGGACGGAGTTGAAGATATGTATTTTTCTATCAGATTTAATTTCTCTTTAAATGAACTAATTTCGTCTTGCGTATTTTTAATTTGATATGTCTTCCATTACATCAGACCTTGTCTATATTCCTACCACGATTGTGAATCAATCTACCTCTCTGAATGGTGTCTCGGTACAATTTGATTGCAGTTAAATGTTTTGCAGCCATAACCTGGGTCTTTTCTAGGAGTGCCCTTAACCCTAATTTCAGTGATGCACAACCAGCGACGCATCCTCAGTATCCGGTCGTTCGATCTGTAATGTGGAGGTGTCTGTAAAGACGGTTCTTCCCTCTATCTCGTACACTCTAGTCCGCCGCCGTATGTCTGTGTTTGGCCACGTGGCCCCACTGGATCGGGAAGTTCCGGCTCACCAGATAATGTCCAAGTCAGCCAAGTGTAACAACGGTCCTCCACTGGCCAGCTGGAGGGATGGGAGGGGCTGGATGCGTGGGAGGGGCCGGCTGGAGGTCTGCGAGAGGCCGGCTGGAGGTCTTCGTGAGGCCGGCTGGAGGTCTGCGAGAGGCCGGCTGGAGGTCTGCGAGAGGCCGGCTGGAGGTCTGCGAGAGGCCGCCCCCTTTCTTTATGCTCCGACATTTAGCAGTTTCTTCTACGGCAATGGAGGAGGTTTGGTTCCAAGCCTCAGCAGTTGAACATGATAGTGATCAATCGACGCAACTGGCCTTAGATGCCTAGGCGAACATTATTATTATGCGATAACAATATGTATTGCATTTTATAATTGTTATTTATTTACTGTATACCAGTTGTCGTTGTCTGATCAAACTGAAGTTCTCTTTTTTTATTAGTGGTGACAGTTTATAAGTGGCACGTAAACTTTCTGATATGTTCTGTCGATTTCTCTATCAAGGTTTACATATTTCTTACCAATGCTTCAAAGGTACTTAAATCCTGTGCCACATCTGATACATACCTGCCCATCATGCACTGGTGAAATGAATGAAGCCTGCTTCCGTCTTCGAGAAACTGTATGGAGATATCCAAAAACGTGAGATTATATTTGGTAGTCATTTATTATGGGAGAAATGCAAGCTTTTACAGAACATTAAGTAACATTGGACTACGGAGAAGAATAATCTCCGTACATATCCGTGCGCAATACAATATGGCGGTGAAACGTGGGATCTCAATAAAATACAGGATGAAAAGATCTCAGGAGCTTTTGTGGTAAAATAAATAATTTCATCAAACACATGAGTGGCACCAAATGGGGAGCACAGACAGATGTCCAAATGTGGGAGCAGAGACAGATGTCCAAATGGAGATAACAGACAGATGACCAAATGGAGAGCACAGACAGATGTCCAAATGGAGAGCACAGACAGATGTCCAAATGGAGAGCATAGACAGAAGACCAAATGGAGAGCACAGACAGATGTCCAAATGGAGAGCACAGACAGATGTCCAAATGGGGAGCACAGTCAGATGTCAAAACGGAGGGCACAGATAGATGTCCAAATGGGTTAGCACAGACAGATGTCCTTCGAACATCAACGCGAGAACTGTTCCCTCGTAATTAAGTAGGCCGCGCCAGTTTGGAATAAAAAACTTCAGATGTTGATTATTGATACAGCAAAACTGAGACTGGTCGGATAGCTACAATGATCCTAACATCTGCCACAACTGAGAAATATACCTCATAATTTGCGTAGCACAACCTGAAACACTGAGATGTGTCGCATCATAATTTGAAAGAGAAACCGGCACACACGACCCGAAGTGCACAAGACTGAAATTTAGACAAAGTTCTTATTTAGAGTCGACACTGCCTATCAGATATTGCATTGGCCCAAAGACCATGAGCCCACATGCTGCTGGATCAATAATTAATCAACCAACCAACCAGCTACTACATGCTAATCCCGGAAAACGTCACATCGGAAAATTTAATGAAATTATGCAGGTACCCTTGATGGAGTTGAGGGAGGAACCTTCGCCTTAACACCACTACCCTTATGCGACATAAAAGTCATTAAATAGACTCCTAACTGGCGCATCACGATGTATCACGATGTATCACGATGCAGAAAGAAATGTAATTGATAGAGAGCGTTGACAGGAACGTTGAGCTTGCTTACTTACTTTCCGTGTCTAAGCACCACGTTATACAGTATGCATCCGCATCCAGGATCCAGCGACATGGATTGTCCTGTCATTTGCCTCCATCATGACGTACCTTATGCATGTTTAATGGATGTTGGGACAGGTCATCAGTTGGTCTGGGTCATGTATTGCGCAATAATCACATATGTTATCATCTGTGTATCATCATCTTTTCATATTACTCTTGTACCGTGACACACAAGTTCGAAGTCTGTTCAGAGACTTCCATGTTGTGTATGGTAGATGATCTCCGACTGCAGGTTCTTCCCGAAGTTTTTTCTCTGGCCCGGCATCAATTTGTGACATCTCTCGAAATGCGACTTTCAGGGTTTGTCTGAATATGCTGTGCTGATTGTAGGAGAGCATACTGCCGCTTTTTGTTGAAGCCGTTGACGGGGATGTCTGATGTTGAAAGAGGCAGAGGGATCAAGATGCTGAGCAATGCATAAGCTGTCAGCGACCCAAATCCGAATGCTAGCGTCAAGGTCAGCGAATCAGAGTTGTGAAGACCCTTCTTCCCTTCCACACGATGATCCTGGATAACAGGCTGCAACTGGGACTAAGAAGAAAGGATCGAAGAGGGAAGACTAATCCGGTACTCAACAATATCTAGTGAAGAACTTGTCGGACGGAATTGTGCAAATATCACAGTTGAACTGTAAACTGCGAAAAGACGCTTTCCGTTCTCCGGACAAAACTCTGCTAATTGGAAAGCTCTTTTCAGGACTTGGTAGCGGGAGATTCTTCTCCTTCTTCTGCGTACGCAGTCAGACAGTAACCATTATTTTTTCGAAAAAAGTGGCGGTCATCCTGAGGCTGTCGACACTGCCATAGAGCTTGTCTTGCAGTTCCACTGGTAATGGCCACATCTGCTCTCTCTGATCCTCGTATGTCGGGCAGTTCTGCAGCAGATGTTCAGCGGTCATTTTACCAGTACCGCACGGGCATTCGTCGGTACACCCTATCTTCAATTTGTTGAATAGGTGGTACCTCAGTCTATTGTGGCCAGTGCAAAGTCTGAAGACAACGACCTGCTCTCTTCGGTTCAACTGATAATAGGCATCGTTTTTGGTGTAACCAGTATGTTCGGTTTCCCATTTGGTCATGTATCTGGCTTTGATAAGCCGTTTTGACTCTTCGTACGTCATACTGATATCTGTTTGTGGTAGTCTTGCACCTTATTTTGCCAGTCTGTCTGCCTCCTCGTTCCCTTGGATGTTGCAGTGTGATGGGACCCACTGTACCACTACCCTTTTTGGTGCGGACTGCTGGCTCAGTTTGCAGAGTGCTGCTATTAAGTCATTAAGCTCAATGTTTTTCTGGCTTTTTAGCGCTGTGACTACGGCGAGACCATCTGTCAGCAGGACTATATGGCTCTCATTTTCACTATGTGTCACCATTTCTTCCACTGCCGCCCTCAGTGCCTCTGCCTCCGCTCTGAAAATGCTTGTGTACTTACCAGTAGCGAATGACAGTGTTATTTTTCTGCCATTTGGTAGGTTCAGGAATGCTCCTGCCCCTCCGTTCTGTGTTGTGTTTGTTACAGAACCGTCGGTGTATGCATGGGTCCAGTCCATGCTTGGGTAGCTTTTCGTTATGAAGCTTAGGGTAGTATCTCTCCTTTCTTTTTCAGTCTGGCAGTTTTTGTTTGCAATACCTGGTATATTTTCTACCACCTCTGGAAATATATCCTGCCTCCAGGTAGGTTTTCGTACAGTAGTGATGGGTTTTGGTGTTGTTAGTGCGTTTATGGGATCTTCGTGCATCTTTGCTTTGGCTATTTCTGCAAAGTTTCTCCGCTTTAGTTTCCCATTTCCCAAATTGTTTAGTCTCTGGTGCATTGGATGGTCGGTCAGTCTTCGGAGTTTCTCTGACTGCAGCTGGGCTCTGCAGTCTCTTATATCGGTCATGGATTGCAGTTTTGTAATCTTTTCAAGTTCTACAATTGGCGTTGACTTCATGCCACCTGTTATAATTCTCATGGCTTGGTTTTGAAGTTTGTAAACTTTATCGAAGTTCGCCTTCGCTGCTGTTGTCCATGCTGCAATGCCATACTCGAGAACTTTCTCACTCTTCCAGTGTACAGTTTCTTTAGTATGCCTTCGTCTGCTCCCCAGCTTGTGCCAGCAAGTTTCCTCATGATCGCCATTCTTTCTCTGGCTTTCATTCGGTTTCTCTCAATCTGACTTTTCCATGTCATGCGCCGATCAAATGTCACTCCCAGATAGGTTGGGTTGTCGTTTGGCTGCAGGAATTTGCCATTTAGACTTAATTTGGTACTTTGGGGTTTTAATCAAAGCGAGAATATTGTGCATGTGGTTTTCTCCTCGTTTATTTTGACCAGCCATGAGTTCGCCCACTCTTCCAGCGATGTTAGGGCCGTCTGCATCCGATTTCTTGCTATGGTGAGATTCTTTTCAGAGGTCCACATAGCCAGATCGTCTGCAAACATTGAGCTATGGACTCTTCTTGGTATATTCTCTGTAATATCGTTTATATATACCAGGAAGAGTGTGGGTGACAGTATTCCCCCTTGGGGCACTCCCTGCTCGAGTGTCACCTTTTTGCTCATCTGCCCTTGTACTTGGACTCTGGCCGTTCTTTGTTTGAGGTAGTGGTTGATCCACTTGTACATCTTCCCACAAACATCACTTCTTCTTAGCTTGACTCTAAGTCCATCTTTCCAGACTTTGTCAAATGCATTTTCCAGATCCAACCAAACAGCTACTGTGTGTTTCTGTGCCTGGTAGGCATCTTCTATCTCCTGGGCTATGAGGATGACCTGGTCCTCAGTGGATCTGTGCTGTCTAAAGCCGGCTTGCTGTGGAATTAGTATTCGTTTTTCTTCCAGATGCCACATCAGTCTGGTGTTTATCATCCGTTCCATCAGCTTGCCGACACAGCTCAGTAGGCTTATGGGCCTGTATCCATTTGGATCTATTTTGTCCTTTCCTGTTTTTGGTACTGGTACCAGTATTGCGTCTTTCCATGCCTGTGGTACACTTCCACTTTTCCAGCTTTGGTTCAGGACCGATAGCAGTTTCCTCTTCGCTGTTTGGCCCAGCCCCATCAGCATTTCGTTTGTTATCCCGTCTTTTCCGTCAGATTTCCTTTTCTTTAGTGTTCTCATAGCCTCTTCCATTTCGCGCATTGTTAGTTTGGCCATCATGTGCTCTTCAGGTGCCGTATTCATGTTTTCGTGTCCCTTTAGCTCTTCGCTAATGTCTGTATGTTTATCTGCAGGGACCTCGATGTGGTTTGCTCTGGCATAGTGATCGACAAAGGCGTTTGCGGCTTTCTTACCTGTGATCAAGTTCTCGCCCTGCTTGATAGTAATTTGTTTATTTGACGTGGTTTCGTCGTTCATGGCTCTGACTAGCTTCCATAGCTTGTTCCCGTCTTTGTCCAGGTTTAGACTTTCCGTTTTTTTTTTCCAGCTTTCTCTTGCTGTTTGCTTGAGAGTGTGTTTGTACTTCGCCGCGGCGGCTTTGAGGGCGATGTTTGCCTCCATGGATTTTTCTCGATCTGCCATGTTCCTAGCATTTGTTACTGCATCTTCCACTTTCTGCAACTCATCATTCCAGTAGGGCTTATAGTTTTTCCTAGCTCCTCTTGGGATGGTTTCAGTGGCGGCTTGTATTATTGCCTTGCTTAGGCTCTCTACCATGGACTTCATTTGGGTGTTTCGTGTGTTGATGGTTTCACACAGCCCATCTGTCAGGATTGCAAATCTGTCCCAGTCGGCTCGTTTGTAATTCCAACGTGGGAGCGGTTTTGTTTCCTGTGGGCCTACTTCCATGTCAATGGTTAGCCTGATCGGCCTGTGGTCGCCACCTGCCAGTTGGTTTAGCACCTGGTGGTCTATTTTATGGTGTATGTCCTGTGTGGAGAAGGCCAAATCTGGAGTCGAGGTGGTATGTCATGTTCTTGAATAGAAGCTAGGGCTATCCTCCGGCCTATTGATTAGGGAGAGATTTGCATCTATCTCCCAATCTTCCACTTCGTCACCTCTGCTGTCTGTGTCAGAGTATCCCCATCTCTCCGAGTGGCTGTTGAAATCTCCAACTACTGTGCAGTTGGAGTCTCTGACCTCCATACTCGAGAGCGATAGGTCTCTATTTGGTGGTCCGTACAGATTGAAAATGCGGAGCTTCGTCTCTTGAGCCATTATGTCAACTCCTACAATTTCTGCTTGTCCGGTGTGATTGACAGATACCGCGCTACTCGGTATGCAGTTTCTGGTCAGTATCAGGACCCCTCCTTTGTGGCCTTCTCTATCTAGACGGAAGGTCTGGTATCCTCTGATTGAGAATTTATGATTTTTGTTGAGGTGCGTTTCCTGGATACATGCCACGTCAATCTTACCTTCTTGCAGGTGATGTGTTAGGGAAAGTTTTTTGTTAATGACTCCCTCCGCATTCCACTGTAGTATTTTGAGGGTCTTGAGGTTTTGGTCAATAAAAGTTGCCCCATAGCCATGTGCCTTGACTCCACGACACATGGGTGGGTGACCACCAGTAGTCAAGGGTGGGCCCCTTCGAGGCGTGAGGCCCGGCACTATCGCTGCCTGGCGGGACTCCGCAGGATGAGCGCCATGCGTTTTTCTAATAGGTTGTACTGTCATCATGCTGCTATTTACGTTGCACTGTTTTGTTAGGCTTGCGGCCCCGTGCATCCGATTTCAACAGGCATTTCTGTAGGGATGCCCTCCTTAGCCTTTGGCTGTCCCCAGCCTATCTGCAAGGCAGCAGTTGTTTATGATCAGAAGAGGGAGTTTGATAACGAACCACGGCGAAGAAGAAGAGAAGAAGAAAAGAAGAAGATGAAGAAAAAGATGATGAAGAAGAAGAAGAAGAAGAACGAACGAAAAGAAGGAAGTCGAAAAAGAGCGAAGAAGAACATATATGTTCTTCCAAAAATCCACCCGAAAAATAATCGGATTGAAACGAATATGATACCTATTGTCTTCCAACCACGTTGTATAATACAGTAAAAAATGGTTGTGCATGAAGCTAGCACCCTCTTACTCAGAAATGTTGTCACTGAAACCGTCATTGTAAATGCGTCACGTAAAGATGTCAGCTTCATCGTGACCCACTTGGAGCGACCAGACGAATCAATCAATTCTAAAGATCTGTGTCAATCATCGCATTAAATTCACCTAGAATGACAGAAAAAGATAGAGAAAATAACATTTCAAATAAGCGAATGAACTTACAGAAGACAAAAATAATCGTGCACGATTCATCGAAAACTTGTACTAGTATCTAGTACAGGCCTCTCACCTAGTGACACGTGGGACGGGTACCCATTGATTTAGCCTGGCTCCTTACCTGTAATTATCGCAGCATCACCTGACGTGACGTAGAGAGTCAGCCAGGTATTTCTGGAATATAATATTAAGTCGTTTAAATGGGAGAGTTATTCCGCGCGTTACTTCGAAAAGGGATTAATGTCAAGTTGTGTGAATAGGGGCTTCTGTTTAACGCATGTTGCAAATTTAGCAAAGTGAATAATTTTGTTGCAATCGTTTATCAACGTAAGTTATTGTTGCTGTTGTTGTTGTTTGAAGTTATTCGTACGATGTCTCGCGGTAGAAGTCAATAAGCTGACTGCAGCCAGCGGTTGATAGATCGTTACTTGCATCATGGTTAGTGACCCATAACAGACGAAGACAATATTCCGTCTTCAATTGTGGTCCTGGAAACAGACTGCAACCATGCAGCCTGACTAAGCGTTTAGGGATAGTAGAGAGAAGGCAAACCCTGACCCAAAAATATCGTGCTGAAATCGGATGTATCTGGCAGAAAGGTGCAGATATTGCAGCATCGTTCGCCATGATCTTTCTTGTTACGTGAAGTTCAGTTCTCTGGATAAAGGCTGACGTATTGGAGAGGTCTTAGCGGGTCCAAACAACTTTGTGATGATGTTCGTCTCTGTGTTCCAGTGCTCATTACGCACTTGGCTAAACATATATAACGGTCTTGCACGATATTTTTGAATGTCTGTGCTGCCTGCCTGCACATCAACATTGGCGGTTGAGCCAATTTTAGCAGGTGTAAATGGCTATTCAATCTGTTATGTTCCAATCTCAAGAGGAACATGATCACTTGTTCGGTTCCATCAAGACAGTGATAGCTGTTTTTGGTTTGTAAAATTGTTTTTATTTCTTGGATAAGTGTCTTTTTTTCTTGGAAGGTGATCGTTTCTTTTTTGTTTTTTTTTGTTTTTTGTGTGTTTTTTTTTTGCGTTCACCTTATTTATCTATTCCCCAAGGCGTGTGTGCGTTACACTGTGGTTTTTATTTTGCGCCTGTCGGCTCAGTGCATCCGATTTCAGCATCCATTTTATGTAAGGGTCTGCTTCCTCCTGCATTTTCTAAGGGTTTGCTTCCCCGGGGTAACGGCCGGTGCTGTGATGGGGATCGAACCCAGCACCTTCTGGTTGTGAGCCGTGCCACTTAACCACTAGGCCACGCCGTCCCCTATTGATTGTTTGTTTGTTGTGTTCTTGTGTTGCTTTCTCCTTTGCCAGCCTGTCTGCTGTCTAATTCCCTGGTATGCCACAGTGTGATGGTATCCACTGTAGCATTACCCTTCTTTTGGCTTTTAGTTTGGCCAAGGCTTTTTTTTATGCTTTAGCGCGAACTACGAAACAACGTCAGGAGCATGCCACTCAGGACGAAAGCCAGAAGAAAAGGTACATATTTGTTGGTTTTTAACAGACGTTTTCTAGGTAGTTGGTTACAGTGGTTGCACATAAATCCCGAGACCTATTGCAGAAGGTGAACATCGATCATCTTAGATGTAGTGTAATGCGCAAGGGCTCAGTAGGATCACAACTTCGTTGACCAGTCTACTGTAGCACATGCTATTTTCAGAATTTCGACGAAGATAGTAGGTTTATATTTGTCACCGACTTGCGTATGTCTTGGCACACCTGGACGGTATTAAGTTACCGTCTGGATACTGTTTAGAAGACTCTACAGAGTCTGTATACAACCAGTTTCTGGGAGGGTGGTTTAACCAATGTGCGAGTCCATTTTAATAGACTGAAAAACTAGAGCTAAGTAGACCCGTATCCTTTTAGGGGCCATCTATAGCTGCTCTTAACAAACCACCAGAGGAAACGTGCAAATAACTATTCTGAGTGACCAGCGGAGAGAAGAGATTAACATTCGGTCAGGCAAAACATACTGGTCAGATATTGTTAGTAAGGGTCAGGTGAACATACTGGTCAGATAACGTTAGTAAGAGTCAGGTGAACATACTGGTCAGATAATGTAGTAAGGGTAAGGTGAACATACTGGTCAGATAATGTAGTAAGGGTCAGGTAAACATACTGGTCAGATACTGTTAGTAAGGTCCAGGTGAAAATAATGGTCGGATCATGTTAGTAACGGTCAGACCAATACTCCATCTCCTGTACAAGTAGTTATTCTTGGAAATAGCCTGTTTCGTGGAAAGCTTTGGTAGCGAAATGAATATCCACGACGTGATTCCCCATATTGGTGAGCGACATGCAGATCAAGCAAAGCCTAGCACAACAGTCTGGAGGATTTCGATCCACCTTCATCAGTACGCCTGGAATTTGAGGAAAGCTACTTCAATTCACCACTCAGCGCCCTCTTCATGGCACACATAAGAGTACATATACTCGTTGTGGGCACTCAACAACAACAATAGAGTGTAGATGAACAGACAAGCGCAAACTTTTATGTTGTACCTTATAACAGCACACAGCCTACTCCTCAGCCACATGTACACACAATTGAAAATTAGCAACTCAGGTGCGTGTATATACGAACATGCACCCCAGGCTGCAGAGCACATACTGCATAATGGTCTCAGAAATAAGTTACAGAAACAATCCCAATGGCCTATAGAAAACCACTGGTAGTTAATCTGGAAGGACCTATTTGTGAACTACAAAAGAAAGTGCAATTTATACAAGAGACAACATTGCAGTTGAGGCCAGGTCAGGTTATTCTGTAACCAGTGAGGTCGTTAGGGCACACATGAAGACATCCTCACAATCCTACACCACCCGTCTCTGTTAGCGGCCGCTGCCTGTGCCTCTTCTGGTCGGAGATTGGTCCAATCTTGTATGTTGTCCTCCCACCTCTTTTTGGGACGGCCTCTTCGTCGTCTGCCTTGCACCTTTCCGCCGAGGATCGTATTTGCAAGACCATTTGATCTCGATATGTGACCGCACCAAGCGAGTTTCCTTCTTTTGACAGTAGCCAAGAGGTCTTCAAAAGGCCCTATTGCTGTTGTAATTCTATCTCGTCTTTCCTCATTTGTAACTCGATCTTTGTACGTGACGTTTAGAAGATAGGGACATTATATTTTCAGACGAATAAAGAAGGAAAAGAAGAGTAACCGGAAATGAACTATGGGTAAAACTAAACATGAAAACACGTGTGAGCCAGTCCTTTTCGCATTAAAATGACACTACATGTCCCTTATGACCTGCCTGAAACTATGTACATTTGCTCTGACACCCTACGACATTTGTCATTTCGTTGACACAGGCATATCATGAAATTGTAATTTACCGATAGATCGATGCTGAGCAAGAAGATATTTGGTTGGGGCTTCCCAGCTATGGTGAATAGGTAGGTCGCCATAGAACAGAATAGGTCATACAGAACAACAGCTTCCAGTACGAGGATTGGATACGGAAGAGGGGACTGCAACTCTGAGATGGCTTTCTCAGACCTCTATAACGGGGGCAGTCATCGTGTTAGACTCCTAATCCCTGATTCGGAGTGAAGTGATGCGCTGGCTAATGTATGCATGGGTGGCAGCTGTAGAGACATCATACATGAAGGGGCTAGCGCGGATCTTGTGTCTTATTCATTCGGGGTTCAATGCAAACAGAAGAGCTAACAGTATAGCTTCATTTGCACGGATTACAAGTGCACCACGCATGAATAGGAGTGACATTTTGAAGTCTTTCTTCTTAGTTTTTAGTCGACCTGTAGTTCTACAAGAGCAGATTACACTGATCAGGTCCCAGTACTGGTTTGAGCTGGATGTAGTCGGGAGGAGAATGTCCTACTTAGCGCGCTAGGCTCGTGCAGCGTATTACTCCGCTACATTGGGACACGTGCCGCGGAGAGTGGTTAACCGATGTGCGAGTCCATCTTAATAGACTCAAACATTAGAGCAAAGTAGACCCGCAGCCTTTGAGGCGCTATCTATGTGCTCAAAACAACTCTCTTAACCATAGTAGGTGTTTTGCCATGTTACAAAAATAGTCGCCTCTTACGACGTGCTCTTTGTGGGACAGTGGTGCTATTCTTGTCCTTGTCATACACAAATACCACGGCGAACCACTCTATAAATTTATCAATTACCACAAATTAGAATTTGACACCGCAAAAGATTAATCAACAATTCACAGACTGTAGATCTTTTATATCGAACGGCGTTTGAGCCGGACATGAACGCAAGTGACAACCTAGCAGAAGTGTTTACAGTCAACTAACGGCAGAGGGCATCAGTTTGCGCCAACTTTGCAATTTACTGAGGGAGACTGAGCGCCTATGAGTATGCCCAGCGTGCAGTGAAGTCGATTCTTAGGAATAAAGCAGAACATATATCTTGAATTTTTTCTTAAGTATGGTCACAAAAAGGTTAGTCATAACTATATTAGACTTAAACTTAACATCCCATTCACTGATCACAGTTCTAATTGTAATTTCGTGGTCGGTACTAAACAGCTGTTGTGCCCTCCTGCGCAAGACATGTGCGATACACGTCTCTACATAGAATACTCCTTCTGAAAACTGTAAATTGGTTTCTGTAGAAGTGACTTTGTAACAATCTGAAATGTAAAGGACATTCGTCTTCTTTTTCGGTGTTCGTCCAGAAAAGGACGTTGGGAATGTGCTGTCGTGGTTTTTTTTTACTAGAACGCGATATAGGGATCTTTCGCCTCCACACTTGCGATTTCAGCTGGTTTATTTATTTTTATTTATTTTTTTATTTTTTTAATTTTTTTTTTTGGTTAGAAGAGGGGTACCGGGTATGCCTTTTCAGTGCGATCAACATTTCCTTAACAATAATGTGATTAAAGTGGCTTGAAAGACAAATAAACATTACACCAAAATCAAGGAACAATTCAGTAAAAAGGGTCAGGAAAGAGAAATGGATATTGCACCAAAGTCGAGGAAAACATTTTGTGAAAGATCAGGAAAGAAAAATGGACATTACACTAAAGTCAAGGAACAATTTAATAAAAACAGCAGGAAAGAAAACAGGACATTACACCAAAGTTAAGGAATAATTTAGTAAAGGACTGAGGAAAGACAAAAGGACATTACACTAACATCATGGAACAATTTAGTAAAAGAATGAGGAAAGACAAAAGGACATTACACTAACGTCATGGAACAATTTAGTAAAGGACTGAGGAAAGACAAAAGGACATTACACTAACGTCATGGAACAATTTAGTAAAAGAATGAGGAAAGACAAAAGGACATTACACAAAAGTCAAGGAACAATTCAACCCTAAGTGCAATAAAGACTAGATATTAAGCACAATAATATTACGTCACAATTTGTTTGTAATGGATCGTAATATTTGCCAGGTATACACTCCTGCCTAAAATTTACTTCTCCAATTTGTATAATCGACGTAGCACACTTGTTCCCAAGACAATCAACGCAAGCTTCCTAAGCCGCTTTACGGCCTAAGCGGATGGAAAAGTGTCTAACGACTTTTAACCTTATTTCATCATCCATGTCAGTTTCATGCGCGCGCTCATTCCATAATATGTCAGAACTCATTTCGTTAGCTTGTCCTGCTGTATATGCGCGTGCATCCATTCAGGCGACGCGGCAGGATATGATTATAGTGAGTACATGAGAGAAAATAGAGCAGGACGTTATAAAGAATATCTAACCGCCTTAAGGAAACGACAAATTGGGATAGGGTAGGCAAGTTTGAGTGCCAGAGTGGTTTAGCACTCACTACTTTAGACAAAGTTATCGGGTTCGATTCGGGTTATTGACATGCTCTAACCGACACAGTTGTTAATTGGTACCTGACATGCTTCTACCAGCCACGTGTGCAATGGTATACCTGCTACCACATATGTAAGATGGAGAACCTGCTACCACATATGTAAGATGGAAGACCTGCTACCACATATGTAAGATGGAGGACCTGCTACCACATATGTAAGATGGAAGACCTGCTACCACATATGTAAGATGGAAGACCTGCTACCACATATGTAAGATGGAGGACCTGCTACCACATATGTAAGATGGGAGACCTGCTACCACATATGTAAGATGGAAGACCTGCTACCACATATGTAAGATGGAAGACCTGCTACCACATATGTAAGATGGAGGACCTGCTACCACATATGTAAGATGGAAGACCTGCTACCACATATGTAAGATGGAGGACCTGCTACCACATATGTAAGATGGAAGACCTGCTACCACATATGTAAGATGGAAGACCTGCTACCACATATGTAAGATGGAAGACCTGCTACCACATATGTAAGATGGAGGACCTGCTACCACATATGTAAGATGGGAGACCTGCTACCACATATGTAAGATGGAAGACCTGCTACCACATATGTAAGATGGAAGACCTGCTACCACATATGTAAGATGGAGGACCTGCTACCACATATGTAAGATGGAAGACCTGCTACCACATATGTAAGATGGAGGACCTGCTACCACATATGTAAGATGGAAGACATGCTTCAATACATGTACGATGGAAGATCTGCTACTACACACATGTCAGATTGAAGGTCTGCTACCACACACATGCTCGATTGAAGACATAATACCACCCAGGAGTGTACGATGGAAGACCTGCTACCCCATATGTACGATTGAGGACCTACTACAACTCACATGTAAGATGGAAGACCTACTAAAACACACACGTACGATTGAAGACCTACTACCACATGCATCTTTGATGGACGACCTACTCTAAGGAAACGACACGTCAGCAGGGTGGCTGAACACTGGACCTCTGTGTATGACGTGGTGCTAAGGACACGAAAAGTAAGTAAGAATGTCTGCTTCTTCTTCGTACGCTGTCAGACGTCGACGTGAATTTGTTCAAAGAAAGCAGCGGTCATCGTGAGGCTGTTGACACTGTCACAAAGCTTGTCTAGTGTGTGTACTGGTGATGGCCACATGTGCTTCACAATTTTGCAGCAGGTGTTCAGCTGTCCAGTACCATAGATGCTCTCGTCAGTAGTACCTATCTTCAGTTTATTGAATAGGTGGTACCTCAATATATTGTGCCTGCACGGAGTCTAAAGACAACCACATGTTCTCTTCTGTTCAACTGGTAATAAGATTTGTATCTTGTGTAGCCAGTATACTCTGTTTCCCATGTGTCCATGTATCGAAGCCTAATAAACCTTTTGGAATCTTTGCAAGTCACACTTGATTCTGGTTGTGGTAAGCTTCCAGCTTTATTCGCCAGTCTGTCTGCCGCCTCGTTGCCATGACAGTGGGATGGGACACACTACTCTTCTGGGTTTGAACTGCTGGCACAGTTGAAAGAGTACTTGGTACTTGCTTGGTACAAGAATATAATAGTCTTTCTGCAAATACCACTCGAGACAAAGGAAAAAAAAGTAATTTATATCATTAACAAAGACGCTATTGAACGATAAATGTGTAGAATGCAGAATTCTTTTACACTAAGGATATTGAAAATTCAAGTTGCTAGAATTATTAAAATAATATAAATAATCGAACGCTACATTTTTCTAAGCGCATTATAATTAAGCAGTTCACCGAGAAACCTACACACACTATCTTAAATATAAGCACGCAAATGCTATCAATTGTAAACAAAATCCTATTAGAAAATCAAAAACGGTTCTCTACTAGCTCCAAAAAAGATGTCTCTCAGTAGGTGGCCATGATTTCTGCTCCTCGTGCCCTCGCTCACCAACCGTGTTAATCATACGAAAAACGTGCACTTTTTGGCCATTGCACTGGTACACTGCTCTCTTTGCTATATCTCATGAGAACATGTTTAGCCCGATATAAGCATCGATATCACAGTTAACTTATTGAATTAGACCTGAGTTTATGAGTTATTGATTAAAGTAACTGCAGAAAAGTTAAAAAAGAATAAACAAGGAAATAACAAGCTGTGGAAAGACAGGAGTCTTATTCGCAACAATTTGCTAACCGTTTATTTTAATCGATCTTAACGTGTCAGTTAGATATACATACATGTTATTGCCCTCTTATGTCCAGTGGCAACAATTACGGTCGGGTAAGAAGAAAATAAGATCTCTGCGTCTGACTGGCTGAGCTCTCGACTCACTGCGGTGTTTGAGTTGTTTTCTGCTGTTTGCTTGTTCCTGTTCGGATTATAATTCACGACTCCTTCACGGACCTTAGTCTATATCTTGTTGTTATGCAGCATCATGCTGCGGCTGTGCCTGGCTTAAACCACGAGAAAACAGTCCAAGGTGGCGTTGAAAGTTCTGCTTGACTGCACCACAGAATTCAGGCCAAGTTTTCACTACTCAAGGGCCTTTCTACTTGGACTGAAGTCGAATTCCTCCTGCCACCGTCCACCGGAGGTTACACCATACCTCTCCAAACCCCGTCACACTGACCCGAAGGTGGACACAATCCAGAGGCCACTGGGACGGATCGCGAAGAAACAGGTAGTCAGACATGGACAGACAAGGTCAGCCGACACAAACATTGGTTCTACACATACTCTTCGTGGCCCTCATCCCGAGGCTGCGGAGTACTAGGCTCCCCCCGGGGAAGTCTGTAGGGATTTCGATCGACACACCACGCATGAACAATCGTCAGTGGTTGGACTTGGCAGTGGTCGATCGTCGCAAGCGAACATGATTAGGATTATGAAGGTAGCGCCTCACGCATCGAGCCGAAGACTATGTGGGGTAGGATGGCCAATTACTGTTTGCTGTTTCTATCGTCTCCAATTCATTCGTCAGGTACCTATTTACAGTTGGATCGACTGGAGGAGTGGTCGTGCCAGACACGAACGGTTCGTCCCATATTGTTTATTGTCCGTCCGTGATTTCGAGCCCTGACATGCTCCAATCCCAATCTATAAATCCAGCACAATGTAGATCAGGCTGTACGCTACTACTATGGCTAAATTTGTCTATTTTCGTAAAAACTGTAAATGTCTTGTTTTTGTTTAATGCCCCCAATGAGTAAGTTTACTCTTTTAAGCGATCTGAAAAGGACGTTAAGTGGCGGGTTGTAGCAGCTTTCCTCACATCCCGAGCATGCTGATGAAGGTGGACCGCGGTCTACCAGGCGGTTGTGATATGCTTGGCTTCATGTGCGTTGCGCTCACTACCACTGGGATACCATCGATCCACATCTCGTCAGCCGGGCTTCCTTGAAAACAGCTTGTTTCCATGGAACGCTACTTGGAAGAGATATTGTGGTCTTGGTCACTGTATTGTGCCTGAACCTGACGTGACGTCCAGCTCAGTATGTTGTTCCTGACAGGACTAGCGTCCCAGTTCCCCGTCATGCTGTTATGTAATATTACATTCAATTGTTAAAGATATTTTATTTATGTAAGTTGCTAGTATTGACTATTACAACAACCTCAAATTCAGTTTATCGTGTGGATGAACACAGGTTGTGCAAAGCTGCATGATTAAAAACAACTCTCCACGCGTGCTACAGTTGTGACAGTCTTTATCTTTCAGAAAGGCTCGATTTGGATTCATTTGTATTGAGTTAGCGCACGTCATCGTACTTTGTTCATGACGCTTGTTATGTCTAACTAACATGTTATTATCCATTTTGTCAAGGTATCAAAGAAGGAAACACATCAAAAGAGTACAATAAATGAGAAAAACTAACAAACAATTACAAGACATCAATGTTGAAGTGACAACCACTTCTTTTCAAAATTTAAATAATTTCATTCTGGTTCTTGTAATTATATTGATCTTGAAAATCAATCGCTGATAAACGATGGGGACTGGACGGTGCAAGGTGTGTGTGCGTGTGTGTGTGTGCGTGTGTGTGTGCATGCGTGTATATGTCTGTGTGTGCGTGTGTGTCTGTGTGTGTATATTTGTGTGTGTGTGTGTCCGTATGTCCGTCTGTCCGTCTGTATGTATGTAAAAATGTATGTATGTATGTATGTATGTATGTATGTATGTATGTATGTATGTATGTATGTATGTATGTATGTATGTATGTATGTATCCATGTATGTATGTATGCATGTATGTATGTATATATGTACGTATGATGTAAGTATGTATGTGTGTATGTCTGTACGTATGATGTAAGTATGTGTCTATGTATTATGTAAGTATGTATGTATCTATGTACACATACACAACTCCACATCCACTCAAAGTACTGCAGCGGTTGCCTTAAACTGCTGGATCAGACCAATCACCACTTGTAATTGAATGTAAACACGTTCATCTTTGTTCTGTTTGAGAAATTATTGCTCTAGGCTACAGCTGCACACGACGACGATCCTGAAAGCAATAGGATCGATGGACATTCAGTTGCTTGAATGTCGCGGTTATAGAATGCATACGCACTATCAAAGATTGATGCATGATAAGCTTTAATATGGATTGCACAAGTGATAGTCTCTCGCTCGCTCTCTCTCCCTCTCTCTCTCTCTCTCTCTCTCATATATATATATATATATATATATATATATATATATATATATATATACATACATACATAGACACACACACATGTATATATACATACGTGTGTGTGTGTGTGTGTGCGTCGCGTGCGCGTGTGCGTGTGTATATATATAAGGGGCGTTCAAGTCAAACTGGAACTTTTTGTTGTAAGATACATTTTTTTTTTCAAGTAGTCAGCATGTTATTTATGTTTCGATTTTATCTCCTTGGAGCAGCATAGATGGCGGCTATTAGGATGCGGTCTACCTTGATTTAGTGTTTCTTCTTCTTCTTCTTCGTACGCAGTCAGACAGTAACCATTATTTTTTCGAAAAAAGCGGCGGTCATCCTGAGGCTGTCGCCACTGCCATAGAGCTTGTCTTGCAGTTCCACTGGTGATGGCCACATCTGCTCTCTCTGATCCTCGTATGTCGGGCAGTTCTGCAGCAGATGTTCAGCGGTCATTTTACCAGTACCGCACGGGCATTCGTCGGTACACCCTATCTTCAATTTGTTGAATAGGTGGTACCTCAGTCTATTGTGGCCAGTGCGAAGTCTGAAGACAACGACCTGCTCTCTTCGGTTCAACTGGTAATAGGCATCGTTTTTGGTGTAACCAGTGTGTTCGGTTTCCCATTTGGTCATGTATCTGGTTTTGATAAGCCGTTTTGACTCTTCGTACGTCATACTAGTATCTGTTTGTGGTAGTCCTGCACCTTCTTTTGCCAGTCTGTCTGCCTCCTCGTTGCCTTGGATGTTGCAGTGTGATGGGACCCACTGTACCACTACCCTATTTGGTGCGGACTGCTGGCACAGTTTGCAGAGTGCTGCTCTTAAGTCATTAAGCTCAGTGTTTTTCTGGCTTTTTAGCGGTGTGACTACGGCGAGAGCATCTGTAAGCCGGACTATATGGCTTTCATTTTCACTGTGTCTCACCATTTCTTCCACTGCCGCCCTCAGTGCCTCTGCCTCCGCCTCCGCTCTGAAATTGCTTGTGTACTTACCAGTAGCGAATGACAGTGTTATTTGTTTCCCATTTGGTAGGTTCAAGAATGCTCCTGCCCCTCCGTTCTGTGTAGTGTTTGTTACAGAACCGTCGGTGTATGCATGGGTCCAGTCCATGCTTGGGTAGCTTTTCGATATGAAGCTTAGGGTAGTATCTCTCCTTTCTTTTTCAGTCTGGCAGTTTTTGTTTCCAATACCTGGTATATTTTCTACCACCTCTGGAAATATATCCTGCCTCCAGGTAGGTTTTCGTACAGTAGTGATGGGTTTTGGTGTTGTTAGTGCGTTTATGGGATCTTCGTACATCTTTGCTTTGGCTATTTCTGCAAAGTTTCTCCGCTTTAGTTTCCCATTTCCCAAATTGTTTAGTCTCTGGTGCATTGGATGGTCAGTCAGTCTTCGGAGTTTCTCTGACTGCAGCTGGGCTCTGCAGTCTCTTCTATCGGTCATGGATTGCAGTTTTGTAATCTTTTCAAGTTCTACAATTGGCGTTGACATCATGCCACCTGTTATAATTCTCATGGCTTGGTTTTGAAGTTTGTTAACTTTATCGAAGTTCGCCTTCGCTGCTGTTTTCCATGCCGCAATGCCATACTCGAGAACTGGTCTCACTCTTCCAGTGTACAGTTTCTTTAGTATGCCTTCGTCTGCCCCCAGCTTGTGCCAGCAAGTTTCCTCATGATTGCCATTCTTTCTCTGGCTTTCATTCGGTTTCTCTCGATCTGACTTTTCCATGTCATGCGCCGATCAAATGTGACTCTCAGATAGGTTGGGTTGTCGTTTGGCTGCAGGATTTTGCCATTTAGACTTAATTTGGTACTTTGGGGTTTTAATGAAAGCGAGAATATTGTGCATGTGGTTTTCTCCTCGTTTATTTTGACCAGCCATGAGTTCGCCCACTCTTCCAGAGATGTTAGGGCCGTCTGCATCCGATTTCTTGCTTTGGTGAGATTCTTTTCAGAGGTCCACATAGCCAGATCGTCTGCAAACATTGAGCTATGGACTCTTCTTGGTATATTCTCTGTAATATCGTTTATATATACCAGGAAGAGTGTGGGTGATAATACCCCCCCCCCCTCGGGGTACTCCCTGCTCGAGTGTCACCTTTTTGCTCATCTGCCCTTGTACTTGGACTCTGACCGTTCTTTGTTTGAGGTAGTGGTTGATCCACTTGTACATCTTCCCACAGACATCACTTCTTCTTAGCTTGACTCTAAGTCCATCTTTCCAGACTTTGTCAAATGCCTTTTCCAGATCCACCCAAACAGCTACTGTGCCTGGTAGGCATCTTCTATCTCCTGGGCTATGAAGATGACCTGGTCCTCAGTGGATCTGTGCTGTCTAAAGCCGGCTTGCTGTGGAATTAGTATTCGTTTTTCTTCCAGATGCCACATCAGTCTGGTGTTTATCATCCGTTCCATCAGCTTGCCGACACAGCTCAGTAGGCTTATGGGCCTGTATCCATTTGGATCTATTTTGTCCTTTCCTGTTTTTGGTACTGGTACCAGTATTGCGTCTTTCCATGCCTGTGGTACAATTCCCCTTTTCCAGCTTTGGTTCAGGACCGATAGCAGTTTCTTCTTCGCTGTTTGGCCCAGCCCCATCAGCATTTCGTTTGTTATCCCGTCTTTTCCGGGAGATTTCCTTTTCTTTAGTGTTCTCATAGCCTCTTCCATTTCGCGCATTGTTAGTTTGGCCATCATGTGCTCTTCAGGAGCCGTATTCATGTTTTCGTGTCCCTTTAGCTCTTCGCTAATGTCTGTATGCTTATCTGCAGGGACCTCGATGTGGTTTGCTCTGGCATAGTGATCGACAAAGGCGTTTGCGGCTTTCGTTAAGTTTTCAAATTGAAGTTATCAAAGACAAATTATCAAAGCCAAGTTATGAAATTGAATTTATCCAAAACAGGTTATTAAAGTTAAGTTATCAAAAATTGAAGTTATGAAAGACACGTTATGAAAGACAAGTTATCAAAGTCAAGTAATCAAAGTCAAAATCAAAGTTAACCAATGTCAAAGTCAAGTTATCAAATTCAAAAACAAGTTGTCAAAAGTGTCAATTTGACAAGTTGTCGAGTTATCAATGTTTAGTTTTCAAAGTCAACGCCAAGTTGTCAAAATTAAAGTCAAGCTTTCTAAGTCAAGTTATCAAAGTCCAAATCAAGAAATCCAATTCACAACTCCGTTATCAGAGTCAGTCAAATTATCAACATCAAGTTATAATAGTAAAAATATTGATATTTAAACATTTGTTTAAACTTACTTTGTGTGTGTTCGGGGATGGCTTTGAACGTAATAATGTGATTCATGTTACAGTTGTGTTGTGCTATTTGTGCGTTTCCGCCAGTCACGTACGCGCCTTAACTGAACTTCACTTAACGTATACTGGTTTAAAAAAGTATGCAGTGTATGCATACAACTAGTCTCTTCTCCTCCACATGATCTAAATATAACTATCTGTATCCAATCTTTTTAAATGCATTTACTGAACGTTCCCGTACTATCTCATGAAGCAATGCATTCCAACATTTACCATTTTCTGACTAACACAAATTTGTCTTAATTTCCGGCAGATATTTTTCATTTTGTTGGATTAATTACCTCTAGCTTTTTACCATCCCTAGCTTACCTATAAGGTAGCAGGTGGATTAGTATAATATGCTCTTGTGGTGAGAACATGGAAGATTACCAAAACTTCCAGACAAAGAATCGAATCCTTTGAGTCAAAATGTTACAGAAAGATCCTAGGAATACTCTGGACAGAGAAAAAGACAAATGTAGTCAGACATTCGGCAAGAGTTGAGCATAGAGGAGAACTGGTTTATCATTTCTATTTGGGCCAGAAAATGCAAATACTTTGGTCACATCAAGAGACACAATGGTCTCGAAAGAACAGTGGTGGAAGGTATGGTGCAAGGTAAAAGAGGAAGGGGTAGACCAAGAAGACGATGGCACCAAGATATCCAGGAAGGCCTGGGTATAAATGTGGCGGAGGCTGGAGTTTTGGCAAGGGAACGAGTTTCTTTCAGACAGGCTGTGATGGGCGCGACGTTCAATAAAGGACATGCTACATGATGATGATGATGATGATGGTGAAAACAAACGGTAGCTCTTATTTTTCCAAGTCTGTCGACTCCGTAAGAAGGGTAGAGTGACAACATAGCCCACTCCAACCCAGTCGAAGGAAACTGTGTATTTTTGACCAGTGAAGCCCGAACCATAATAGAGCGATTTTAAACGAACATATGTGAATATTGTGAAGCAAAAGAGTACAAAGGCAAAAAGTGAATCGATGAGAAACGTGAAGGATATAAGAAATAACAATAAAAAGAAGAAGAACGAAGAAAAATGAAAAGAAGATGTTGATGTTGATTGAGAATGATAAGAACATAGACCTGAAGAATGAGAAGATGAAACAAACAAAAATGAAAGAATTAGAGAGAAACAATTAGAAGAAAAAGAAGAAGAGGAAGAAAACGTAGAAGAAGAAGAAGAAGATGATGACGATGAAGTAATCAATTTAGCTGTGAGCTGGCAGCTTCAGACAGCCCAATGCCTCCCGGACAAAAGCGCATGACCTCCACAAGTGTTGCAGTGATGTGCATGGTGGAGTGTGGTGGTAGCAGCAGGTTCCGCAGAACGACCAGCCTTGGGCACAAAGTCAGGAGGTACTCGACTGACTCCTCGTGGTTGTGGCAGAACCTGCAGTTTGGTTCACGTAATGGGTCTAATCTATTCATATGTTTTTTGAGAGGGGCATTGCCTGTTCTCAGCTTGAAGATCTAACTCTGATATCTTCGTTTCAGTTTCTTGGCTGGGTCCAGGGAATCTGGTTTTGCTTGGTGTTTAAAATATACACGGCCTGTCTGGGATGTGGCCCACTGATCTAGCCACTCTTGTCTATAGTTATTTTTCAGGATTTGCTTGTAGGTTTGTAGTGTGATGCGAGGTGATGGCTGTGGTAGCATTGTACCGCTTCTGTTCAGCTTATGGGACTCCAACATGGGACTTCAACATGGGACTTCAACATGGGACTTCAACATATGACTCCAACATGGGCCTCCAACATGGGCCTCTAACATGGGACTTCAACATGGGCCTCCAACATGGGACTCCAACATGGGACTTCAACATGGGCCTCCAACATGGGACTTCAACATGGGCCTCCAACATGGGACTTCAACATGGGCCTCCAACATGGGACTTCAACATGGGCCTCCAACATGGGACTTCAACATATGACTCCAACATGGGCCTCCAACATGGGCCTCCAACATGGGACTCCAACATATGACTCCAACATGGGTCTCCAACATGGGACTTCAACATGGGCCTCCAACATGGGACTCCAACATGGGACTCCAACATGAACAGGTATCCACTGGAGCACTACTTTCGCTCCATAAGAGGTGGAACATTCGTCAATTAATTTGTCGATGCTATAAACATCTGGAGATATTCTGTTTTCCAAGGATTCTGGCGCAGACTTTGAGTTTGAGAAATCAATGATCTCCTCAGACTGTATAGTGCCGCTTTCAAAATTTGAAATTTTTCGGCACAAAAGCTTTTTCTATTTCTATTATTTCTGCTTCGTTATTAGAACAATGTGGAGCCGCGTAGCGCAATGGTTAGCGCGTTGGCTTCGCATCTGAGTGGTCCTGGGTTCATTCCCCAGTTGAGTCGGTAATGTTTTTTTTCAGACCGCAATGGCTCCCGGGTCGACCCAGCCTTAAATGGGTACCGGTTCAGTCCGGGAAGTAAATGCGGCGAGGGAGAGGAGAAGCGTTACCGCCCTCATATAGCCGAGCCTTAAATGTTGAAATGTGAGATTGCTAACACCTCACACCCCTACGGCAGTAATGCTATGGGATACTTTACTTATTTATTAGAACAGGTCTCTCCACAAGGGCCATAGATGTAGGGGTAATTACATCGCATATCCAGCGTTGGTGGTAAGCCTGGTGGCAGATCCATCTGTATTTAGTTGGATGTTTTGTGGATATAAGCCTATAGTTTCCAAAGCGATAGTTTTCAGCAAAGATGATAGGGAGTTCCTGTCGGTAGAGGGGTCGCAGAGTACAGTAACCTGCCAGCAAAGTGGTTCAACATTGTTGACCGCCATAAGCCACTGGCAGGTGGTGTTTATCGATTTTGTCTTGCGCCTTTTTTTAAATTTTTAGAAAAGATGGTTTTTGAATTATATGCTTTTGATGCCAATGTTCTACTATTTTCTTATTCTCCTCCGTAGTGTCCATTCTTAAGTATCTTCCAGACATTTCCACGACAGAGCGTTCTCGTCTTAGGTTTAGAGGTTCGACGTGTTATCTGTTATCATCTGTCGGCGTTGTTTTCACGGCACCGCTTATAAACCGCAGAGCGGGATTTTGCTTATGCTTGCAATGGCTTGGAGGGGGATTGAATAGTCAATCACTTAGCCGACATATCCAATGTTTAAGTGGCGTAGTGAATCTTGATCTGCCGCCCCCCCTCCCCCCACACCTCCATCCATATGTAGCGATGAGTCTGAGCCTTGTGGATGCTTTTTCAATCAGCTTGCCTATAGTGGGTTTCATAGTGAGTCTAGGGTCAAGTTCGACTGCGAGGTATCTCGGGGTTTTGTTCATCGTAACATCGATATTTTCCTATTTAATCCTTTTATTCAAGCTGAACACGCAGAACACAGTTTTCTCTACATTAATTTAAAGCTTCCAAAACTGGCAATATGTAAAGATGGTGGTTAGATTCATGTTCATATTTTTGGTGATAGGTTTCAAATGTTTTCCTTTTGACCAAATGACCAGACCACCCGCAAAGAGTGCATTTTTGCAGGCTATGATACCTGGTAGGTCGTTTATGTACACATGAAATAATGTACAACTTAGAGCAGATCCCTGGGCCAGTCCTTCTTCCAGGGTCCTTTGTTTGGATGTTGATCCGTTGAATGTTGTTCGGATTGTTCTGTTATGGAAGAAACCTTTCAACCAGCCAGAGGTCGATAGATGTTGCCAGCACATTGTTTTTCTCCAGAAAGCATCACCTTCTTCTTCAGTGAATCTTATCAGCTGTTCCATTGTATGTTTCTTTCTTCTGAAGTCTGATTGGTTTGAATTAAGATTCTTTGAGCTTTCTAGACACTAATATAACCTTTCGTTTATCATCCTTTCAGCGACCTTGCCTAGGTTTGAAGTCAGGGAGATCGGACGATAACGTGTTACTAGGTTTGATGGTTTGTCTTTCTTTAGGACTGGGGTGATGTTGGCTTTTCTCTAGTCTGTTGGTAGCTTGCCTTCTCTCCATGTTTTGTTAATGAGCTCGGGTATGGTATGGAGCTCATCCTTTGAGAGATTTAAGAGCATATCGTTAGTGAACTGGTCAGGTCCAGCGACTTTACCTTTGCTATAATATTGTAGGGCCATTTTAAGTTCTGGAAGTGAAGTTCTTGTCGAAGATCCCACAGTTGGCTGTAGCTTGTTGTTTTGCTATCATTTTGGTGAGTGTTTTGATAGTCCTGTCCAGATTCTTTCATTTCTGGTTTTTATTGACATTAGCAAAGTATCTTTTAAGGACTTCTACTTTCTGAGACATTAGCAAAGTATCTTTTAAGGACTTCTACTTTCTGAGACATTAGCAAAGTATCTTTTAAGGACTTCTGCTTTCTGAGAATCTCCTGTTATTAATTCTGTGTCTGTTCTAATGGGTTTTGGATTGTTTCTTTCTTTTAACTCCCTATGCTTTCTTTCCATCTTTCTGCAAGTCCAACTCTTCACATTTCTTAGCCCAATCTTCTATTTTTGCTTGTCTGCTCAACAATTTGACTTTGGCAGTGAGTCTGTTATAACTGGTTTGGTTTGCAGGGGTAGGCTGTTTCTCGACTTGCCATCTTGCTTTCTTCCTCTCATTAACAGTGTCCTTTAACTCTGTACTCCAGTATGGTTTGAACTTTGTCGTGTAACCTCGTGGGATGTCTTCCTTTGACGATTGGAGAAACGCAGTAGTGGTTTTGCTATAGACCTCGTCTATATCACGCGTCATGTCGATGTCCACAAAAAGTTGGCGTACTTGTCTCCTGAAAAACTGCCAGTCTGCTTTTTTGAAATTCCGTGGGAGGGATGTTATTTGGTTTCTTACTTTCCCCCTGGCGTTGGTGATGTGAGGGAGTGTTGGTCTGTGGTCACTGTCGATGGCATCCAAGACTCTAATTGAGCAATACGGGTGCATATCGGCTGTTACAATGGTGAGATCATGTCTGATTTTGGTTTCAGTGGCTCAATGGAGCAATGTTGGTGGAGAATTAGTATTCTGCAACAGGATTAACGTGGTAGTGAGTTCCTCTATGCCTGCTCCTGTAGCATTCCTATCTGTATAGCCCCAAAGAAGGGACCGTAAATTCATGTCGCCAGCAATGATCAGTCTTTTTAGATCAGTAGTATCTGGGATCTGCAGTGTGATGTGTGCCCATGGTGGGTTGTATATGTTAAGGTGTGCCCATGGTGGGTTGTATATGTTAAGGTGTGCCCATGGTGGGTTGTATATGTTAAGGTGTGCCCATGGTGGGTTGTATATGTTATGGTGTGCCCATGGTGGGTTGTATATGTTAAGGTGTGCTCATGGTGGGTTGTATATGTTAAGGTGTGCCCATGGTGGGTTGTATATGTTACGTATTTGTATCGGTCTTCCCCCTTTTCAGACTATCACTTCCTGTAGGTCAGTTTCGTCATTGGTTTCAAGAGCCGAAACCTCTGTTTAGATGTCATTCCGGATAAGTGTCACTAATCCCTGACATTGTATGCACTTGCATTGGTACACTGTAAAGCCTGTGATGTGGAAGGGCGTGTCCTTTGGCAGCATTGTTTCTTGGATAAGTGTGCCACGTGTATTTCAAGAGCCATCAGTTCTAGCTTTTTATTTCTAATTCCTAATATGTTAAGGTGGAGGATGAGTAGTGAGTGTATATTCCTTGGGGTCCTGGTAGCATGCTTGTCACTGCTCTACTCAGTTGTGGAAGAGCAGCGTGGGCTTTGGTAGCCGAGGTGATGTCCGATCTCGTGTAATATCTGTTGTCTTATAGGCATCACGATTGCGGAGGGAGGATATGGACGCATCTTTTGAGTATCCGCAAAGGAAGACAGTCCAGTGTTCTGTGTCCCAGGATCGTCACGCCCTGCTAGGGACATATCAAATTCATCTGGGTCGGATATCTCATCATTCTTCCGTCAGTTTGGCCAGCCCATCTGTAGTGATGGTATGTGTGGCATTCCTTTAAACCTGGAAGATCGTCACGTACTGCCAGCCCATCTATAGTGATGGTATGTGGGGCATTCCTCTCCACCTGGAAGATCGTCACGTACTGCAATCCCATCTGTAGTGATGGTATGGGGGGCATTCCTCTCCACCTGGAAGATCGTCACGTACTGCCAGCCCATCTGTAGTGATTGTATGTGTGGCATTCCCCGCCACCTGGAAGACCATCACAAAGGCGCAAAGGTGCAATGTCCACTGGTCTGCATTTCTTCATTATCGATGGGGATAAATGATACAGGACCAAAAGTAAAGAACGAGACAACAATGCATTTCACCAATGAAGTGGGATGAATTGGTGCAGCCCAGATCATGTACCACTCGCCGGTGGATTCTGCAGCTACACTTATAAGGCCCCACCTGCTCCTAAGCCATTTTGTCTGGCCCCTCTTCAAGAACCTGTCCAGCTTGGGTGACCCTGTCTGGAGTAAAACTCCCGACGACATAGCGTATTGGATCATTAGGCCATGACCACTCTCCAACTTTGGCTTAGTTATGGAGAGAGAAGAAGAAGAAGAAGAAGAAGAAGAAGAAGAAGAAAAAGAAGAAGAAGAAGAACAGGAAACATAAGAAAACTTTTACACGAACAAGATCAAAAACCATACCAAGAAGAACAAAAAGAAGACGAAGAAGCCAAAATATTAGCAGAAATAATGACAATTTGAAAGAAACAGTTAAAAATGACAAGAAAGATCAAGAACACAGAAAAGAACAAGAATAAGAGCAAACACAAGTACAAGAGTTATAGCGCGGACAAAGACAGCGTCAGCGGCAGAAGCAGTAACAGAAACAACAAGAACATAAACAAAGAAGCGGAAGAAGAATACCAAAAATTAAAAAGAGCAAGAGGAAGTGACAAAAAAAAAAAAGAAGTCAATAAAGCAGAAGCAAAAGTAACCACCCCAGAAAATCATCCTGCATAAAACTGTAAACCAGAGAACAACACAAAAGCGTTTTCATCCTTTATGCCCATATTGCTAAAGTAGACTTATGATGATTGCATTCTGCCATTAAAAGAAACCATTTAATCATTGACCACAATTTGGTGCAAGCACAACTACACTGCGACCACATCAAGAGCATTGCACTGAGCTCCCTTTGGGAGCCGTGGCGCGCAATCTTTCTCTCTGTGTGTGTGTATATGTGTGTGTGTGTGTGTGTGCGTGCGTGCTCACGCAAGCGCGCGCAACCACTGTGAAGTACTCAAAGCCACCACGCAAATAAAATATTGCAGTTATGAATAATTTTTCTAGCCGTCCTTGAGATTATTCAGTGCATTTTGAAGTCTGAGACCGAAGTAAGAATGATCAAATCAATCAGAAAGCCATCAACAAAAGATAAGGATGATCAAATCAATCAGAAAGCCACCAACAGAAGATAAGGATGATCAAATCAATCAGAAAGCCATCAACAGAAGATAAGGATAATCAAATGAATCAGAAAGCCATAAACAGAAGATAAGGATGATCAAATCAATCAGAAAGCCACCAACAGAAGATAATGATGATCAAATCAATCAGAAAATCAACAGCCCTTTTCCAGGACGACAAACGAGGAGGTCAGGTGAGGGTCTTGGCCAGTTTATTTCTCCTGAACCTGGAAAACATTGTCAAATCCGTGTGTTTTACCTGACCAGACGTTAGCCTCATCGTCCCAACAGGTGAGGGTCTTGTCCAGTATGTCTCCTGACCCTGGCAAACATTGTCAAATCAGTGTGTTTTGCCTGACCAAACGTTAGCCTCAACGTCCCATCAGGTGAGGTGCTTGGCCAGTATATTTCTCCTGACCCTGGCAAACATTGTCAAATCAGTGTGTTTTGCCTGACCAGACGTTAGCCTCATCGTCCCGACAGGTGAGGGTCTTGGCCAGTATATGTCTCCTGACCCTGGCAAACATTGTCAAATCAGTGTGTTTTGCCTGACCAGACGTTAGCCTCAACGTCCCATCAGGTGAGGCGCTTGGGCAGTATATTTCTCCTGACCCTGGCAAACATTGTCAAATCAGTGTGTTTTGCCTGACCAGACGTTAGCCTCATCGTCCCGTCAGGTGAGGGGCTTGGCCAATATATTTCTCCTGACCCTGGCAAACATTGTCAAATCAGTGTGTTTTGCCTGACCAGACGTTAGCCTCATCGTCCCGTCAGGTGAGGGGCTTGGCCAGTATATTTCTCCTGACCCTGGCAAACATTGTCAAATCAGTGTGTTTTGCCTGACTAGACGTTAGCCTCATCGTCCCGTCAGGTGAGGGGCTTGGCCAGTATATTTCTCCTGACCCTGGCAAACATTGTCAAATCAGTGTGTTTTACCTGACCAGACGTTAGCCTCAACGTCTCATCAGGTGAGGGGCTTGGCCAGTATATTTCTCCTGACCCTGGCAAACATTGTCAAATCAGTGGGTTTTGCCTGACCAGACGTTAGCCTCATCGTCTAGACAGGTGAGGGGCTTGGGCAGTATATTTCTCCTGACCCTGGCAAACATTGTCAAATCAGTGTGTTTTGCCTGACCAGGCGTTAACCTCATCGTCCCTTCAGGTGAGGGGCTTGGCCAGTATATTTCTCCTGACCCTGGCAAACATTATCAAATCAGTGTGTTTTGCCTGACTAGGCGTTAGCCTCATCGTCCCGTCAGGTGAGGGGCTTAGCCAGTATATTTCTCCTGACCCTGGAAAACATTGTCAAATCAGTGTGTTTTGCCTGACTAGGCGTTAACCTCATCGTCCCACTCCGCAGTCACATGTACACAACATTGAAGACTGGCAATTCAGACGCGTGTGCATACGGACATGCATCCCAGACGGAGAACACATACTACAGAACTGCCCCGAATATAATATACAGATGAAATCCAACTGGCCTATTGAAACAAGATTGGAAGAGAAACTGTATGGATATGTATGAGAACTACAAAAGACAAGTGAAGTTTATACAAGAGACAACAGTGCAGATATAGACATTTTTCAAGCGAACGAAAGGAGAAGAAGGATACGTGTGAAGGATGCATGCCTTCAGTAACTAGTCGCAGCGCAGTGTATATGGCAAAAAGTGTGTCGAAGACAACAATGAAGAACTGGATAAACGACTTTTAAAGAAGGACGCGAGTTAACAAATCTTTAAGGCCAAGGTCAGGTTCATATCGTTGCTTCAGAAGATGCCATTGACAAAAACGAGGCAGCAATTCAGACTGTCGCTGGAGGTTACGTTCGCCACACTTTTGTCCCTATACACTGCCTGAATTATGCGATGACTATCAACTGGTCGACATCCTTCAGCTGTTAGAAACCGAATCCCCGCTCGTTTATCAATTCTGGGTTGATTCCGTATCACACACGCCATGTTTTGAACGGTCTGCTGAGGAAACTGTGAGTCGGAAGATAAAGACATTTTGCAAACTTGACGGTTGGTATATGTCTTTTACATCAGACGTGACATCATCATGCGCATCGTACGTATGTTCACTTGGTGCAGTTAGGTCCAGTTTCATTTGAACACTCCTAGTATATAACGGAGAATCCACCTCTACCTAGTACACACATCTGCTGGTAAAAAAATCAAATGACCAACACAGTCTACAACGACGCTGACGGCAGCACGTTTAAAGGTATAGTATCGGGTTAAAGTGGAAGCTGCGGGGCTTACGGGTGAAACTCGCTCGCTTTTCACAATCCGAATGCGTGTGGTTTGATCCCTAAGGTGTCTAGTTTGGCTGACACTGGTTTTGTTTTTTCTCGGGCGATTGCTCCACTGCGTACGGAAAGTAATGGCAACCTACTGTACTGCACCCTTGCCAAGAAACGTATAACAGCCAAGAAGATGGCGGTTGAAAGAAGCGACTTTATGAAATGGACAAGCTACTTACTTTATCCGGGCTAAGCGGAGATGGAGGCGGTGACAGAAGCTCAGAAGTGGTTGTCTGAGACATCTTCAACTGGAGCAGTCATCGTGGCAGACTCCCAAACACTACTTCGGAAGGTGCAGAATGGGTGGCTACGACATGAGTGGATAGCAGCGCTGGAGACCTCAAAACTAAATGAGCTAGTGTGGATCTACTGTCTTGGTAATGCCGGGGTTCCGGGCAACGAGCGAGATGACTTTTTAGCGTCATACACACCCATAACAGGCACAGTGGACATGGATAAAGATGACACAGTGAAGGTTACCAAGGACCACATGCTGGAAAACGACACTGCATTGGCAGAGTCTGCAAGGCACAGGCTTCGGCACTTTGGAATCAAATTAGGATTCAGTGGATCAGGAAACCTGAGAGGACGAAACAGGAAGGTGTACAACCAACAGGCTACAGGCACCATCAGCATCCACAATTTGCGTCATCTGCTGAGAGAGACTGACCACCTATGGGTATGCCTGGACTGCAGTGAAGTCGACTCCTTGAACCGAGGCTGGGTAGTGGCCAGAACAACGTTTCAGAAAGCAAAGACAAACCTCTGAATGAAATATTGAAAAGAAACTATGAACAGTCAATGCTGATAGGCTGTGATGGCAGAGACGTTTTGCGAAGGACATGCTATTTAATGATGATGTAGTTTATTATATTTGTAAGTACTGATTTTCAAAAGAGGTTGCGAAATAAAATTGTGCAGTACATAACCCGTCATCACCATCCCCCTTTCTCCTGACTGGTTTCCCTTGCAACATAAGGCCCACAACCGATGTTTTCCATCTGGTCCAATCGAGTGCCGCCTTCTTGAGTTCCACCTACGATACCCCGACTGAATTGACTTTCTGTTCGACCGTTCCCCTCAAGGTGTTTCTTGACCTCCACACTTGTCTCTTTATACCTGGGTTCCAATCAAGCGAATGTATGGTTATGTTGTCCGGCTTCTTTCTGAGAGTGTATCCTGCCTATCGTCACTTTCTCTTAACAATTTCCTGATGAACCCCGTGTTGCCCTGTTCTTTCCCCACAGATCTGGTTTTTCCATTACGTCTGGCCATCCAACACGAATTATGCGATGAAGAAATTTGTTAACGAAATGATGCAGACGTTTGTGATACACTAAGTCACATGTTGTAACTCCAAGCCATGTACCAGAACACTAAGTACCATGTCGTAACTCCAACCCATGTACCAGGACACTAAGTGACATGTCGTAACTCCAAGCGATGTACCAGGAGACTAAGTAACATGTCGTAACTCCAAGCCATGTACCTGGACACTAAGTCACATGTCGTAACTCCAAGCCATGTACCAGGACACTAAGTCACATGCCGTAACTCCAAGCCATGTACCAGGACACTAAGTCACATGTCGTAACTCCAAGCCATGTACCTGGACACTAAGTCACATGTCGTAACTCCAAGCCATGTACCAGGACACTAAGTCACATGCCGTAACTCCAAGCCATGTACCAGGACACTAAGTCACATGTCGTAACTCCAAGCCATGTACCTGGACACTAAGTCACATGTCGTAACTCCAAGCCATGTACCAGGATACTAAGTCAGATGTCGTAACTCCAAGCCATGTACCAGGACCGAACTTACATTCATGCTAAACAGTCTTGTTCGCTTTGGAGAGTTATATATTGGACGAAGAGAGTTGAAAACAAGTATCACCTTATTAATCCTGGCGTTAGAATCTTGATCTGTTCCTTCGTCTTTTCAGTGTTACTTCCCAGATAGCTGCTGTTGTTGTTGTTGTTGTTACAATGCCCACATTACGTAGGCTTACTCTTTTGTGCATCTTGAAAAGGACCTTCAGTGGCGGGTTGCATTAGTTTTACTCACATCTCAAGCGTGCTGATGAAGGTAGACCGTGGTCCTCTGGGCGGTTGTGTTATGCTTGGCGTGATCTGCGTGTAGTTCACTACTACGGGGATCACGTCGATCCATCACCTGTTAGCCAGGCTTTCATGAAAACAGCCCGTTTCTAGGGAGGGATACTAGGAAGCCGAATGAGGGTCTTTGCCAGTATGTTTTGCCTCACCCTGACTAACATGTTTAATCAGTATGTTGTGCCTGACCCTGACTAATATGTTAGATCAGTATGTTGTCCCTTGCCCTCACTAACATGTTTAATCAGTATGTTGTGCCTGACCCTGACTAACATGTTTGATCAGTATGTTGTGCCTACCCATGACTAACATGTTTGATCAGTATGTTGTGCCTGACCCTGACTAACATGTCTGATCAGTATGTTATGCCTTACCCTGACTAACATGTCTGATCAGTATGTTTTGCCCGATCCTGACTAACACGTTTGATCAGTATGTTTTGCCCGACCCTGACTAACATGTTTGATCAGTATGGTGTGCCTGACCCTGACTAACATGTTTGATCAGTATGTTGTGCCTGACCCTGACTAACATGTCTGATCAGTATGTTGTGCCTGACCCTGACTAACATGTCTGATCAGTATGTTTTGCCCGATCCTGACTAACACGTCTGATCAGTATGTTTTGCTCGACCCTCACTAACACGTCTGATCAGTATGTTTTGCCCGACCCTGACTAACATGTTTGATCAGTTTGTTGTGCCTGAACAGACGTTAAGTCTTCCTCCCCTCCCAGATAGCTAAAACTGTGTACTTCTTCAATTATCTGTATGAGTCTCGTCGTTTGTTGTTTATTCTCATTTCTTATGTTTTGTGCACATTAATCTGCAAACCCATCTCTGCTGCTTCAGATATTAGTACGTCTATCTATCCTTGAACACCCCCTTGCATCGTATTTGAGAACAGGCATATATCGTTTTTAAAATCTAGGTCTTCCATCTGCTTATCAAATGTCTATTTTATTTAGTTTTTCTGTCCTATGCTGCATTTCGTATCATGCAGACTATGGATTAGCCATACAAAGTTTCGAAGCTTCTCGTACTGAGGACTTTATTCTTGAAGAATTGACATCTCAAGCGGGTTTACAGTGGCTCTATTTAAATAGCGGATCGTACTGAAGACTACGTCTGGGCTATGACTGTTGTTGTATACTTCTCGCTATGCAAGTCATGCTATGCCAAATGAGGTGTTTGAGAAAGGTTTGTCGGGGACACAAGGCTGGACAGAGTGCGAATGGAAGTAATCAGACAGAAGGTGAGTGCAACACCGTGCACGGAATACATAGAGAGGCTATGAATAAAATGGTTCGGATCTTACAAAAATGCAACCAAAGTTACCAGATGCTCGTATCTACAATACCAGAAAACAGGGTTGCACAGCAAGAGGCTGACCACGAACAAAAATGGATAGATGGGGTCAATGAGACACTGAAGAAACACGAAATGACAACAAGAAGGGATCATAATAGAAAACTTCACCTCTCCAAGACGTTGAACAACACAAGTGAATAGAAGATGATGATGATGATAATGATGATGTATTGGCCAGTGCACTGATACGTGTTTGTATCACATTGTAGTGAGAAAATATTGGCCAGTACATAGGTGCGTATTTGAATGCCATTGTAATGTGAGCATATTGGCCAGTACACTGACGCGTGTTTGTATCACACTGTAATGTGAACATATTGGCCAGTACAATAATGCGTGTTTGTATCACATTGTAATGTGAACATATTGGCCAGTACATTGATGCGTGTTTGTATCACATTGTAATGTGAACATATTGGCCAGTACACTGATGCGTGTTTGTATCACATTGTAATGTGAACATATTGGCCAGTACACTGATGCGTGTTTGTATCACATTGTAATGTGAACATATTGGCCAGTACACTGACGCGTGTTTGTATCACACTGTAATGTGAACATATTGGCCAGTACAATGATGCGTGTTTATATCACATTGTAATGTGAACATATTGGCCAGTACATTGATGCGTGTTTGTATCACATTGTAATGTGAACATATTGGCCAGTACACTGATGCGTGTTTGTATCACATTGTAATGTGAACATATTGGCCAGTACACTGATGCGTGTTTGTATCACATTGTAATGTGAACATATTGGCCAGTACACTGATGCGTGTTTGTATCACATTGTAATGTGAACATATTGGCTAGTACACTGATGCGTGTTTGTATCCCATTGTAATGTGAACATACGCGCCAGTACATAGGTGCGTATTTGTATCACATTGTAATGTGAACATATTAACCAGTGCATAGGTGCGTATTTGTATCACATTGTAATGTGAACATATTGACCAGTACACTGATGCGGGTGTGTATCACATTGTAATGTAAACATATTGGCCAGTACACTGATGCGGGTGTGTATCACATTGTAATGTGAACATATTGGCCAGTACATAGGTGCGTATTTGTATCTGCAATGTGTTCCACTATGACAGTTTTGCAGCACAGTAGATTTACAAAGTCATTTTGTACCTGAAAAGCGTTGTCATACCGCGACAAATTGCCGACATTCACAGTCAAACTGGACCCGAAGTGATTTCCAACCCGGTATTTTAGGATTGCAAACCCAGCTTGCGCTCGATTCACACACCTATGTAAGTGATACTCCTGCTGTTATACTTCAACAATTTGGCAGCCCCAAATTTATGATCTAAATTCCGTAAAATATGCAACCTCTGGCTTAATTGCTCAAACGTGGAATCGATTAAAGATAGAGATACCACTGATTTGAAACAGCACACTTGACATACTTGCAAAGAACACATAAAACCACAATTGACCGTGGCAATCGCCCAAAATTGCATGTATCTGATAACTTTCTTTTAGCAAAAAGAGGAAACTTTGAACACAAATAGAAATAGCCGACATCTTTGCATATAGCCAATATCGTTGTATATAGCCAACATCTTTGTTGACCAATGGAGTAAACAATACAAAATATCATACAATTTCGTGAACTTGTAATTATTTTATTATGAATTTGTACTCTCCTTTTTATACGTGCTCACAATTATACACACTGTGGTAGATGATTTACCTGGATTCTCGTGAGAATTTATGTTTCTACGTCCTATGAATTCATCGCAAGGAATATCTATCATAATATTTATGATGTAATCATTTCTACTTTTTAACAAGTGCTGCTCGAAAATTAATGTTTCGGAAATTTTTGTGAAACTATTTACTAAAAATGTATTCAGGCACAGTAAAACTGAATGTTTTGTTCGCACTTGCTAGTTTTCCACATAATATCGGTTCCCTTCAACGGCCTTTTGTCAGCGCGAAACAATGACAAACATGTCCTTTTTGTACCAGCTATTTTAATGTTCAAGGAGCCATTTTTCTGTAACATCTGTGTCCGGTTGTGAGACTTCAAGGAACCGTTCTTTCATGTACCTTCGAATATCCAGGGTAATAGATACTTGTCATCACCGTTTCATTGCTGACTGAAAGATTTAGGGCCAATTGTCGTATTGTAAGGCAATGATCCTCGGGGGCAATGCCATCTACGCGATGCAATATCTCTGGGTTGGTGGCTATGGAAGGACACTCAGACCGCAGTTCATCATGCAGTTTCGTCTGAAGCTTTACCAATCTGAACCCAATGTACAACGGTGCTCCAATCTCCTGCACAAATTATGTACACATTTTTGTGAATGTTCTCGACACTTTTTTTCTCCGACAATATTAATTATAAAATGTGTGGCGATGCTTCATTTCCGACCCTCTTATCTGTCTTAGTGACATTGATGAAATTTCGGAAACATCTCCTTTAACACATTTTAATTGTCATCTCATTTTCTTAGAATAAAGAGTAGGTTTATTGGAAGTTCATCATCATCTGGTTGATCAGTCCGAAGACTGGTTGTGAGGTTGTCTGAGCGAGTCTCTCCATTTGATCCTATCTTCTGGCTGGTCAGTCCTGAAACTGGTTGTGAGGTTGTCTGAGCAAGTCTCTCCATTCGACCCCATCCTCTGGTTGATCAGTCCTGAGACAGTTTGTAAGGTTTACTGAGTATGTCTCTCCATATAACTATATCCTCTGGTTGATGAATCACGAGTCTGGTTGTTAGGTTGCTTGAACATGTCTCTTTATTTGACCCTATCCTCTGCAGCTCTTTTTATTTTCAGCTGAGGTTAATACTTTGATGTCTCTGCTTGTCTGAGATGGAAAGGTCAGTCTTGTTCAATCCGTTTCTCTTCTTCTCTAAATCCGGCCCTGTATTATCGTCTGTAGAAGACTTTCACGTCTCATATTATTTCCCAGCCAACTCAATCTTCGTTTGTATGTGTTATTTTATGATCATGTCGCGCCAGTGTCTTTGTTTTAGTCAATCCGAAGACTGTGTTGAAGTCGTCTGTTCATTTCACACCATTGTTCTCTGTTAGTCAGTCCGCAAACCTCCGTTGAAGTGTTCTAGTGATGGGGCGCCTTCTGTCCTCTGTTAGTCAGTCCGAAGACCTCGGTTGAAGTCTTCTGTCCATATCATGCCACTCTCCTCTGTTAGCCAGTCCGAAGACTAGTGTTGAAATCGTCTAATCATATCACGCTAATGTCCAATGTTTCCAGCAGATCTCTTCAGCCCAGTATAAGTCTTCACCCCTATGTTCTTGCAAGCCTGAGTGATTTAATTGTTTTTTTTAACGTCCACATTTTTATCATTCTTGGATTTTGCTTTCTAGTATTTTCAATAAGAGGACTCAATTTCTCATGTTCTGACCAAGTCAAGACAATCTACTTTTCTATATTCTCGCCATTAGTTCTGACCAAGTCAAGACAATCTACTTTTCTTTATACTCGCCATTAGTTCTGACCAAGTCAAGACAATCTACTTTTTTTTATACTCGCCATTAGTTGTCTAAATGGGCCTGTATCTTTAAGCACTAGTGCATTTAACCTTTTCTTCTGTCCAGCTCACTATTTGCATCCTGTGATAACACCTAGTATCAAAGGCTTCTAATGTTTGTTCATCTTTTTTATTTAGAGTCCTTGTTTCAGAGCCGTTCAATGCGACGGGCTAGATATATGTAGTAATTATTTCTTTCCGAAGCTACAAATTAATGTTACTGGTTATACTTTTTTGTTTCTCACGAAATGCCTGTTGCTTCTACGATCCAAGTTCTTATTTTAACTTTACAGTGGGTATCTTCTGTAATAATGTGGTCTAATTATTAAAACCTTTGCACTTGTTCAGTAATATGTCCCTCGATACTGATATTTAATATTTAAATGTGTTTGACGATTGCCTTCGATTTTGTTTTACAAGTATTTATCCGCATACTAAATGTCGTGTCTGTGTTGTTAATCCTGGTGAGTAGTTTGTTTTTGTAACGATGTCTCTGTTCCTTCTATGATGGCTTGATTATCAGCAAATGTGATGGTACTTATTCGCTCTCCATTTACTTTTACCCGTATGTTGCAATTTCTGATGACCTGCCATCATCACATTTGAATACAGATTAAATAGGCTTGGAGATATAGACATCCCTGCCTCACCTCTGCTTTAATGAAATGATACTGAAAAATACGTATTTACCTAGGCATTTCTTTTCTACATAAAGGTACATATGTTCACCTTATAGAATTCCAGAGACTATTCTAGCTGATGTCTTTTTTCTACCATGATCCCAGGCTATACAGCCACTGCCAAGGATCTGTTATATCTGCAATACCAGATTTTGTGAGTCTGCGTCGCTGGCTCTTAAATACTTGAAATAAACCATAAAAAACATACCAACTCTTAGAAAGAGAGTAATGACCGTTAACAGTTCAAAAACGAAAAACATGATGTCTCGAGAGAAGAAATAAAACATGCTGCTAACGAGAAAAACTTTTTGAACAAGTCCAGCAGTTCAAATACTTTGGAGCTTTAATAAATCAGAAAGGAGGTATTAATGAAGAGTTAGCTATGCAAAGGGCAGAAACTTGTGAACCGGTTAAATGAAGAGTTAGCTACGCGAAGGGTCATAACTTGTCTTTCTTTTCACTTGTCCTGTTTGTGCCTTTCAGCGTCAGGTTATGAAGAGGTTTCTTGAACGGGCCCTGGTATGTGCTTCGAACACGGAAACTTTACTGTTTCTGTTATTTCTGCTAACCAACGTTTGCGTGGTCGGCTCTTGACTTTGTATTCATTTTATCTGTATAGCATTGCTTTCTGAAGAATGCTATCTGGTGTTTGACGTGTCACGTGTTTGAACCATTTTGTTTGCTGTCTCTTGATGAGATCTAGCACTGGTGTTGTACCTACTTGTTTCCTAAAATCTTCGTTTCTGATTTTATCCATTATTGTTACTCCAAGCATGCTGAGTAGGCATTTCACCTCTGTTGTTACAATGTTTATTTTATCTTTGCTTGTCAATTGCAGTAACTTGTAAACTTGTTACTGAAGAGTTAGCTCCGAGTAGGGAACAAGCTTGGAAAGTTGTTAAATGAAGAGTTACCTTCGCGAAGGGCAGAAACTTGTTTTCTTTTAGATACTATAGGAAGAGGATTCCACCGCAGAAACGAAATAAATAAGAAATATAAGATGGATGTGCACCACCCAACTCATGTACCAATATCGAAACGCATATTAGTCATAAGTAATGACAACAACCCCTAATATCCAGCCCACAGCCTACGGTAGATACAGGCCTTCTGACTCATTGAGAAATCTCTTTCAAACGTCACATTCCAAGGCTGAGTAAATAACGGAGCTTGCATGTGTCACCCATCAGTGCAACGATAAGAGCGTGTTTGGGAAACAAAGATGAATATGCAGTTGCTTTCAGGGCAGGAATATATGAAAGGATCACTCTCAACGGTGATTTGTTGTGTTTTGTACCGTGGATTGCTTTTATTTGTCTGTGTGGAGCATGTATTGATTATAAACCTTCGCACAATATGAGTTCCGGTATTTAGTCAGCCTTGTAAATTGACGTTTCAAAGGGATTTTTCACGGTAATCAGACGACCCTATCTAAAATAAGCCATAATCCATTCCCATGCGTCAGAAATGAGATATATATGGAAGGTTGTCCAAGCAACAAAAGTCGCAACCAGACATTACGACAAGATCTCAAAGCCTATCCCTTCCAGCCTCGAATGGAGAAATGTCAACTTCAGTAGTTTCACCGTGTCAGCAGAATGCTATAACATATGTTACCATGAACGTCGAAGTAAGCAACGAATCAAGGATCAAGACCCCGAGGACGACCTAAAGTCGACTAGGTTGACAATGCAAGACAGTCTATAAGAGACCGTTGACTAGATTGCAACGAGACCAGAAGTAAAACAGCGAATACAAAGATCTTCCTGCTTTCTGGCAAACGTCTACAACCCATACAGACTAAGTAAGGAAGAAGACTCTGCACTTCAGGGTGGAAGAGGACCGGCAAAGTAAGTAAATATAATATGCTACACACAGCAAAAACAACACAGAAGAAACCAGCAAATAAAGCTAATTATGAGGAACTTGAAAAGTTCACTTTATTGATCTACATTTTATTACTTATATAACAAATCCTTTGCAGAACTTGCATACCATCACTGTGAGCTTCGGCTCTCGTGTTTTCTTGCCGGTGTTTCTTCAATACATTGTCATTACTTTTATAACTAGTTAAAATGCGTTGTCTTGTTTAATTAGTTTTCAAGTTTTAATAGCTTCCTTTATACATTTTTGGTTAGTTAAATTGATGTGTATGTGCATGTATCGTTTTATTATGTTTCTGATTGTTGCTGTTTGTTAAGGTTTTTAACTTTCCATATGCAAAAGTATGGGCTTTTCAACCACATTCAGTCGTTCTTGTTATAAAAGACAAATGCTGTCCTTTAGCAATCACATTTCATTATGGTTATTTTATTTGTTACTGGAAACTTTACATTGTAATTAAGGCAACTACAATGTTTACCCAACCGGTCTACTTACGTGGACTTACATCGAATTTACAAAACTTGACTAACTGATTGCGAGTCCCATATTGTTAGGGAACCACTTGAGAAACTACCAGTGCTCTGAGATTATAGCTATTCAAATAGTTACCGCGAATATCCATTGTGTTCCCGCTACTAGACTAGTAACGATCCCCATCCCCCCCTTTCGGTGCAGTGACGCACCGTAATCATGAAGAACACGTAATCAAGCCATGACACGAGTAATTGCTTTTCACGATTCCCAACCAGCAAGCATAAATTGATGAAAGTAGCTTTCCTGATCCTTAGACCGCAGGCGGAGCTTGGACGTAGTTTTGGGCTCAATTTTTGGTGATTACTAAGTGCAGGAAGCGACAGATGGATTAGCTCAGAAATTGAAGGCTCGTGGGTTCAGTGGACGGAACGATGCATTCTGCAAAAAACAGTAATTACAAATACAGATCTATGTCTAACTCTGATCCATGGGAAAGCGAGCTTTTCAATAATTTATTCCTACGCTGATATCTGATAGAAAAGGTTCGATATAAAAGTGAGATCGGTTTCTTAAGTTAGGTTCTCGGATATAAACTAATATCTGATTACTTTGAGGTAGGCTGAGAACAGCCGACTGATAGGGAGGCAGCCAACGCAAAGGAAGCTGAAGGTGGAAGGCCTGGGAAAACCCGGGACTTAATACATTGCAATGTTAAAGATAGTCAGAGGAGTGATTTTGTTGGAACGTTTGATATGAGGGTCTGATGACAAACAAGGTAGACTATCTCATGTGCACAAGATCAGTTGCTAGATATCTTTAGAACTGCATCGCGAGAGCAAGAAAGTCGTAAGAAAGACTGAATGTGTCTCAGACTCTTTGAAATCACTACGGGTGTGATTCTGGGGGTATGTACTTTCCCAACTGATGTCCAATATCGGCCAAACCACGGAAGAGACCAGCCAAAATGAGATACCGAGGACTTCGTCTACCTGGGCAGCAGGGAGTCTTCTGGCGCACGAAGCGGCCATTACATCACCCGTAGGATGTGTCTGGCGGCTTCATTCTTGCACTCGGTATGCAGAGTCCGATCCCAGAAAAGGCTTTCCCTGGAGATCAGACTTTGTATATAAAACGTCTGCATCGTTCTTCTCCTCGTGTGTGGTTCCAAGTACTGGGCACTATTACAGCGAGACCAAACGCGTCTTCAGGCCTTCTACCTGCGCAACCAGATGCGAAATGAGAAGTGCTTCCTCGAGATCCACTGAAACGACCTGATTTCCAACAGTGAAGTAGTTCGATGTACTCATCTTGCAAGCATTGTCGTAGCGTTTGATCGCCGTTGCCTCTCCCTTTTCGGCCACCTTGTCCGCCTCCCCCGGTACGTTCAAGCCCCCGAGATGCTTCGGCAGGCTGTGAAAGCGAGGGACGAGACAAGGCCGTGCCCATCCTGGAGAAGTCCTCGGGGGCCACCCTCAACAACACCTGACTAAAACAGATCTCCATCTCCCCAACATAACTGTATGCCACCTGGGACGCGGCCATCAGATGTGGTCATGGACATGGCCATTCGATGCAACAGGCCCCAGTCGCCTAAGCGTACTATTTATGGATTGAGAACCGAATGTAATGTATAAATTGCTCCGTGTAGATCATTGCTGGTCAACCTTCTTACAACCTGGCGGCCACTTGTATAACTTTCACGAGGGTATATTTCTTTACCGCCCACTAAAATCTCATGTGAAGAACATTGTGTGATCGTCCACCAAGTCTGTTTTATATTTTGAATGTCTGCGTCATCATTATCATGATTTTGCGTGTTGTTTGCAGAATGTCGCTTCCATTACAGTCCGTCTGAAAGAAAATCGATCTCTTGACAGATATTCCACCTGCTTCAGAGTCCTGCTCAAGGATTCTTTGACATAGTGGTGCCACCGCCTTCTTGGTCTGCCTCTGCCTCTCTTGCCCGCACCATACCTTCCATTACCGTTCATTCAAGACCATTGTGTTATTTGATGTTGTCGAAGTATTTAAATTTTGTGTTTAGGATGGAATTATAGAAACCAGTTTTCCTCTAAGCCAAACTTTTGTCGAATGTCTGCATTCTTAATCTTTTTCGTCCACGGCATTCTGATAACATTTCGGCTCGAAAGACTCTTCCTTGAGGTTTGCGTATCTGTCCATGTTTCACGGCCTTTTGCTTTCATTAGAAAAACACAGGTTCTCAAAATATTCACTTTTGTTGGTTTGTGTGTATTCTCCGATAGTGTTCTCAGGCTGTGAAGTATCTACATTGCCATACTAGCAATAATGTATTTGAATACAGACTGTAGCTGCCGCCTATCTGGAAGCTAAAGTTGCCCACGATTGGGCACATGTTGAAGAGCAATGCTGTAGATGATGGTGTGTTTTATGATGAAACAAACCACACAAACGTGCTTGAGACGACATGTGCCAAATGCGATAAAACAATTATAAAGATACATAAGCTATAAGGATTAGCAGATCACCTTGGCCACTCAGCATTAGTGTAAATGTAGCCCAGTAGATAGTGGGCCACTCAGCATAAATGTACATGTAACCCAGTTGATAGTGGGCCACTCAGCATTAGTGTAAATGTGGCCTAATCGATAGTGGGCCGCTCAGTATTAGTGTAAATGTGGCGTAATCGATAGTGATCTGGCTTGCTAGACTTGGCCTGCAGTGAGAGCATATCATATGCAGGTCTTGGCCTGCAGTGAGAGCATATCATATGCAGGTCTTGGCCTGCAGTGAGAGCATATCATATGCAGGTCTTGGCCTGCAGTGAGAGCATATCATATTCAGGTCTTGGCCTGCGGGGAGAGCATATCACATGCAGGTCTTGGCCTGCAGTGAGAGCATATCATATGTCGGTGTTGGCCTGCAGTGAGAGCATATCATATGCAGGTCTTGGCCTGCAGTGAGAGCATATCATATGCAGGTCTCTGGTCTTGAAGCAAAAGACTGACCTCGACGTCGGTGGATCGAAAGCTTCACCTACATTTTCAAAGTAAGGCAAAGGTCATTCACATGGCGGGGATGACGATGTTGTTTGTTTCGGATGCCAACAACCAGTAGGTCTACTCTTTTGTGCGCTCGGAAAAGGACGTTAAGTGACGCGTTGTAGCAGCTTTTCTGACATCCCGAGCGTGATGATAAAGGTGGACATGGATCTTCCAGATGGTTGTGCTATACTTGGCTTCATCTGCGTTACGCTCACTTCCTCGAGAATCACGTCGATAACTCACCCTGTTAGCCAGGCTGCCATGAAAACAGTCCGTTTCCAGGGAGGGCTACGAGATACCCAAGGTGAGGGTCTTGGCCAGTATATTTTGCCTGACCCTGACTAACATGTCTGATCACTATGTTGTGCCTTACCCTGACTAACATGTCAGATCACTATGTTGTGCCTGACTCTGACTAACATGTCAGATCACTATGTTGTGCCTGACTCTGACTAACATGTCAGTTCACTATGTTGTGCCTGACCCTGACTAGCATGTCTGATCACTATGTTGTGCCTGACCCTGACTAACATGTCAGATCACTATGTTGTGCATGACCCTGACTAACATGTCTGGTCACTATGTTGTGCCTGACCCTGACTAACATGTCTCATCACTATGTTGTGCCTGACCAGACGTCAGTTTTCCTCCACTGAGGATGAAGATAACTCACCTTGTACTAACCCGCAGCATATGTGAGATGAGGTAGCCAGTTCCCTCCTGGCTATTTTTTACCTCCCCTAACTCATACGTCACGTTTTACAATTGAGCCGTCGTACCAGTCATAAACCATGGACCGAATATTTTGATGATGTCGATCGGTGATCTCGTACTCCTGGCATGCTGTAATCCCAGTCTAGTAAGCTCACTGATGACTATACTACACGCTCCACAACAGTCTCAAGAAGTTACACATACATCTTAAAGACGAGGGCTCGACTTCATCGCCTCGGGTTTTGCCATATGACTCAGTCTCTCTCAACAGACAGATATCCCCGCCTGCCGAGAGCATCACACAAAGCACTAACTCCGTAGCTTCAGCGATGAACCCAGGGATCTCAGGAAAATTGACCGTCGCAGCTCGAATTCGAACTCCGACCGTTTGAACATGAGGTAAACGGCTTGACCACGCTGCTACAGAGAACCGTAAGTTACACTTAACGACAGCACAACCCTCTCACTTGGCGATAACAAGACATCTGCGCATCCCGCCTCCTCTGCGACGCCTCATAGTAAGAGCAGTAGTATAAAAGAAGAAAAGATTCATCTTCTCTTTCCAATATAGCATTAGCTACCACTGTAGCTTTCCCATTTTAAAGAAAGATTGTGTCAAAGCTTTTATAATCATTAATCTTCTCGCATCATTGTGAAGCGAAGACCTAGTCTGCAGCTTGCCCCTTTTAAAGTATTCCTGTCACTATGCATTTACATTCATACACTTTTTCACTCAGATGTGAATTATAGGTTTTAAGTGCGTCGCAGAGGTTGTGCAGGGGCTTATTATAGTGGAGTCCTTAGAGATCAGAATTACAGTGATGCAGGGCTGTCTTTTATCGTTATTCGTCTGTTCGCTGGCTGTTGACTGGAGTGTGAAGAAGAAGGCTTTTACTTGTGAAAATAGAATTATTATTCCTCTTCATTCGTTCTCAATGTACCTCTACCAAGCCTTGAAAAAGTATGTGCAAGTAGCAAGATGTTGTCCGAAGAACGGAACGCGTTGTGTCGTAGTTTACAGCTTGACTACAAAATGTGCACATTTCGGTCCGACACATTGGTTATGTGACGAAAGCATTTGATGATATGAACTTTGCTGATGACGTGACTTGTATGTTTCACAACCACAACTACAATTACAACCACTTGCAAAATAGTATACAAATAATTACTAAATGTTCACTGAAATAAGTTCTGAGGGTAGCCAGAGAAAACAAATAATTTGACAATAAAAGCACGAAACGACAATCAGATTTTTCTGGGAAACACCGGTGCTACAAAAAGTAGGTTCATGGATATATCTTGGTAGGAATACCCACAGAGTCGGAGGTACGAATAGAGATTTCAAATTAACAATACAAAAGACAAGAGGTGCTTTTATTGCTTCAGGGAATTTTCGGAAATCAAAAGAAATTCAAGTCCACCACAAAATGACAGATCTTCAACTCCAATGCCAAGTCTGTCCTATTGTATTGCTCTGTGATGTGAAGAACAAAGAAAAGTACAACTAAAAAGGTACACGCTTTCAGCAGTTGGTACTTGCGCCGAATCGAGAAAACAAGATGGTAGTCTTCTTCTTCGTTCAACCCCAGATCAAGGTCCCGGTATCTCTTACAAAGGACACTGTTGTTTGTAAGGGTAGTTTAATCTCCATACAGCTTTTGTCTCATATATGTCTAGCGAGGTCGGAATTCTTCTCTCTGTTTCTGCGTGAGCATGCAGCTTTGTAATATGTGTTCCACTGTCATGGTATGCTCCCCACATGGACACTTGTCATTTGTGTCATGTTGTTGTAAAGATGACTCTTAAGTCGGTTATGCCCAGTTCTCAGTCTGAAGATGATTAGTTGTTCTTCTCTAGTTAAGTTCAAGTAAATGCCTTTTGTGTTTCGGAAGTCGGGGTGTTCATCAACCCATTTGTCCCTGAAGTTGGCTTTAATTATGGTCTTGGCCTCATTATATGTGATGCTCAGGTCTATTTGTGGGGTTGCTCCTGGACACTTTGCATTTTTGTCTGCAGATGCATTGCCTTCAAAATTGCAGTATGATGGGATTCACTATGTGACCAACCTTGGGTGTTCTGCTGAGAGCTGTGTCAGGGAGAACATACATTGCTCGAGATCTTCATCTGTGTATTGTTTTAGCGCAGCTAATATTGATGCGGCATCAGTCAGAAATACTTTGTTTTGTTTTGGTGGAAATCTTTATCTTAGATTTTAACTTCAGCCTTTAGTGCCTCTGTTTTCGTACGGAAGTTATTGGAATATATCCTCATGGTATGATAGAGTCACTAATATTGAATTGTGGGAAAGAACCGGCAGATGTCAATTGGAGTAGATATTAAGAGAATGCGCTTTCGATGGGTTGGTCTTACATTACGGAAACCAGATGACAGCATTACGGGACAGTAACTCTTCTGGATTCTTCAAGGTAAGAGATGTAGGGGGCAGACTTAAACACCCATAGCGTACGAAGAGTCAAAACGGCTTATCAAAGCCAGATACAGGTCCAAATGGGAAACCGAACATACTGGTTACACCAAAAACGATGCCTATTACCAATTGAACCGAGGAGAGCAGGTCGTTGTCTTCAGACTTCGCACTGGCCACAACAGACTGAGGTACCACCTATTCAACAAACTGAAGATAGGGTGTACCGACGAATGCCCGTGCGGTACTGGTAAAATGACCACTGAACATCTGCTGCAGAACTGCCCGACATACGAGGATCAGAGAGAGCAGATGTGGCCATTGCCAGTGGAACTGCAAGACAAGCTGTATGGTAGTGTCGACAGCCTCAGGATGACGGCTGCTTTTTTCGAAAAAATAATGGTTACTGTCTGACTGTGTACGCAGAAGAAGAAGAAGAAGAAGAAGAAGAAACACCCATAGATAATGGATGTCGAGTCAAAACTAGAGACGACATGAATGATGCGAGGTGGGGTGGAGTGTGACGGACTGTGTTGGGGAAGGATGGTAGGTGGCAGCTGGAAATGATGGCGCGTCACGGGAAGACTTGACGAGCATTTTTTGGAGTCAGTCGTTTGACGAGCATTTATTAGAGTCAGTCGCATGCTCCAAACAAAGTTGAAGGGTTTTAATAGATTGATTTGTAGTTGCAGTGATTTTCACATACCGAGGTTGTCAGCCACAAGCACCACCCTCTTTATAGTCTCACTTTATGTTATGCTTGGGCGGAGATAACCACTCGAGTGCGTGCATTTAAACACAAATGTACTTGGTTTGGTCCTCGATATGGGTACCCTCCAGTAGACCCAGCTGTACATGTTTTACTGTTAAGGAAAGAAAAGCAGTAGTGCATAACATGTTGAGATCTAGTAAAATGAAGTCTCTTAACATTTCTTCCACGACAATAGCGTCTGCCATGGAATTACCTTAACCCTTAATGTATCAAGAACTTAATGTTAAGCTGGCCTACCCATGCATGACATCTGCTCTCTAGCGGAACGGTACAATATGAAATAAATACGGAGCATTCTTACAATTCAAAAAAGCTGTATTATTCTTAAAATTAGTCATTGTCACATAAAAGATAACATATCCCAAAAGTAGGTAATTTGATTCAAATAATAGAAAATTATGAGAACAAATAAATATACAAACAATGGGCACGCTGCTTTCAAATAATGGACAATGCTAGACGGTATGTTAAACATTTTTCTGTCAACAGTATCGATTACAGAAATGGAGAATAACTGGGGAAATAGAGAAGTAAGTAGAAAGCATTTAGAAACAATTTTCACGAAAATGAAAATAGAAGAAAATGAAATAGAAATTGTACATGCTATTTACTGGACAATATTTTTGTTTGTATAAATACAATTAGCCACATTGCTACTATTTCGGTACTTAAAATGTAATTCTCTCCTTTGAAATTAAATACCGTCTCCGCAAAGGCAGCAAAAACTCTTATCGTTGTATTGAATTTAAGGAATATAATGCAAATTTTGCGAATTAAACAAGAAATACCAAAACACAACATTAACGTTAATGGTGTCGTGTTGATGACGCAGAATGAGTTAGACTTATTATAAATGGTTAACTTGGTGGTTAACCAAGGCGAAAATAAATGCCTCAGTTTAAATCAGAAGCGATCGCAAGTCTATATATCATTTGTTTCATTTATTTTTTTTTGGCAGGCGAAAATCTGCTCATGACTTGATAGGTCAATCCCAGTACCTGGAATGTACGATCATCTATTTTTTTAAGACTGGTGGTGATGGAAGCGTAAATTAGAGCAACGTAGACCACCTAGCCTATTTGGCGCCATCTATGCTGCTCTGCTAACTAGATAACCAATATCTGATGTTATAGCTACACAGTCACCTTTTTGCGATACATTTCCTGTGGGGCGAGCGATAATCCCTAGAATAATTTGACTAGATTTGTAACTTGAATTGTACCTGGTCAGCGGTGTTAAGTCAACTCGTTTCTATTTTCAACTGTCTAGGGATTTTTTAATGTGCGCGCCACTGGTCACGCTTGCTGATCTTACTACTCAAAGATCAGAGGACATTTTTACCGGAAGAACCAGGTAAAAATAATCCGGTCTCCTCCGTAATTTGAACCCGTGACCTCCAGCACCCGAGACTATTACTCTACCTCGAGATCATTCCAGATCTCCCAGAATCATATTCATAATTAATAGTAGTATAAATGTGAACGAGATTGCACTTAGATAAGTACACATATTTCAATACGTGGACACCCATAGCAGGTCTGATAGGAGATGTTATGAAATAAAGAACATAAAAGCGTATCAAAATTCAGTTTTCTAGAGTATAAGGGGGATCTTGTGTAAAAGAACACTTTCACTGGAATTAAGGGAGAGAGTTCTTTGATGATACGTGGAACCAGTATTGACACGCGACAACGAATCATAAGCAAGTACAGGAATAATTGGAGGCAACGGAAGTGTAGTGTACAGAAGAATGTTGATAATTCTATGGACTACAAAGAATCGTAATAACGTGGTACTTGAACAGGCACATACACAAAGACAGCTTTTCGCAGAAATGAGGACAAGGTAGTCATTCTTTTTCGAGCATGATAAGAAACGGGTTGGAACACATAATGACAACAGGCTGAATCGCAAGAAAGAGGGACAAAACAAGGTCAAGATAGAAAATATTCAACAGATTAAAAAACACGGCATAGGAAACGATCAACGGTAATGATAAACGATGCAGAAGATAAGAGAAAATGAATATCCATGATTACCAAAGCTAACCGGCATGACCCTTGATGATGATGATTATACACTATAAAAACACGTATGTATACCATAGATATGTTGTATCATATTTAATGAAAACTAAAAACTGGAATGTAAGAAAAGTATGAAATAAAAAACCGTCACCCATCCCATGAGTTATGAATAGTTATAAATTTTCTTCTTCTTATTCGTTCTTTCTCAATCTCCCAAGTCCTGAAAAGGGCTTTGTAAGTAGCAGAATGTAGTCTAGAGAACGGAATGCATGGTGTCGTAATTTACAGCTTGACTGCAATATTTGCATGTTTCGTCCAAAACGTCCGACTTCAGCAAGCATTTTTTGAGTACCGGGTTAGCATTCCCTCTTCGATCCCTTTTCCTTAGCCAGTCTGCCCTGTTGCAGCCTGATATCCAGGATCACCACGTGGAGGTGTAGAAGGGTTTTGGCTGCTCTGGTTCGCTGGCCCTGACGCTAGCAGTCAGCTATGGGTCGCTGACCACTGCAGCTCATGCGCTGCTCAGCATCTTGATCCCATATAATCATTTAATGAACACAATTTGCGATATAGAAATTTGGTGAAATAATCCTAAGCGATTCCAATGATTTATTCTATAAATGCACATTGCTAAATATTGTTTGTCTCGTAATAGGTAAATACTAGTTTTATTTCCTTAATGTTCTTTGTATGTATTGATGATCACTAGGAATGCTCATTTAATCATTAGTAATTAACGTGTTTAACATGACATTCTTTCATATTCATATTGTCGAGTTTCAAAAGTCTACTGAACAATTAGTGCGGGTCCATTAGTATAAGTAATTTGGACGATTTAAAATAGTTTAATTACAAATATATTTACTCTAAATTTTAAAATTTAAAAAAATCACATCAATGGTCCGGTTTAACTCTTTTCTTTGTTGGTGAGACATTGTCTTTCTTCGACTATTTATTTTTATGTTCAGTAGTTGCTCTCATAAACACTGCCAAATTAAAAGAGGAATATTTTTAATATAGTTTTCAGACACACATTCACATACACACACGCACGCGCACACACACACACACACACACACACACACACACTTTCGACATTCATTAAGTAACACTAACAAATTTAAAAGGCTATGAAATAATGAATATGTTTGTTATAGTTTACATACACAAACACACACACACCCGTACACACACACATATACACACACATACACAATAACACACACAATAACACACACAATAACACACACACACATACACACACACACTCACCCACACACATTTGCGACATTCATTAAGTAACCGTACTTGCATTAATAAGAGTTTTACAAAAGTGGGAAGCAGGAAATGTGTCTTATTTGTCGATATAGATCCTGTGCCTGGCAGCAGAATTTGTCCACTGGCTTGGTGAATGCCCTCTAAAAAAAAAATAACCATTTTAGGTGTGACCTTTCACCAATTTTGTCCGCCTCCATTACTTCGTTGTCATCTGCAAATCTCGTCACCACCTCTCCCCCCCCCCCCCCCCCTTTTCCCAAAATTGTTAGTTCAGGACAAGTGAAAATCTCATGACTCCAAGTCAGGAAGGTGTGCTGGATGATTCAAGACCTCACATTTCAGATCACGAGCAGTGGTCACTGTAAGCTCAGCCCTAAGTAGGCTGGCGTTGTCGTGCAGCAGCAGCAAAACTCATTTTCAGAGAAGTTCCCAGCGTTTTAATCGTATCGTGAACTTCTTCTTCTTCTTTTTCGTTCGCAGTAAGACAGTAACCTTTATTTTTTCGAAAAAAGCGGCGGTCATCCTGAGGCTGTCGACACTGCCATAGAGCTTGTCTTGTGGTTCCACTGGTGATGGCCACCTCTGCTCTCTCTGATCCTCGTATGTCGGGCAGTTCTGCATCAGATATTCAGCGGTCATTTTACCGGTACCACACGGGCATTCGTCGGTTCCACCTATCTTCAATTTGTTGAATAGGTGGTACCTCAGTCTATTGTGGCCAGTGCGAAGTCTGAAGACAACGACCTGCTCTCTTCTGTTCAACTGGTAGTATGCATCGTTTTTGGTGTAACCAGTATGTTCGGTTTCCCATTTGGTCATGTATCTGGCTTTAATAAGTTTTGACTTTTCGTACGTCATCCTTGGAGGTCGAATTAGGTCTTTTTGCTTATTGTCCCTGTTGAAGGTTTAAGGAAAGTCGTTTTTGCTTCTGTTTTCGTCAATGCGCGGTAGCTTTTCATACTTGTAAGTGTAGTTATGCACTTTATGTTAGCCCACATTATGGTCGCAGCCTCGCCATATGTGTAATTAGGTCTTGGTCAGCTCTGATTCGCTGACACTTACACAAGCAGTTCCTTACGGTTGCCTGCTGCCTTCGTCGCATTCAATGCTCTGCTTGAGACCTGATAAAGTCGACAAACCGAACGGATACTGCTGCTGACGCAAAGAAACGAAGTCTTGTCTTGTCTTATCCACTTGTGCCGTTAGGCGCCGTAGTTTTCTATCCAGGGCTAGACGTCTCGCTGATTTAGAATATCCGTATCATTTCCTATCTATCTAGTTCTCTGTCTGCCACGGTTGCGAAAAATCGAACGTCGTGTTTATATAGACGCACAGGTTTAGTTGGTGAGGATCCATTCCCATTATGTGGCCGAACCAATTGATTCTCACTTCATCATTATATTCATTGATTGTTTTTCCGGAGGCATCTCATCTCGCATGTCGTGATCTTTCTCTCTAGTTTTTGTTAAAGTCCATGTTTGGAACTGTTATATGATGGCATAAATCAACGATTTACAGATTGAATATATTTGATATCGATAGAGTTTCGAACGGACTGCGGTGTAAGAGAGGACGGAACTGAAGTGTGTACAATCAACGAGCTGTAGGAGCCATCAGTACACCACATATATACGTGTGTATGCCGAGAGAACTGCGTGGAAATGAGATGCAAGTCTTGGCCATTATATTTTACCTGACCGCAACATGGCAAACAGTAAGGTTTTGGCTCTGATGAGACATTAATTTCTCCTCTCCATGTGTGTGATATATATATATATATATAAATATAAATATATATATATATATATATATATTTTATATATTTTGTGTGTGTGTGTGTGTGTGCGTGCGTGCGTGCGTGCGTGCGCGTGTGTATGTGTGTGTATATATATATATATATATATATATATATATAAATAAAAATACACACACACAATTATACATATATATATATATATATATATATTTATATATATATATATATATATATATATATATATATATATATATATATATATATATATATATATATTTAAGCGTGTGATTGTTTGTACTTGAAAATTAATAACTCTAGTGAACCAACTACACGAAGGCATGCGAACACGGGTACTGGGTGACCGCGAGACGGCCACATCATTTAACGTAAATATCGAGATGAAACTGGGATGTGTACTTGCCCTGACCCTGTTCACTTTGACATTTTCAGCTATGCTCACTCACGTCTTTGAGGGCATCAAGTATGGCGAACCTATTAAGTTTCGCATGGATGCCATTCTATGTAATCCACGTCGACTGAATGAAGAAACCAAGGTCTTATGCGATGTGATATGTGAACTGTTTTTTTTTCGGATAACTGTGATCTGAACACTAACTAAGAGCAAAACATATCAGACGGAAGAAGAGATGACCCTGTTATCTGCTGCTTGTGAAAACTTTAGCGGACCGATAAGCGTCAAAAGAATAGATATCATGTGCTAACAAGCCCCAGGGAAAATGTATAAGTTACCAGCGATTACAGTGTAGGTAGATAGATACATTTGAAACGATGAGCATATTTGTTTACCTCGAAAGTACATTATTGAAGTATGTGATTATTGTTGATGAGCTGGCACATACTTGCAGAAGAGCATCGGCCGGCACAGATTTGTGTTACATGTCCTCGACAGTGTGGTAACGTCGATCAATGAGCATAACGATTGCTCTGCTTCCATTCTCCCCACTCTGCTCTACTCGTGGCGAAGCGTGTACTGTCTACGCTAGACTTTCCCATGACTTGTCTGAGACGCAAACTGAAATTTATTGACAGGAACGTATACCAAAAAATAGTGCCCAATCAAAATCTAACATGCATGGCATTTATGCCCGTCTGCAGATAGCTCAATTGAGATGAACTGACCAACTTTCTCGAATAACAAGCAATAAGGTCTCTAGAAAACTTCTGTAAGGCCAGCTGAGTTCAGGAAAGCGGTAACAGGGCCGTCCACAAAAGCGATTCAAGGACAGTCTGAAGGAAGCCCTGAAGTGCTGTAAAATAGACTCTACCACCTAGAAAAAGGTTATCCAAATTCGTTCAGCCTAAAAACGGCATGGACTAATTGAAAGTCTCCACATGCAGGCAGTTCAAAAAGTCTACAGCAAGGAGAATGTCAGCTTCACTTGCAGACCATGTTTACCATTTCTGCTATAGAGCCTATCGTGCTCCTTTAGACTTGATCAGTTACAAGTGCTCACACATACTCAAGACTGAAGTATGAAATATGATGAAGATAGATGTTCTTACTGACGATGATAGACAATTATTATTATAAATATTGTTATTATTTGATAATGCGAGGCGTGTTTAAATTAAACCGGACCTAATTGCACCAAGTGAACATACGTACGATGCGCATGATGACGTCACTTCTGGTGTAAACAGCACATACCAACCATCAAATTGGCAAAATGTCAATATCCTCCGACAGCAGGCTGTTGATAACATAGCGTGTATGATACGGAATCCGTCCAGAGTTTGATAAACAGTTCGGTTTCTTACATCGGAATGATATCAACCAGTGGACATTCATCGCAGAATGCAGGCAGTCTATGGTGACAAAGTTTGGCGATCGTAGAATCCGGCGACGGTCCACTCGAATTGTTGCATCATTTTTGGCGATGGCATCTTCTGACGCAACAATATGCGCCTGATCTGGTCTCGGAAGATCTTTCGTTAACTCACGTCCTTCTTTAAACATCGTTGTCCAGTTCTTCACTGTTGTAAAGGACAAACTTTTGTCACCAAACACTGCCTGCATTCCACGATGAATGTCAACTGGTCGCCAACCGTCAGCTGTTAGAAACCGATTCACCGAACGCTGACATATCTGGACGGATTCTTCTTCTTCTTCTTCTTCTTCTTCTTCTTCTTCTTCTTCTTCTTCTTCTTCTTCTTCTTCTTCGTACGCTGGTTACAGCGATATACGTTGCACTGTGCTACTTTGTTAAGCCTGTGGCCCAGTACATCCGATTTCAACAGGCGTTTCTGTAGGGATGCCCTCCTTATCCTTTGGCTGTCCCCAGCCTATCTGCAAGGCAGCAGTTGTTTTTGGTCAGAGTTGTCTCTCTTAGGGAAGTTGTCTTGCAGGACAATCGAGTTTTCCTCACTCGTGTCTATAGGGTATGGCAATGATATGATATAATGGACTGTATGTACTAGTTTTTCAAGTATCTCGAAAGAGAGGCAGTCCAGTGTGTCTGTGTCCCAGGATCGTCACGTCCTGCCAGAAACGTAGCATATGCACGTGAGTGAGGTATCTCCTCGCTCCTTTTATTTTCTCGGCTCATCTGCAGTGATGGTACGCATGGCATTTCCCGCCACCTGGGAGGTTGTCACAATAGGGCAGAGGTGCAATGTCCGCTGGCCTGCATCTATTCTGCGTCGATTGGTATCACTGATAGCAAACAGAGGTAAAGAGCGAGGCAGGAGTGCATTTAACAAAAGGACAAGCCTAGTCATGGCACGGAGATGTTGTTTGCCTGGTGTGCGGACATATCTCATGACCAAGGGCTGAGTCTCAACAGTTCGCAGTGAGGTGGCTGCTCTACTGCTTACGACACCCCGACCGAGAACTAAGTCTTCTACTAGTAGTTCCACACCTCAACGCCGTATTGGGTGAATATCGAGCAGCTTCCCGCCCGCTTTGATCGGCGTGCGGCAGAGACCTCTTTCTGCGGCTGGATCGCGTCGGGCTGAAACGCGAGCCCCAGGTCCAAACCATATCGTAGCCTCCCATCGCAGTGATGCTGAGATTTAGGGCGGGACTCGAGCTTAGAGGCGTTCGGCCGTAATCCCTCAGATGGTAGCGTCGCACTATTGGCTTATCAGCAAAGCTCGTAGACCAAATGTCTGAGACCTGCGATTCCTCTTGAATTAAGCAGGATTACCGTAGTAACGCCCTGTCATTAGTAGGGTAAAACTGACATGTCTTCCGAGGTTCTAATAACAGCACACGTTCCCTATTAGACCGAACGAAAATGCTCTCGGCATGTCAGTCATTATACAGTGCTGGCGTGTTAACCAAATTAAGCCGCAGGCTCTGCTAATGGTGGTGCCCTTCCGTCAATTCCTTTATCGAAAACTGTATGCAAGCCAATCGAGCCACCGAGATACTAGCCCCAGATTTTCGAGGGTCTAATTCCAGCAACCGTTTCATATTAGACCCAACGAAAGTGCTCTCTGCCTGTAAATCATTACAGTGTTGGCGTGTTGAGTCAAATTAAGCCGCAGGCTCCACTCCTGGTGTTGTCCTTCCGTCAATTCCTTTAAGTTTCAGCTTTGCAGCCATAATTCCCCCGGAACCCAAACACTTTGGTTTCCCGGAAGCTGCCCACAGAGTCATCGAAGCAACTCCTGCGGATCGCTAGTCGGCATCGTTTATGGTCAGAACTACGACGGTATCTGATCGTTTTCACGCCTCTGACCTTCGTTCTTGATTAATCATTGACAAACAAAAAAGCCTTCTATTAATTCGTCTGGAATAATAGTGAACGAGTGCTAAATAAAATAGACCCTCAGAAGACAGGTCAGTTTTACCCTACTAATGATAGGGCGTTGCTACAGTAATCCTCCTCAATTCGAGAGGAGCCGTAGACATTTTGGGTCACTTACCAGGCTGATAAGTCAATGGCGCGAGGCTACCATGTGAGGAATTACGGCCGAACGCCTGTAAGGCGGAATCCCGCCCAAAATATCAGCAACACTGCAATGGGAGGCTTCGATATGGTCGGGACCTGGGGCACGCACCTCAGCCCTACCCGGTCGAGCCGTAGGTCTCTGCCGTCCGCTGATCAAAGCGGCCGGATAGCTGCTCAATATTCACCCTATACAGCGATGGGGTGCGAAACCACCAACATAAAACTTAGTTCTTGGTCGGGGTGTTGAGAACAGTAGAGCAGCAACTTCACTGTGAACTGTCGAGACTAAACCTATGACCATGAGATGTGTCCGCACACCAGGCGAACAACATCTCTGTGACATAACCAGGCTTGTCCCCTGGTTAAATGCATTTCTGCCTCGATCTCTACCTCTTTATGCTATCAGCCCTACCAATGGACGCAGAAGAGATGCAGACTAGCGGACATTGCACATCTGCCCTATTGTGTCAACTTCCCAGGTGGCGGGAAATGCTAGTCGTACCATCACTGTGGAGAAGCCGAGAAAATGAAGGAAGCAAAGAGATACCCAATCACATGCAAATGCTATGTTTCTGGCAGGACGTGACGATCCTGGAATACTGACACACTGGAATGCCTCTCTTCCGGGCTAGTATAAACCATTACATAGTCCATATCATATATCATATCTCATATATCATCACCGCACCCCATAGACACGAGTAGTGAAGACTCGTTAGTCCTGTAAGACAACTTCCATAAGAGAGACAACTCTGATCACAAACAACTGCTGCCTTGCAGATAGGCTGGGGACAGCAAAAGGCTAAGGAGGACATCCCTACAGAAACGGCTGTTGAAATCGGATGCACCGGGCCACAGGCTTAACGAAACAGTGCAACGTAAATCGCAGTTTGATGACAGTACAACTTATCAGAAAAACGAATGGCGCTCATTTTGCGGATTCCCGCCAGGCAGCGCGAGTGCCGGGCCTCAAGCCTCGAAGAGGCCCACCCTTGACTACTGGTGGTCACCCACCCATGTGTTGTGGAGTGACGGCACATGGCTATGGCTAAAATTTCTATTGACCAAAAACTCAAGACCCTCAAAATACTACAGTGGAATGCGATGGGAGTCATTAACAAAAAGCTTTCCCTAACACATCACTTACATGAAGGTAAGATTGACGTGGCATATATCCAAGAAACGCACCTCAACAACAGCCATAAATTCTCAATCAGATGATACCAGGCCCTCCGCGTGGATAGAGAAGGTCACAAAGGAGGGGTTCTGAAACTGACCCGTAACTGCATACCCAGTAGCGGGGCATCTGTCAATCACACCGGACAAGCAGAAATTGTAGGTCGAACACACCGGACAAGCAGAAATTGTAGGAGTTGACATAATGGCTCAAGAGACGAAGATCCGCATCTTCAACCTGTACGGACCACCAAATAAAGACCTATCGCTCTCGAGTATGGAAGTCAAAGACTCCAACTGCATAGTAGTTGGACTTCAACAGCTACTCTGAGAGATGGGGATACTCGGACACAGACAGCAGAGGTGACGAAGTGGAAGATTGGGAGATAGACACAAATCTCTCCCTAATCAATAGGCCGGAGGATATCCCTAGGTTCTATTCTAGAACATGGCATACCACCTCTACTCCAGATGTGGCCTTCTCCACAGTTGACATTCACCATACAATAGACCGCCATGTGCTAAACCAATTGGCAGGTAGCGACCACAGGCCAATTAGCTAGAAATTGTTATGGAAGTAGGCCCACAGAAAACTAAACCGCTCCCACGTTGAAATTACAAACGAGCCGACTGGGACAGATTTGCAAGCCTGTCAAATGGGCTGTGTGAAGCCATCAACACACGGAACAACAAAATGTAGCCCATGGTGGAAAGCCTAAGCAAAGCAATAATGCAAGCTGCAACTGAAACCATCCCAAGAGGGGCAAGGATAAATTATAAGCCCTATTGAAATGATGAGTTGCAGAAAGCGGAAGACGCAGTCACAAATGTTAGAAACATGGCAGAGCGAGAACAATCTATGGAGGCAAATATCGCCCTCAAAGCCGCCACTGCGAAATACAAATACACTCTAAACCAAACAGCAAGAGAAAGTTGGGAAATAAAAACAGAAAGCCTCAACTTAGACAAAGAAGGGAACAAACTATGGAAGCTGGTCAGAGCCATGAATGACGAAACTCCATCAAACAAACAAATTACCATCAAGCAGGGCGAAAACTTGCCCACTGGAAAAAAAGACGCAAAGGCCTTTGTTGAAAACTATGCCAAAGCGAACAACATAGATGTCCCTGCAGATAGGCATACAGACATTAATGAAGAGCAAAATGGGCACGACAACATCAATATGGCACCAGAAGAGCATATGATGGCAAAATTAACAATGAACGAAACGGAAGAGGCCATGAGAACATTAAAGAAAAGGAAATCTCACAGAAAAGACGGGAAAACAAACGAAATGCTGATGGGGCTGGGCCAAACAGCAAAGAGGAAACTACTATCAGTCCTGAACCAAAGCTGGAAAAGGGTTATTGTACCGAAGGTATGGAAAGACGCAGTACTTGTACCAGTACCAAAGAAAGGAAAAGACAAAACCCATCCAAATGGATACAGGCCTATCATCCTACTGAGCTGTGTAGGCAAACTGATGGAACGTATGATAAACACCAGACTGATGTGGCATCTGAAACAAAAACGCATACTAATTCCACAGCAGGCTTTAGACAGCACAGATCCACTGAGGATCAGATCATCCTCATAGCCCAGTAAATAGAAGATGCCTACCAGGAACAGAAACACACAGTGGCGGTTTGGGTGGACCTGGAAAAGGCACTTGACAAAGTCTGGAAAGAGGGACTTAGAGTCAAGCTAAGAAGAAGTGAAGTTTGTGGGAAAATGTACAAGTGGATCAACCACTACCTCAAAAACAGAACGGCCAGAGTTCAAGTACAAGGGCAGATGAGCAAAAAGGTGACACTTGAGCAGGTAGTACCCCAAGGAAGAGTACTGTCATCCACACTCTTCTTGGTGTATATAAATGATATTACAGAGAATATACAAAGACGAGTCCATAGCTCAATGTTTGCAGACGATCTGGCTATGTGGACCTCTGAAAAGAATCTCACCATAGCAAGAAATCGGATGCAGCAGGCCCTAACATCGCTGGAAGAGTTTGCGAAATCATGGCTGGTCAAAATAAACGAGGAAAAAACGACATATACAATATTCTCGCTATCAATCAAACCACAAAATACAAAATTAAGTCTTAACGGCAAATATCTGCAGCCAAACGACAACCCAAACTACCTGGGAGTCACATTTGTTTGGCGCATGACATAGAAAAGTCAGATCGAGAGAAACCGAATGAGAGCCAGAGAAAGAATGGCAATCATGAGGAAACTTGCTGGCACAGGCTGGGGAGCAGACGAAAGTATACTAAAGAAACTGTACACTGGAAGAGTGAGACCAGTTCTCGAGTATGGCATTGCGGCATGGACAACAGCAGCAAAGGCATACTTCGATAAAATTAGCAAACTCCAAAACCAAGCCATGAGAGTTATAACAGGAGGCATGAAGTCAACGCCAATTGTAGAACTCGAAAAGATTACAAAACTGCAATCCATGACCGACAGAAGAGAATGCACAGCCCAGCTGCAATCAGAGAAACTCAGAAGACTGACTGACCATCCAATGCACCAGAGACTGAACAATTTCGGAAATGGGAAACTAAAGCGAAGAAACTTTGCAGAAATAGCCAAAGCAAAGATGCACGAAAATCCCATGAACTCACTAACATCAAAGCCCATCCCTACTGTACGAAAACCTACCTGGAGGCAGCATATAGGTGGTAGAAAATATACCAGTTATTGGAAACAAAAACTGCCAGTCTGAAAAAGAAAGAAGAGATACTACCCTGAGTTACATAACGGAAAATGACCCAAGCATGGACTGGACCCATGCATACACCGACGGTTCCGTAACAAATACAACACAGAACGGAGGGGCAGGAGCATTTCTGAACCTACCAAATGGCAGAAAAATAACACTGTCATTCGCTACAGGAAAAAACACAAGCAATTTCAAAGGCAAAGGAAAAAGGTAAAAGGTAAAAGGAATGAAAGCCACATAGTCCTGCTTACAGATGCTCTGGCCGTAGTCACAGCACTGAAAATATTGAACTTAATGATTTAAGAGCAATTCTCTGTCAACTATGCCAGCAGGCCGCACCAAAAAAAGGTAGTGGTGCAGTGCGTTCCATCTCACTGCAACATCAAAGGCAACGAGGAGGCAGACAGACTGGCAAAAGAAGGTGCAAAACCACCACAACCAGATACTAGTATGACATACGAAGAGTCAAAACGGCTTATTAGAGCTAGATACATGACCAAATGGGAAACCGAACATACTGGCTACACCAAAAACGATGCCCATTACCAGTTGAACAGAAGAGAGCAGGTCGTGGTCTTCAGATTTCGCACTGGCCACAATGGACTGAGGTACCACCTATTCAACAAATTGAAGATAGGTGGCACCGACGAATGCCTGTGAGGTACCGGGAAAATGACCGCTGAGCATTTGCTGCAAAACTGCCCGACATACGAGGATCAGAGAGAGCAGAGGTGGCCATCACCAGTGGCAACACTAGACAAGCTCTATGGCAGTGTCGACAACCTCAGGATGACCGCTGCCTTTTCAAAAAAATAATGGTTACTGTCTGACTGCGTACGATGAAGAAGAAGAAGTTCTTGATTAATAAAAACATTCTTGACAAATGCTTTCGCAGTGGCTCGTCTTGCGGCGATCAAAGAATTTCACCTCTAGCGCCACATAAGGAATGCCCCCGTTTGTCCCTGTTAATCATTACCACCAGTTCCGAAAACCAGGACGGATTCAATTTCACATCTGTCATGTTTTCAACGGTCTGCTGAAGTAACTATGAGTCGGAGAATAATAAAATTGTGTAAACTTGACGATTGGTACGTGCTTTTTACATCACAAGTGACGTCATCATTCGCATCGTACGTCTGTTCACTTGGTGCAGTTAGGTCCGGTTTCATTTGAACACGCCTCGTAATATATATATATATATATATATATTTATATATATATATATATATATATATATATATATATATATATATATATATATATGTATGTATGTATGTATGTATGTATGTATGTATATACGCACATACCTACGGCTGTCCCCTGGCTACCTGCAAGACAAAAGTTGGTCGTTGATACTCATATTTGAACAACGCAGTATGACTGGACTGTCGAACCTTTTATTCCCTATAGCCAGCTCCGAAGACAATGATCTTCACAATTAAGTCGCTGACGTGATTACTTAATTCAATGTACTCTGGCGTCCGAGGAGGAAACAGAGTAAGACCGCCATAAGCGAATCCTGACTTTAAGGATTCTAATTGAGGCCGTCCGTCAGATAAATAACACGCCATCACTGCTACCACTGCCCGCTGGCGTTGGTGACTTGTGTCTGAACAACTTCCTTGTTCTACTGGTGTGTATAATAAATGGTGTTGATTCTTTCCACGCCATATTGTTGAACTGTCCAATATCTTCTTTCTGGCTCTTGTGCTATGTCTATGGTGTCCTTTGTTATTTGTTATTATCGTATTTTTTCCCTCTGTGACTGTTTTCTTTCTCTAGCTGTTTTGTTGTTTCAGTTGATGTTCTATGTGTCAATTTCATTCGCTATTTCTTATTACGGTTGTTTCCCTGTTTTTCTGTTGTGTTTATCCTGCTTATTTGTTATTTGAGGTGTTGCTTTGTATATATATATTTCCATTGCTATTTGTTATTTTAGTTATTGGTCTGTGCATCCGTCGCTATTTGTTATTTTAGTTGTTGGTCTGTGTCTTAGTCGCTATTTTTTAATTTTAGTTGTTGGTCTGTGCCTCCGTCGCTAGTTCTTATTTTCGCAGTCCAGCGGACATTGCACCTCCTGCACTATGGTGACAACCTCCCGGGTGGCGGGGAATGCTAGGCGTACCATCACTGCAGATGAGCCGAGAAAATAAAGCGAGCAAAAAGATACCTCACTCATATGCATATGCTACGCTGCTGGCAGGACGTGACGATCCTGGGAAAAAGTCACACTGGACTGCCTCTCTTCCGGGATAGTACAAACTAGTACATAGTCCATCATATCATTGCCAAACCCTATAGACACGAGTAGGGAAGACTCGTTAGTCCTGCAAGACAACTTCCTAAGAGAGACAACTCTGACCAAAAACAACTGCTGCCTTGCAGTTAGGCTGGGGACAGCCAAAGGCTAAGGAGGTCAACCCTACAGAAACGCCTGTTGAAATCGGATGCACTTTGCCACTGGCTAACAAATCAAAACAGTGCAACGTAAATATCGCTGTAAACAGCGTACGATGAAGAAGACGAAGAAGACTCTTCGTATGTAACACTAGTATCTGGTTGTGGTAGTCTTGCACCTTCTTTTGCCAGTCTGTCTGCCTCCTCGTTGCCTTGGATGTTGCAGTGGGATGGAACCCACTGTACCACTACTCTTTTTGGTGCGGACTGCTGGCGTAGTTGCCAGAGTACAGCTCTTAAATCATTACGTTCAGTATTTTTCTGGCTTTTTAGTGCTGTGACTACGGCCAGGGCATCTGTAAACATGGACTATTTGGCTTTCATTCCTTTTACCTGTCACCATTTCTTCCACTGCCGCCCTCAGTGCCTCTGCCTCCGCCTCCGCTCTGAAATTGCTTGTGTATTTTCCAGTTACCAATGACAGTGTTTTTTTTTAACCATTCGGTAGGCTCATGAATGCCCCTGCCCCTCCGTACTGTGTTGTGTTTGTTACAGAACCGTTGGTGTATGCATGGGTCCAGTCCATGCTTGGGTAGTTTTTCGTTATGTACCTCAGTGTTGTATCTCTTCTTTCTTTTTCAGTTTGGCAGTTTTTGTTTCCAATACCTGGTATATTTTCTACCACCTCTGGAAATATATGCTGCCTCCAGGTAGGTTTTCGTACAGTAGGGATGGGCTTTGGTGTTGTTATTGCGTTCATAGGGTCTTCGTGCATCTTTGCTTTGGCTATTTCTGCAAAGTCTCTCCGCTTTAGTTTCCCATTTCCAAAATTGTTTAGTCTTTGGTGCATTTGATGGTCAGTCAGTCTTCTGAGTTTCTGTGCTTGCTATTGGGCTCTGCAGTCTCTTCTGTTGGTCATGGATTGCAGTTTTGTAATCTTTTCAAGTTCTACAATTGGCGTTGACTTCATGCCTCCTGTTATAACTCTCATGGCTTGGTTTTGAAGTTTGCTAACTTTATCGAAGTTCGCCTTTGCTGCTGTTGTCCATGCCGCAATGCCACACTCGAGAACTGGTGTCACTCTTCCAGTGTACAGTTTCTTTAGTATACTTTCGTTTGCTCCCCAGCTTGTGCCAGCAAGTTTCCTCATGATTGCCATTCTTTCTCTGGATCTCATTCGGTTTCTCTCGATCTGACATTTCCATGTCTTGCGCCGATCAAATGTGAATTCCAGGTAGTTTGGGTTGTCGTTTGCCTGCAGGTATTTGCCGTTAAGACTTATTTTGGTGTTTTGGGGTTTGTTTGAAAGCGAGAATATCGTACATATTGTTTTTTCCTTGTTTATTTTGACCAGCTATGAGTTCGCCCACTCTTCCAGCGATGTTAGGGCCTGCTGCATCCGATTACTTGCTATGGTGCGATTCTTTTGAGAGGTCCACATAGCCAGAATGTCTGCAAACATTGAGCTACGGACTCTTCTTGGTATATTCTCTGTTATGTTATTTTTATTCACCAGGAAGAGTGTGGGTGACAGTTCTCCCCCTTAGGGTACTCCCTGCTCAAGTGTCACCTTTTTGCTCATCTGCCCTTGTACTTGAACTCTGGCTGTTCTGTTTTTGAGGTTGTGGCTGATCCATTTGTACATTTTCCCACAAACTTCACTTCTTCGTAGCTTGACTTTAAGTCCCTCTTTTCAGACTTTGTCAAATGCCTTTTCTAGGTCGACCCAAACCGCTACTATGTGTTTTTGCTCCTGGTAAGCATCCTCTATTTCCTGTGCTATGAGAGCGATCTCATCTTCAGTGGGTCTGTGCTGTCCAAAGCCTGCTTGCTGTGGAATTATTATGTGTTTTTCTTCCAGATGCCACATCAGTCTGGCGTTTATGATACGTTCCATCAGTTTGCCTACACAGCTCAGTAGGCTGAGAGGCCTGTATCCATTTGGATCTGTTTTATCTTTTCCTTTTTATTGGTACTGGTACAAGTACTGCGTCTTTCCATGCCTGGGGTACAATACCCCTTTTCCAGCTTTGGTTCAGGACTGATAGTAACTTCCTCTTTGCTGTTTGGCCCAGCCCCATCAGCATTTCGTTTGTTATCCCACCTTTTCTGGGAGATTTCCTTTTCTTTAATGTTCTCAAGGTCTCTTCCATTTCATTCATTGTAAATGTTGCCATCATGTGCTCTTCTGGTGCCATATTGATGTTGTCGTGCCCCTTTTGCTCTTCACTAATGTCTGTATGCCTATCTGCAGGTACATCAATGTGATTTGCTCTAGTATAATGTTCAACAAAGGCGTTTGCTGCTGTTATTCCAGTGAGCATGGTGTGGCCCTGTTTGATGGTAATTTGTTTGTTTGATGGAGTTTCGTCATTCATGGCTCTGACTAACTTCCATAGTGTGTTCCCATCTTTATCTAAATTGAGGCTTTCTGTTTTGTTTTTCCAGCTTTCTCTTGTTATTTGGTTTAGAGTGTATTTGTATTTCGCCGTGGTGGCTTTGAGGGCGATATGTGCCTCCATAGGTTGTTCTTCTGCCATGTTCCTGGCATTTGAGACTTCGTCTTCCGCTTTCTGCAATTCATCATTCCAATAATGCTTACAATTTGTCCTTCCCCTCTTGGGATGGTTTCAGTGGCAGCTTGCATTATTGCTTTGCTTAGGCTTTCCACCATGGGCTTCATATTGTTATTCCTTGTATTGTTGGTTTCACACTGCCCATCTGTCAGGCTTGCAAACCTGTCCCAATCGGCTCGTTTGTAATTCCATCGTGGGAGCGGTTTTATTTCCTGTGGGTCTACTTCCATATCAACTTCTAGCCTAATTGGCCTGTGGTCGCTACCTGCCTATTGGTTTAGCACCTTGCGGTCTATTTTGTGGTGAATGTCCACCGTGGAAAAGGCCAAGTCTGGAGTAGAGGTGGTATGCCATGTTCTAGAATAGGAGCTAGGGTTATTCTCCGGCCTATTGATTAGATAGAGATTTGTGTCTATCTCCCAATTTTCCGCTTCGTTTCCTCTGCTTTCTGTGTCCGAGTATCCCCATCTCTCCGAGTGGCTGTTGAAGTCTCCAACTACTATGCAGTTGGAGTCTTTGACTTCCATACTCGAGAGCGACAGGTCTTTATTTGGTGGTCCGTACAGGTTGAAGATGCGGATCTTCGTCTCTTGAGCCATTATGTCAACTCCTACAATTTCTGATTGTCTGGTGTGATTGACAGATACCGCGCTACTAGGTATGCAGTTACGAGTCAGTATTAGAACCCCTCCTTTTTTACCTTCTCTATCCATACGGAGGTCTGGTATCCTCTGATTGAGAATTTATGATTGTTGTTGAGGTGCGTTTCTTGGATACATGCCCCGTCAATCTTACCTTCATGCAAGTGATGTGTTAGGGAAAGCTTTTTGTTAATGACTCCCTTCGCATTCCACTGTAGTATTCTGTGGGTCTTGTGTTTTTGGTCAATAGTTTTTGCCCTATCACCATGCGACTCCTCGACACATGGGTGGGTAACCACCAGTGGCAATGGTTGGGTCCCTTCTAGGCGTGAGGCCCGCCTTCTCGCTGCCTGGCGAGACTCCACAGGATGAGCGGCACGCTTTTTGTTATTAGGTCGTACTATCATCATACAGCCAACTTGTTAAGCCCGTGGCCCAGTGCATCCGATTTCAACAGGCGTTTCTGTAGGGATGCCCTCCTTAGCCTTTGGCTGTCCCAAGCCTATCTGCAAGGCTGCAGTTGTTTGTGATCAGAGTTGTCTTTCTTATGGAAGTTGTCTTACAAATTTGTCATTCAAGTTGCTGCCTCGTCGTACTTTTATTTTGTTTTTCAAGTTGCTACCTCGTCACAGTTTTAATTTGTGTTTTCGTTATTCAAGTTGTTGCTTCCTCACAATTTTAATTTGTAAGTTGTTATTCAATTTTAATTCAATTTTAATTTGTTATTTGTTATTCTTCTTCTTCTTCTTCTTCGTACGCTGTTTACAGCGATATTTACGTTGCACTGTTTTAATTTGTTAGCCTGTGGCTCAGTGCATCCGATTTTAACAGGCGTTTCTGTAGGGTTGCCCTCCTTAGCCTTTGGCTGTCCCAAGCCTAACTGCAAGGTAGCAGTTGCTTTTGGTCAGAGTTGTCTCTCTTAGGAAGTTGTCTTGCAGGACTATCGAGTCTTCCCTACTCGTGTCTATAGGGTTGGGCACTGATATGATGGACTATGTACTAGTTTGTTCTATCCCGGAAGAGAGGCAGTCCAGTGTGACTTTTTCCCAGGATCGTCACGTCCTGCCAGAAACGTAGCATATGCATGTGAGTGAGGTATCTTTTTTGTTCCCTTTATTTTCTCGGCTCATCTGCAGTGATGGTACGCCTAGCATTCCCTGCCACCCGGGAGGTTGTCACCATAGGGCAGAAGGTGCAATGTCCGCTGGACTGCATCTCTTCTGCGACCATTGGAATGACTGATAGCAGGCAGAGGAAAAGGGCGAGGAAGGAGTGCATTTTACCAGGTGCATTCCAGCGGCTCGACCGGGCCGGGCTGAGACGCAAGCCCCAGCCATGTCGTAGCCTCCCATCACAGCGGTGCTGAGATTTATGGTGGGATTCTGGCTTAGAGGCGTTCGGCCGTAGTCCCTCAGATGGTTGCTTATCAGCCAAGCACGTGGACCAAATGTCAGCGACCTGTGATTCCTCTCGAAATAGTGTATTTGACCAGGGGACAAGCCTGGTCATTGCACGGAGATGTTGTTCGCCTGTTTCGGACATATCTCATGGTCAAGGGTTGAGTCTCAGCAGTTCGCAGTGAGGTAGCTGATCTACTGCTTAGGGCACCCCGACCGAGAACTAAGTCTTCTACAAATGGTTTCATACCTCATCGCCGAATGGGGTGAATATCGAGCAGCTTCCCGCCCGCTTTGATCGGCGGACGGCAGAGACCTCATTCTGCGGCTCGACCGGGCGGAGCTGGAGCGGGAGCCCCAGGTCCCCACCATGTCTAAGCCTCTCTTTGCAATCGTGCTGAGCTTTTGGGCGGGATTTTGGCTTAGAGGCGTTCGGCCGTAATCCCTCACCTTGTAGCCTCGCGCCGTTGGCTTATCAGCCTAGTACGTGAACCAAATGTCTGCGGCTCCTCTCGAGTTAAGCAGGATTACCGTAGCAACGACCTGTCATTTGTAGGGTAAAACTTACCTGTCTTCCGAGGGTCTATTTCCAGCACCCATTCAATATTAGACCGGACGTATCAATAGAGGGCTTTTTAGTTTTTTCAATGATAAAGTTTCTGGAACCTGTGATTTCTGCAGGGTTAAGACCAGATTACCATATCAGACACTCTTTCATTAGGGGGTTAAGAGACTGTCCTGTCTTTCGATGGTCTAATACCAGCACACGTTCACTATTAGACCCAACGGAAGTGCTCTCAATTTGACAGTCATTCTACAGTATTGGCGTGTTAAGTCAATTTAAGCCGCAGGTTCCACTCCTGGTAGTGCTCTTCCGTCAATTCCTTTATCAAACACTGAATGCAGACCAACCGAGCCAAATAGGGCATAACCCCAGATTTCTGAGGGTCTAAATTCAGCACCCGTTCCATATTAGACCCAAGGAAAGTGGTTTCGGCATGTCAGTCATTTCAGTGTTGGCCGTGTTGAGTCAAATTAAGCCGCAGGCTCCAATCCTGGTGGTGCCCTTCCGTCAATTCCTTTAAGTTTCAGCTTTGCAACCATACTTCCCCCGGAACCCAAACACTTTGGTTTCCCGGAAGCTGCCCGCAGAGTCATCGAAGCAACTCCTGCGGATCGCCAGTCGGCATCGTTTATGGTCAGAGCTACGACGATATCTGATCGTCTTCGCGCCTCTGACTTTCGTTCTTTATTAATGAAAACATTCTTGACAAATGCTTTCGCAGTAGCTCGTCTTGCGGCGATCCAAGAATTTCACCTCTAACGCCGCAATTCGAATGCCGAAAACCAACAAAATAGAACCGAGGTCCTATTCCATTATTCCATGCACCATCATCCAGGCAGCCGAGGCCTGCTTTAAACACTCTAATTTTTTCAAAGTAAACGCGCCGGCCACCAAGAACGCTCAGCGAAGAGCACCCGTGGGAGAGAGCCGGCAGACGGTAGGGCAGGAGGCAACGGGCAGTGAACCGGCGCGAGCTGGACCACCCGCCTTCGCCTGAGATCCAACTACGAGCTTTTTAACTGCAACAACATTAATATACGCGATTGGAGCTGGAATTACCGCGGCTGCTGGCACCAGACTTGCCCTCCAATAGATCCTCGTTAAAGGGTTTAAAGTGTACTCATTCCAATTACGGGACCTCGAAAGAGTCCCGTATTGTTATTTTTCATCACTACCTCCCCGTGCCGGGAGTGGGTAAGTTGCGCGCCTGCTGCCTTCCCTGGATGTGGTAGCCGTTTCTCATGCTCCCTCTCCGGAATCGAACCCTGATTCCCCGTTACCCGTTACAAACATGGTAGGCATGTCACGTACCATCGACATTTGATAGGGCAGACATTTGAAAGATGCGTCGCCGGCACATGAGGCCATGCGATCAGCACACAGTTATCCAGAGTCACCATTGCGGACGCCGCAACCCCGCTAGGGGAAACGACGATTGGTTTTGAACTAATAAAAGCGCTCTTTCCGCGAGGGTCGGAGCTTGGTAAGCATGTATTAGCTCTAGAATTGCCACAGTTATCCAAGTAGGATCGTGTCATCTAAGGAACCTCGACTGATTTAATGAGCCATTCGCGGTTTCACCGTGAGACAGTGTGAACTTAGACATGCATGGCTTAATCTTTGAGACAAGCATATGACTACTGGCAGGATCAACCAGATATCTGTCGGAGACGTACGTACCGCACACACCAGTCGGCGGAGGACGGGTGTGTAAAAAGCCTGACTGGGACGGCGCAGGGACCGACTGACGGACGGACGGACTGTTTTTCCCCACCGTCCCTCATTCCGTCGACCTAGGACCGCCTGACAGGGTCCCCTACACACATTAGACGACCGACCGACCGGGCTCGCTCTAGGAGGGATGGAAGCGCTCTGTGCAGAACGGATCCCAACGACCCCGGCGATGAATTTCACTGGGACGAGACAATTTGGCCTGCCGGCCTGCCCTTCCTCCGATGGTTGGTCTCCAAGAGAACACAGGGCCTTCAGGCACGATTCCTGCTTTCCATTTGCCGGTCACAAGCTCTTTAGGAGAGTCTGACCACCAGCGATACGAACTGTCGAGCTCTGCTATAAGCCTTAGATAAATCACCACCGACTGACAACGTTTCTTGATACGGACCAGAGCAGCGCACCTCGGCAGAGGAGACGCCAAAAAAAACCGCTCCCCAATAGCTCTACGGGGAAAGGTGAGCAAGCGTTTTCCGCAAGCCCGCGCTATCGCTCCGCCTGGCGGGACTGAGATCGCTTTACGAACACTGGTTGAAATTGAATCGCGGCGGCGAGACAACTACCCCAGATATTTGTTATTCAAGTTGCTTCCTACTCACAATTTCCCATCGTTATTTGTAATTCAAGTTACTGCCTCGCTACAGTTTTAATTTGTATTTTGTTATTCAAATTGCTTCCTCGTCACAGTTTTAATTTGTTATTCAAGTTGCTGCCTCGTCACGATTTTAATTTTGTTTTTTATTATTCAAGTTGTTGCCTCGTCACAGTTTTAATTTGTTATTTGTAATTCAAGTTGCTGCCTCGTCATAGATTTCCCTCGGTAATTGATATTTTAGTTGATGTTCTATGTTGATGTCTGTTACTTAACACTCTACCATACCACAGTGATAAGTACTTTGCCGTTGCCCTCATGCTCACATTAACCACACTGACCAAAGTCATTCGCAGTTTACTCCCAGTGCATCTGGTAAAGAGTCTGAGTTTCAGAATCATGGGCAACGAGATGGTAATTAACACTGTTATCTTATTATGCAAAGAAGCTGAACATTTCACTGCAGATAGAATGGCCAGTCCTGCTTTTGTTTCAGAACGACTGTGATAACAGTAGAGGAATAACATCGCTGCGGACAGAAAATTGATATGGGGTTAAAAACGCAGCTTCATTAGCTTCGGTCAAAGATATTAGTACGAGTATTTAACTTTCCAATATATTTCTTAAATATCCTGTATATTTTCTAATTATGCAATTTATTTCTGAATTGTACTGTACATTATCTATCTGCATAGTACATTTTTTTCTCCAAAATTACAGTATATTTAAAAACTGCTCCATTAAACTTTCAAAATGTCTAGTTTATTTTCAAATTGTACGTGTATACTTCAAAACTGTCCAGAATATTTTCAAACTTGCAATATAAATTTTCAAAGTGCCAAGTATATCTCGAGACTGACCATCAGATTCTGAAGCTGACCATGATATTTTCAGATTGCCCATTACATTTTTAAGCGGTCCAGTATATTTTTCAAACGCTCCAGTTTACGTACTTTCTAACTGTCGAGTATATTTTCAAGCAGTCTAGTATATTTTCAAACAGTCTAGTATATTTTCAAGCAGTCCAGTATATTTTCAATCAGTCCAGTGTATTTTCAAGCGCTACAGTATATTTTCAAACTGTGTAGTATATTTTGTAACTGTCAAACTTCCATAGCTACGCCCTTATCTGCTCAAGGAAGAACACGGAGCCACCTCTACATCCTTGTAGGAAGCCAATATCAGAGCATGTAGCTGTTCTGTTCGAAATAGTTTCTCTGGCACTTTGTTATAAAGGATGAGATTGCCACCTACATCCACACCCACATTTAGATGTCGCTGTAGTTTAGTAGTGTACGGTAGACATGTCAATAAGCGGGACTCTTCGAAGTGCATTCTAACTGGTATCTTTGCTCAACAAAGCCGTCATTAAGGAGTGAGTCGGAAATATTGAAGCACGAGGAATAAAGAGCCGCTTATTCCAGCAGTTGGCTTGGCTTGGCTTTGTTTGTTCTCAATCTCCCGCTACCAAACCCTGAAAGGGCTTGAGTAGCACAATGTAGTCCAGAGAGCGGAATGCGTTGTGTCGTAGTTTACAGCTTGACTGCGATATTTGCATCTTTCGATCCAATACATTCGACTTCAGCAAGCATTTTTTTAGTACCGGCTTAGCATTCCCTATTCGATCCCTTCCCCTTAGCCAGTCTGCCCTGTTGCAATCTGTTATCCAGGATCACCGCGTGGAGGTCTAGAAGGGTCTTGGCAGCTCTGGCTCGCTGGCCCTAACGCTAGCAGTCAGCTATGGGTCGCTGACCACTGCAGCTCATGCGCTGCTCAACATCTTGATCCACTCCAGCAGTTGAACGTTTTTGTAGTTACCTTCAACAGAAAACTAATTTCGGGGTTTTGAACTTGTATCGGTTTGTTCAATGGACCAGAAGCACGGCTACTGAGCCGCACGACCCTTCCTTTCATATAATGGTAAGACTGAACTATCTTTTTCATGCAATGAAAGGTACCATTGATGCCATGGCAGACACTGCTGTCAAGGATGAAGTGTTACATACTTGATTATAGTAGGCCGTATCTTTCTGTGAAATGGGATAGGCAATTCCGTTCATTGCTTGCTTTCGTCTTCAATCATTAATCCAGGCACACATTTACAGTTGAGTCAATGTCCAGCAATGATAATTTCGGCAACGTCATACATTTTTTGAAAATAAAGTACATAACTACACGTATCTTGCCAATAAGTTCTGATCATACGCGATATGAAACATACTCGTAGATTGTTCTTTTTAAGAATCTGTGGTGTGGAACATATACCGGAAACCAACAACTCACGTTCAAAAACATAAATAATCAAAGCGGAAAGTCATCAATTGGTTGATCCAAAATGTAGAAAGCATACGACACACGCCATGAAACATAGTCAATATACTAAGTCACAGCTTGTGTTGGATGAAGTGGCATGTTTCCTTCCTCGTTGCATTTTCCTTCCCTGACATTGAACAGGTACATTTTACAGCTGGATCAACTGAAGCGTCACTGCTGCGGCAGTTATACCCCGCACTTTTGTCGTGAAAAGCAAGTCCTCTACCACTTCAGTAACCAGCCGGATGAATGGATTAATAATGTCCGGATAGATGGATTAATAATGTCCGGATATAAGGATCGGCAAATGGTTGATTGGAAATTGCTAAATGGGGGACTGTATAACGGATCTATGGAAGGATTAACTGACTGATACATGCATTATTGATCCCTTTAATGCGATACGGATAGTGATTGTCTAGTATTACAAAGAGCTCAATTGTTGTTTCACGGAAAGGCTTGTCACTAGAATTATGTCGTGAATTTGATCGATCTCTTTCTGACGTCAGCAATAGATTTTTTTCTGCTCAATAATCATGTAGAAAAATACATTATGGGAATCCAATAAAACTTATCATAAATTCGGCTGTCAGTTTCTGCATCGGCGCTGTGGATCCCCCAAGCCCGCACATATTGGATAGAATACATAGGATATAAATGTAAGTAGATTGTCCTTTGCAGAACGTGGCTTCTTACAACCGCCACCTATTTGGCTGTTATAAGTTTCTTGGCAAGTGTGCAGTACGGTAGGTTGCCATTACTTTCCGTACGTGGAGGCGCATTCGCTCGAAAAAAAAACAACTCCGTGTCTGCCAAACTGGACAAAAGTGGGAATCGAACTCGAAACGTTGGGATTGTGAAAACCGAGCGAGTTTCACCATTAGGCCACGCAGCCTCCTACGGAGGATATACCCATCTAAAAGTGAAGATATAGAAGTCCCACCTACCTGTACCTTGTCTCATAGAAGACACTGCTGTCAGGGATGGAGTGTTAGTGCCTCTCTTAACTTTAATATATGGAGAGTTATCCAAGACAATCAACCAAACGACGATTGTACTTTTGACCAGCAGGGACAGATTACCATACTTTATGTCAGGGTATATACAGACTAATTCATGTACAAACTTCAACTGGTCTGTTTTACACTTTCGCAGATGTAGACTGAACGAAACGACCTCTGGGAATGTATTACAAACTCTCCTCTGTCTGGCCAGTTAAGGAAGATGTAGAGGCCCGCTCTTTCAGTATAACTGGTATAGCTGTCTAATTTTACCCTGGCAGATCTTTAGAAGAGATACATTTTTATCCATTAGAACATGTTGTTGGTAACTCTCTCTCGAAGGATTTTTAGCTTCAGGCCTTCTCCCCAAACAGTAACGAAGGCACGGGAGAGATCAAATTAGGTGGCAGAAACTTTCTTGTTCACGTTGAAAGCTTTTCCTATGTTCTTTGCTAGATATGGTGATTGGTCCTCTGTCCTTCTATGCTTCCTGACGCCTGTTTGAGTTGGGGAGAGTCGGGAGTTCGTCTCAATGCACCAGGTAAGTCTTCTGAGTATCAGTCTTTTCATCAGTTCCACGACTCAGCTAGTGAGAATGATGAGCCTTTAGTTTTTAGTATTTTTCTCTACCTGGTTAAGGGGATCGCGTACCAAAAGTGAAAGTTACACGACGCACGGACCTCAACACCATTTCCGGCACACTACACCATCGCCTCCTGTTCATATTCGGATACGTGACCCGACATCCCTATGAGCGCCATGTTTTCGTTCCGGAGTGCCAATCGCTGGACTTTATTTTATGGTGTCTGAAGTTTGTATTTAATGCGCTTCAGATGTTGATGTGGCTACTATATTTACACATTTACTAGTCTCAAATTGTCTCCTTATTTCTCTTAAGAAATTTTATTGGCCGCTGGCTTTCCCAAATTAAAATCAAGGCCATAGTTTACGAAATATATGTTTGTGTCATCAGCACTTCTTCTTCTTCTTTCGTTCGCTTTAAAATATTGTCTATATCTGCAATGTTGTCTCTTGTATAAACTTCACTGTCTTTTGTAGTTCACACACAGTGTTGTTTCTATGGGCCAGTGAGATTTTCTCTGTATATCATATTCGGGGCAGTTTTGCAGTATGTGCTCTGCTGTCTGTGGCGCCTGTCCGCATGTACACATGGCTGAGTTGCCAATCTTCATTTTTGTGTACATGTGGCTGCGGAGCCGGTTGTGTCCTGTTCTAAGGCGCAACACAACAGTTTGCTCTTGTCTGTTCATGTTATGGTAATCGGTCTGGTGTTACTGTTGGTGGCTTTCTGATTGATTTGATCATCCTTATCTTCTGTTGGTATGTAACTGGCACATCTCGTTGCTCGTCTGCCGCACCCTCCTTTGCCAGTCGATCTGCTCTCTCGTTTCCTGGTATTCCACAATGAGAAGGTATCCACTGCATGACAATCTTGCGCTGGATGCTCAGTTCAGACAGTAGAGCCTGTAGATCTGGCAGTTTCTCAAATTTAAGTGCTTGGAGTGCTGATTCTGCATCTGTAAGAAATACTACAGGCTGTGGACCGACATTGGTGTTCAACAGTTTCTCAGTTGCCACCTTGATTGCCTGTATTTCTGCATTATATATATGACAGAATTTCGCAGTTGGTACTTTTACTGTATCCCTAGTGTTGTTTGGGTATTCTATGTACACTCCCGCTCCACCATTCTTTACTGCATTCTGTGCTGACCCATCTGTGTATACTCTGATCCAGAGGTCTTGTGGGTATTCTTCATCCAGGAAATTGAGGATCACTATCCTACGTTGCACACTGTTCTGTTCATCCTTTTCTAATATTCCTTTCACTTTTGTTTGAATGCATACTGATAGTCCGTGCTCCTCTCTCCAAGGTTTTTTTTCTGGCACAGACTTTAGGGGGATGTCAACTTCAGGTAGATCCATAATTTGCCTGCGAAGTCGTTTCGCCTGATGCATAAAACTACTTCTTTTCAGTCTTCCCATTGCTAAATTTTGAAATCTGTCTTTCATTAGATGGCTCGGCATGCAGTGGAACTTTTCTGCCTGTGTTAATACCTTTGTGTCTCTGCGCTCTCTTAGTGCTTGTATCCTTCCCATTTTCTCCATCTCCACTATAGGTATTGATTTCATTTCTCCTGTAATGACCCTAAGTGCCTGATTTTGCACCTTATCCACCTCTTTTATGGTAGTGTTTGCTGCGGGGCACCACGCTGCTGACCCATATTCCATATGTAGCCGTATACCTTGTTGGTAAACTTTGTTAAGTATTTTTCCACTAGCACCCCATGTGGTTCCACTTAATTTTCTCAGGATGGCTAACTTCCTCCTGGCTTTTTTTGGCGGCCTTGTTGACGTGTTCCCTCCATGTCAACCTATCATCAAATGTAACTCCAAGATAGGTGGGTCGTTTATCTTCTTTGAGGTGTTCTCCATTTATCTTGATAACTCCAGCTTTTTGTTTTGGGGAGAGGGTGAAAAGCGTAGTGCTACATTTTTCGGTGTTAATGTTTACACACCATCTGTTTGTCCATGAGATCAATGTATCAATAGCTCTTTGCAGCATTCTGGTGGCCACTGTTGCTTGCTCATTTACACACCATATTACCAAGTCATCTGCATACATTGCAACTTTTGTTCCTTGTGGTAGCTCAGCAATCAAGTCATTGATGAAGACTATGAAAAGTGTAGGGGAAAGAACTCCTCCCTGAGGCACACCATGACGCAGTAGAATTTTCTTACTCTTGAGACCATCTAGTTGGACTCTGGCTCTTCTGTTATGTAAGTATGATTTTATCCATTTGTACATCCTACCCATCACTCCATTATTTCTAAGTTTCTTCAAAAGTCCTTCTTTCCAAACCTTATCAAAAGCTTTCCTTAAGTCTATCCATGCTGCTAATACTAATTTCTTGTCCTGGAATGCGTCCTCGATCTCTTGTGAGAGGTATGTTGCCTGGCCTTCAGTGGAGTTGCATTTCCTAAATCCTGCCTGTTGTGGCACAAGAAGGTTTTCGCTCTCAAGATACCACTGGAGCCTTAGGTTGATGATACGTTCCATTGTTTTACATATGCAGCTTGTGAGGCTGATTGGTCTATAGCTGGATGCCATGGAACTGCCTTTCCCTGGTTTTGAGAGTGGTATCATGATTGCTTCTCTCCAGGTCTGTGGGACTGTACCTGATGTCCAACAAATGTTAAAGATCTGAAGCAGCTTTTTTTTTGCTGCTGTTCCCAAGTTCTTGATCATCTCATTTGACACTCCGTCTGTTCCTGGCGACTTTCTCATTTTCAGTTTGGATATTGCAAACTCCAGTTCTTTGTATGTGATTGGTGTCTCCATAACTTCGGGCATGGCACCATCTCGTTCTGTATTTTGTCGTTCCTCACGAACACGTTGTTGTTTCTCTCTGTCTACTTCAATGTTGCTATCTTTTGCAAAAGAGTCCGCAAAGTAATCAGCGGCTTGTTTGCCTGTGAGGATGTTTCCATCTTTGTTTAATGTAATTTTTTATGTTTCTCTGTGCACCCTCATCATTAAGTTGTTTTACCAACTTCCACAGTTTCCTAGTATCCTTTTCAAAGTTCAGAGACTCTGTTTTCTCCCTCCAACCTCTTCTTCTAGCCTGCAACTTTTCCCTTTGAAATTTGGCCTTAGCATGTTGATATTTTTTGTGGTGTTCTTGACATGGACTAATCTCTGCTTGCTTTCTAGATGTTTCTATCTCGTTTTGCAGTTGTTCTAATTCCCTATTCCAGTATGGCCTATATTGTTTGCGGGCCCCTCTAGGTATTGTTTCATGGGCAGCCTGGAGTATTTCATCTGCTGAAATCATCGACTACCTTATTTATGTCTTCATCTATTGTTAGATTTCTAGTCAGCACACTAGACCGATGCTGGTACATTGACCAGTCTGCCTTCCTGTAATTCCACCGAGGCAGGGTACTACTTTCCTTGACATATTCATTTTCAATAGTTAGAAATACTGGTCTGTAGTCACTATCTCCAAGTTGTTTCCCTACAATGCGTGTAATGTTCCATTCCCTGCATGGTGAGTGGGATGCCAAATCTGGTGTAGAAGTGGTGTGCCATGATCTTGAGTAGAAGGTCGGTGGGTCTGTTGGCTGGTTAATCAGGATAAGTCCATTGTCATCCTGCCAGTTTTCTAGCTCCTCACCCCTCCTATCCATTTGATCATAGCCCTAGCTCTGCGAGTGGCTATTGAAGTCTCCACACACAATCATTCTTTCCTTTGTTGCAATCGTATTCAGTGCCAGTGGACGATCACTCGGACAGTAATAATTTAGAAGGTGGAATTCTGTACTTTCTGTCTTGAGATGCATCATCTGGTATTCTGCCTCCTCCATATATACTTCCTGCTGATAAGCATTGATGCTATTTCTCACAAGTGTCAGTATTCCACCCTTCTGCCTGTCTTGTCGGTCAGACCTATAGCACTGGTATCCTCTAATTTTGAAGGCTATATCTTTATTGAGATGCGTCTCTTGCAAGCAGCATACATTTACTTGCTCTTCATATATAATATTCTCAAGCTCTAATTCTTTACTATAGCCATCTCTTTTGCTGTTGACGTCTTCAGCATTCCAGTGCATTATTTTAAGTGTTCTTTCCTTTGTTTTTGGTTTTGTTTGGCCAGTAGCTCTATTCTCGTGCCTCCTGACTTCACTAGGCATCCGAGAAGGACCTCCAGTAATAAAGTTTGGGCCCTTTCGAGACGGGGGACCCGGCACTGTACCTGCCTAGTTGTCCACCATAGGCCGAGCGCCATAACGTTTTGTAGATATAGGCATACTCTCATGTTGCGTATTTGCGTGGCATCCTGATTTCTGTGGTGCGCCTTTTGGCTGGTTGCCTCCGTCTTCAGCACCTTAACGTTGCTTGGGCAGACTGTGGTCTTGCTCGAAAGGATGTGTGATGATGATGATATGAACATATGGACCCATTTTTCAAGTATCCCTGAAGAGAGGCAGTCCAGTGTGTCTGTGTCCCACGATCGTCACGTCCTGCCAGAAACGCAGCATATACATGTGAGTGGGGTATCTCCTTTAGTATTATTGGCTCCTCTGCAGTGATAGTACGCCTGGCATTCCCCGCCACCTGGGAGGTTATCACAAAGGGGCAGAGGTGCAATGTCCTCTGGTCTGCATCTCTTCTGCGTCCATTGGGATGACTGATAGAAGACAAAAGTAAAGAACGAGGCAAGAATGCATTTAACCCATGAAGTGGGGGGGGGGGATTGGTTTAGCCCAGAGCGTGTACCACTCGCCGGTGGGTTCTGCAGCTCCACCTAAAGGGCTCCACCTGCTCCTCGGCCTCTTAGTCTGGCCCATCTCCAAGGACCTGTCCGGCTTGGGTGACCCTAACAGGAGTAAAACTCCCGCCGGCATAGCCCCCTGGATCACTGGGACACGCAAGCTCTCCAACCCCGTCAAGGTAGGCCTACATTTGGAGAGTGTCATCAGCACGTAACTGTATGATAGCAAAACTTGAGTGATATATGCCAAACATAGCACAAGCTTAACACATTCCATCTACGGGATATGGAGAAACAGATTGACAAATGCAGAGGTGCATTCTAACACCGGTCTGCAAATCATGTACATTCTCACGGGATGGCGTGGGCTTGTGGTTAAGTGATACAGCTCACAACCAGAAGGTGTTGGGTTCGATCCCCATCACAGCACCGGCCGTTACTATAGGGAAGCAAATCCTTAGAAAATACAGGAGGAAGCAGGCCCTTACATAAAATGAATGCTGAAGTCGGATGCACTGGGTCGACAGGCGCAAAATAAAAACCACAGTGCAACACACATCGCCCTGGGGAATAGATAAATAAAGCGAACGAAACAAAACCCCCAAAATGTACATTCTCCTTAGGCAGCGAAGACTACGAAAGCTTGGTCGCTTTGTCGCATCCCCAAAGGTATTCCCTAAAGGTATTCCCCAAAGATATTCCCCAAAGCAACAGGAGTTAAGGACTCAGATTCCCTCCCAGCTTTCTTGCAGTTTCATGATATTGCTTGGCCCGTTACGATAAACTTTTCATTTTCAGCATGTCAGGTCAGGTCAGGTCATCCCGTAACTAGTGATATTGTTAGGGCACACATGAAGACAATCTCACAACCACACGCCACCTTTCTCTGTCAGCGGCCGTTGCCTGTGCCTCTTCTGGTTGGAGATTGGCCCATTCATTTGTGTTGTCTTCCCACCTCTTTTTGGTGCGGCCTCTTCGTCGTCTGCCTTGCACCTTTCCGTGCAGGATCGTATTTGCAAGACCATTTGATCTCGATATGTGACCGGACCAAGCGAGTATCCTTCTTTAAACAGTTTCCAAGAGGTCTTCAGAAGCCCCTTTTGCTGTTGTAATTATATCTTGTATTTCATCATTTGTAACTCGATCTGTGTACTGTGTTTAAGAGTCTTCAGGAACATCTCAACTCCAAGGCATGTATCCTTCGCTGAAAGTCAGCTGTAACTGTCCATGTCTCGCAAGCATAGAGGAATATTGAGAAGACGAATGTACGCATTAATCTAATTTTCGTGCAAAGTGCTAACCGTTTATCTTGCCAGATTTTGTTAAGCCGTGCAAGCGCAGCTTTTGTCTGTGCTATTCTGACCAACACCTCACATTTTGATCCTTCATCACTGACAATCGAACCCAGATATTTAAAACGCTCATCCACTTCGAATTCCTTGCCATTTGCTTTTATTCTTTTGTTGCAGCCCTTGTCGTTGATGGTTATTAATGTTGTCTTTCCAGCGTTTATCTCCATACCATAGTCAAGAGCTGTTTCATCGAGCCTTAAAATCAACAAACATATGATACCGTGTTTTATGCTGTACTATATACTTCTCGCTTAGCAGCCTTAATTTAAATATATGTTCTGTAGTGCTTCTTCTTTTTGTCTGAACACTGCCAGCTCCTCGGCATGTCATATAGGAAGAAATGAGGTGGGGTTACGTCAGGCGACATTGGTGGTCAAAGTCACTCCGAAATGACACGATCTCCAAAGAAGATAGCAATTTCAGCAATGCTAATATTTGATCTGTGGCATGTGACTCAATCCTGTTGAAAATAGCCAGTAGTTCCTCGTCTTCCATTTGGTTCACAATATGTCCATGTCAAATTATATTGTAATCGTGTCATTGGTTTAAAAGTTAAAAGGAAAACCAAGAGCCGGCAGCGAGTCGGACACAAATAGTACATAGACACAGATACACAGACACGCGTGCGTATACACACTTGTAACACTTAGTATGATATGTTTATATTTCTCACACACCAAGGTACGTCCCTATCAAATTTGTTTGAATTACATTCCTTGGTTTAATATTTGAAAGGGAACACTTTGATCTGGTAGCGAGTTAAACAGCTTGAATAATTCTTGAAAATATAGTGCGATATTCTGTCTGTATATCATTTCGTGCCCTATCAGATACATGAGAAATATTAGAATAACATTATCTCTCACTAGTAAATATTGGACGAACATTAACTCCAGTATGATCATGTTACGATCACTCGTAGAGAATATCTATATAATATCTCGATTATCGGTCCATTTTTCAGGAGATTTTCTCCAAAAATCTTTGGTAATGGAGGTTACCACCTCGTGTCATGTTTTCTGGAATGTTTTCTGAGCCAGCTCATTTGATGCTTTGATTGCTAGAGCCGGATTTCTTCTGTGAAAGCTGATTTCGTCTTTTGTAACTCACATCCCAAGAGGTGATACAAGAATGGAGTTTTAAAGACGAGCTGGATAATACAACACAATCATCAAAATCAGTATCTCCATTGTAAAGTCTGTTCTTTTGTGTGGCCTTGAAACATGTAGAATAACAAAAACAACAACTACAAAGCTACAGACTTTTATTAGTCGGTGCCTGCGCAGAATAGATGTATTGGAATGGTATGAAAAGATACAACACAACAATAGTACGCCTAGCTGACTTGGTCCACGACAACGTCTGATGGCCGCGTTGCATGCGGTCTGCAGTTCCATTGAAGAGGTGGCGATCTGTTTTAGCCAGGTTTTGCTAGGGCGTACCCAAAAACGTCTCCCGGGTGAGCAAGGTTTCTTCTTGTCCCTCGTCCCAACGACCTGCGGGAGCATCTCGTAGGCTTGGAACCGAAGAGGGAAAGGCGACGGCGATCAATTGTTGGAGTGATTCCTCCAAGTTGAGTACGTCGAACTACTTCCCTGTTGGAAATCAGGTTATGGCAGTTGATTCCCATGATACGCCTCTGGTTGCGCATATGAAAGGCCTCAAAACGCTGCCGGTCCCGCTGTAATAGTGTCCAGGTCTCGAAGCCGTACATGAGAATGGGGACGTCGCTGGAGGAGTACATCCGAAGCCTGGTATCCAAGAAAAGCCTGCGCTGGGATCAGACTGCGGAGCGAGTGCATGTGTGGATGTCGACCTGACCCATCCTACGGGTGATGTCGTGACTGCTGCGTTAGAGGACTGAAATGGCAGATAACATGTAACTGTTAACAGACCCAGGCATGTATCGGTGTAGCATGATTTGAGGAGACGCTGGGGAAGGATACATGACACACATTATTAAAACCAACTGAAAACATTACAAGACAGTGTCTGTTATGGAATCACTAAATCAAGAGAAGTAGAGTCAGAACAAGACAAAGATGGAGAAGATGAATCGAGTTCAGCCTGCAGGACGCTGGGATGACGTGAACAGAGATCGAACGGATGGTTCAGAAGGGCATGCTCATACGTGTTGATGGCGTGTGCTTCATGGGGAGCTGACATGTTTTGAATAGTCCTTCAACACTCCAAGTATGTCGCAAAATAACACTAAAGAGTATGTTGTATGGAGCTAGCAATTTTATCATGAAAAGTCATTGCTATGAAGCCTCCACACTAGTTGGAAGCCGTGTAGCGCAGTAGTTAGCGCTCTGTCTTTGCATCTGACTCGTCCTGGATTCATTCCCCAGTTGAAGCCGAAATTGTTTTCCAGACCGAAATGGCTCCCTGGTCGACCCAGCCTTAAACGAGTACCGGTTCAGTCCGGGAAGTAAAGGCCGCCGTTGTGATGCCAACTCCATCATCCACTAAGTGCCGTGAGATACAAAATAATATGGGCCTAACACCATAGTTCCTACGTTCCGCATGGCGTGACGGAATCTTGACTTTTACTCGTCCGCTGTAGGGGATGTTCTCTACTTCCGATGAAACTGAAGGACGAATCAATGTACACATTTTCATTAAGCAACAACTGAGATTCGCCCATGTGTCACCGGATTCTCAAAGGACAACAAAGAATAGACACTCTGTAAGCTGTTGGACATGTTGAAATAGATCGTTGAAGATAGTTAAGAATTGGGCCCAGCGCCCAATCTTTTAGAAGCACTAAGGCCCAAAACAAATCAAAGTGTTCGGCCACTTAATATGAATGTAACCTCCCAAGATACTACGTACGGAAATTGGGATTCCCAGGCCGTAGAAGACTGAGAACTAGGTGTATGGACAATTTTAAGGATATTCTAAACCGCCATGAAATGTCAACAAGTTCAAAGCCCCTGAATGAGATTCACCCTAGCAAGACACAAGTGGCTCATCACAAGGCATCATAGAGCAAGTGGGTGTGACAAGAGAGAGACAGAGAGAGAGAGAGAGAGAGAGAGAGAGATGCGGCGATAGAAAGAGAGAGAGAGATGCACAGAGAGAAGAGAGAAAAAGAGAGAGAAGCATAGAGAGAGAGAGAGAGAGAGAGAGAGAGAGATAAGCTACAAAGGAAGTCATCTATACCCAATGATAGGAGAGAAGCAAACAAGTGAGGAAGTGAAGTATATTAACGGGAGAATGATCAAATGGAAAACAACACAAACAGAAAACAACTTAAATATCTTATTATCATTATTATTTTTATTTTTAAAAGTTCAGGCGTTTTGCTCATGCCAGATTTGCAGTTTTGTCGATAGAACGAAGTCTTTATTCATCTCCAAATCCTGGTGGCGAACTTCGTAGCTTCTTTGTCAGTTCTGCTCCCTTGGGCCCGGTCTGACAACGTTGGCCTCTGTATGCTGGGAAGTTATTTAGAATGTGGGGGGGGGGGGGGGGGGGGGGGCTGAACTCCTGTTCCACATGGACAGTCACTTGTGTGTGATATATTGAACCAATGTTGGTGGCCTAGTCGTCTGCAGTGGACTGTTCTTATGTAAAAGATTATGGTTTGTTGGTATCTGTAGGGCTATTGGATTAGTCTGCTTCCTCCTGCATTTTCTAAGGGTTTGCTTCCCCGGGGTAACGGCCGGTGCTGTGATGGGGATCGAACCCAGCACCTTCGAATTGTGAGCCGTGCCACTTAACCACTAGGTCACGCCGTCCCCTTGGTGATGATATCAGATTCTTCTCTTGAGGACATGGTCGATCCAATTCGACTTGGTATTATGGTGTGTACACCTCTGTCCATCGCCAATACTTCTGACGCCATCAACGTTTCTCAGTCTATTTCTTAATACTGTTTGTCCAGCGCCTGCTAGGTCTTCTTCTTCCTTTTGGCCTTTCCTTTAAAATAAAACTTTGAGAAACCCATGTTATCTTAACACATGCCTTTATATGAAGCCGTTGTGGCTCACTGGTTAGTACACTCACTACCCATACTATGTACCTAGATTCAACCCCCAAATTGACGAGCATATGTATTCGATTACAAACGTTTCAGGTGTCGATCCAGCCACAAAAACTGGATTCCACAGAAAAATATGGAAAATAGCCGCCGGAATGATGCTGACCAAATCATCCCTAGCATGAGATAGGTCAATAAAAATATTGGCCACACATTGAATTCCTAATTAGCTACATTAGCGTGCAAACTGATTAGGCTGGCTCAATTACTAGCGTCTTGGTAAGATGTAACATAGTGACGAAACAAACCATGCCATCATGCAGGTTGTGTGGTCAGCGAGATCCCTGTAACAGTGAGCCTTCTCAGTTGTATTGCTAAAAAGCCAGAAAAACACTGAGCTTAATGACTTAAGAGCAGCACTCTGCAAACTGTGCCAGCAGTCCGCACCAAAAAGGGTAGTGGTACAGTGGGTCCCATCACACTGCAACATCCAAGGCAACGAGGAGGTAGACAGACTGGCAAAAGAAGGTGCAAGACTACCACAAACAGATACTAGTATGACGTACGAAGAGTCAAAACGTCTTTTCAAAGCCAGATACATGACCAAATGGGAAACCGAACATACTGGTTACACCAAAAACGATGCCTATTACCAGTTGAACAGAAGAGAGCAGGTCGTTGTCTTCAGACTTCGCACTGGCCACAACAGACTGAGGTACCACCTATTCAACAAATTGAAGATAGGTGGTACCGCCGAATGCCCGTGCGGTACCGGTAAAATGACCGCTGAACATCTGCTGCAGAGCTGCCCGACATACGAGGATCGGAGAGAGCAGATGTGGCCATCACCAGTGGAACTGCAAGACAAGCTCTATGGCAGTGGCGACAGCCTCAGGATGACCGCCGCTTTTTTCGAAAAAATAATGGTTACTGTCTGACTGCGTACGAAGAAGAAGAAGAAGAAGAAGAAGATGTATTGAGTTGCACTACAGCGAGGATGATCTAGACCCACTTTCTTCATTAGGTCGGGGAATGTAAAAAATTCAACCAATAATCTCCAAAAGATCCATTCAGTCAGCATTGACATACTCAGTAGACATCTTTATGGTTGTCGCTATTGTTCGGAGATACTCTGCAGAGTTGCCTTCACACCCGACGATATTTCTTTGGTAGCCGGTTACAGTGGCTCTTCTAACACACCTACGTGTATTTAAGAAGGTAGACCTCCACCCTCTCAATTAGCTCACCACTGTTTAGATCACTATGGTCTATTCCATCCTCCCTGGTCAGATTTATGTCATACGTCCTGTTTCTAGGAGCCCTAAACATGGTCATGATGGTCGGGACGCTGGGGTATTGATTAATATGTTTCAACCTGACCCTGATTACTCTTTGCCCCCAGAAACATCTTTTAACTGGTTTTCTGATATAGAAGCTTTGCCGTTCTTTTTGATTTTTTATGTGATCTGGCGAAGCGATAGCCTGTTTATTTTGTGTCCGTTTTTCCTCGTAAAAGTATCATCTTTTTCATGACATGAGACCATTAACTCCATGCACATATTAACATATTTTCATTAATGTCATGTTTTTATGTTAGGAAAAAACATTTCTTATTCTTCTTCCTCTTCTTCTTCATCGTTAATCTTGAAAAAGGACTCTGTGATGATGTGTCGTAGATTACAGCGAGACTACGTACCTGCGCTTTTCGGTCCGGTACCTTCGATTTGAACTGGCTTTTTCTAATGCCAGGTTTGGCTTCAAACTGCGATCATTCTTTCCTGGTAGACTACACTAGTCACTAGTGCAGCCTGTTTCCAGGGCTGCCACGGGGAGGCAGAATATTCTTGGTCAGCTACGATTCGCTGACACTGATGCAAAAAGCCAGCTGTGAGTCCCACGCTGCTGACAATTCATGCATTGCTGCATCTTTGCCCTGTTTAAAAGCACTGTTTGTCAGCACTAAAACGGACGTTTCAACCTTAAACATTCGACATAATAAAAACTGTTTATTACCCCTGAAAAGCACTGTTTGTCAGCTCTGGAAAAGATTATCATTTTGTTCCAGAAAAAATTACTATTTGTTAGGTCTCAGTAGAATTGCATGTAATTTCAGAAGGAATTATTTTTCAATAATGGCCGACTCTCTCTCGGATTAAAAATTCGTATTTATCAGACGTGTGTGATTTCTGTCCTACTGTTGGGTTCAGAGACATGGACCCTACTAAAACAGGGCATATCAAGACTCGATGCCTTCCATATGCGCAACTATGTACGCATCCACGGTATTCGGTGGTTCTATCTCGTCCGTAATGTCGAGGTGTCTGCAAAGACAAGTCTTCCCTCCTTCTCGGATACCCTGGTCCGCCGCCACCTGTCTGGTGCTTGGTCACGTGGTTCGACTGGACCAGGAAGTTCCGACTCACCAGATCATGTCTAAGTCAGCTATGAGTAACAACAATCTCCCACATGCCGACTGGAGGCGTAGGAGGGGTTTCTTACGTTGTACATGGCTCCGGCAGATAGCAGTCTCTCCTTCGGCACTGAGCGAGGTTTGGCTACAATCCACAGCAGTTGGACATGGTAGTGGTTGATCGTCGCAATGGGCCTTTGATGACTATGCGAACATTATTATTATTGTTTCTTCTTCTTCTTCGTTGGATCCTCAGATCAAGGGTCCGGTTTCTCTTATAAAGAACACCGTTGTTTGTAAGGCTGTATCGTCTTCATACAGCTTTTGTCTCATATCTGTCTCACAAGGCCAGAATTATTCTCTATTTTCCTGCCTGATAATGCAGCTTTGTAGGATTAAAATAAGGCGAGGCTGCAGCGGTTCTGTGGATGTGTATAATGGGAAAAAAACAAGAAAAAAAACTAGTAAAAGTTGATTAAGGTTGAGCTTAATCAAAATTTAAAAATGGGTATGGTCAGATACCGCACCGAGACGAGAACACAAACAAAACCTACGTTACGACCAATAGGCCTTCATCAGGGACAACAACACTGAACTAACAAATCAACATGATATAGTGAATATGGAAGGTAAGACCACCATTGCTGCTACTACTCGTTATCTTGTGTCGTCTTACCTTCCATATTCACTATATCATGTTGATTTGTTAGTTCAGTGTTGTCCCTGATGAAGGCCTATTGGTCGTAACGTAGGTTTTGTTTGTGTTCTCGTCTCGGTGCGGTATCTGACCATACCCATTTTTAAATTTTAATTAAGCTCAACCTTAATCAACTTTTACTAGTTTTTTTTTCATGTTTTTTTCCAAGCTTTGTAGGATGTGCCCAGTTCTCAATCTGAAGATGATGACTTGCTCTTCTCTAGTTAAGTTATAGTAGCTGTTTTCTTTTCGGACGTCGGGGTGTTGATCATCCTGTTTTACCCTGAAGTTGACTTTAATTATGGTCTCGGCCTCATTTTATGTGATATCGTTATTGTTTGTCACCTTTGAAAGAGACTGTTTGCTTTTTTTGATAATGGCTGTTTTTTCAACACCTGAGTTGTTGATGCTGTTCTTCCTAATGCCACTCGTACTTGAGTTAGGTACTCTTGGCGACTTTGTCATGGCGGTTACGTCAGTTCTCTGCATATTCCGAAGCGTACTCGAAATGTTAAACCAAAGTCCTTATAGGTGCAGTGCAATACGAAGCTGATCAGTAAGCTCACCCCTATGGGGATGACAGTGCCAATATCCACCGTATCAGTCGGACTGAAATGAAACAGCCTGTTTTTTTAAGACGAACAGTTGGGAAGTAATGTTGGGGTGATGATCAATAGTTTGTGCCTGACCGGACGTTAGCCTCTGCTCATATTAGATGTCAATAGATCCCAATGTCAACTCAGAACTGTCTGTTATCTTAATAAAGAACTGTTTCGTTATCTTTGGAAAAAGCTGTTTTCTCTTAACATAAGTGTTGCTTATCTCTGAAAATACGTGTTGGTTATCTCTGAAAATACCAGATTATTATCTTAAAAAATACATGTTCGTTATTTTCAGAAAAGAACAGTTTGTTTTCTTAAAAAAGAACTATTTTTCTTTCTCTAGAAAATAAGAACTGTTTTTTATCTGAATAAAAAACTGTTTTTATCTTAAAACAGAAGTTGATCTTAAAATATAATTGTTTGTTATCTAAACAAAAAAAATGTTTATTATCTTAAAAAAAGAAGTTTGTTATCTCTGAAAAGAAATATTTTTTATCTGAAAAAAAGAACTGTCTCTTTGAAAAGAACTGTTTAATCTTTACGTCATGCAACTATTAGAGGTATATTCGAAGAGGTGAATATTCCTATTGTGTCATGCGTCTATTAGAAGTGTATTTGAAAAGGTGAATATTTCTATTGTCGTGCGTCTTTTAAAAGTGTATTTAGCTGAATATTTTTAGTGCGTCATGCGTCTATTAGAAGTGTATTTGAAGAAGTGAATATTTCTATTGCGTCGTGCGTCTTTTAAAAGTGTATTTAGAAACGGAATATTTTTAGTGCCTCATGTGTCTATTAAAAGTGAACTTAGGTGAATCTTCCTGGTGCGTCATGCGTCTTTGGACAGGTGAATATTTCTGGTGCGTCATGCGTCTATTGAAAGTCCCTTTCATTGCTGAAAATAACGACGCTAGACACTAAATCCGAATTTTCCCCTCTTAGACAGGTACACACTGTCCGGTTGGGTGGGCTGGGAGAAGAGATCATACCATGAAAATGCACGAGAAATGCATGGATTATCAACATGAGTGAGACTAAATTCGAACGTGGTACATGGCTAAAGATGTAGTGAATGAATTGACAGAAGCCAGCTGCTTGCATTAGGGTCAGGGATTCATTACTGACTAAGACATTATTCATCTCCAAGTGGTAACTCTGAAAACAGAGATTCGGGATCAACAGTAGAAGTTAAACAAGATCCAAAAAATGTTTTTCTAAGTTCGAATGTTTCGGACCGGAAGGCGGAGATATCGCATCCTCGCTGTGAACTGCAATAGTAAAGTAAAGTAAAGTAAACCCATAGCATTACTGTCGTAGGGGTGTGAGATGTTAGCGATCTCACATTTCAAAGGATCGGCTGTATGAGGGCGGTAGTCATCTCCTCTCCCTCGCCGCTTTTAATTCCAGGACTGAGCCGGTACCCAATTAAGTCTGAGTCGAACCCAGGGCCGTTGCGGTGTGATAAAACATTTCAGTCTCAACTGGGAAATGAACGTAGGACCACGCAGATGCGAAGCCAGCTCGCTAACCACTGCGCTATGCGACTCCCTAACTACAATACAACATCACAAGGTCTTTTTGAGGATGAAATCCGAAGAATAAGAAGAAGAGAAAAAGAAGGAACAGAGGAAGAAAAATGGGTGCGTTGTATAGGTCTGAAACATTTACTCTAGTATTTGAATTGTGGTGCTGTCATAGAATATAAAGAGTGACTTGGACATAAAGAGGATTTAATGACAATGTTCTCACTGAGGTAAGCGTTCAACGACACATATTGAAAATGATATAGAAACTAAGGTTGATGTGACTGGGCCACAATATGAGACATGAAAGTCTTCTACGGTGGATAATACAGGGCAAGATCCAGCAGAAAATAAGTAGAATGCAACGAAGACTCACCTTTACATCTCAGGCATGCAGAGACATTTAAGTACTAATCTATGCTGAAATAAAAAGAGCTGCAGAGGATAGAGCGAAATGAAGAGACATGCTGTGACAGCCTTATAAGTTGTCTTAGGACTGACCTACTCGAGGATAGAATTAATATTAAGGGACATGCTGAGACAACCTTACAAGCTGTCTTAGGACTGATCAACCAGATGGTAGGCTCAAATGTAGAGCATACAAATTTACAACCTGTGGTTGGATTAATCAACCACATGATAGGGTCAAATGTAGAAAGATACTCAGTCAACTTTACAACCAGTCTTAGCACTGATCAGCCAGATAATAGGGTCAACTAGACATACTCTAACGACCAACCTTAGGACTGATCAACCAGAGGATGGGGTCAAATGTAGAGATATACTCAGACAACTTTATATCCAATCTTAGGACTAAGCACGCAGAGGATATGGTCGAACAGACTTGCTCAGACAACCTTACAATCAGTCTTAAGATTAATCAACCAAAGAATATGGTTAAATAAACATACTCATAAAACCTTACAACCAGTCTTAAGATTAATTAACCAGATGATATCATTGTTTCATTAAACCAAGCTGACAGCTCCTTCCACGCGCTTCCTACTTATGTAATGAGTGACACAAAGACAAGAGGAAAGAATATCATTTTGCAATATCCTAATTACCTTGTTTATGTCCATTATAATCTCATATTTTTATGTCTGTTTTCTTTCCTTCCATGTTATTTTGAACAACGTATTTAAATCCTCGCAGTTCAGTTTCCTTTCTCGCTAAACCTTTCTGTGTTTTTTTATAGTTGTCTATGTCAGGATGCTCAGAATTATTATTATTATTATTAATATCACGTTACTGCATTGAGCAGCCCTTTGTCCATTTCTTTGAAAGGAATGTGTCTATTAGCCTGCACTCTTGTTTGCCCATCTCAATAGAAATCAAAGTAAAAATGATTACTTTGTTTAAAATGTCATTCTGTTTTTATGTCGAATGTTCGTTTTCTAAATCCACTATTCTGATTATGATTTTTTGTTGATAGTATTATTATTATTGCATTCTATTATTAGTATATTATTACTAATATATGTATACTATTTATATTATTATTACTACAAAATCATTGGAGAACAAACTGAGAGTGCCCCATGTGTCTCTGGAGAAACGCTTAGTCGGAATTACAGTTCGGAATCAAAGTATGCAAAATCTTCACAATTCCTACATTCGATGATTATCCTTGGTGAATGATGTGATAATCTATGCAGACAAGGCAACACATAAATGGGCAGGCCACATGTTGCGTCTGGTACCAATTTGCATCTGGTTCGATTAAAAAAAACAAGAAGAGCAGCAAATATCACGTCTAGCAGCCGGTGGGTGTAATTTTTGCTCTCATGTTTTGGTTCATTATGGAACCCGGCAGGCCACGGGTTTGACTGAAATTCACACAAGTCGACGACTAGTGTTCACAGACACGCGTCAAGTCGACGACTAGTGCTCACACACACGCGTTTGCTGTTTTGCATTTGTATTAGTAAGTTCATTCATTTGTATATGTTTTACCCTCCTATTATCCTGACATGGTCATCAGCTATATGTAGTAGCATTTTGGTTACCGTGCGTCGTATTTCCACGTTCTAGTCCACGTCTGAACTTCGCCGGGTCGACGACCTTCACCCTTTTTTGCAGACAGTGTCGGTTTATGGAGTGACTCTAAAATATATACACGGGACAATAATAAACTAAAACACATCGCCGTGGAAAGATTGTCCCCTGCCCGGTTAGCAAAATGTGTAAAACACATCGCCGGGGAGAGATTGTCCCCTGTCCGGTTAGCAAAATGTCTAAAACACATCACCGGGGAGAGATGATCCCCTGTCCGGTTAGCAAAATGTCTAAAACACATCGCCGGGGAGAGATTGTCTCCTGTCCGGTTAGCAAAATGTCTAAAACACATCGCCGGGGAGAGATGATCCCCTGTCCCGTTAGCAAAATGTCTAAAACACATCGCCGGGGAGAGATTGTCCCCTACCCGGTTAGCAAAATGTCTAAAACACATCGCCGGGGAGAGATTGTCCCCTGCCCGGTTAGCAAAATGTCTAAAGTGCATTACGTGGACGCTGAGTGATACCCATTCGACCTCATGCGATTACGGAAAAGACCAGACAAAAACTGATTCTTTATAGACTACAGACTCTTTTAAACCAGAACAATTACTTTAACTTAAGAAACAGTCCTATCTAAAGAACAACCAATATGTTCTGTATCTGGATACGACAGGATTCGAACCTAATACAATGGCATTGCAAACCGAGATGAGATTCACTATGCCATCGAATCTCCATATTGGGAAATAAACCTCTAAAAACAATACCACTTATATGACACAATGATACGAGAATGATAACTCGCTTTCTCCAGAACCAGAATATTAGGAATATCGAGTGATCTTCAACAGAAATTTGGACGGTTTTCCATGAAAATGTTATCATTAACCGTTCTTTCTATTCCACAAAATGACGTTAATGATGCGTCATCTAATAAACGGCAGGCAGAAACGTTCAGAGTTCCACGTAAGCAAATATTGGGTAGCCCTCTTTTAGCCCTAACCATTAGTATTCAACTGCTCTCAATGAGCTAATCATTTTTCGTTGCGGAGTAATACATATAAAGGTCTGTGTGCTCAGGCTTGGCCATCACCACAATAGGTGGCTTGTCTGAGGGATCATTAAACAGGGTAGTTATCGCGTCCGGCAATGATTCGTTCTTCGTATGCTTCCAAAGGACAAGGGTTGATAACACGCGTATTAATTCAAGCAAGGAACACAGTAACATTGGGAGGACTATATTATTTTCCGAACACTGTGACATGGTATTTTATCGGGAGCAGATTTTAAAGAACCTAGTCTGTGAATTGAGTGCTGACTGTAGAAGCAAGCGACCTTTGTTCCTCAGTCTGCTAAATCCTCTGGGTGAACTCCAGCTAAGGGAAATTATAGTTGCTTTGTCATATATATGATGCAGAAATACAAGCAATCAAGGTGGCAACTGAGAAACTGTTAAACACCAATGTCGGTCCACAAACTGTAGTATTTCTTACAGATGCACAATCAGCACTCCAAGCACTTAAATTTGAGAAACTGCCAGATCTACAGGCTCTACTGTCTGAACTGAGCAGCCAGCGCAAGATTGTCATGCAGTGGATACCTTCTCATTGTGGAATACCAGGAAACGAGAGAGCAGATCGACTGGCAAAGGAGGGTGCTGCAGACGAGCAACCAGATGTGTCAGTTACAGACCAACAGAAGATAAGGATGACAAAATCAATCAGAAAGCCACCAACAGTAACACCAGACGATTACCATAACATGAACTGATAAGAGCAAACTGTTGTGTTGCGCCTTAGAACAGGACACAACCGACTCCGCAGCCACATGTACACAAAAATGAAGATTGGCAACTCAGCCATGTGTACATGCGGATAGGCGCCCCAGACAGCAGAGCACATACTGCAGAACTGCCCCGAATATGATATACAGAGAAAATCTCACTGGCCCATACAAACAACACTGGAAGAGAAACTTAATGGACATGTGTGTGAACTACAAAAGACAGTGAAGTTTATAAAAGAGACAACATTGCAGATATAGACTATATTTTAAAGCGAACGAAAGAAGAAGAATAATAGTTGCATTGTTTTGCTTTTTTTTAATATATGTAAGGATTTATTTTCAAGACATTACTTAATGAGCTAACATCTGATACATTCAATTTTGGAGTCGGACAAAGGCAATGTATAAAACAATTGAAATAATATAAAAATGTGTATTTATTATCAGTTTCTTTTTTATATTGTTAAACAAACAAAATGATTTTTGTTTACTGTCACTTCTAAACGTTGAGAAATTAATAAGTTTAATTGCGTCACGCCGATATGATCCAATCGGGTCCTATGGATTGCTTTGACTGAGTCCCAGTAACGTGCAGTAATTCGGCACTGACATAAAGCACTGATCAGACCCCACCTAACACGCTGTAATCAGACCACCCAACATGCTGTAATCAGACCACCCAAAATGCTGTAATCAGACCACCCAACATGCTGTAATCAGACCACCCAACATGCTGTAATCAGACCACCCAACATGCTGTAATCAGACAACCCAACATACTGTAATCAGACCACCCAACACGCTGTAATCAGACCTCCAAAAACATATTGTAATCACACCTCCACCAACATGCACTAATCAGACCACCCAACATGCACTAATCAGACCTCCAAAAACATGTTGTAATCAGGCCTCAAGCAACACACACTAATCAGACCCCACAAAAACATGTTGTAATCAGACCCCCAAAAACATGCTGTAATCAGGCCTCAAGCAACACACACTAATCAGACGTCCAAAAACATGTTGTAATCAGTCAGGCCTAAAGCAACACACACTAATCAGACCTCCAAAAACATGTTGTAATCAGGCCTCAAGCAACACACACTAATCAGACCTCCAAAAACATGTTGTGATCAGGCCTCAAGCAACACACATTAATCAGACCTCCAAAAACATGTTGTAATCAGTCAGGCCTAAAGCAACACACACTAATCAGACCTCCAAAAACATGTTGTAATCAGGCCTCAAGCAACACACTAATCAGACCTCCAAAAACATGTTGTAATCAGGCCTCAAGCAACACACACTAATCAGACCTCCAAAAACATGTTGTAATCAGGCCTCAAGCAACACACACTAATCAGACCTCCAAAAACATGTTGTAATCAGGCCTCAAGCAACACACTAATCAGACCCCCCAAAACATGCTGTAATCAGACCACCAAAAATATGTTGTAATCAGACCCCCAAAAACATGTTGTAATCAGACCCCCAAAAACTTGTTGTAATCAGACCCCCAAAAACATGTTGTAATCAGGCCTTAAGCAACACGCACTAATAATACTCACAAATATATTATAATCTGACCCCCACCACCATATTATAATCTGGCCTCCCCAGCATGTTATAATCTGACCACACAAACTTATTATAATCTGACCACACAAACTTATTATAATCTGACCAACAAACATGTTATAATCTGACCCCCAACAGCATGTTATAATCTGAGGACACAAACATTTTATAATCTAAGCCCACCAGCATCTTATAATCTGACCGCACAAACTTATTATAATTATAATCTGATTCCATCAGCATAGTATAGTCTGACCCCATCGGCATGTTATAATCTGACCACACAATCATATTATAATCTGTCCTCACAAAGATATAGGCTGACCCTACAAACATTTTATAAGCTGACCCCACTAACATATAAGCTGACCCCATCAACGTATTATAATGTAACCCTACCAACATAATATAGACTACACAAACATATTATAATCTGACCCCACAAACATATAAGCTGACCCCACAAACATATAAGCTGAACCCACCAGCATATTATAATCTGACCACACAAACAAATTATAATCTGACCCCACCAACATAATATAATCTGATCTAACCAACATCGTCAAATCAGACCCCATTAACAAGCTCCAAGCAGGTCCCAGAAACCTGGCCCTGCACTTACTAACGCCGACTATGATTGAGGCCACGTGTACTCGTACGCCACTCCACAATGGCACGTCGGAGACATGAGTGCGAAATGATACATTCAGACCATTGACTCTACATATCTATCAATATCTCCTGTTTACTTCCACTTAGTTCGCTGCCTCATTAAGTTCCTTCCCTTGCTTTCTCCATAATAATTTATCACTAAATATCAACACTTTGACATGCGCAATAATAAAACTGTGTAATTTGTTTCATCATGAAAGGGGCATAATAGACCAGCATATTATTATCTTAAACTAGAGGATTGATCATTTATTTTTTCGTGTGCTATGATACTGGTCTCATTTTTTTTCATATTCAAGATTTCTTATGTCAGTTTGAATTTATTTTTAACCCATTGGAGACGACGCTTAATAATGGTTTTACTGCCTAAAAGATGGAGCCATTTCTAGGAAATAAAAAGAGGACACAGGTGATGTTTTGGGAAAAAAAACGTTTCAAATATAATAACTTGGAATACATTTAGAAAAGTGCATATGTTCTTGGAGACTGCTGCTTACACACTATTTTCAATGTCATTTATGTCACTGTCAGTAACATCTGACACAGAAACATCATTTATATCACTGTCAGTAACATCTGACACAGAAACATCATTTAAATCTGAATCACTCAATATCTCATTTCCAAATGAGCTCAATAACAACAACATACCAACAAAATTCATATTATTCTCAAACTCTTGTGGAAACTTTCAAGGGGCTGCCATTTAAATGCTAGAATGCGCAAGAATTGAAAGAGATCATTTATTGGCTGACAAAATTTTTAGTTAGCCATACAGAAGCGTTCTTTTTCAGGGCCGATACATCGGCCAGCTAGTCTTTTTCGCTAACGTAAGTCGGGCCGATCATCGGCCTGTATCGTCCTCAAAAGGTTTTAAGAAAGCAGCGGTCAGCCTGGTATCTTGTTTATTTCTGTCTAATTTAAGAATTGCTCATATGTTATTATGGTCTTGTATAAAAGAATAGTATTAGTAGCCCTTTTCAGTCATGATATAAAATGCCCTGAAGTTATAAACAAAACAGATCTGTTAAGCTTTTATTCGTGTCTTTCTCCTTAAGACGTTGTCTGTTCCCTTTTCTGTGTTGCAAGAGCTTCTTTTCACCAAGCTCGAGGTAGCCCTTCAGGGTACATCTCTAAATTTGATCAGTCTGCAGCTTTATCTTCCTAAGATGACAGACTCATGTCTATGGCTTTCATATCACTGTGTGGAACGGAAAGGCCTATCCAGGATGTACGCTTGGGAATATTTCTATGGGAAACATGATGTTGCCCGTGCTGCATGTCTGCCTGTCCATGTAGCTAATTGATCCAGAGGACCAACATTAGTTGGACCAGAGTAGCAATGTTCCAACCACTATACTGCCTTAGGGACACCAGCTCTGAATTTTTCTTCAGGAGACTTGGGCATGACGTTGGCTGAATTGGTTCAGTTCAGTTTCCGACCACTTTAGTCGTTGAGCGACATGGGGAGGTTAATGCAACCTTCTTTAGTCAAGTGGGTTGCATCTGTTTTTGTAAGATCGTATCGTTCCAGATTTACCCGTGTGATAGTATCGACATGTATGTCACGTCCCTTTTACCTTGTCTCGTGTTATAAGCCAGAAAGGGGGAGCTAAAAAGGTCAGATTCCTATGAGATACTGATAAAGATAACAAATGAAGAAAACAAAATACCGATAGGTTTTTTTTTTTTACTCATTTACGGAATTTGTGGAAATTGAAAGTAATGACGTCCGCTATAAAAAGACAGATCTTCAACTCAAATGTCAAAGGCGTTCTAATGTATGGTTCTGTGACGAGGGGAACAAAGAAAATTACAACTAAAAAGGTCACAGTTTTCATCTATGAATGCCTGCGCCCTACCGAGAGAAATATATCTTGATCTTAATCTTGACTTAGGCTTGGCTTGGCTTCGTTCATTCTCAATCTCCCACTGCCACACACTGAAAGGGCTTAAGTAGCAGAATGTAGTCCAGAGAACGGAATGCGTTGTGTCGTAGTGTACATCTTGATTGCGATATTTGCACCTTTTTGTCCAACACATCCGACTTCAGCAAGAATTTTTTTAAGTACCGGGTTAGCATTCCCTCTTCGATCCCTTCGCCTTAACCAGTCTGCCCTGCTGTAGCCTGTTATCCAGGATCACTACGTGGAGGTGTAGAAGGGTCTTGGCAGCTTTGTTTCGCTGGCCGTGACGCTAGCAGTCAGCTATAGGTCGCTGACCACCGCAGCTCATGCGCTGCTCAACATCTTGATCCCTAATTTTGATCTTGATGACCCTTTCATCAGACAAGCTCCGGGTCCCAATTTCTTCTCCAGCGAACCCTGTCTTGGGTCACGGAAGTCTAGTGCAATGTTAGCCTTCCTCCAGGCGAGTCTCAGATGGTATTGTCCATAGCAGGGGAGAACTTCCGCGCGGTATCTTTTTACATCGGGGTATCAGATTGCTGTCGCCGTGCTTCATTGACCATCGTTTTGTCGCAACACGTGACCTGCCATCTATGTTTTGTTTTGTCTGCATAGATTACCGCAACACGTGACCTGCCATCTATGTTTTGCCTTGTCAGCTTAAATTACCGCATCATTAACCAAGGACAATCGTTTTGTGTCAGAATTGTCTAGCGTTTTTATAAGCTGGTTCCAAATAGTGTTTTTTTCGACCAAGCGTCTCCTGAGAGTCACTCTCATGGGAAGTATAAAGTTGTATAATTAAGTCACAAGTAAGAACTGTGGAAAAGAGTCGAACAGATGTCAGTGGGGCTAGACATAAAGAACTCCCCTGGCTAGGGAGAGGACACACATTACGGAAACCAGTTGAAACATTACACGACAGTAACTGTTCTGGAATCCAAGGTGTATCAGAAGTAGGGGTAGACTTCAACACTCCTGAAGACCTACATGAAAACGGCTGGAAAAACTTTGTGAGTGCTGAAAATTATGGGACATTAGATGCAGACTTGGTGAGTACTTCTGAGGACTGATTCTACACAAAGGGTTGACGGATTGTGGTTAATTGATTTAATTGATTTTCATAAGATTTCAAAACCATTTTATATTCTACCTAGAAATGTGCTAACCACAAGAGCAAGTTTCCACCATATTTACAATGTTCTCTTATCTCACTTTGTGCCTCCTGGTGACACCTATGATCTTCCGAAGATATCTCAATTTACACGTTGACATGTTTCTCTTCTGTGTTAAGGATAATGAGCAGGTTAGACATGAGTAGCACAGAGTTGGCATAAGTAAATATGATATTTATCAGTTATTGTGAAACAAACATACTGGTATTTAGGATTTTAAACAGTGGCGACAACTGATTGATTACAGCAGATGCTTTATGACACCTAGTATTGATTTCTATATCAAGCCATCCATTAGCTGTAAAAAATAGTTCCCAGATGTTTGAACGTTTGTTGAACCTGCTTGAGATTGATATCGTTGATATGCATGTTAATGTCACGACCGTCTTTTTCTTAATTAAAATCGAAAAGGAGTCTCCTTTTGTGTCGTCTAAAAAAAATGACTTTTCAGTCCGCGAATCTAATCAGCGTCAAAGCATTATAGATCATGAAACAGCCCTCCTGTTGATTTCAGTCAACATTGAAGGCATCTCAAGACAAGACCCAGACCACCTGATCTTCTTGCAACATGCAATACGGATGATATTTTGAGTGGGAACGATATTGGAAATATGATGTCCGACTTGGCGTTAAGGGCACGGGGATAAGTAAGTAAGTACCCTATGGTGAAAGCTATTTGCAACAAAATAAATAAACGAAGTTCCCACATCATGCTAGAAGAGCAATGACCTAGTTAACATATTTTTCTACATCAGCTTGAATGTACGAGAGCGGTCAAGTCAAACCGGGACTTTTTTTTTAAATGAAAAAAACAATAATTTTCAAGAAGTCAAAATATCATTTATTATTCGATGTAATCTCCTGCAACGTTTATGTACTTATCCCAGTGTTTAAGTAATGTTTGGACAGCTTCAGCATAGAAAGATTTGTCAGGATGTCTCAACCAATCCAGGGCAGCCTTTTTTTTCAATTTGTCATCAGTGCTGAAATACTGACGTCACATAAATTATTTTAGGAGTCCATACAGGTGGATATCCCTTGGAGCAAGGTCTGGGCTGTATTGTGGATATGGCAACACCTCCCAGTCGAGTTGCTGCAGATGGCACATAGTGCCGTGAGCCGTATGAGGTCGAATGTTATCTTACTGAAACAGTACGTCCTCTGTGATCAAACAAGTCGGTTTTTTTACGCAGACGGTTGTACACATTACTCAAAACGCGTATGGACAGTTAACTGTTGATAGTGGCACAACGGGGTAGAAAATCTACGTGAATGATGCCAAGTTTGTTCCAGAAATCACTGGCTTTCACTTTACCTGAGGGACGTAATTGTCCTACACTTTTTGGCTGGTGATGATTGCGTCTGCTTTCACTGTTTGGGTGCGCGTATCGATTCAGGAGTATAATGATGAGCCCAGGTTTCGTGACAAGAAATGAAGCGATCCAAAAAGGTATGCCCGTCCATGTTAAAACGTTCCTTCAATTTAGTGCAGGCTTAAACTTTTCTCTACCGGTCAAAAGTGGAAAACTGTCTTGGCACCCAACGTGCACTAACCATCCGAAAATGAAAATGTTCATGAATAATAGAGTTCACCGTACCGAGAGAAAAACTTGCCTCTTGTGCCTCTTTATTTCGTACGAAACTTTTCTTCATGCTCAACGTTCTACGTCTTCCATTCAAGCCGGTGTATTGTGGTCTACGTCATTGACTGGTGTAGGCCACTGAGACCTAAACTATCGTCTTGTCGTCAACATTGCAAGCATTATCTCTACGCAACACGTTCTCACGCAGATATCATGAGGGAAATCTATTAAAGTAAAGGTCAAGGTGGGTCCCATAGAAATCATTGTCGTCGGGGATGAAGATAACTCTTCATGGACTAAGTCGTAGCTTATGTGAGGTGGAGTGGCAAGTTCCCTTTCTTGCTGCTTATATCTTCCCCAACCCATTGCCCGGGTACCAATTTACAGCTTGGTCGACAGGAGGATCGGTCGTACAAGGCACAAGCCCACGCACAGATTTTTTTCTGTCCGCCGTGATTTCGAATCCTAGTGCGGTGTAATCCCAGTCTTAGCATGCAAGCTCACTGTCGTCTAGGGTACACGCTCCTCCAAATCTATTACATTTATGAAAATCATCCAGCAACATCAATATTACACATCTCAAGGAGTAGGGGGCCGAGTAGCGCTGTGGTTAGCCAGCTGGCTTCGCATCTGAGTGGTCCTGGGTTCATTGCACAGTTAAGACGGAAATGTTTTTTTCGGACCGCGACGGGTCTCGGGTCGACCCAGCCTTAAATGGGAAGTAAAAGCGGCGAGGGAGAGGAGATGGCTACCTCCCTTGGCTATATTATTTGAAATGTGAGATCGGTTAACACCTCACACCCCTACGGCAGTAATGCTGTGGGTTACTTTACTTTGCAAGGACCAGCGAATTCCCAAGTAAGCAACACAGACTGCAGTCGGACAGAGTGGTATGCAGCCGGGCGGAGCTAGTGAAACCAGCATCCCTAATCAGTGTTGGCCGTCTGATCAAGAATAAACTGGTCATCGACACGCCCAGTGCCCGTCAGCCCAGACCTCTACAGCGTCAGCTTGACTGCTCGGGGGTTACTTTTGGGATTTGAACATCCCAATCGTTCGCCGGTCCCTTTTGAGCCAAAATACACAATTGCAATGCAGCCACTGGTTGTTTACTGACTCTGCAGAGTTTTCTGAGGTCGCTGTAGTCGAGAGGTCAGGCACTCTGGCTTCTCAAAGCGATGAACAGAAACGGTGGACTTTCGGATCCCACAAGTATCATAGTGACCTCTGTTCTCACGGGAGGTGGGACCAATGTGCCTGCATCCTGAGTTGCCTCCAGTCGTCTTGACTAATGTATTGCCACTGGTCCAAGGTAGCTCGTGACCAGCTAGTGGGGTCGATGACAAGCGCAGTTTCTTTCTTACTATTTTCCAAATGCAGCGCAAGTTACATCATAAAGACAAAACCGTCCATTGATGTAGTCATTATCGCTTGCGATTTGCAACTAATAATAATAATAATAACACGTATTTTGTAGCAGATGCTATATGTACAAAATATAACACGTATTTTGAAGCAGAGACTCTACGTACAGCATATAACACGGATTTTGTAGCAGATGTTTTATGTAAACACTAAATCGCGTACATGTGTAGCAGATGTTGTTTAGTCTTCGTTTTCTAATCTTTTTCACTACATTAATAATAAATTGGTCCTTACGCTAGCAGTGATCTATTGGTCGCTGACCTCTGCTCAACATATTATCTGTTTTTTTCAATGTACATGTCTCCACTACATAGATTAGTGACGAGAATATATAACATTTGACCATTCTCAATTTCAAATTCTGATTTATGTGCTTGAATGTCAGTATATGTTGCATGAACTGACAGCATTCAGCGAGTTGACTGCTTGTATGAGTGTCAGAGTACCGTTTCTGACCAGGACTATATTCCGCCTCCACGTGGTGGCTCTAGAAACGGGGTGTACTAGTCACTAGTATAGTTTGACTGCTTGGACACCCAAGCAATAGTTTGGCAACAAAGCAACAGCTGATAAACAACATATTTTTGCTGATTCTGTTCCACCAGGGCCAAACATGGACTCTGTCAAGGGCGCGCAAGAGCAGAATTTCGACTTGGGAAATGAAGTGTTTGAGGAAAGTCATCGGTGTTACCAGGAGAGACAGAATGCGGAACGACGACACTCGAAGTGTGGTCGGCACAACGTCTTGTGTCGAATACATTTCCAGGCAGAAAATAAGTTGGTTTGGTCATCTCATGAGAATGCACCCTTATCAACTTCCACTGATGGCTTACAATGCTGGTAGATCTGGCTACAGGCCAAGGGGGCAGCCGCGAGGAAGGTGGATAGATGACATTAGAGTGATTCTGCAGCGACAAGGGCTCACATTGACCGACGCAACGCACTTGTCGCAGGATAGATCACTTAAGCTCCCCACAACGCTTAACGGCATAAGTGAAAAGAAATCTAGCTATAAGGATATATCTTCTTCCAAGAAGAAGAAGGCGAAGAAGAAGATGATAAGAAGAAGAAGAAGGAGAGTAAGAAGAAAGAAATAAAAGAAGACTGAGAAGGAGAAGAAGAACAAAAAGAAGAAGAAGCAGAAGAAGAATAAGATGTGAGAAAAAGAAGAAGGAAAAACAAGAAGAAGAAGAAGAAGAAGAACATGATCAGAAAAAAGAGGAAGAAGACGAAGAAGAAGAAGAAGAAGAAGAACAACAACAACAACAGCAACAGCAACAACAACAACAACAAGAAAAAAAAAGAAATAGGACACAAACAAGACAAATAAGAAGAAAAAAAGAAGGAGAAGAAGAAGAAAAAGAAGAAGAAGGTGTTTGAATAGTGTCGTAGTAAAATCTATCATCTTCTTTCTGATTTCTTGTTCGCACCTGTCCTCTTATGTTGTTATATATCACAGACAGGATCAACTATGTACTTGTTTCAGCGTGAGATCATGTATTCTTATCTGCATATGTGAGTCCCTGTCTGTTTTCCAAGAAACATAGTCTTTCTTTTCTCAATGTCCAATGTCCAGTCCATACTCTTGACTTATGTCCTTTATTCTTGACTTATGTCCTTTATTCTTGACACTAGCCCCTCTAAATCTTGTTCACTTTCTGTCATGAAAACTGCATAATCCACGTATCTGATTTTATTCACCTGCTACGATAATCCCCGACATATTGTTATTATTTGTTTGAAGATCTGTTCTATTTAGATGTTGAAAGGCAGGGGGCAGTACAAACCTTTGTCGTGCCCCTCTTTGCACATCGATAAATCTGGTACAAATCCTGCCAGATCTTACCGACGCCGTTCATTTCCATTACAGATTACCGAGACGACATGTCTTTATAGTCTAGACCTAATTCATTGAGACATTTAATTAATTTGTCGTGCTGGATCCAGTCAGAAACCATCATGTAGGCTATGAAGTATAAACATGGGGTGCAGTCCAAAAATAAACCGAACTTTAAAAAAAAAGTTTTTAACATTTGTTTTTGTTTTGTTTTTACTTTTTGGCATTCGCCTTATTACTATTCCCCAATGCGATGTGCTTTGCACAAAGGTTTTTATTTTGCACCTGTCGGGCCAGTGCATCCGACTTCGGCATACATTTTATGTAAGGGTCTGTTTCCTTCTGCATTTTCAAAGGGTTTGCTTCCCCGTGATAACGGCATGTGCTGTGATGGGGAACGAGCCCAGCACCTCTGAGTTGTGAGCCGTGTCACTTAAACCCCCTAACCCACGCCGTCCCCGTCCCTCTTTTTTTTACTTAAATGTGTTGAAAATTGTCTCCTTGGAAACAGTTACCTCTCCTGTTCAAATACCGCTCCCCATGTATTTTCAAATTTTGTAATGCATCCTGGAGATTGCATTCTGGGATAGCGTGCATGTCTCATAGTGAATTTTCTTTGATCTCTTCTATGGTCTGAAAATGGCGACCTTCAAGGGTGGATTTCAACTTTGGAAACAAATAAGTCTCCAGGCGTCAAAACCGGAGAACAGGGTGGGTGTTGTACAATGGTTGTTTCATGCCTTGCCTAAAGGTTATGTGTGTACAGATGCGCTGTTGTGGCGGAACTTTCGTGTTTTCATTGTCCCTACTTCAGGCCTCTTTCTTGGTATCGCCTCTTTCAAACGCCTCATAATATCCAAGTAAAACCCTTTGGGACCATGTGGGACAAACTCATGCTGAACGGTGGCCTTCCAATTAAACAGCTGATCAACAGAATCTTCACATTTGACCGAATATGGAGTATATTTACCGGTAGCAGTGATGCCGTTCAATCCCCGTGTGAAGACTGCCTTTTTACTAGGACATCGTACCTATAAACCCATGTCACATCACCTGGTCTGATATTTTTCAGAAAGTTTTCGTCAATATTCGAACGATCCAACAACTTCTGTCTTTATTTCTGAACCCTATAAATCTTTTAAGAGCAAACGATTTACATACATATATATATATATATATATATATATATATATATATATATATATATATATATATATATATATATATATACACTCACTTCCAATCGAATGCACAGAAGACACTCAGGTGATTGGTCTGTTGCATCTTTGCATGATGGAGGGGCTGCTTCCAGTTTGGTAAGATTTTCAGGTCAGGTCATCACGTAACTGGTGAGGTCGTTGGGGCACACATGAAGACATCCACACAATCCGACGCCACCCCTCTCTATCAGATGCAGCTGGCTGTGACTCTTCTGGTCGGAGACTGGTCCATTCTTTTGTGTTGTCCTCCCACCTCTTTTTGGGACGGCCTCTTCGTTGTCTGCCATGCACCTTTCCGTGGAGGATTGTATTTGCAAGACCATTTGATCTCGATATGTGACATTACCAAGTGAGTTTCCTTCTTTTAACAGTTACCAAGAGGTCTTCGAAAGTCCCTATTGCTGTTGTAATTCTATCTCGCATTTCCTCATTTGTAACTGATCTTTGTACGTGACGTTTAAAAGTTTTCGGAAACATCTCATTTCCAAGGCCTGTATCCTTCGTTGAATGTCAGCTGTAACTGTCCATGTCTCACACGCATAAAGGAATATTGACATGACCAGTGTACGCATTAATCTGATTTTCGTGCATAGTGCTAACCGTTTATCTTGCCAGATTTTGTTAAGCCGTGTAAGAGCCGTTATTGTCTATGCTATTCTGGCCAACACCTCACATTTTGATCCATCATCACTGACATTCGACCCAAGATATTTAAAACGGTCAACCACTTCGAGTTCCTGGCCGTTAGCTTTTAACCTGCTCTTGAAGATTTTCGTTACCTTAAAATTGATTACATGGACAGCTGCTAACATACTGGTTTTCTTTTAATTTAAACTGTTAAAGGTTCTGTTACGTGCACATTGTGTATAACGGCCCTGTTAATTTATCGTACCTCTTCGATAGAACTAGGCAAAAGTCTTATCTCCCTTAAGATCACGAGGTGTTTTCAATTTTGCGAGATTCAAACACGCTTGCATTCGATTCTAGATAGTCGAACGCTCTTGTCTCATCGCTGTTGCAACCCCTCCTCATCTCACCCACTTCCAAGCCGCATGAAGTTGATGGCATTTGAAGTCACATCGGACGCTGATTGGCAATGATGCAGTTATAAGAGGCCTTTTTGTACTATACCGCAGTGTTTGTTTACGGTTAAGTAACCACTTCTCTTCCTCTGCCTTTACTTCCCTAAAAATAAACCAGCTACCCGCTTACACCTGGATCAACTAGAGCGTGGCGAAAATTTATTGTATAAAAGTAAAATTTTACTCTACTTAGTTCTTAGCTAGTCTAGGTCCCAGCTCTGAGCTGGATGTAGCCGGGAGAAGGGTGTCCTGCTTAGCGAGCTAGGCTCGAGCAAATTAATGTGCAAGTCCATCTTAATAGACTCAAAATACTATAGCAAAGTAGATCCGCAGCCTTTTAGGCGCCATCAATGCCGCTCTAAACAAGCCACCTAATCATGACCAGTGTTATGCCATGTCACACAGTTTGTCGCCTCGTACGACATGCTCTCTGTGATACAGTGGTGCTATTCTTGTCTTTGCCATGCACCAAAACCCCGGCAGACCACTCGAGCACTCTACTGCACTGAGTAAAGAGAACATGTACAATGTGAGATATAAGCCATGAACTCGCAGACAAGACCCATCATTCTCCATAAACTAACATTGAAATACATTCAACTTCCGTGAAGACATCACACGTACATATTTTCAATCGACTTTCCCCGCTATGAAAGATTTAAAAAATGAAAGTCCTTTGGCAGACTTAACCGCTGGTCATGAATGAAGTGTTAGAGTCTTCCGTATACTTGGCCTCAGCTTGTGAGGTGAAGTCGCCAATTTTCTTCAGCATAACCGCTGGTCATGAATGAAGTGTTAGAGTCTTCCGTATACTAAGCCTCAGATTGTGAGGTGGAGTGGCCAATTCTCTTCAGCAGACTTAACCGCTGGTCAGGAATGACGTGTTAGAGGCTTCAGTATACTAAGCATCGTCTTATGATGTGGGATGGCCAGCTCTCTTCTTTGCTGTCTTTTCCTTCCCTAACAGTAAATAAGGGTAGAAGATTAGGAAGAGGATAGGTAAGTTAAAGGAAAGATGAAACATGAGACGATGACGTCCACGTAGGAAAAGATGATGAAAGAAGGGAAAACGAAGAAAGTGAAGAAGAAGAAAATCAGAATATGAGAAAAAATGTAAGAACAAAATAGAAGATGTAGAACAAAATGAAAAGGAAAAATGGGTGAAGGCGACAAAGATTAAGTAGAGAAAAATTAAGATAATAAAAAATGGAGCAATAAGGAATAGAAAAAAAATAGAAGAAACTGAAATAATGAGAAAGTAGAATGAGAAGAAGAAAACGAAGAATGGAGAAGAAAAAGAAGTAGTAGAAGAAGAAGCAGTAGAAGAAGAAGGAGAATAAGAGTAGCAGGAAAATTAAAACTATGGAGGAGCATCAGAAGAGGATGAAGAATTTTATGCTGGACACGATGATGTAGAAGAAGATAAAATCGATTATATGTACTTGTATGGCATTAGTTAAATATCATGAAGATCACATTCTACTTCAATGTGTACACATCATATGTACACGCTCCAATCGGTGCCTTGTACTCGCAAATAACCACATGAATTATCTGGAACTCAACTCAGAAAGACAAACGATATTCAAAAGGACATGAATCTGGGGTAGTTGTCTCGCCGCGGCGACTCAATTTCAACCAGTGTTCGTAAAGCGATCTCAGTCCAGCCAGGCGGAGCGATAGCGCGGGCTTGCGGAAAACGCTCGCCTGCCTTTCCCCGTAGTGCGAATTGGGTGCGGTTTGTGGTAGTGGCTCCTCCACCGAGGTGCGCTAGTCTGGTCCGTATCAGGAAACGTGGTCCGTCCGTGGTGATTTATCTAAGGCTTATAGCAGAGCCCGACAGTACGTCTCGCTGGTGGTCCGACTCTCGCAAAGAGCTTGTGACCGGCAAATGGAAAGCAGGAATCGTTGCCTCGAGGCCCTGCGTTCTCCCTACGGAGAAGGGCAGGCCGGCAGGCCAAATTGTGTCTCTAGTCCCAGTGAAATTCGTCGCCGAGGTCGTTGGGATCCGTTCTGCACAGAGCGCTGCCATCCCTCCTCGAGCGAGCCCGGTCGGTCGGTCGTCTGGTGCGTGTGGGAGGCCCCTGTCAGGCGGTCCTAGGTCGACGGAGTGAGGGACGGGTGGAACAACCCTCCGTCCGTCCCGTCAGTCGGTCCCTGCGGCCGTCCCAGTGAGGCTTTTTACACACCCTTCCTCCGCCGACCTGTGTGTGCTGTACGTACGTCTCCGACAGATATCTGGTTGATCCTGCCAGTAGTCATATGCTTGTCTCAAAGATTAAGCCATGCATGTCTAAGTTCACACTGTCTCACGGTGAAACCGCGAATGGCTCATTAAATCAGTCGAGGTTCCTTAGATGACACGATCCTACTTGGATAACTGTGGCAATTCTAGAGCTAATACATGCTTACCAAGCTCCGACCCTCGCGGAAAGAGCGCTTTTATTAGTTCAAAACCAATCGTCGTTTCCCCTCGCGGGGTTGCGGCGTCCCCACTGGTGACTCTGGATAACTTTGTGCTGATCGCATGGCCTCATGTGCCGGCGACGCATCTTTCAAATGTCTGCCCTATCAAATGTCGATGGTACGTGACATGCCTACCATGTTTGCAACGGGTAACGGGGAATCAGGGTTCGATTCCGGAGAGGGAGCATGAGAAACGGCTACCACATCCAAGGAAGGCAGCAGGCGCGCAACTTACCCACTCCCGGCACGGGGAGGTAGTGACGAAAAATAACAATACGGGACTCTTTCAAGGCCCCGTAATTGGAATGAGTACACTTTAAACCCTTTAACGAGGATCTATTGGAGGGCAAGTCTGGTGCTAGCAGCCGCGGTAATTCCAGCTCCAATAGCGTATATTAAAGTTGTTGCAGTTAAAAAGCTCGTAGTTGGATCTCAGGCGCAGGCGGGCGGTCCGGCTCGCGCCGGTTCACTGCCCGTTGTCTCCTGCCCTACCGTCTGCCGGCTCTCTCCCACGGGTGCTCTTCGCTGAGCGTCCTGGGTGGCCGGCGCGTTTACTTTGAAAAAATTAGAGTGTTCAAAGCAGGCCTCGGCTGCCTGAATAATGGTGCATGGATTAATGGAATAGGACCTCGGTTCTATTTTTTTGGTTTTCGGAACTGGAGGTAATGATTAACAGGGACAAACGGGGGCATTCGTATTGCGGCGTTAGAGGTGAAATTCTTGGATCGCCGCAAGACGAGCTACTGCGAAAGCATTTGTCAAGAATGTTTTCATTAATCAAGAACGAAAGTCAGAGGCGCGAAGACGATCAGATACCGTCGTAGTTCTGACCATAAACGATGCCGACTAGCGATCCGCAGGAGTTGCTTCGATGACTCTGCGGGCAGCTTCCGGGAAACCAAAGTGTTTGGGTTCCGGGGGAAGTATGGTTGCAAAGCTGAAACTTAAAGGAATTGACGGAAGGGCACCACCAGGAGTGGAGACTGCGGCTTAATTTGACTCAACACGGCCAACACTGAAATGATTGACATGCCGAGACCACTCTTCTGGGGTCTAATATTGAACTGGCGCTGGACTTAGACCCCCAAAATTCTGGGGTTATGCCCCCTGTGGCCCGGTTTTGTCTGCATCCAGTGTTTGATAAAGGAATTGACGGAAGAGCACTATCAGGAGTGGAGCCTGAGACCTAAGTTAATTTAACACGCCAATACTACAGAATGACTACCAAAAGTACACCTTCGTGGGGTCTAATAGAGAACATGTGCTGGAATTAGACCCTCGAAAATCTGGGACTACCCCCTAAGAAACTTGATTGTCTCGCTAAGGGAATTGACGGAAGGGCACCACCAGGTGTGGAACCTGCGGCTTAATTTGACTGAACACGCCAATACTGTAGAACAACTGACAAATCGAGAGCACTGCCGTTTGGGTCTAATAATGAACGTACGCTGGTATTAGACTCACGGATGACAAGTCAGCTCTCAAACACTCAAATGAAAGAACGCTACGGAAATCGTGTTTAACTCCGCAGAAACCGCAGATTTCAAATACCTGGTCATTGACAAACAAAAGCCCTCAATAAATTCGTCTGACCAAATAGTGAACGGGTGCTGGAAATAGATCATCTGAAGACAGGTCAGTTTTACCCTACAAATGACAGGGCGTTGCTACGGAAAACCAGCTCAAATCGAGAGGAGCCGCAGACACTTTGGTTCACGTACCAGGCTGATAAGCCAAGGGCGCGAGGCTACCATGTGGGGGATTACGGCCGAACCCTTGTAAGCCGCAATCCCGCCCAAAATCTCAGCACCACTGCAATGGGAGGCTCCTACATGCTCGGGACCTAGGGCTTGCGCCCCAGCCCTATCAGGTAGAGCCACAGTAAGAGGTCCTTGCCGTCCGCCAATCAAAGCGGGCGGACAACTGCTTGATACTCACCCTATACGGCGTTGGGGTGCGAAAACACCAACCAAAGACTTAGTACCTGGTCGGGGTGTCGAAAACAGTAGAGCAGCCACCTCACTGCGAACTGTCAAGACTCAACCACTGACCATGAGAGTTGTCTGCACATCAGGCGAACAACATCTCTGTGACATTACCAGGCTTGTCCCCTGGCTGAATGCACTCCGGCTACGATATCTACCTCTGTACGTTATCAGCCATATAACTATCATACTGGACGCAGAAGAGATGCAGACCAGCGGACATTGCACACCTGCCCCACTGTGTCAACACCCCAGGTGGCGGGGAATGCTAGGCGTACCATCCCTGCATAGAAGCCAAGAAAATAAAGGGAAAAAGAGATACCCCACTCACATGCAAATGCTACGTTTCTGGCAGAACGTGACGATGCTGGGATACAGACACACTGGACTGCCTCTCTTCCGGGTAAACCAGTCCATCTCATATATCATCACATATCATCATTGCACCCTATAGACACGAGTAGTGAAGACTCGATAGTCTGGTAAGACAACTTCCATAAGAGAGAAAACTCTGATCGTAAACAACTGCTGCCTTGCAGATAGGCTGGGGACAGCCAAAGGCTAAGGAGGGCATCCCTACAGAAACGCCTGTTGAAATCGGATGCACGGGGCCGCAAGCATAACAAAACAGTGCAACGTAAATCACAGTATGATGGCAGTACAACCTATTAGAAAAACGTATGGCGCTCATCCTGAGGAGACCCGCCAGGCAGCGATAGCGCCGGGCCTCACGCCTCGAAGGGGCCCACCCTTGACTACTGGTGGTCACCCACCCATGTGTCGTGGAGTCAAGGCACATGGCTATGGGGCAACGTCTATTGGCCAAAACCTCAAGACCCTCAAAATACTACAGTGGAATGCGGAGGGAGTCATTAACAAAAAACTTTCCCTAACACACCACCTCCATGAAGATAAGATTGACGTGGCATGTATCCAGGAAACGCACCTCAACAATAACCATAAATTCTCAATCAGAGGATATCAGACCTTCCGTCTAGATAGAGAAGGCCACAAAGGAGGGGTCCTGATACTGACCAGAAACAGCATACCGAGTAGCGCGGTACCTGTCAATCACACCGGACAAGCAGAAATTGTAGGAGTTGACATAATGGCTAAAGAGACGAAGCTCCGCATTTTCAATCTGTACGGACCACCAAACAGAGACCTATCGCTCTCGAGTATGGAGGTCAGAGACTCCAACTGCATAGTAGTTGGAGATTTCAACAGCCACTCGGAGAGATGGGGATACTCTGACACAGACAGTAGAGGTGACGAAGTGGAAGATTGGGAGATAGATGCAAATCTCTCCCTAATCAATAGGCCGGAGGATAGCCCTAGCTTCTATTCAAGAACATGGCATACCACCTCGACTCCAGATTTGGCCTTCTCCACACATGACATACACTATAAAATAGACCGCCAGGTGCTAAACCAACTGGCAGGTAGCGACCACAGGCCGATCAGGCTAACCATTGACATGGAAGTAGGCCCACAGGAAACAAAACCGCTCCCACGTTGGAATTACAAACGAGCCGACTGGGACAGATTTGCAATCCTGACAGATGGGCTGTGTGAAACCATCAACACACGAAACACCAAAATGAAGCCCATGGTGGAGAGCCTAAGCAAGGCAATAATGCAAGCCGCCACTGAAACCATCCCAAGAGGAGCTAGGAAAAACTATAAGCCCTACTGGAATGATGAGTTACAGAAAGTGGAAGATGCAGTAACAAATGCTAGGAACATGGCAGAACGAGAAAAATCCATGGAGGCAAACATCGCCCTCAAAGCCGCCGCGGCGAAGTACAAACAAACTCTCAAGCAAACAGCAAGAGAAAGTTGGAAAAATAAAACGGAAAGTCTGAACCTGGACAAAGAAGGGAACAAGCTATGGAAGCTAGTCAGAGCCATGAATGATGAAACCCCGTCAAATAAACAAATTACTATCAAGCAGGGCGAGAACTTGATCACAGGTAAGAAAGCCGCAAACGCCTTTGTCAAATCACTATGCCAGAGCAAACCACATCGAGGTCCCTGCAGATAAGCATACATACATTAGCGAAGAGCTAAAGGGACACGAAAACATAAATACGGCTCCTGAAGAGCACATGATGGCCAAACTAACAATGCGCGAAATGGAAGAGGCTATGAGAACACTAAAGAAAAGGAAATCTCCCGGAAAAGACAGGATAACAAACGAAATGCTGATGGGGCTGGGCCAAACAGCGAAGAAGTAACTACTATCAGTCCTGAACCAAAGCTGGAAAAGGGGTATTGTACCCCAGGCATGGAAAGATGCAATACTGGTACCAGTACCAAAAACAGGGAAGGACAAAACAGATCCAAATGGATACAGGCCCATTAGCCTACTGAGCTGTGTCGGCAAGCTGATGGAACGGATGATAAACACCAGACTGATGTGGCATCTGGAAGAAAAACGAATACTAATTCCACAGCAAGCCGGCTTTAGACAGCACAGATCCACTGAGGACCAGGTCATCCTCATAGCCCAGGAGATAGAAGATGCCTACCAGGCACAGAAACACACAGTAGCTGTTTGGGTGGATCTCGAAAAGGCATTTGACAAAGTCTGGAAGGATGGACTTAGAGTCAAGCTAAAAAGAAGTGATGTCTGTGGGAAGATGTACAAGTGGATCAACCACTACCTCAAACAAAGAACGGCCAGAGTCCAAGTACAAGGGCAGATGAGCAAAAAGGTGACACTCGAGCAGGGAGTACCCCAAGGGGGAGTATTGTCACCCACACTCTTCCTGGTATATATAAACGATATTACAGAGAATATACCAAGAAGAGTCCATAGCTCAATGTTTGCAGACGATCTGGCTATGTGGACCTCTGAAAAGAATCTCACCATAGCAAGAAATCGGATGCAGACGGCCCTAACATCGCTGGAAGAGTGGGCGAACTCATGGCTGGTCAAAATAAACGAGGAGAAAACCACGTGCACAATATTCTCGCTCTCATTAAAACCCCAAAGTACCAAATTAAGTCTGAATGGCAAAATCCTGCAGCCAAACGACAACCCAACCTATCTGGGAGTCACATTTGATCGGCGCATGACATGGAAAAGTCAGATTGAGAGAAACCGAATGAAAGCCAGAGAAAGAATGGCGATCATGAGGAAACTTGCTGGCACAAGCTGGGGAGCAGACGAAGGCATACTAAAGAAACTGTACACTGGAAGAGTGAGACCAGTTCTCGAGTATGGCATTGCGGCATGAACAACCGCAGCGAAGGCGAACTTCGATAAAGTTAACAAAATTCAAAACCAAGCCATGAGAATTATAACAGGTGGCATGAAGTCAACGCCAATTGTAGAACTTGAAAAGATTACAAAATTGCAATACATGACCGATAGAAGAGACTGCAGAGCCCAGCTGCAGTCAGAGAAACTCAGAAGACTGACGGACCATCCAATGTACCAGAGACTAAACAATTTGGGAAATGGGAAACTAAAGCGGAGAAACTTTGCAGAAATAGCCAAAGCAAAGATGCACGAAGATCCCATAAACGCACTAACAACACCAAAACCCATCACTACTGTACGAAAACCTACTTGGAGGCAGGATATATTTCCAGAGGTGGCAGAAAATATACCAGGTATTGCAAACAAAAACTGCCAGAGTGAAAAAGAAAGGAGAGACACTACCCTAAGCTTCATAACGAAAAGCTACCCAAGCATGGACTGGACCCATGCATACACCGACGGTTCTGTAACAAACACTACACAGAACGGAGGGGCAGGAGCATTCCTGAACCTACCAAATGGCAGAAAAATAACACTGTCATTCGCTACTGGTAAGTACACAAGCAATTTCAGAGCAGAGGCAGAGGCACTGAGGGCGGCAGTGGAAGAAATGGTAACACACAGTGAAAATGAGAGCCATATAGTCCTGCTGACAGATGCTCTCGAAGTAGTCACAGCGCTAAAAAGCCAGAAAAACACTGAGCTTAATGACTTAAGAGCAGCACTCTGCAAACTGTGCCAGCAGTCCGCACCAAAAAGGGTAGTGGTACAGTGGGTTCCGTCACACTGCAACATCCAAGGCAACGAGGAGGCAGACAGACTGGCAAAAGAAGGTGCAAGGCTACCACAAACAGATACCAGTATGACGTACGAAGAGTCAAAACGGCTTATCAAAGCCAGATACATGACCAAATGGGAAACCGAACATACTGGTTACACCAAAAACGATGCCTATTACCAGCTGAACCGAAGAGAGCAGGTCGTTGTCTTCAGACTTCGCACTGGCCACAACAGACTGAGGTACCACCTATTCAACAAATTGAAGATAGGGTGTACCGACGAATGCCCGTGCGGTACTGGTAAAATGACCACTGAACATCTGCTGCAGAACTGCCCGACATACGAGGATCAGAGAGAGCAGATGTGGCCATTGCCAGTGGAACTGCAAGACAAGCTCTATGGTAGTGGCGAGAGTCTCAGGATGACCGCCGCTTTTTTCGAGAAAATAATGGTTACTGTCTGACTGTGTACGCAGAAGAAGAAGAAGAAAAGGACATGAGACTCGCACATTTTAATGTATACACTCCCAACACAGTGCCTGGAATTCGCAAATGACCACTTGAATTCTCTGCAACTTAACTCAGAAATACAAACGATATTCAAAAGGACATGAGACTCGCACATTTTACTGTATACACTCCCTAACCTGAGCCTGGAACTCGCAAACAACCACATGAATTCTCTGCAACTTAACTCAGAAATACAAACGATTTTCAAAAGAACATGAGACTCGCACATTTTAATGTATACACTCCCCAACCAGAGAATGGAATTCGCAAATAACCACATGAATTCTCTGCAACTTAACTCAGAAATACAAACCAAATTCAAAAGCACGTGAGACTCGCACATTTTAATGTATAAACACCCCAACCAAAGAATGGAATTCGCAAATAACTAAATGAATTATCGGCAACTTAACTCAGAAATACAAACGATATTCAAAAGGACATGAGACTCGCACATTTTAATGTATACACTCCCCAACCAGAGCCTGGAACTCGCAAATAACCACATGAATTATCTGCAACTTAACTCAGAAATACAAAAGATACTAAAAAAGAAATGAGAGTCGCAGATTTTCAAATGACCTTGGCCCGTTAAAAATCGATAAATATAATTTTAAAATTGTGAATTTATAAGACCAAAATGCCCTGTATTTCGCATTCAGTAATACTGCGAGCGCCAGTAACGCTGTCACACACTCCTCACTCTCACGACAGATTGTTGATTTTGTTGAATGTCGCAAACTATTTATCTTGCAGTTCCAGCTGGTAGGTACTGATTTTTTAAATGAATTACAAATTTGGCTGCTTGAGTGCTGCTGTAATTTTTCATGAAACGATTTGAGCGTGTCGTTTATCTGAATAGTATTGTAACAAACAAGGTAAATGCCTTTGGAATGGTTTAGCCTGTGTTCTCCTGTGTATACCCTGCGGGGTAACGAATAGAAGTGATGTAACCTTTTAAGCTTGTACTAAAAATCGACTAAAGTGATTTGTGTTTAGGGTTTGCAGTTTCTTCGTGTAAATGAAATTGCTACTGAAAGCATTCATTCGGGAATACATCAAGTATTTGTCAAAGGGTTTCTGTAATTGGTTCGACTTACAGTTGTGATAAAACGATTCATTATCTGATGTGTTCATATGGACATATGATGTCATGGATTGTTGTTGTTCACTCGTTCTGAGTTGAGGTAACTCTTGACGGCGCTTTTTTTGTAGCGGTTACAGTTACTCTTCTTGTAACGCGAGGCGTACTTGGGAAGATGGACCATAGACCTGCGAGCTTCAGTACAATGCTAGACCCCTGAGTAAGCTCTCTACTATGGGAACTACAGTGTCGATTCTCACCTAGTTAGTCAGGCTGCTATAACGTGACTGTTGCCACAGAGCCCTCGTGGACTTGAGTGAACGGGGGGAGGTGGACTTGATCAGTACGTAGGGTTGTAGATCCCGCACAGTGAATTAGTTGACAGCATCCAGCGACTTATTGGGTAAACTGAAGTGTCAACGAACCAGCCTATTCAAGACTTTAATCCACCTCAAACAGACGACCCTGGAAACAGGCTCCACTAATGTAGTCGGGCTCAGAGAAAAGGGATCATAGAGGGAAGGCATACTCCGTTTCTCTCCCAGCGAAGCTTAATACCACCACTGCATTCGGCGTTTTATAGAACGTCAGGAATATTAGCAGCAGCAGTTTCAAAGTAATGGAGATTCATAATGAGGATGCTAGCCCCATGCAAAACCTTCTTTATTCGCTCTTAACTACATGATTGGAAAGTTAATGTAGCCATATTCTTATCAAGCTGTTCAGTTGAGTGTAATATCGTTCAAAAATGGTCCGCGTGATGTTTGTATACGACAAAGACAAGAATTGCACCATTGCCCCACAGAGAGCATATCATAAAAAGCGACTAACTGTGTGACATGGCATAACACCGGCCATGGTTAGGGGGTTTTGCTTAGAGCAGTATAGACCGGGTCTAACAGGCTGCGAGTCTACTTTGCTCTAGTGTTTGAATCTATTAGGATGAACTAGCACGGTTAACCACCCTCGGTGGCACTGTTCTCGATATATTTCAGTCGAGCTTCCGACCCAACCAGTCGCGTAGACAGACAATATATCAGACAAGTAGACCATTTTTACTAAACATGTTGATTTGCAAGTTGAGTATTGTTGTTATTTCTTGTCCCTGATGAAGGGGTATTGGTCACAACGTAGGTTTTGTTTGTGTTCTCGTCTCGGTGCGGTATCTGACCATACCCATTAAAAAATGTTCATTAAACTTAACTTTAATTACCTTTTTTTTCTTTTTTTCAAATTTATTTTACCCGTTTTCTCAATACAGCGGAGTAATAATCTGCTCGAGCCTAGACCGCTAAGCAAGATATCCTCCTCCAGGCTACATCCAGCTCACATCATAGCTGGGACCTGCACATGGGTACCCCCGCCCCAGTAGAAGTATAGGTCGACTAGGGTTAACACTAAAATCGCTAGGAACGTAGGAAACGTCTAGTGGTGACGCGTTAGTGTTTCACACACAGCTAATGTGACAGGATATGCATTTCTGGGATTGGTCTTTACAACCATAAGACAATACACCCTCAGTGGTCTCCAGGTAATGTGTTCGCCTCGGGTGGTAGAAGTCGCGTGTTCAAATCCTAGTGGAAACACCGTGATTTTTTTACGTGGATCATCTGGTCAATATTTTCCCTGATCTCTGAGTAGTGAGATCAGACACCCGTGTCCAGTTGCGCACACGTTAATAATACCTTAGCAGTTGGAAATCGAAAAGAGTAACCTAACGGCCGCTGCTCGGAAAAAATTCAAGTTAAATCTACTCAAATTATTCTAGGGATTCTTGCCTCAAGGAGAATATGTTGCAAAAAAAAAGGTGGGATTGTGTGGCCATAACAACAGGTCTTGGTTATGTGGTTAGCGGAGTGGCTTAGATGATGCCTGACAGGCTGCGAGTCTACCTTGCTCTAATTTACGCTTCCACCTCCACCAGTCTCAAAAATAGGCGATCGTATATTCCAGGGGCAAACAGCTGCTTGGTTTGACCTGGCAAATCACCAGTGGATTTTCACCTGCCAAAAAAAAATAGGAACCATAGGAGGTCATACCTCCCCACGACATGTGGACTGAAGATAGATAGATGGATAACCCATTTCGCAGCGAAAGTCTGATGTTGTCGCCATCTTCCCTTGCGATATACAACTAGTATTAGCTAAATAATGGTAAATATGTCATTGTCAGATATGGAGGCATTCATCAACCTCTTCGTCGTTGAAGTTGGCTTGTATTATTTTCGAACCAGGTAGATAAACTCTAATGACTGATGACACCTTTTCCTCACAGGAGTTAATGGCGGACAAGGAGAAACCAACAGGCGTGAACAAGAATGCCACGTTATATCTGTTACAGAAATATCGTGAAATGATAAAAATATAATCTATCATTTAATGTCATCAAGGTAAGATGCAGACAGCATTGAAGATCCATTACACAAGTAATCCTTTGATGTGAAGATCGGTTTTGATTTCAGCCGATCTCGCTGTTGGAAACCCATTAAAGTCGGTTCTTTGATGTGTAGACACAAAGCGATTGGAAATTATATCTGTTCGGCTTTCAAATATAATCTAACTGTTAGCTTGCTACTCGACTCATCCTCTGACAGTATTCCTTCGATCTACTTAAAATGGCATCCTTATTTTTGTTGTTCATTTCTTTAAACTTTCTTCCAATTCGTCTAATGCGTCCTCATCTAATTTTTTGTTATATAAAAAATATTCTTTCCATTTATATATTATTTATGGGCATTATTCCTTGGTTTAATTTTACACCTTCTCTTCAGTATATTGAATATTTCTTTTCCTTGGTACATTTCATTCTTCTTCTTCTTCTTCATCGTACGCAGTCAGACATCAACCTTTATTTTTTCGAAAAAAGCAGCGGTCATCCTGAGGCTGTCGACACTGCCATAGAGCTTGTCTAGTGTTACCACTGGTGATGGCCACATCTGCTTTCTCTGGTCCTCGTATGTCGGGCAGTTTTGCAGCTTATGTTCAGCGGTCATTTTCCCGGTGCCGTACGTGCATTCGTCAGTGCCACCTATCTTCAATCTATTGAATAGGTGGTACCTCAGTCTATTGTGCCCAGTGCGAAGTCTGAAGACTACGACCTGCTCTCTTCTGTTCAACTGGTAAAAGCCATCCTTTTTTGTGTAGCCAGTATGTTCTGTTTCCCATTTGGTCATGTATCTAGCTCTTATAAGCCGTTTTCACTCTTCGCATGTCACACTAGTATCTGGTTGTGGTAGTCTTGCACCTTCTTTTGCCAGTCTGCCTGCCTCCTCGTTGCCTTGTATGTTACAGTTGGATGGAACCCATTGTACCACTACTCTTTTTGGTGCGTACTGCTGGCATAGTTGACAGAGTACTGCTCTTAAATCATTAAGTTCAGTATTTTTCTGGCTTTTTAGTGCTGTGACTACGGCCAGGGCATCTGTGAGCAGGACGATATGGCTTACATTACTCTTGCTTGTCACCATTTCTTGTACTGCAGCCCTCAGTGCCTCAGCTTCCGCTCTGAAATTGCTTGAGTATTTTTCAGTTGCCACTGACCGTGTTACTTTTCTACCGTTTGTCACGGGATAAGTAAATTCTATGATTCCATATGCCAGGTTCATGCATACATATGAGCATTTGCAGTGGCGGATCCAAATACAATTCTTTGACATGATGGTGTTGCTAGTGTCATGTAAAACACTATTTAATCACCTTCCGCAGCATTCTTGAAATATTGCAGAAATGAAGTCTTTTTATTCCCCCCTAGGATATCTCTCAGATCCCCTTTCGGGACTGATGATGCTCCTCATATGTCAGATGCTTCCATCGTGGGCAGCGAACCAGTGCTGACTAAGACCTTATTTTCGTTCCAATCGACACGTACCCTTGAAGTGTCTAGGATAAGTATAGCAATGGGAAGGCATACAAAATACCAAAACAAAAAGAGCTGAAAAGATATGTGTCATGTCGAAATGCACTGATATCACATCTTCGCTGCAAACTACACAATGTATTTTCATGACAAAAACAGCAGAAGGAGGAGAACCAAAAGGAAAAAAAAGAAAAAGAGGAAGAAGAAAACGAGGAAAAAGAACTAGATGAACATAGGGAGGACGAAGTAGAAGTAGGAAAAGAAGAACAAGTACAAGATGAGGAAAAAGAAGTAGAAGAAGAAGTAGAAGAAGAAGGGGAAGAAGAAGAGGGAGAAGAAGAAGTAGAAGAAGAAGTAGAAGAAGAAGAGGAAGAAGAAGTAAAAGAAGAAGAAGAGGAAGAGAAAGAAGAAGAGGAAGAAGAAGTAGAAGAAAATGAAGAAAAGGAAGATCAAGAAGAAGAAGAGAAAGAAGAAGTAGAAGAATAAGAATAAGGAGAAGAAGTTAAAGAAAATGTATGAGAAGAAGAAGTAGAACAGGAAGAAGAAGAAGAAGAAGAACAAAAAGAAAAGAAGAATAAGAAGTAAAAGAAGAAGTATAAGAAGAAGTATAAGAAGAAGACGAAGAAGAAGAAGAAGAGAAAGGAGAAGTAAAAGAAGAAGTATAAGAAGAAGACGAAGAAGAAGAAGAAGAGAAAGAAGAAGAAGAGAAAGAAGAAGTAAAAGAAGAAGTAGAAGAAGAAGAAGAAGTAGAAGAGGAAAAAGAAGAAGTAGAAGAAGAAGAAGAATTAGAAGAATAGAAGAAGTTGGAGAAGAAGAAGAGAAAGAAGAAGTAGAAGAATAGAAGAAGTAAAAGAAGAAGAAGACGAAGGATGTCCGTTTCTGAATCTTAAAAAGTAATGTGATGCTCACATGTAAGTTTGTGGTGGGCACAAATAAATAACTACATAACCACGTTTCGATTAAAAAGGTATTCATTACGAACAGTAGATATCACAGATGAGACTAACTAGCAAGTATGTCAGGTAGAAATGAAAAAGGAGAAAGATAATTCGTTACCGTAAATAAATTAATATGTCGGAATAGGACAGTCGGTCATTATCTGATTCAGATTAGAGAGAAATGGCTGGTTAGTTAAAAGTAAGTCGGCGGAAAGGAATGAGAGGGAATGGGAGGATTATGGAAGAACAACATAGATAGATAGATAGACAGACCGATAGACTGACAGACAGACAGATATATAGATAGATAGATAGATAGATAGATAGATAGATAGATAGATAGATAGATAGATAGATAGATAGATAGATAGATAGATAGATAGATAGATAGATAGATAGATAGATAGATAGATAGATAGATAGATAGATAGATAGATAGATAGATAGATAGATAGATAGATAGATAGATAGATAGATAGATAGATAGATAGATAGATAGATAGATAGATAGATAGATAGATAGATAGATAGATAGATAGATAGATAGATAGATAGATAGATAGATAGATAGATAGATAGATAGATAGATAGATAGATAGATAGATAGATAGATAGATAGATAGATAGATAGATAGATAGATAGATAGATAGATAGATAGATAGATAGATAGATAGATAGATAGATAGATAGATAGATAGATAGATAGATAGATAGATAGATAGATAGATAGATAGATAGATAGATAGATAGATAGATAGATAGATAGATAGATAGATAGATAGATAGATAGATAGATAGATAGATAGATAGATAGATAGATAGATAGATAGATAGATAGATAGATAGATAGATAGATAGATAGATAGATAGATAGATAGATAGATAGATAGATAGATAGATAGATAGATAGATAGATAGATAGATAGATAGATAGATAGATAGATAGATAGATAGATAGATAGATAGATAGATAGATAGATAGATAGATAGATAGATAGATAGATAGATAGATAGATAGATAGATAGATAGATAGATAGATAGATAGATAGATAGATAGATAGATAGATAGATAGATAGATAGATAGATAGATAGATAGATAGATAGATAGATAGATAGATAGATAGATAGATAGATAGATAGATAGATAGATAGATAGATAGATAGATAGATAGATAGATAGATAGATAGATAGATAGATAGATAGATAGATAGATAGATAGATAGATAGATAGATAGATAGATAGATAGATAGATAGATAGATAGATAGATAGATAGATAGATAGATAGATAGATAGATAGATAGATAGATAGATAGATAGATAGATAGATAGATAGATAGATAGATAGATAGATAGATAGATAGATAGATAGATAGATAGATAGATAGATAGATAGATAGATAGATAGATAGATAGATAGATAGATAGATAGATAGATAGATAGATAGATAGATAGATAGATAGATAGATAGATAGATAGATAGATAGATAGATAGATAGATAGATAGATAGATAGATAGATAGATAGATAGATAGATAGATAGATAGATAGATAGACAGACAGACAGACAGATAGACAGATAGATAGACAGATAGACAGATAGACAGATAGACAGATAGATAGATAGATAGATAGATAGATAGATAGATAGATAGAACGACCGACAGACATACAGACAGACAGACAGACAGACCAGACACCAGACACCAGACACCAGACACCAGAGACCAGAGACCAGACCAGACCAGACCAGACCAGACCAGACAGACAGACAGACAGACCAGACCAGACCAGACTGATATACCGGCAGGCACGTAGACCAGACTGATATACCAGCAGGCAGGTAGACCAGACTGATATACCGGCAGGCAGGTAGACCAGACTGATATACCGGCAGGCAGGTAGACCAGACTGATATACCGGCAGGCAGGTAGACCAGACTGATATACCGGCAGGCAGGTAGACCAGACTGATATACCGACAGGCAGGTAGACGAGACTGATATACCGGCAGGCAGGTAGGACAGACTGATATACCGGCAGGCAGGTAGACGAGACTGATATACCGGCAGGCAGGTAGGACAGACTGATATACCGGCAGGCAGGTAGGACAGACTGATATACCGGCAGGCAGGTAGGACAGACTGATATACCGGCAGGCAGGTAGGACAGACTGATATACTGGCAGGCAGGTAGGACAGACTGATAGAGAATTGTTTTGACTCATTTAATGAAAACATTCCGTCAATGTATTTAATCTTTATGTATTTGTTTTCCTTTCCCAAACTTTCTCTCTACCTGTTTAGTATTTTTACATGTGTTTTTCATTATATCCAAAATGTATTAAATGTATCTTTTTTATACTAATGCACAATTTTGGTTGCTTTTTTTCATGGCACTCTCATTTCAACCTGTTTAATATTCTATTTTCTTGACCCATTTCCTCCCACCCGCTCTTTTTTCTCTATACTTTCTATAAACATTACACTCACAATCATGAAATTATTACTTACTTTTATTTCACAACCTTTTTTTTTTTTAAAGTTAAATTTATCATCGTGTAACATGTCCCTTTGCAGAACGTTAATTACCAGAGCACGTATGAAAGATACTCGATCTCTTGCCAAATCTCTAGCCTGTTCCAGAGTCAGACCCAAGCATTCCTCGAAATCTTAGTGTCATAACGTTCTTGGTGTACCTCAACCAGTCTTGCTCGGCACCATACCTTCCATTTGCGTTCTCTCAAGACCGTTTCGATATTGCCAAAGTATTTTAATTTTTCTGTTGATGATTTAATTAATGAACTAGCTCTCCTCTATGACTGTTGTCGAATATCTACATTCTCCTTTTTTCGACATTTGCTATTCTGAGGAACATTCTTTAACATCGAAGAACTCGATTCTCTTCCTGGAGGTTTTCGGTAAGTGTTGATGTTTCGAAGCCGTATGTGGCCATATGAAAAACCCAATGACTCAAAAGAGTCATTTTTGTTGGAGGTAGGATGTCCTTTGCAGAACGTCGCTCTCATAACAGCCGATCTGTAAGACTAACCATCTCTAACCAGAACTCCCCCTGTGTCGTTATCATCTTCAGAACCTCCGTGATGTCTCTTCTCCTCTGTCTGCCTCTGTCCAGCTTTCCCTGTATCATACCCTCCAGTGTCGTTCTCTCCAAGTCATTGTGGCATTTGATGTGGCCAAAATCGTTTTGCTTTCTTTCCTAATTTTCTTCGATATCGAGTTCTTGTAGGATATCTGCATTGTTCCTTTTCGCTACCCATGGCATTCTGAGTTCTGTAGCATTTTAGTTCACAAATTCAATCCTTTTCTTAAGTGTTTATGTGACGCCCCACGTTTTACATCCGTACTTTGCAACCGGGAAGATGCACATTAGCAGGATTTTTATGTTCGTTATTTTATTAGAGTTCTGCCATAAGTTTCTCATTTTATTCAACCTCTGCATTGCTATAGCCAATCTCCTTCTGGCTTCCATCAGACAATCTCTATTTCTGCTTATAATTGAACCGAGGAACTCATAACTTTGGCCTAATGAAGTTCCTATTGTTCTAGAATAACTTTAAGCTTGTTCTTTGCCATGTCTTTGCTCATTATCTGGTTTCTTTTATATTCAAAACGGGTTGAGTGGTCTCGAGATAGAACGTCGGAATCGTGTGCTGAAGGTCGCGGATTGAAATCATAGTGGAGAGTGGGAATTTCCAGAAGGGCTTTATGTTATTCCCAGATCTCTGTGTAGTAGATACCGAACGCCGGTGTGCAGTGTCGCGCACATTAAAAATCTCTCGCCAGTTGGAAATTGAAAAGATTAGGTTTAACAGCCGCTGCCCGTGCAAAATTCAAAATTTCTAAAAATCTAGCCAATCTATTACGGAAACCTCGCTGGTTCTATGAAGTTCGTAGACTGTGCTGAGATTCTCCAAAAATACGGAGAATACCTATAAATTAAACTGTGTGCACTGACGTTGATTCTTCGATTAAGCTAAACTAAACTATACTTAGGGGGACGGCGTGGCCTAGTGGTTAAGTGGCAGGCTCACAACCCGAAGGTGCTGGGTTCGATCTCCATCACAGCACCAGCCGTTACCCCGGGGAAGCAAACCCTTAGAAAATGCAGGAGGAAGCAGACCCTAAACATAAAATGCATGCTGAAGTCGGATGTACTGGGCCAACAGGCGCAAAATAAAAATCACAGTGCAACGCACACCACCTTGGGGGATTAGAGAAATAAGGCGAACGCAAAAAAAAATATATATATACTTATATTTAAGAATAGATGTTGGTCTTCACTGTGTTGTTTTACTGACATGATCAGCCGGTGCAGCCCCGCAGCGCTCTTTGAGTGAACAACTGTGTCGTCTGTCCTCTAAGCTAAGCTACGGTTTTACACGGCCTATGTCGTATTAATCATGTTGCTCTTTGCCATATCTTTCCTCATTATCTTGGTTTTAGTGATATTCAGAACGGACTGAGTTGTCTCGGAGTAGGACTTCGGCCTCGAGTGCTGGAAGACAACTGAACTTTTATGATGTAATGGTCCAAACCTCGTCTTAGTCACACGCAGATACCTCCTGTGGACTACTTAGACACTACATTAGATCCATTAACACGTCCGCTTCCGTCTGATATTTTACTATCTAGACAACACGATGGAGTTAAGTATCCTGATGTGTTCACTATGATTCGTTAACTTGTTTTATCTATATTGGTGTTTTTCTCTCAGTGAAGGCCCTTTTATTGTAACGTAAGTTTCGTCTGTGTTTTTGTTCACAAGCGACGCCTACAGTGTTCTTGTCTTCTGCTGTACTCTGCATTATATCTTATACATTGTCGTTGAATTATCTACCTCTCCCCAGGTGGTTTGTTAAGAGCAGCTATATATGGCGGTTTACTGGCTGCGGGTCTACTTAGCTCTGGTGTTTGAGTCTATTAACATGAACTCGCACATCGTGTAAATTAATCTTTAACAAAACTCTGTAGAGTGTTCTAAACCAGGATAAAGACGTTAAGTTAAGTTAACTTATACCTCGTAGTGGTGACAAACGGCCAATTGCACGATTTCCCAGTGACAACTTAACGATTAACTGCGCCGGCAAGGGCATAACCATCATCATCAACAAGTGCCCTGAAGATTGACCTTGGTGATCATAGATCTTCATCAGCTTCTATTACGTGATCCGCTTACCAACATTCTTTTTTATTGTCGCCCGTACCAATCTCTCGGGCTATCCAACATCTTTTCTCTATATCTTCCTCTGTCTCTCTGCCCTGCTTTATTTCCCGTTGTTACAACGTGCTTCAAACCGCTTCTCATAACATGCCCTTAAAAAGAATTGCTACTTTGTTCTGATCTTTGGAATGAGTTTGTTCTGATCTTTGGAATGAGATTGTTCTGATCTTTGGAATGAGTTTGTTCTGATCTTTGGAATGAGTTTGTTCTGATCTTTGGAATGAGTTGGTTCTGATCTTTGGAATGAGTTTGTTCTGATCTTTGGAATGAGTTGGTTCTGATCTTTGGAATGAGTTTGTTCTGATCTTTGGAATGAGTTTGTTCTGATCTTTGGAATGAGTTGGTTCTGATCTTTGGAATGAGTTGGTTCTGATCTTTGGAATGAGTTGATTCTGATCTTTGGAATGAGTGTGTTCTGATCTTTGGAATGAGTTTGTTCTGATCTTTGGAATGAGTTGGTTCTGATCTTTGGAATGAGTTTGTTCTGATCTTTGGAATGAGTTGGTTCTGATCTTTGGAATGAGTTGATTCTGATCTTTGGAATGAGTTTGTTCTGATCTTTGGAATGAGTTTGTTCTGATCTTTGGAATGAGTTGATTCTGATCTTTGGAATGAGTTGATTCTGATCTTTGGAATGAGTTTGTTCTGATCTTTGGAATAAGTTTGTTCTGATCTTTGGAATGAGTTGGTTCTGATCTTTGGAATGAGTTTGTTCTGATCTTTGGAATGAGTTGGTTCTGTATTTGTGCGTTTGCGAGTATCATTAGTCTTCCTTGCAGTCCATGGTATTCGCAGAATTCTTCTGCAAAACCACATCAATGCATTTCCTTTCCAATTGTCCATGATTGACTGCAATATGTCAGTACTATTTCCATATAGCATCTAAGTACTCTCTTTTTCAGTGGCAGCGTTAAGGTTTTGTTGCACAACATTCTCTTCATGGTCTGGCAAACCGATTTTGCCTGCGCTATTCTCCACGTTATTAAGTAATTGCATCTTTCATCTGAGCTGCAGAATACAGGTTCTATACTGACTAGGATTATTGTCAACAGGTAAAAGGCTGGAGGGTGGGGATCCCAGAGCTGCACTTTCTTAGAACTAGTGAGGTGCACAAGGAAACTACTCACAAACTTACTATTAATACTCAAATCTGAGTCCGATAGACAGCCCATGAAAAGCGAGAGACAGAATAATCTAATGGCCGCATAAAAGGATTTGCAGAATTACAGAAAAGAAGCGTCAAACACTGATCTGCCTGATTTAATCCTATGATTGTATTATTCCAGTACTAGATCTTAAAATATTGCCTCGCTAATCCAACATATTTGTGTAATGTGTATTCGGGTGTCTGCTTACGGCACAAGTAATATTCCATACTTCTTTCTAGTCTCTATTTCACTACTCAAGAATAATGGAGTCACCCACCGTTTAATATTTTTTACAGAATGTCTGTACAAAAGCAATATGAACTTTTGTTGTGGTGGTTCATGCATGAACTTGTGTAGTGGTCTTTTAAGCATGAACTTTTGTAGTGGTGGTTCATGCATAAACTTTTGTAGTGGTGGTTTATATATGAACTTTTGTAGTGATGGTTCATGCATAAACTTTTGTAGTGGTGGTTTATGCATGAACTTTTGTAGTGGTGGTTAATGCATGAATTTTTGTAGTGGTGGTTCATACATGAACTTTTGTTATGAGGGTTCATGCATGAACTTGTGTAGTGGTGGTTTATGCATGAACTTTTGTAGTGGTGGTTCATGCATAAACTTTTGTAGTGGTGGTTTATGCATGAACTTTTGTAGTGGTGGTTCATGCATGAACATTTGTAGTGGGGGTTCATACATGAATTTTTGTAGTGGTGGTTCATGCATTTTCTTGTCTTACAAGATGGGGTTCCTAGCTCCGTTACCAGCCCTCATTGGTTTACATTTACGACCAGCTGAATGTGGAATGGCCCTATTCTTGCCTACAAAGTATAGGGTCTCTAGGTTTATCAATTGGGGACTTTTTAGTCACATTGTGGCCCCATTATATATATATATATATATATATATATATATATATATATATATATATATAAATATATATATATATATATATATATATATATATATATATATATATATATATATATATATATATATATATATATAAATAAGCTGTCCATCGTTGTCGATGAGGACCTCCGACATCATCCTTGTCACAGATTTCCCTGTTGGGTGTGGGTGCGCATGTGGCTGAACAGGCCAATGCGGACACGAAAACATCTGCTACATATCGAGCAAACGAGATTTGTAGAAGGGGATGGTGTTCCCGCTGCTCGGGATTTCCGCGTCTCGCGTCTGCTCTGGGCTTTCACAACACGTTCGTCTTCACCGGCAGCTACACCCGATTTGACTGCGCTTCTCCAGTCAGATCTGTTTTGTGCAAGACATTCCCAGGTGTCGATGTCTATCTAGCAACTTTTTAGTGAGTCCTTCAGACCGTCTTTAAACCGTTTGTTTGGGCGCCTTCTCTCGCGCCATCCCTCTCTCAGCTCGACGTAGAGAAGCGTCTTTGGGAGCCGCTCGTCTGACATACGGACGAGGTGTCCGGCCCATCCTAGTCGTGCTTTTTCTAGCAGTGCATGGATGCTGGGCATGTTAGCCCTCGAAAGAACCTTGATGTCAGTGACACGATCTTGCCATCGGATGTGGAATATTCGCCTCAGGCAACCTGTGTGGAAGTGGTTTAACCTCCTTGCATGTCCAGAGTATACAGTCCAGCTTTAGCACGCGTATAGTAGGGTTGGAATGATGGTTGCACGGTAGACTTTGAGTTTGGTCTTGACGCTGATGCTACGACGTGCCCAGACCATCGAGCGCATTCTACAAAAAGATGTGCTGGCCTTTGCTATTCTGCTTGCCACCTCATCGTCTAGGCTGACAGATCTCGACAGCGTGCTGCCCAGATATGTGAATTTGTCTACGGCATTCAACGTCTGCCCGCTGACTGTAGTCTCTGGTTTTGTGTACGGCATGCCTGGTGCTGGTTGGTACATGACCTCTGGTTTTTTTGGCATTTATGGTCAGGCCAAAATTTTTGCATGCGGCAGAGAACTGGTCCATTCCAACCTCCATGTTCAGTTCTGAGTTGCTCATTAGAGCGCAGTCGTCAGCAAATACAAGTTCCCTGATTATGTCGCCAGCCACTTTGGTTTTGGCCTTCATTCTTCTGGAATTGAGTAATTTGCCATCTGTGCGGTACTTTATGGATATTCCTAGCTCCAATGATCTGAAGGCGTCTGTCATCGTATCCGCGAACATCATGTTGAACAAAGTCGGGGCGAGTACACATCCTTGTTTTACTCCGTTTGATACTAGAAACGTTTTAGAGATTGCACTGCTGTCCAGTACACGAGCACACATGCCTTCGTGTAGCTGTTTTACCATTGTAATGAACTTGTTGGGGCAGCCAAACTTAGACATTATCATCCACAGCCATCCTCTGTTATCTGTTTCTAATGCCTTTGTCAAATCAATAAATGTGGTGTACAAGGCCTGATTTTGCTCTCGACACTTCACTTGTACTTGGCGAGCGGCAAAAATCATGTCCACTGTTCCTCTTCCGGCTCTGAATCCACATTGGCTTTCTGGGAGGTGGTGGCTTTGTTCAAGGTGTTTGTTGAGCCTGTTTAGCAGCAAGCGAGCTAGGATCTTGCCTGCTACGGAGAGTAGCGATATTCCACGATGATTGTCGCATTCCTGGCGGTTGCTTTTTATTTTGTACAGGTGAACGATTGAGGCGTCCTTTAGCTCCTGCGAAATTTTTCCCTCAGCCCACATGTGACAGAAGAGTTCAGTGATCCTTCTGGTGAGGGATGGGCCAGCTGTCTTATATACCTCTGCTGGTATTGCATCAGCTCCTGGAGCTTTTCCTATAGATAGTGAACTGATTGCCCTGTCGACTTCCTCCTCAGTAATGACTTCGTCCAACGCCAGGTTCAGTTCCACCTGCGGCATTCGCCGTATGGCCTCTTCATTTATGGACGATGGGTGGTTTAATATTTTGCAGAAGTGGTCTGCCCATCTGTCTAGAATCTGAACCTTCTCTGTTAGCAGTACCCCATCCGCACTGCAAACTGGAGTATTACTAGAGGGCTGCGGGCAGTAGAGAGCTTTCAGTGCCTCGTAAAACCGTTTGGTGTCATGACTCTCGGCGAACATCTCAATTTCGTCAGCTCTTTTGCTGAGCCATGAGTCTTGCATCTCTCTAAACCTGGTCTGGATAGCTTTGCGAGCAGTATTGAAGGCAGCTTTTGCTGCCGGAGATGGTGTGTCCCTCTGGTAGTCCATGTGCGCTTCATATTTTGCATCGAGAAGGCCCTGTATTTCCAGATCGTTCTCATCGAACCAGTCCTTATGCTTGCGCGTGGGTGGGCCAATGTGTTTAACAGCTGTATCGTAGAGTGTGTTTCTCAATGATGCCCAGTTTTCTTCGATGTCGTTCTTTTCAAAACGAAGCTCAGATAGTCTGCCCTCAAGCTCTTCCTGGAAGCCTCCTCTCGTGGGTTCGTATTTCAGCTGAGAGACATTTAGCCTCCTCGGTGGTTTCTTTCCCTGGGCGCGCATTTTGGGCTCGATCTTGAAGTTTAGCTTGGCAATGACAAGTCGATGGTCGGTCCAACATTCTGCACCACACATGCTCTTCGTTACCATAGCATCCGCTCGATCCCTACGTCTGATGATAATGTAGTCAATGAGGTGCCAGTGGCGGGACATTGGGTGCATCCATGTGGTTCTATTTCGGACAGGAAGTCGGAAAGCTGTGTTTGTAATGAGTAGTTCATTTGCGGCACATAGAAGGAGCAGTCCGTTACTATTCCATTTTCCGATACAATGTCTGCCAATGGCCCCCTCCCAGGCTGTATGGTCTGTGCCAACCCTAGCGTTAAAATCACCGAGGATGACCAGTTTGTCAGATTTGGGGACTGCAGCGATGAGCGCCTCAAGGTCCTCATAAAACTTATCTTTTGTTTCCTGAGGATTTCTCATTGTGGGTGCGTATGTACTGATAAGAATTTGGGGGAGACGCAGTGTAATCAGGCGGTCATTAATTCCTCTGGGCATGTGAGCTTGTCGACCATGTTGGTCTTGATGGCAAAGCCAACTCCAGCTTCACGGCCTTCTTTGCTGTGGCCGCTCCAGAAGAAAGTATAACCAGCGCCTTCTTCTGTGATCTGCCCTTCCTCTGCCAGTCGTGTCTCGCTCAGGGCAGCTATACAGATGTTGTATCTAGCCAGTTTTCTGGCGATCAGTGCTGTCCGTCGTTCGGGTCTGTTTTGCTTTGGTGTTGGTCAGTAGCGTGCGGACATTCCATGTTGCAAACGTGATGGGTAGTTTTCGTGATCGTTTTTTGCGTGTTCCGCCGCTGCAGTTTGGAGGCCCCGCCAGTTGCGAGCTGCTAGTCAGGGTGTGATCTGTAGGGTGATGTCGTGAGTTGCGCAATGTGTTTATAGTGAGGGAGATGTGCGCAGGATCTTCCTCACTCTCTCGTCCGGACTCAACATGTTCTAGAGGCAAGACATTTTAGTGAAGGGTTCGGATGCAGACAGTATGGTGTCAGCGTGTGCCTCATTTTCTCGGTAGCCCTTCCCTTCTCTTTTATCGCTGGGGTGGAGCTTTGAGGTATCTGTTTCTGAGTGCATTTGTTTGTATATTCTTCTTCCACCTCTCGTTCCTCTGGTATTTCGCCTTGATTGTATACTTGTGAGTTCCGATGCCTCCTCGGTTAAGTGTAATTTCAGCACACGCAACAGATGTAGGTCTTCTTCTTCTTCTTCTTCGTACGCAGTCAGACAGTAACCATTATTTTTTCGAAAAAAAAGACGGTCATCCTGAGGCTGTCGCCACTGCCATAGAGCTTGTCTTGCAGTTCCACTGGTGATGGCCACATCTGCTCTCTCTGATCCTCGTATGTCGGGCAGTTCTGCAGCAGATGTTCAGCGGTCATTTTACCAGTACCGCACGGGCATTCGTCGGTACCACCTATCTTCAATTTGTTGAATAGGTGGTACCTCAGTCTATTGTGGCCAGTGCGAAGTCTGAAGACAACGACCTGCTCTCTTCGGTTCAACTGGTAATAGGCATCGTTTTTGGTGTAGCCAGTATGTTCGGTTTCCCATTTGGTCATGTATCTGGCTTTGATAAGCCGTTTTGACTCTTCGTACGTCATACTGGTATCTGTTTGTGGTAGTCTTGCACCTTCTTTTGCCAGTCTGTCTGCCTCCTCGTTGCCTTGGATGTTGCAGTGTGATGGGACCAACTGTACCACTACCCTTTTTGGTGCGAACTGCTGGCACAGTTTGCAGAGTGCTGCTCTTAAGTCATTAAGCTCAGTGTTTTTCTGGCTTTTTAGCGCTGTGACTACGGCGAGAGCATCTGTAAGCAGGAATATATGGCTTTCATTTTCATTGTGTGTCACCATTTTTTCAACTGTCGCCCTCAGTGCCTCTGCCTCCGCTCTGAAATTGCTTGTGTACTTACCAGTAGCGAATGACAGTGTTATTTTTCTGCCATTTGGTTGGTTCAGGAGTGCTCCTGCCCCTCCGTTCTGTGTAGTGTTTGTTACAGAACCGTCGGTGTATGCATGGGTCCAGTCCATGCTTGGGTAGCTTTTTGATATGAAGCTTAGCGTAGTATCTCTCCTTTCTTTTTCAGTCTGGCAGTTTTTGTTTACAATACCTGGTATAATTTCTACCACCTCTGGAAATATATCCTGCCTCCAGGTAGGTTTTCGTACAGTAGTGATGGGTTTTGCTGTTAGTGCGTTTGTGGGATCTTTGTGCATCTTTGCTTTGGCTATTTCTGCAAAGTTTCTCCGCTTTAGTTTCCCATTTCCCAAATTGTTTAGTCTCTGGTGCATTGGATGGTCAGTCAGTCTTCGGAGTTTCTCTGACTGCAGCTGGGCTCTGCAGTCTCTTCTATCGGTCATGGATTGCAGTTTTGTAATCTTTTCAAGTTCTACAATTGGCGTTGACTTCATGCCTCCTGTTATAACTCTCATGGCTTGGTTTTGAAGTTTGCTAACTTTATCGAAGTTCGCCTTTGCTGCTGTTGTCCATGCCGCAATGCCATACTCGAGAACTGGTCTCACTCTTCCAGTGTACAGTTTCTTTAGTATGCCTTCGTCTGCTCCCCAGCTTGCGCCAGCCAGTTTCCTCATGATTGCCATTCTTTCTCTGGCTCTCATTCGGTTTCTCTCGATCTGACTTTTCCATGTCATGCGCCGATCAAATGTGACTCCCAGATAGGTTGGGTTGTCGTTTGGCTGCAGGAATTTGCCATTTAAACTTAATTTGGTGTATTGGGGTTTGATTGATAGCGAGAATATTGTACATGTGGTCTTTTCCTCGTTTATTTTGACCAGCCATGAGTTCGCCCACTCTTCCAGCGATGTTAGGGCCTGCTGCATCCGATTTCTTGCTATGGTGAGATTCTTTTCAGAGGTCCACATAGCCAGATCGTCTGCAAACATTGAGCTATGGACTCTCCTTGTTATATATTCTCTGTAATGTCGTTTATATATACCAGGAAGAGTGTGAGTGACAGTACTCCCCCTTGGGGTACTCCCTGCTCGAGTATCACCTTTTTGCTCATCTGCCCTTGTACTTGGACTCTGGCCGTTCTTTGTTTGTGGTAGTGGTTGATCCACTTGTACATTTTCCCACAAACATCACTTCTTCTTAGCTTGACCCAGTCTTTCCAGACTTTGTCAAATGCCTTTTCCAGATCCACCCAAACTGTGTGTTTCTGTGCCTGGTAGGCATCTTCTATTTCCTGAGCTATGAGGATGACCTGGTCCTCAGTGGATCTGTGCTGTCTAAAGCCGGCTTGCTGTGGAATTTGTATTCGTTTTTCTTCCAGATAGATGTAGATCTGAGTTTGAAGGGACGTAGTGTGCTGATCGAAGCGCGATGAGCTCCTTTCTGAAGTACCGTATGTTTGACGGGGTCAGGATGACCTCCTTCGTTTCAGTGTTCATGCTTCGTTATCTAGGTCACGATACAGCACGGAGCGACACTAGCCTTTGACCGGGTCAAGTTTCGGCCACGCTTTGTCCCATCGAAACTGTTCACATTAGTCTACCTTTCACGACTAACAATACACTGTTATATACTTCGTTGCATCACTTCTTTCACATTAGTATGCTTAATTCACAAGTCGGCACATTTATATCCAGGAATCACGTTAATAGTCCGAGAGTTATCATATAAAACACAAACAAAACACCGTTTTATCAAGAGGGAAATCGACTGCGACCATGTCCGGAGCCATCTTTTTCTCTCTCTATATATATATATATACATTTCTCTGAAGACACCATAACGCACGAACGAAAAGAGATATGATGCTGAAATTGTAATTGAACATTGAACATGATATGGCCAATATGTATTTCAACGCATAATTTTTTCAGGTTGCTATGTCGTGCACTTTACGAGTTAAGCGCATACGACTATACAGATTGTTGACGGTTTTATGGAAAAATGGTGATCTCATTACTTCATTTGATTGGCTAAATTTCGCGTGTGTGAGAAATCATGTGAACTTTCGGCTTGTCGACGCTATAGTACCAATAAAGCGCGTGCGTAATATATGCAATCCGATTCTGAAATAGTAAACCTATTGTTCAATGTTCGTTACATGTAATTTTATGAGTGTTTTAGGAAGACGCTAAGTTAGTTTAAAGTATTGTAGATTTAGAGGTTGATGATGATAGATGGAGGAAGATGGGGGGGGGCGGGGCGGGGGGGGGGTGTGCAAGGGGCTACGAGTTGAGGGGTTGAGGGAGGGAAAGGAATAAACAATTTCAAGGGTTGGGGTAGGTGGGCTGGTTGAGGGTGGGGGGTTGTAATAAATTGGGCGTAATAATGGCGAAGACAGGACGAATTAGTGAGCAGGTTTAGGATTGGGAGTCCAATGAGGACATGACCGACCGAATGGAGGGGTTCAAACTATTACATATTTCATAATTATCCAGGCACCGCTGGGTACACCAGAAAGTTTATTATAAAATCTCCAAACACCTTTACCTACATTAGATCTCGGAAGGTTACGCCGCCCCTGCCATAAATACACAAACTAGTATTTCTCTACCTGATTACAATATAACGATTTGCACATCTCCGCCCATAAATGAAAATGGCGTACAGACGCAAAGTTTCACACATCCACTCTATCACACGAACCATCTGTGGACGATACTGATCATCATTCTCTGGCTCGGCAGTCGTTATGAAATTAGTCATTTTTTGGTGTACTGAAAACAGGAATCACGGATACAGCAAAGTGGCGTTTATGAATATTACTTCGTTATCCGCCACACTTCTTCATTCGTCGTGAGTGTTTTTGATCTGTTTCTCTTGGCAGGTATTCCATTACTGGAGTATGTGTTTACATGAATATACTGGATTTTATTTCGTGGGCATCATCATCACGAGTAAGCCTCGGGGCGAGGAGAATTCATCATTTAAGTCACATTTCTTCGGATCTAATCGTGTTCTATGTCTTATGTAACGGCAGTGGTTTTACTTTTGTTCTGATGTTAATATTTAGTTTTGTTTTGTTCTGGTAGGTACATTCTGTTTCTGCTGTTATTGTTTGACACTACTTGTGCTTAGCTAATGTATTTCTTGATCAAGTTTCTTTGGTACCCGTTTTACATTGGCTCTTCTCCCATCCTGATGTGTACTTGAGAAGGTGGACATGCCTCCTCCTGGATGTAGTGCGTGCAAAGCAAAGCTCTTCAGTAATCCCGCCACTCTGCACTTCTCCACCTCGTTGGCCCGACTGCTGTGACACTGCCTGTTTCCAGGAACACGAGCAAGGACGTTAGATTGGGTATTGATCAGTATGGCTCACCTGTTCCTAATTACTCTTCCCTCGGAATTTTATTTCGGCTTGGCTTGGCTTCGTTCGTTCTCAATCTACCGCTATCAAACCCTAAAAGGGCTTAAGTAGCAGAATGTAGTCCAGAGAACGGAATGCGTTGTGTCGTAGTTTACATCTTGACTGCGATATTTGCACCTTTCTGTCCAACACATCCTTCGGATTCAGCAAGCATTTGTTTCAGTACCGGGTTAGTATTCCCGCTTCGATCCCTTTTCCTTATCCAGTCTGCACTGCTGCAGCATGTTATCCAGGAACACCGCATGGAGGTGTAGAAGGGTTTGGCAGCTCTGGTTCGCTGGCCCTGACGCTAGCAGTCAGCTATGGGTCGCTGACCACTGAAGCTCATGCGCTCTTCCACATCTTGATCCCATTTTCTTTTAAAGGAGTGCCCTCTCTGTTTCGCCATCGTCTAAACTGAAGATGTTCTTAAACGTGTTTATTTAACTTCTCTTGGTAGTTTGTGTGAACTTGCATCTTCCCGGTGGCAACGTACGGATATGAAACGTGGACCACCATACAAATACTTAAGAAAAGAATTGCATCTTTTGAACTGAAATGCTACAGAAGGGTGTTCAAAATTCCATGGAAAGCGTAAAGGAAAAATGAAGATATCCTAAATGAACTGTATATCGAGAAAAATTGGATATTAAACAATATGTGTCCAGAGAACTTAAATATTTTGGCTACACCAAACTGGCATGGAGAGAACGATATTGGAGGGTATGGTGGTCTGAAAAGTGGAACAGTGGCAGGCCAAGGAGAAGATGGGCACAGGACATCACGAAGGTCACGAAGATGACATCGACAGCGGCAGGAGTTTTGGAAAGAGATCGATAGTCTTACAGATCGGCTGTTGTGAGAGCGACGTTCTGGCTAGAGATCAAGAGTCTTACAGATCGGCTGTTGTGAGAGCGACGTTCTGATTAGAGATAAATTCTTACAGATCGGCTGCTGTGAGAGCGACGTTCTGGCTAGAGATAAATTCTTACAGATCGGCTGTTGTGAGAGCGACGTTCTGGCTAGAGATCGATAGTCTTACAGATCGGCTGTTGTGAGAGCGATGTTCTGGTTAGAGATAAATTCTTACAGATCGGCTGTTGTGAGAGCGACGTTCTGGCTAGAGATCAATAGTCTTACAGATCGGCTGTTGTGCGAGCGACGTTCTGGTTAGAGATAAATTCTTACAGATCGGCTGTTGTGAGAGCGACGTTCTGGCTAGAGATCAATAGTCTTACAGATCGGCTGTTGTGCGAGCGACGTTCTGGTTAGAGATAAATTCTTACAGATCGCCTTTTGTGAGAGCGACGTTCTGGCTAGAGATCGAGAGTCTTACAGATCGGCTGTTGTGAGAGCGACGTTCTGGTTAGAGATCGAGAGTCTTACAGATCGGCTGTTGTGAGAGCGACGTTCTGCAAAGGACATGACGATATGATGACGACGGTAGATTAAAATCTCTTATTTTAGGGGACCGCGTGTGTGCTAGTGGTTAAGTGACACGGCTCACAACCAAGGGTGCTGGGCTCGATCCCCATCACAGCACCGGCCGTTACCCCGGGGAAGCAAACCCTTAGAAAATGCAGAAGGAAGCAGACCCTTAAATAAAATGCATTCTGCAGTCGGATGCACTGGGCCGACAGGCGCAAAATAAAAACCACAGTGCAACGCACACCGCCTTTTTGGAATAGATACATAAGGCGAACGAAATAAAAAAAAAAAAATCTTTTTTGACACGTCAGAACTGAAACGTTCAGGACAGTAATAAACTAGATTACAATATAGCGTAATTATATTTTTTAGAAGAATATTAAGACAATTTGGGACAAACAAAAACAACTGTAAGGATCAAAACGTGGTTTAGTCTGTATGTTTGATCAAAACGTGGTTTAGTCTGTATGTTTGATCAAAACGTGGTTTAGTCTGTATGTTTGATCAAAACGTGGCTTAGTCTGTATGTTTGATCAAAACGAGGTTTAGTCTGTATGTTTGATCAAAACGTGGTTTAGTCTGTATGTTTGATCAAAACGTGGTTTAGTCTGTATGTTTGATCAAAACGTGGTTTAGTCTGTATGTTTGATCAAAACGAACCAACACTGCATACTTCTATTGCAAAACATTATTTTTAATCGGCTAGGTGGTCTAGGGGTGTGATCCTCGCTTAGGTTGCTAGAGGCCTGTGATTCAAATACGGGACGAGTAATATGATTTGTTTTCTTTACATTTTTATGTGCTCCAAATCCAATTTAAACTTGAATCAATACATCCAGTTTGTTTATGGCGTTAGTTTAGAATATCATTCAGTATATGTGCGTGCATATGTGTTTGTGTGCGTGTGTTAGTGTGCCTGTATGTGTGTGTTTATGTATGTGTTGATAGGTAAGTATGTGTGTGCGAATGTGTTTTTGTTTAATAATTTTACTGACATACGAAAGCGCATAAGTGACTCGTGTACCAAATTATATAACATCATTGAAAATTTAAAATATACCTTTTCCAAAAGACCAAAAAAAATCAAATCAAATATACATTTTTTTCCTGAACGCATTTACTTTGAACTAAAAAGTATGCAATAATTCATAAATTAATTTAGTTAGCTATAACTTAACTTAACAACGTCTTTATACTGGCTTAGAAGACTCCGCAGAGTCTTTATTACAACCAATGTATGTTACTTTCCTTGATCTAAAAATGCTTCAATCTTACCTTGCATGCATTGATTGACGACTTACGCAATCAATCATTATGTTTCATTGCAAATATGAATGTAACTGTAGGGCTGTGATGAGTATCCTCTAGTATTTAGTTGTGTATAGGTATTCAAGGAATCATATTTTGATTATCATAAGTTGATGATTGCAACATAAACCGACGGTTTTGCTTGATGATGTAGCTTGCGCTAAGTTTGAATTCAAGTGAGAAAGAATCTGCGTCTGTCATCGACCTCACTCTCTGATGTCGAGCTACCTTGGACCAGTGGCAAGGTATAGTCAAGACGACGGGAGGCAACTCATGATGCAGGCACTGTGGTCCCGTTAGACTAGGCGTAACTTTAAAACTAATGGGAGTCGATAATCCACCATTTCTGTTCATCGTTTTGGGAGGTAAATGTCTGACCTCTAAGCCACAGCGACCCCAGAAGATTCTGCAGATTCTGTAGACATCTAGTGTTACATTCCAGTTCTGTATTTTGGCTCAAAGTGACAAGCGGACGATTGAGATGTTCATGCCTCCCGAAGTCACCCCCGCGCAGTCATGCTGACGCTGAAATAGTCTGGGCTGGCGATCTAGGCTTGTCATTGGCTAGCTCTTTTCTGATCAGAGGTCCAGTACTGATCAGGAACGATGGTTTTACTAGTCAAGAGATTATGATACTCGTAAGAAGTGACATTGAAGTAGAGTTACGAACAATCTTTGATGGAACAGACATTGACATGGAAGTGGTCCTCTATTGGATCAATGGAAACAAATATACTGTAATCCTGATGTTCTTTCAGACACATAATGTTTCCTATGCCAGATCGCCAAATGTCTACTAAACTCAGCTCTTTTGCCTCTGAGAACCATGACGGACCAAAGTTTTGTCACAGATCATCCCTCCATCTCATTTGTGATGAAACATCAGTGATTGACATTAGACGTAAATGCCAAGCTAACTAAGTTTATAGAATTGAGTTATTGAATACTTTTTTTTAGCGCATTTTGAAAGAAAAGATTTTCTTTAAAATGTTATTTTTTTAATTTTTGCTTTTAATGTTGTTTGTTGTGTGTTCTTTATTTCATTATTTTGTGTTTGTTTTTCTATATTATACTTTTTGTGACATTATTTACGTTTGACATTTAGTGTTATCGAAGCTTTCTCTTTTCCCCAAGCTTTTGTTTACATACATATTGGTTGTGTGTGCATTTCAACGACGTAGATGCTCTATGTTTTGCAAGCAAATTTCAAATGCGACGGTTTCTAGCTTGTCTGCCTCTGGTTATCTTTCTCTTGGTTCTTCCAGATTGTAAACAATTGCACAGAGCCTTCTCCTAAGGTATGTCCGGTGTGAATTTTGACTCCCTTCTTTTTATGCATTCTAGTGAGTTTTTAAAAAAATGGTATCTGCTTTGTTTTCGGTTTGGCTAGTAACTATATTCTCGTTCCTCGTGACTTAAATTTGCAACCGAGAGGGACATCCAGTATTATAGGTCTCCGTTCGAGGACGAGCCAGGAAAGGTACCTGCCTAGTTGTCCATTACAAGCTTGTTCGTGTTGGCTTGTTTAACCAGGGATGATCCGTGGACGAGATCTCGATTTCTACGAGTCATTGGGCCCAGCATCTGCCGCAGTTAATGAAGGGAAGACCTGCACTACTTTTGTATGGTTTGCCGCCCATATAGTCTAAGATAGTACCCCTGCCGCCTCTGAAGAACTGGTGTGTTTGCGCCAGCCCTATCAATTTGTGCTTCCGCGTTAGTCTTCTTCTTCTTCTGCGTACACAGTCAGACAGTAACCATTATTTTTTCGAAAAAAGCGGCGGTCATCCTGAGGCTCTCGCCACTGCCATAGAGCTTGTCTTGCAGTTCCACTGGTAATGGCCACATCTGCGCTCTCTGATCCTCGTATGTCGGGCAGTTCTGCAGCAGATGTTCAGTGGTCATTTTACCAGTACCGCACGGGCATTCGTCGGTACACCCTATCTTCAATTTGTTGAATAGGTGGTACCTCAGTCTGTTGTGGCCAGTGCGAAGTCTGAAGACAACGACCTGCTCTCTTCGGTTCAACTGGTAAAAGGCATCGTTTTTGGTGTAACCAGTATGTTCGGTTTCCCATTTGGTCATGTATCTGGCTTTGATAAGCCGTTTTGACTCTTCGTACGTCATACTGGTATCTGTTTGTGGTAGTCTTGCACCTTCTTTTGCCAGTCTGTCTGCCTCCTCGTTGCCTTGGATGTTGCAGTGTGACGGAACCCACTGTACCACTACCCTTTTTGGTGCGGACTGCTGGCACAGTTTGCAGAGTGCTGCTCTTAAGTCATTAAGCTCAGTTTCCGCGTTAGTGAAAACATGGATTTTATCTGAAGGTGCGATTGCATTGATTGCAGACTTGTCTCATGATGTACATGATACCTAGAGCAATCCTCCCCCCCCCCCAATTACCCTCCCTATCCCCCACAATATCCCGATATGAGCATTACGTTTGCTTCCCTGTATCTCTACAATTAAATCTCTGTATTGTTTTCTATGGATTTCAGCCCTTTCAGATGAACTTTTCTAGCTGATAAAAATACTGTCCCATTTATACTTCAGATGGATCAAAACAGGAAAAGGAACTGCCTGGTAGCGTTTCACAATTATGTTTTTACAAAAGAGAAAATAAATGATCAATGAAGAAACAGTGTGTTGTCTGTTTGAAAGTGCTGGCTGCAGAATCTTCCAAACAGGATCAGCTGAAGGAACACTTGGATAATTCACACTCAATATATATGCGAGTAATACTTTGATAATGACGAGAGAGAGAGAGCCATCAGAAGGCATCGTTTGAAAAGTAACTGGATAGGTCAAATTGATAAATGTTCAGTATCAATAACCTGCGTGGAAATGGCCTGGTTGATTTTCTGCAATAAGAAGCCAAATACAATTATGGAAGAATTTTTCAAAAGTGTCGCTGTCAGAGTAGTAGAAATCATGTGTTACCAAATATAAGATATGCGACTGGCTTCAGTGCTTAGGTCTTCAAGAGTTGAGAAAATAGAAAACAATTTGATTCAGTTAAAGTAAAAAGGATATTCTGTTTTCACCTGTTGTTCAGAGCTTATGGAAATATGTGTAACAAGGTTGATGTAAACTTCAAAACTGTATTTGTTGATTTAACGTTTGGAAAACTGTATTGGTGTGTCTGTTAATGGAGCTGGATGACTCGTGGTGTGCATGTTGATGGAGTTGGATGACGCGTGGTGTGTCTGTTGATTTAGCTGGATGACTCGTGGTGTGTCTGTTGATGGAGCAGGATGACTTGTTGTGTGTCTGTTGGTGGAGCTGGATGGCTGTATTGATGTGTCTGATGATGGAGCCTGTTGACTCGTGGTGTGCATGTTGATGGAGTTGGATGACGCGTGGTGTGTCTGTTGATGGAGCTGGATGACTCGTGGTGTGCATGTTGATGGAGTTGGATGACACGTGGTGTGTCTGTTGATGGAGTTGGATGACACGCGGTGTCTGTTGATGTAGCTGGATGACACGTGGTGTGTCTGTTGATGGAGTTGGATGACATGTGGTGTGTCTGTTGATGGAGTTGGATGACACGTGGTGTCTGTTGATGGAGCTGGATGACACGTGGTGTGTCTGTTGATGGAGTTGGATGACACGTAGTGTGTCTGTTGATGGAGTTGGATGACACGTTGTGTGTCTGTTGATGGAGCTGGATGACACGTGGTGTGTCTGTTGATGGAGTTGGATGACACGTGGTGTATCTGTTGATGGAGTTGGATGACACGTGGTGTGTCTGTTGATGGAGCAGGATGACTTGTTGTGTGTCTGTTGGTGGAGCTGGATGGCTGTATTGATGTGTCTGATGATGGAGTTGGACACCTGCATTGATGTATCTGTTGATGGAGTTAGAAGACTGCATTGATGTATTTGTTGATGGAGCTGGGTGACTATCTTTGTGTGTCTGTTGATGGAGGTGTAAGGCTGTATTGATGTGTCTGTTGATGGAGCTATAAGGCAGTCTCGATGTGTCTGTTGATGCAGCTGTAAGGCTGTATTGATGTGTCTGTTGATGGAGCTGTAAGGCTGTATTGATGTGTCTGGATGGAGCTATAGGGCAGTGTCGATGTGTCTGTTGATGCAGCTGTAAGGCTGTATTGATGTGTCTGTTGATGCAGCTGTAATGCTGTATTGATGTGTCTGTTGATGGAGCTGTAAGGCTGTATTGATGTGTCTGTTGATGGAGCTGGATGACTCGTGGTGTGTCTGTTGATGGAGCTGGAAGGCTATATTGATGTGTCTGTTGATAGAGATGGAAGGCAGTATTGATGTGTTTTGTTGATGGAGCTGGACGACTATTTATGTGTCTGCTGATGGAGCTGTAAGGCTGAATTGGTGTGTCTGTTGATGGAGCTGTAAGGCTGTATTGATGTGTCTGTTGATGGAGCTGTACGGCTGTATTGGTGTTTGTTGATGAATCTGGATGACTATATTGGTGTGTTTGTAGATGAATCTCCAGCCATATTGGCCAGAAAAGAGATTACAAAAATAGAAGCTACCCACTAAATGATCCGTCGCCATGAGTTACTTGACACCTGACCTGGAGTCTGTCTTGGACGATGTAATGAAGATAGTCAATCCTGTAAAAGTGCATTCACTAAACTCGGCTATTTCTGTTTTTTGCCGCGATGAGGATGCTGACTGTTCAGGATCTTTTTCTCATAAAGAATTAATGTAGCTTTCGTATGGGAATGTTCTGAATCGAGTTTGGGTTCTCAGAACTGAACTTGCAATCTTCCTGGTGTATCAAAATCATATTCTTCCAGATATGTTGAGGACTTTCCCTTGGTTTGAATATTTAGTTGTCATATTTGGACATATGAATTAATTAAATATTAAATAAGGAATTACACGGAAAAACAACAATATCGTTTTAGCAAGAGATAGGATTTCAGCATTTGGATCTAAAAGTCTGCATTAGGACCAGAAAGTGAAACAAGACGATATTATCGCTTTTTGACACGAACATTTTTTTGTTTAAGAACTGTGAAAAGGTTAGTCTCTTTGACGTCAATGAGTCATTTACAAGTTATCTGACTAAACTAAAAAAATAGCTCTCTTGTTAGTTTCTAAAGTTTGATACACATTCTGTCGGTTGCGTTGTAAATCCCTTTAACAATCTTCTATTTCATCTACGATCAATTAATGAAATGCATCAATCCCAGTGAGGTTCACGAAGGAGACTCCGTTTCTGGTCTGTGTTGGTCTCCTACAGTTTTTCGAGCATGTTCGCTCCCCCAGGCCGACTGCCTCTTTTTGGTCTGCATAAGTGAGACATTCCTGCATGATATATTCTGATGTTTGAATGGGTGCTTTGCAATCGCACGTGACAGTGTCTCTAAGACTCATTCTGTAGAAGTGGGCATTGAGTCTGCAATGTCCCTTTCCTTCTTTTTCTTAGTCTGAAAATCGATGTTTGTCCATTTCTGCTAAGTTTGTCTATGCTGTCATTGTCTGGCCTGTGTTCTTTGTGCGTGGCGGAATGGTTTCGAGGCCTGCCTGCCGACAAGGAGGGCAGCGGTTCAAATCCCCGGAATGGCATATATTGTTTTTCTGTTCGGGGTGAAATAAACAAACATAGCCAGCACACGACGTGGCGACAGCAGTGGCGAAGAGGTTTGTAGTCCCTAGCCTTTAAAACCCATCGAATACCCCAGCAATGGGAAAAATGTCGTATGACTGTTCTTTGTTCTGATTTCTCCATTCCGTCCTCGGGGATCGTTTGATGAGTGTCTTTAAAGTGTGTAGCACTTTCTCAGTCAACTCGATTATGTGTCTAAAGCACTTCAAGGGTTTGCGAAGACACTTCTTAAACTTCACATTAACAGTGCAGTGGTCATGTAGTTTCAGAACAAGACAGATCTTCCTATTTTGTTTCAAGGCCTTTAATAGTGCTAATATGGAAGGGACAAAAGTCCCTTTACTAGCAGCCTGTATTTGTGAACATGGATTTTTTTACCTTTACAAACGTTAAAACAAAGTACAGAAATCGACTGGACCCTGGAAACATCTGGAATCAAAAAGACCTGAGAGATGTTCTTTTATCGAAAATGTTATATCAATTTTCGATAACCTGAAGCGTAAATGTTTGGAATGAAGTTCTTCAATCTCTTAAAAACAAAAGGTATTTAGCAAGTTGTGGATTTTTTAATCTTCTTGACTTTGTGAGCAGTTTATTTTTTTAATTTTAGAGCAGTTACCTTGTTTTTATTTATTTGGAAGCTACAAGTGTAGGAGGAGATAAATATTAAACTGAAACAGATTTATGGCAATACCCAAAAATCTTCTGCGTCTGCCAAACTCTAACTAAAGACAAGTTACATTAAATGTGAACTTATTGTGCAGAACAGAGATTGCAATAAATATTTAAACACTTCCATTACAGAAAGTTTACTGCAAAAAAGTATGAAATCATGAAAACTATATTTCAATCTCGATATCCCACTGATACTTGGCAGGTTTTTTTTGTCAAGATCTTTTATCTTCAGCCATTCCCCGCTCACATTTTTCACAAAAGAATCAAAGTCCATTTTATTCTTAAACTATGCTTTCTATTACCGTGTGCTCTGTGAAATATTCTCCTGAAACTGAAGATAAAGCACGTTTTAGGAAGGTAAAGCAAGGGAAGGGCATATTTTTTTTTTTATATATTTAATAATAATGAAAAGAGCAGGAAAAGGAATATGCTAATGAACTAATGAAGACATAATTTTAAATGAATAAAGACATAATGTTAAACTAATGAATACATAATGTTAAACTAATGAAGATATAAAGTCAAACGATTGAAGACATAATGTTAATCTAATGAAGACATAATGTTAAACTAATGAAGACATAATGTTTAACAAATGAAGACATAATGTTAAACTAATGCAGACATAATGTTAAACGAATGAAGATTTAATGTTAAACTAATGAAGACATATTGTTAAACTGATGAAGACAATGTTAAAAAAGAAGACAGAATACAAGACAATTATCAGTATATGACTGTAACATGTACCTCGTCTTTGTAAAGTTCTATAAACAAGATTAATCTGAAGAATATTGAGCGGTATACTAAAATTAGACTTCCTTATAATTAATTTGTCGAAAACGAAAACAGGTGAAGAGAAAAACATTGCTCCTGCATTATGCACATGTCCACTGCACGAAAATGTGCATATTTGCAAATAGCTAAAGATGACGTGGAAGGATTGTTTTTGTCTTCAAACAATAACTAAGTTAAAATTGTGTAATTTTAGCCGCCACTATAATTTAATGGATCGCTAGACAAAAATAAGTCTCTGGATAAATAAACAAAAAAATAATTCTGAAGCTAAAACAAAAATGTCATCTCGCAGTAAGTCTGAGCATGTCTCCATCATAGCTTACGATGGACAGCTATTACTATCAGCATGGTGCCATACCGGTGCATTTTTGCTGTAATAATCTCTGTAGCCACTCGTGTTATGTAATAATGTTGCTAACTCGTACACAAACCCTCTTCATTAGCCCTTTTATAAAACTCCTAGAAATGTATAGTGGCTCAATGTGCCCGCCATATATGTTGTTACTTGGGTACAGCTTTTATCTAGGTTTGTCTGAACTGAGCAACCAACCCAAGATTGTCATGCAGTAGATACGTTCTCACTGTGGAGTACCGGTAAACGAGAAAGCAGACCGACAGGCAAAGGAGGGTGCTGCAGGCGAGCAGCCAGATGTGTCAGTTTCATAGCAACATAAGATAAGGATGATCAAATCAATCTGAAAGCCATCAACGATAACACCAGATGATTACCATAAGATGAACAGACAAGAACAAACTGTTGTGTTGCGCCTTAGAACATGACACAACCGACTCTGCAGCCACATGTACACAAACATGAAGATTGAAAACTCAGCCATGTGTATATGCGGACAGGCACCCCAGACAGCAGAACACATATTACAAAACTGTCCTGAATATGATATACAGAGAAAATCTCACTGGCCCATAGAAACAACACTGGGTGAGAAATTGAATGGACATGTACGTTAACTACAAAAGACAGGGAAGTTTATACAAGATATAATATTGCAGATATAGACAATATTTTAAAGCGAACGAAAGAAGAAGACGAAGATCTCGGTTTGTGAATTCTATAACAATAGCACAAATTTGGCATTCCATTATTCAGATTATCTATCTATCTATCTATCTATCTATCTATCTATCTATCTATCTATCTATCTATCTATCTATCTATCTATCTATCTATCTATCTATCTATCTATCTATCTATCTATCTATCTATCTATCTATCTATCTATCTATCTATCTATCTATCTATCTATCTATCTATCTATCTATCTATCTATCTATCTATCTATCTATCTATCTATCTATCTATCTATCTATCTATCTATCTATCTATCTATCTATCTATCTATCTATCTATCTATCTATCTATCTATCTATCTATCTATCTATCTATCTATCTATCTATCTATCTATCTATCTATCTATCTATCTATCTATCTATCTATCTATCTATCTATCTATCTATCTATCTATCTATCTATCTATCTATCTATCTATCTATCTATCTATCTATCTATCTATCTATCTATCTATCTATCTATCTATCTATCTATCTATCTATCTATCTATCTATCTATCTATCTATCTATCTATCTATCTATCTATCTATCTATCTATCTATCTATCTATCTATCTATCTATCTATCTATCTATCTATCTATCTATCTATCTATCTATCTATCTATCTATCTATCTATCTATCTATCTATCTATCTATCTATCTATCTATCTATCTATCTATCTATCTATCTATCTATCTATCTATCTATCTATCTATCTATCTATCTATCTATCTATCTATCTATCTATCTATCTATCTATCTATCTATCTATCTATCTATCTATCTATCTATCTATCTATCTATCTATCTATCTATCTATCTATCTATCTATCTATCTATCTATCTATCTATCTATCTATCTATCTATCTATCTATCTATCTATCTATCTATCTATCTATCTATCTATCTATCTATCTATCTATCTATCTATCTATCTATCTATCTATCTATCTATCTATCTATCTATCTATCTATCTATCTATCTATCTATCTATCTATCTATCTATCTATCTATCTATCTATCTATCTATCTATCTATCTATCTATCTATCTATCTATCTATCTATCTATCTATCTATCTATCTATCTATCTATCTATCTATCTATCTATCTATCTATCTATCTATCTATCTATCTATCTATCTATCTATCTATCTATCTATCTATCTATCTATCTATCTATCTATCTATCTATCTATCTATCTATCTATCTATCTATCTATCTATCTATCTATCTATCTATCTATCTATCTATCTATCTATCTATCTATCTATCTATCTATCTATCTATCTATCTATCTATCTATCTATCTATCTATCTATCTATCTATCTATCTATCTATCTATCTATCTATCTATCTATCTATCTATCTGTCTTTCTATCTTATATTTGTCTATATGTCTATTTGTTTATCTGTTTCTATGTCTCTCTGTCTGTCGGTCTGAATATCTGTCTGCCCGTCTGTATATCTGTATGTCTGTCTCCTTCCTATATGTCTATATATTGATCTATTTTTCATGTCTGTCTGACTGTATCTATGTATGTATGTAGACGTTTATGTATGTCTGTCTTCCTGTCTGTCTGTCTCTCTGCCGACCTGCCTGCATGTCTAACTAGCTACCTGTCTGTCTGTTTGCCTAAATGTTTGCGTATCCGTGTTCCAACAGCCAGCACCAAACACAGCGGATAAGGCAGAACTCAAAAGTTCTCAAGGCAGATCAGTCTGATGTCACTCGTTGTAGCTCCTATATGTTGTTTGGGTCCATGGATGTGACGTCACCTCTAGTGATTATACTATGACTTTTTTGTTCATCTGCCCCTTCTTTCAGCTGTCTCCTGCTTTCCACGTCTTCCCTTGGACTGGAAGTATATTCCTGTTCACTAGAAAGACATGTCCGATGTACGTCCAATATTTTTTTCATAATATTAGCAGAAACATATTTTTTGTTTGGTCTCTAATCTTAATTGTTTGTTTGCTTTAACTTCTTTCCAGCTAATGTTCAATAATTTCGTAAGGCATTTATTTGCAAATGCATTAAGCCTATTTTCAATAATTAGGGTTATTTTCCAACTTCCGGATCTATATGTTAATACTGATTTCACGTTAGAGTTGAGCTGCCAAAATTGTCATTTATGCCCTCAGTAAATGCAATCTGCAGATATCTGTTAACTGGTTAAAGGCACAAAAATTCACATTATAAAGCCTCCCAAAAAATATCGTGAAGAATTTGAACATACATGAAGTCCTAATCGATGTATCTATCAGACACTAAATAATAATTACATTTTGATCATTTCCGTGCAGTAATTTGAGAACATCTGGATTATCCCTCTTGAGCTTTTAGGGGAATCCGTATACTTCCTCCTCTACAACAAAAACAGGCCAAAATCGAACCTCATCATGTGTGCGTTTTTGATAACCAATATCTCCTTCATCTATTTGAAAATTTCAGAAGGTTTGTATGAACGGAAAGGCAGTTTCCTCAAGAGAACGCTTGGACCGAAAATCGAGTCTGTCGTTTTAATATTTATTTCCCCTGCCTCATTTGAACGATCTAATTAGTGAGAGGTGTATATGTTGTTTTTTTTTGGAAATAGCAGTTACATTTCCTCCTGCATTTATTTTTCTTTTTAAAGGAATTTAACATTTTCTCAAGGGAAGCGCCCAGGAATTTCATTATCATGAAATATTTCCCTTGATAACTCGGAAAATATGTTTTCGTCAGAAGAACTGTGGGACTGACTGAAGATTCTTTCATGCAGTTGTGTTTGCGATAATAATAGAAACAAGTCGTTGGATAGACTTACCGTTTGCCAGAACAGACATGGGGAAGCCGTGTAGACCGCACAGGCAACCAGACGAAATGGGCCGGAAATTTACAGAGGCTTTGCTAAACAAGAACAAGCGACCGGTAGGTGCTCTTTTTTTAACGCACTATATTATACATCTGTGCACTGTACTCTATCTGTGTGCACTGAATGACATATCTGTGCACTGTACTCTACCTGTGTGCACTGAATGACATATCTATATAACTATATGTATGTGAACTTTATTATATTTGTCGGCACTGTGTTATATTTACATATATATAAATACATATATATACATAAATATATATATATATATATATATATATATATATATATATATATGCATTATATTCTTTCTACGTATACTGTATACTATCTTTGTGAACTGTATTCTATCTTTATGTACTGTATTTTGTCTATGTGCATTGTGTATGTCTTTGTAGACTGTATTCTATCTCTGTGCACTGTATTGTGTCTTTGTGTAATGTGTCTCTGTGTCCTGTGTCTCTCTGGAATGTATCTATCTGCCATGTATCTCTATGTCCTGTATCTCTGTGTCCTGTAACTCTGTGTCCTGTAACTCTGTGTCCTGTAACTCTGTGTCCTGTAACTCTGTGTCCTGTAACTCTGTGTCCTGTATCTCTGTGTCCTGTAACTTTGTGTCCTGTAACTCTGTGTCCTGTATCTCTGTGTCCTGTAACTATGTGTCCTGTATCTCTGTGTCCTGTATGTCTGTGTCCTGTAACTCTGTGTCCTGTATCTCTGTGTCCTGTATCTCTGTGTCCTGTATCTCTGTGTCCTGTATCTCTGTGTCATGTATCTCTGTGTCCTGTATCTCTGTGTCCTGTAACTCTGTGTCCTGTATCTCTGTGTTCTGTATCTCTGTGTCCTGTATCTCTGTGTCCTGTATCTCTGTGTCCTGCATCTCTGTGTCCTGAATTTCTGTTTCGTGTGTCTCTGTGTTCTGTATCTCTCTGCACTATTGGATGACTTGATTTAGTCACTCCTCATCTGCCATAATTCACAGAGGTCTTCTACTATTTTTCTTGGGACCTATGCTTTATACATAATGTAGAGCCATCCCTGTGCCCAACACTTCTTACGATACACCCAATGCTACTGTTCTTTACTCCGCCTTTGAGCCCTGGTCATAAAGGCCGAAATGACATTTCAATGGATCCTTTCCTTTTCTGGTGCGTTTGTTCTGCAAAGTATTTTCAGACGTTGTGTCGTAGTTTACAGCGAGGCTGCGATATCTGCGCCTTTCGAGCCGACTCAATTTGTTTTAGTTGTCTTCTTGGGAGACCAGACTTACTGCAACACTGTGATCCCTTTTCTCTTAGTCAAACTACACTAGTGCAGTCGGTTTCCAGAGTCGTCGCTTGGAGCCGGAATAGGCTCTTGATCAGCTGGTTCGCTGATCCTAGTGCAAGCAGCCAGATATGAGTCTTTCGCTGCTGTCAGATCATTCACTGCTTGTCTTCGGCCCCGAATAAATTCAAATCATTGGAGATACTTGTTGAACATGTGCATACTTAACCAGGACCGAAGATGCTGCATTGAGTGAGTTGACAATAAGCTAACAAGTCATATGTGGCTGCTTGCATCAGGGTCAGTGACACAAAACTAGAAACACGACAAGCTATCCCAATCACCTCGCCACAACCTAATCCAAAACGACAATTGGTACCTCACTCATAAATCAAACCACAAAATCATTTACGTCTGTGAAGTACCTCTCCAAATTTCCATTCGTTGAGTTTTCTGATTCGTCCACTTTGACTTGTAATCTGGTTTGTGAGCCGCGATATCATGTCTCATAGACGGGCCAGTCTCCAAGAGATCATGAAACGCTGGACCCGGTAGACATGTTAGACAGCTGAGACACGTGACAATGGCACACCCCGTCGAAGATATGTTGATTTGTGATATGTGATATCTCTGAAATATTTTCTTTGTGTTTCACAGTTATCATCATCGTGAGCGATGTCGATTATCGGGTTTTTTTATTAACATCTCCGCCCATTTTCTGTCGCATTGTGTTGGTTTAACAAATTGCATGTTTGTTCTCGTCTGTGCTTCACCGATTCACTCCATTACTACCATTGGGTGTAAGTGTTCTTTGATTTTCTTGTCTCATTGTTTCTACACGTGGATGTAGCCGGCAGAGTGCTCAGATTTCATTGTCTGTCTGTGATCAAGATGCTGAACAGTGTAATGGGCTGCAGCGGTCAGCTATCCGAAGCTGACTGCTAGCATCAGGCCCAGCTAAACCATAGCTGTAAGTCCCTTCTACACGCGGTCATCCTGCATAACAGGCTGCAACAGAGCAGACTGGCTTAGGAGAAGGGATAGAAAAGGGAAGGCTAATCCGGTACCCAAAAAAATTTGCTGAAATCGGATGTGACGGACCGGAAGGTGCAAAAATCGCAGTCAAACTTTAAACTACGTTTGAGGGTTGATACTGTCAATTTAGATACACTATTTAAGGTCAATTCATTCATTACAAAAGATCATCGTGAGATAGACTAGGGTCCTGAGTGAACACTGATGTAAGTCTACAGTTTAAGTGCCGTTGTCCTTATTTCGTCATTTCTTTTTTCCTTGTCTGGTTGGTGTTCAAGAGTGCTTATAATATACTGGCTTAGACCTTTTCGCTCGTTATTTACAAGTTTTTACTTACCTGAGATGAACAATGTCCGTTTGCACAAACTTCTATTTCTTCTATTTTAACCAACTTCCACATACGCTCGACAACTGATATTGTGTAGGCAGTCTCTTCTAGTGAGACCAGTTGATCTATGAAAATTACACTCGTTAGTCCTAGAAGCAAGAATTTCCTCCTCCCCCTAAACCAAATAAAAAAAGCGATTGTTCAAGTTGCATTCCCATAGTCAGACACGTTCATTGAGTGAACCCAATCAGGAACCCGCCGAAGAAAACATTGAAGACGACGGAGGTGAACAAATTGACATGAATGAAGATTATTTTTAAAAATCAAAGTCGGGAATGAATGTTGACCAACATGAACAAACTATAAGCAGCAGAAATCAGTCCAGAGAACGGAATTGGTTGTGTCGTAGTTTACTGCTGACTGCGATATCTGCACCTTTTGGTTCGACACATCCGACCAGTATGACATTTTTTTGACCCGGGTTAGCCTTCTCTTTACGATCCCTTCTCCTTAGCTCGTCTACCCGGTTGCAGCCACTTAACCAGGATCACGAGGTGGAGAAAGGTCTTTACAGCTCTGCTCTAGGTCGCTGGCCCTAACGCTAGCATACAGCTTTTGGTCACTGACCGCTACAGCTCATGCCGCCCAGTAAACAAATTCACCAAAGAAATACCAAAATTAAAAAAATAAACACCTGTAGCTTGGAAAAAAAAAATTATCTTAAAATAAATAGTAGCTTTAACCAAAACATCTTTCCTGTTTATATTGACTTGTTCCTGGTTTCATTATTTTGTTATTATTGGTGTTGTTGTTGATGTTACTGCTGGCACAACAAACGTCGCTCAAGAACAACAACTCCCGCTTAATACGTCGCTTAACGGCTAATGTCAACATAAAACTATTCTCGGAAATCTCTTTTTTTCATCAGAGAATATCCAGAGTTAAACTGTAACCTACTAAGCAAATTGCTCACAGTGGCATTACGTGTAGCCATTGTTACTAAAATCGCCTTACAAATTCCTGGAATCAGACAACAGCATCTCTTCTTCTTCTTCTTTTTCTTCTCTTTCTTCTTCTTCTTTTTCTCCTTCTTCTTCTTCTTCTTCTTCTTTTTCTACTTCTTCTTCTTCTTCTTCTCCTCCTCCTTCTTCTTCTTCTTTTTCTTCGTCTTCTTCTTCTTCTTCTACTTCTCCTTCTTCTTCTTCTTCTTCATTTTCTTCTTCTTCTTCTTCTTCTTCTTCATCTTCTCCTTCTTCTTCTTCTTCTTCTTCTTTTTCTACTTCTTCTTCTTCTTCTTCTCCTCCTCCTTCTTCTTCTTCTTTTTCTTCGTCTTCGTCTTCTTCTTCTTCTTCTACTTCTCCTTCTTCTTCTTCTTCTTTATCTTCTTCTTCTTCTTCTTCTTCTTCTTCTCATTCTTCTCCTTCTTCTTCTTCTTCGTCTTCTTCTTCTTCATATATTTCCTCTTCTTGATCTTTTCCTGTTCCTCTTCTGCTTCTTCTTATCCGTGTTCTTCTTCTTTTGCGTTTCTCCCGAATGGAACGTTTGTGACGTTAACTCCTAGTTTACAGTGAAGCTGCGATATCTGCAACTATGGCGCAGCACATCTTGTGTCAGGGGATCCAGTGCCTTCAAGGTAAGGTGTACACCTCGGGTGCTGGAGGTCGCGGGTTCAAATCACTATGGAGACCGGGATTTTTTCACGTGGATCATCTTTTAAATCAAAACCTTTATCTCTGTGTAGTGAAATCTGACACCCGTGTCCAGTGGCGCGCACATTAAAAATTCCTTGGCAGTTGGAAATCGAAAAGAGGCGACTTAACGGCCGCTGCAATATTCAAGTTAGAAATCTACTCAAATTATTCTAGGGATTCTCGCCACACGGAGAATATGTCGCAAAAAGGCGACTGCATGGAGATAACAGGTCTTGGTTATGAAGTTAGCAGAGTAGCATAGATGTCGCCTAATAGGATGCGGGTCTACATTGCTCTAATTTACGATTTCACCACCACCAGTCCAAAAAATAGGCGATGGCATATTTCAGAGGCTGCCAGCGAAACGATTGTTTACAGATAATGGGGTTGACCTGGCCAGTCACCAGTTAGGTTTCGCCTGGCTAATAAATATGAAACAAAGGAAGGCTACGCATCCCCGCGACGTCTAACGATAAAATGGACTGAAAATAGATAGAATCACACCACTTGTTTCAACTGGCTTTTAGAATACCTCTTTTGCCCTCCCACTTTGATCTCAATTCTCTTAGTCAGACTGTACTACCGCAGTCTATTTCCAGTACCGTGACTTTGGTCCAGAATCGGGTCTTGGCCAGCTCACGTTTGCTGGTCCTGAAGCAATTAACAGGCTATGAGTCGCTTGCTGCTGTTAGCTAACTCACTGCTCTGTATTGTCAGCCTCATGAAATAGTACGTTATTCCTAATATTCGTAAACGGCCTTCCAGATTTATTAAACACTCACATATCAATGTTAACTGATGATCTTGTGATATATACAAGTAGGTCAGACTTACGTCTGGTTACGGATAACATGATAAGAGCACAGATCACAATATCAACTTATTTTCATCTTCTAGAAGTTGAAGTTCATTACTCGTGAAATTGCATACTCCTCATTGACCCTTTCACCTTTTGCAATAAGCTAGGAAAGAAAAGATAAAGAAATACTCAAAATGTTCATGAAAATTGCCGCGAAGACATTCTAACACATCTAGACTGTAAACAAATAAGCAACCTATTAACAATTACATAAACAATATTCTAAAAAAGACATACAAGAGGTTAAACTTGTCCAAGCAGGTTACAAGCATACACTGGAAAGCGACACGTCATCTCTAAGGCAGCACTACAGGTATAGAAGAGAGTGCAAACATGTTACCTCTGAGGCAGCACTAAAGGTGAAGAAGAGAAGGCAAACACGTTACCTCTGAGGCAGTACTACAGGTGTAGAAGAGAAGGCAAACATGTTACCTCTGAGGCAGCACTACAGGTGTGGAAGAGAAGGCATACACGTTACCTCTGAGGCATCACTACAGGTGTAGAAGAGAAGGCAAACACGTTACCTCTGAGGCAGCACTACAGGTGTAGAAGAGAAGGCAAACACGTTACCCCAAAAAAGCCAGCTGGGACAGGATGTATCTGGCCAAAAGGCGCAGATATCGCAGACTCGCTGTAAACAACAACACGTCGTCACGACTTTCTTTTCAGGACTAATGTCGAAAAAGAAGAAGAAAAGACAGCATTAAATGGAGACACATCCAATAAGGAAAGACAGCATTAAATGGGGACACATCCAATAAGAAAAGACAGCATTAAATGGGGACACATCCAATAAGGAAAGACAGCATTAAATGGGGACACATCCAATTTATAAAACTACAATTTTACCATACATGCCACGTCATCTAAAAGTTTATATGCCCAAGCCAACAAAATACAAAGCCAAGTACCTCGCTTAATTTTTGGGGGGATACGAGATATACACCAACAGGTGTATGCGAAATCAATGCTAACATAGAGCCACTTGGTTAAGAAGAGAAAAACAATAAGACAATAGAGAAAAAACAGATGGAAGATACAGATGTCTCAGTACAATCCTAATAAAAAATATGGTCGACAAATGGATTTACACAAAGCTGAAACATTTATGTCAAATGTTCATAGCAGAAGAACTAAATGCCAAGTATCATTTACAACAAAAGAAAGACTGATAGAGAAAGAGAGAGAGCGCGGGGGGGGGGGGGTGGAAGAAAGATGAGGAGAGAGCGGAACAAGAAAAAGTCTGTAACTGACCACATAATACAACCATCTCACAGCCCCGAAGTAAACAACACACTCACGAACTACTGCATGAACGAATCAACTGTCCCCGGCATCTTAAAAACTGCGCACCTGAAACCATCAAGTCTAACCTGAGGGACAGAATCCATAGATACACAGATCGCTTACCCTTTAAAGCTACTTAATTACTTACTTTCAGTGCCCTGGGCCCCACTGAACGTCATGTTTCCTATGTTCAATTACGTGTATTGTCATTCTCACTTAACATGTCATCGATAGTGCAAGTTTCCAGAAGCTTTGGACAGATCATCAAGTTGTCTGATTCCTGGGCTGCTCCACAGTGGCATCTCTCCTCATCTCGGTATCCCCCCCCCCCCCCATTTCTTTAAGATCTTCCTGCGTCATGATACACCAGTTTGGAGACTATTTATTGACTTCTATGTTGCGGAAGACAAACTGTGTAAATGTGCAGGATCTTCCCGCAGTTCGACCAACGGGACATCAGTCAGTTTATTCCATTGTTCGATGCGTCACTGTCCGGGACTAACTTAATCCATTGTCTTTATTCTGGTTTAGAACACTGGAGAGTGTGTATACAACTAGTTTTTTGGAGGCTGGTTAACCCATGTGCGAGTCGATCCTAATAGACCCTTTTTCTTCTTTTTCTTCGTTCGTTCTCAATCTCCCACTGCCAAGCCCTAGACAGGGCTTTGCAAGTAGCAGAATGTAGTCCGGAGAACAGGATGCATTGTGTCACTAGCCTACAGTTTGATTGCGATATTTGCATCGTTCGGTCCGGCACATCAGTCTTCGGCAGAATTAATAGACAGTAGAGAAAAGTGGACCCGCAGTATGTTAGGCGCTATCTATGCTGCTCTTAACACACACACTAAACACGGCAGGTGTTTGCAATCTTAATACACACACTAAACACGGCAGGTGTTTGCAATCTTAACACACACACTAAACACGGCAGGTGTTTGCAATCTTAACACATTCACTAAACACGGCAGGTGTTTGCAATCTTAACACATTCACTAAACACGGCAGGTGTTTGCAATCTTAACACATTCACTAAACACGGCAGGTGTTTGCAATCTTAACACATTCACTAAACACGGCAGGTGTTTGCAATCTTAACACACACACTAAACACGGCAGGTGTTTGCAATCTTAACACATTCACTAAACACGGCAGGTGTTTGCAATCTTAACACATTCACTAAACACGGCAGGTGTTTGCAATCTTTACACATACACTAAACACGGCAGGTGTTTGCAATCTTAATACACACACTAAACACGGCAGGTGTTTGCAATCTTAATACACACACTAAACACGGCAGGTGTTTGCAATCTTAACACACACACTAAACACGGCAGGTGTTTGCAATCTTAACACATTCACTAAACACGGCAGGTGTTTGCAATCTTTACACATACACTAAACACGGCAGGTGTTTGCAATCTTAACACACACACACACTAAACACGGCAGGTGTTTGCAATCTTAACACACACACTAAACACGGCAGGTGTTTGCAATCTTAACACACAAACTAAACACGGCAGGTGTTTGCAATCTTAACACACACACTAAACACGGCAGGTGTTTGCAATCTTAACACACACACTAACTACGGCAGGTGTTTGCAATTGCGACATACTTTATTGTGGGCAGTGGTGTTGTTTGTGACTTTATCATACACAAAAACTCCGTCGGACCACTCGATAATCCGGCACACTCGGTATGGTCAATAGGTAAGTTTTGACTAAGAAATTACGTCTAGATGTCAGTTATGCGGAATGCACTGGTGTCCAAACATAAGATTCATTGGGTCGTTTGTCAGTTTATCTCTTAAAATTTCTGGTACGACACCCCTCGTGGTGTCTCAAGTGGTGCTACTTTTATTATTTGGTATATTTTCAGTTGGGTTAGGGTTTTAGTTATCCATCAATTATCATTACTTTCAATTGAACATCAATGTAGCATATTGATCCTGTTATAAGGTTTCCAGACAACAACAATAAAGAACTAAGCAGTGTCACTTTGTAGATCGTTTTTCTCCAAATTTGATGCAGAGATCCAAGTAATATCAGAAACACTGTCTGCTATCTTTTTTAAAAAAAGAACAGAAATATGAAAATACGCTCATCAAACCTAGCCATCTTGGTATACTCGCTATGTACATTCTAGGCTTTCGAAAGCTGGATTCCAGTATCCAAGACGACCCAACCAAATTTACGATGGTGTGTCTTTTTGCTTCAGATGGAGAAAATGTGCGAAAAAGAGGCAAAGGGGAAGAAGAAGAAGAAGGAAGAAGAAGACGTAAACGAAAGAGAAGAAGAAGTAGATGAACAAGAAGAACAACGAAGAGGAGTAGCATGAAAGGGAAAAGGAAAAAAATAGACAAAGACCTAGAAGAGGAAAGACAAGAAATAAGAAAAAGAATAATAATAATAAGCAAAAAAACAGCATCAATGACAGGAACAAAAACAAGAAGAACGAGGAGAAGTAGTAAGATAACAAATGAGAACAAGAAGCAATTACATAAAGAAAAAGAGCAAAAGCGAGACGCAAATAAGGTGAAGAGGAAGGATAAAGAATAAAAAAAGAGGAGGAAGAAGAATTAACAACAACTGTGAGGAGAAGGAAGAAAAAACGAATAATAAAAGGAGAAGAAGAACAGCACTAACAATGCAAATATCGAGAAGAAGAACAAGAAGAAGGAGGAAGGTTAATAAGAAAACGAAATTAACGGAGAAGAACAACAATAAAAAGAAGAAAAATAACAAGAAGAAGGTGGCGAAGAAGAAGAAGAAGAAGAAGAAGAAGAGGAAGAAGAAGAAGTCGGAGAAAGAGGGAGAGGAATAGCGCAGCGAATAAGAAAGAGAAAAACAACAATAACAATAAGAAAAAGTAAAAGAATAAGATGAAGACGAAGAAGATGCTTTTGAAAAAGACTGAAAGGAAAAAGAAGAGGAAGAAGAAAACGAAATGGAGAAGAACAAGAAGAACAAGAACAACAACAACAACAAAAACAACAACAACCAGAAAAAAGAATACTTTAAAGAAGAATCCCCCTTTTTACAACACAATGCTCCAAAACTCCATCCCAAAATATCGTAACTCTAAAACCGCCAAACGAAAAACCCGCAAAGAACCAGCAGACCTCGAGGCAGATAAGAGTAACCTTCCCTGATTGCCTTTGTATAAGGTCGTAAATCAGCATTACGTTCACAGAAACCCCTTAATCCGGAGGCATTAATGGACGAGTCCCGTTTCACGCCTTCGGACCTCGATCAATGCATCGTTTTCCATAATTATGAGGGCACCAAATTTGGCTTCTTATTCGACCATAGGAATCCAGTTTTGGCAATCCATGGGCCGGATTAGCTCGCTTTTCTTCGACAGTCAGGCTTTAATCTGTGGCAAGTTCCCAAAATAATTTTTTGATATCTCCATGGAAACGATTACGTGGCTAGAAATGGCGATAACGATTAAAGCAATTGGGTTGTCCTATCATTGTGATGGTCAGTCGCTTAGTTTTTGCTTTCTCTTATATACAACGTTCCTTAACAATGGCTTTACTTAAAGGCTGTGTTAACTGTGACATAGCGATGACTTTGTATTACGTTTCTAGTATTTTAACTGGGAAAACAACATGAAAAAAAAACTAGTAAAAGTTGATTAAGGTTGAGCTTAATCAAAATTTTAAAATGGGTATGGTCAGATACCGCACCGAGACGAGAACACAAACAAAACCTACGTTACGACCAATAGGCCTTCATCAGGGACAACAACACTGAACTAACAAATCAACATATAAGAAAAAAACATATAAGAAAAATATAATAATATTTTAGCTCCACTAGAATAGTCTTTTACCCTCTGCAATTTCCTCTCTCGTGACTTTGTTTAATGACATTGTTGCTTTACAATTGCTTTACAATTTAACTGGAAGTGAGAATAGTATTTCTCTTCTTCATGCTTAAAGATGGCGTTAATCTTGATTTCACTTTTGGGCGAATTACCAGTACTCATTTCATTTTAAAATCATAAAGTTCGAATTTGTTATATTTTTATTTTGGTAGCGTTCGCCTTATTTCTGTAATCAACAGGCGATGTGCGTTGCACTGTGGTTTTTATTTGGGGCTTATCGCACCACTGCATCCGACTTCAGTATGCACTTTATGTACGGGTCTGCCTCCTCCTGTATTTTCTAAAGGTTTGCTTCTCCGGGGTAACGGCCGGTGCTGTGATGGGGATCGAACTCAGCACCTTCTGGTTGTGAGCCTCGTCGCTTAACCACAAGCCCACGCCGTCCTCTGTCTATCTATCTCTCTCTCTCTCTCTCTCTCTCTCTCTCTCTCTCTCTCTCTGCCTGCCTGCCTGCCTGCCTGTCAGTCAACATATATATATATAAATCGTTGTCCCAAATGACGTATAATGACGTTTCTGCAAGTGTGTGTGAATGTGAACTGTAGTTTTTTCCGTACTAAGTGTCCCATTTGCCTGGTCTCGGGGGAAGAAGCTCTGGCCTAATACCGGTAAGTGCAGGATATCCAAAATGATAGTGTTCAACAGTTTCATAGTGATGTGTGCAAGCTGGCTGTCTGGAATACGTTCTGTTTCGATTCTGTTCAAGTGACTGTTAAGTTGTGTGTGTTGAGTCCGACATCGTTAAATAGTTCTTTGGTCTCTCCTTTCCAAAAAGTTGATATTGTCTTTGGGATTTGGGTTGCCCATGTTCGTAGATTGTTCTTCCAGTATTTCCCATTGCCCATCTATTCATCCAATCCCCTTTGTTCGCAGTCTTCAGTAATTGTTTGACTGTCTTGAGGGCTGTTTGTGTGTATTGTTGTTCTTGATTTGATCCCTTCTTAGACAGTCTGTCTGTAATGTCATTTTCAGGTGTATTTGAGTGATACGGAATCCATTTCATAACTATTCTGACTTAATGGGATGGAATAAGTTTGTTGGCATCTTGGAATATTTGTGTAAGTTCAGGCTTATAATGTCCACTATCTTCCAGAAGGCAAGGACATATCACCAGTGTATATTAGTATATATATATATATATATATATATATATATATATATATATATATATATATATATATATATATATATATATATACAAGTACAATACCAAAGTACCATGATCGAATCACGCCATGCTCAGTTTACAGAACGAGCAAGTCGTTGCCATTTTCATGACATGGGAGGTTTTGCCAGTGGACCCAGTTGTAAATGGGTACCTATGAAAGTCAGGGGAAAATTACTAGGGAATTCGTTCTCTGTTGTCGAACATTCAACAATGAAAGTAACTAAGCGTTACTGTGGACGCCCATGGGCAATGAAGTCGGTTCTGTGACCCATATTCCATATATATGTGCTATGTTTCCCGTCTACAGCATCGCATATATTGTTTTTGAGGTTGAGGTAGTCAGACCAGCGCGTAGGTGATCTTCCCCATAGTCGTCCTCTGTCTTGTGGGTACCAGACTGCTGTCACTGTGCTCTAGCGGTCATCAGTTCTCCAAAGCAGTTCTCCAACAATGCTTTGCCTTTGTCTGCGTGGGTAATTGCATCCTTCACCAATGACATCCGCTGTACGTCAGCGTTGTGAAGACCTTTCAAACGTTGATTGCGGAGCATGAGGCCGTTTATACGTCTCTCGAGGGAGACTTGAGTACTCCATTTGGACTTAATATCTTTTGTGAGAGCCCATATTTATGTGGCGTAACACGTTGCAGGTAGCACTGTGGGGTTGAATTGGGAGGCGCGCAGACTCTAGTTGTTTGGTATGGTCTAGTGGCGTTTTTATGGACCAGAAAGCCGCACAGCCCGCGCGGCAAAGTCTTGTTAGTTGTGGGTTTAGGTCGTTCTGTTTGTTTAATAAGCGTCTCATATATATATTCCTCTACATCTTCTAGATTCTCGCCATCAAGGATGACTGGGTCATTCGTATCGAAACGGTTACGTATGACCTTTGTCTTGGAGGTGTTCTTCTCCAGACCCGCTTATCTGCCTACTTTGTGGAGCATAACTACCATCTGGTTGGCGTCTTTGGCTGTTTGTGTGATGAGCACTATGTGATCTTCGAAGCGGAGGTGGTTAAATCACTTGTGATTGATGTTAATACCAAAGGGTTTACAATCGCATTGACTTGTGGTGCACTCCAGGCTTGAGGAAAAGAGACTTGTGACATTGATTACCTTTCTGAACGGATACCATTACTATATATATATATATATTAGTTAGTTAGTTAGTTGCCTCTTTCAGTCATGACAGACTATGGTATTATACTACTTGGAGTGAGAAAGAAAAAAATGTATACTTGTCTTTCGTTTTCTTTCTCCTTGCGGCGTTGTCTTTTCACTTCTCTGTGTTGTCTTTTCACTTCTCTGTGTTGTCTTTTCACTTCTCTGTGTTGTCTTTTCACTTCTCTGTATTGCAGGAGCTTCTCTTCCCCAAGCGTGAGCTGGCCGTTCAGTGCATATCATACAAACTTAGATCGGTCTGCAGCTTCCTTTCCCCAGAATGTCAGACTCAAGTCCAGGGCCTTCATATCACTACGCTTACACCCAAATGTGAATCTGACTGTGGTCGGCCAACTATTCATTTGGCATCCGCTAACTGTTCATTTGTCATCCACCAACTGTTCATTTGGCATCTACCAACTGTTCATTTGGCATCCATCAACTGTTCATTTGGTATTCGCCAACGGTTCATTTGGAATCCACCAACTGTCCAGAAAGGATATTTTTTTTTTTTTTGGGGGGGGGGGGGGGATGCGACCATCTTCCATGCGACGAACATGACCACGCCATTGTAGTCTTCACCGATTAAGGAGAGTGTGCATGCATGGGTGACAAGTACAAGAGTGCATCTCCGCATTTGTCACTGTGTGTGTGTATATATATATATATACGCATTTTATATAAAACCTGAATTAAATAATGAAAACATTGTTTTCAGGATATCACATTACTAAACGGGGGAAAATGGCATGTGCCTGTGAAACATAATCGCAGCAGATGGCAAAATAGCCACCGAAATCAAAAACAGATGTAATAAAGCAAATCAAATCATTCTCCAAATGCCCCTGATACTACTATGTAAGCATATGACAATGGAGACAAAAAATAACGCTATACAACACAATATTCCTATCCATATTGTACTATCAGTGCCAGAATTTGACAATATAATAGTCACATCGTAACAACAGAGATGAAATGTCTGCGCAGAATGTTTGGAGTAACAAGAGTGGACAGAATCAGAAACGAATAGTAGATACGTAGGTAACAACACCAGTGCTAGATCTCACCAAGAGACAGCAAACCAAATGATTCCATCACGTGACACGACAAACACTAGATAGTATCCAAATAGTAAGCAAGCATATAAAGATACAATGTATGCAAGGCCAGGGGCCGGCCACGTAAAAGATGAACAACAATAACAGAAACGGTAAAGTTCTCCATGTACGATGCACACACTAGGGCGTAATCAAGAAACCTCTCCATTACCTGACACCGAAAGGCACAAGCAGGACAATAAGCGAAAAGAAAGGAAAAAAATAATAATATTCGGTAATGGGATCAAAATGTTGAGCAGCACATGAGCTGCAGCGGTCAGCGACCCATAGCTGACTGCTAGCGTCAGGGTCAGCGAACCAGAGCTGCTTAGACCCTTCTACACCTCCTCTCGGTGATCCTGGATAACAGGCTGCAACAGGGCAGACTGGCGAAGGCGAATGTCTCTAAGAGGGAATGCTAACTCGTTAATCAAAACATGCTTGCTGAAGTCAGATGTGTTGGACTGAAAGGTGCAAATATCGCAGTCTAGCTGTAAACTACGACACAACGCATTCCGTTCTCTGGACTACATTCTGCTACTTAGGCCCGTATCAGGATTTGGTAGCGGGAAAATCAGAATGAACGAAGCCAAGCCAAGATAAGGTAATGAACCCCGCTTTGATAGAAAAGAGGTGTGTGACCTCCACGACAACTGGCCTCATTGCAGGAAGACTGTTTCCGAGTGTCTGCTCCCATAGCATTGCGTGATGTAATTCCCAGTCACATGTTTAATCTCTTTTAGTTGTCTCTTGCGCCTTGCTTAGAAAATTACAGGCTTGCTATTCGAGTCAGCTCTGTTGCCGCTTGGCTCATGTCACGCACACGACACTGGGATAGAGCGGAGAATAACTGTTTTTACTACGAAGAAGGAAATGAGAATAAAGAAAAAGGAAAAGGATAAAAGAAGAAGAAGAAGAGGAAGAAAAGAGGAAAAAAAAGAAGAATAATAAGATGAAAAAGATGAAGAAAACAAAGAAGAAGAAGCAGAAAGGAAGAAAAATGGAGGGGAAAAAGAAGGAAAAGAACCATAACAGATGAAGGAAAAGGGAAAACATAAGAAGGAAAGAACTAATGAAAAGTGGAAATGTAAAATGGATAAAACAGAAAGACTGAAGGTGAAGGAAGAAAGAGGAAGTAGAAAAATGAGAAAAGGAAAACAGGAAACAGAAGGAAGAAAAAGGAAGTTTGATGAAGACATGAGAATAAGAAACAGACAAAAAAGGCGAAAAAGAAGATAAAGTAGAACAAGAATTAGAAATAGAAGAAGAAGGCCTTACTGCCGCTGCCCGGACAAAATTAAAATTAAAAATCTACCCAATTTTTTGGGATCTTTCTCCAGGTGGTTTGTTAAGAGCAGCTATAGATGGCTCCTTACTGGCTGCGGGTCTACTTACCTCTAGTGTTTGAGTCTATTAAGATGGACTCACACATTGGTAAAAACCACCCTCCAAACATCTGGTTGTATACAGACTCTGTGGAGTCCTCTAAACAAGTATAGAGACGTTAGGTAAAAGTAAAGAAAAAGTAGAAGCCGAAGAAGAAGAAGAAAAGGAAGAAGAAGAAGAAGAACATGGAAAAGAATAATAAGAAGATGAAGAAAAAGAAGAAGAAATAGAAGATGGAGAAGAAGAAGTAGAAGAAGAAGAAGAGGAGGAAGAAGAAGAAGTAGTAGCAGAAGAAGAAGAAGAAGAAGAAGAAGAAGAAGAAGAAGAAGAAGAAGATGACGGAAACGAAGAAGAAGAAGTAGAAGAAAAATAAGACAAAGAGGAAGAAGTACAAGCAGAAGAAGCAAAAAAAAGAAGAAGAAGAAGAAACATAAGAAGAAGAAGATGGAGAAGAAGAAGTAGTAGAAGAAGAAGAAGAAGAGGAAGAAGAAGAAGCCAACGAAGAAGAAGAAGAAGAAGAAGAAAAAGAAGAGGAAGAAGACGCAACACGAAATAGAAAAACAAAAAATAGACAAACAACTGAAACATAAACTTAAATGAAGCTAGATGAACTAGAGATAGACAAATAAGTAGAAATATAAATAGTCCAAGAAATAGAGCTAGCAATAAAAGAAAGAAATATCGTCAGAAATAGAAGTACAACCACTTATTTGTTTTTTTTGCAGAAACTATCTTTAGCTAGAAATCGTTTGATACTGCACCAGCTTGTGAACGCGCCTAAAACATATCGCATGCTTCCATTAACAGATGCTCCAGGGGCGTACGCAGCATGATATGAGAGGGGGAGATGGTAATTATTACTTATGAGATATGAGTGAGTAGCCAGTCGGGAGGGCGTGCAATGTGGTGAGTGAGGAGGAAAGTGCGTTTGTTTTGTTTTTGTGATGTACTGTATGTTTATAGAAGTGGTTTTGTGTGTTTTAGATTGAGAAAGGCGGGGGGGGGGGGGTGGAAGGGAGAGAAAACAACTAGGAGGACAATAACGATATCGAATGATAGGGAGAAAGATGGAAAGGCAGGAGAGATAAATGAACAGAAAGACAGACGGACGGATGGATAAATGGATAGATAGATAGATAAATCAAACGGTCAAAACTTAAAGTAGAAAGAAGAAAGAAGAAGGAATAGAAGAAGAAGAAAAAGAAGAAGAAGAAGAAGAAGAAAAAGAAAAAGAAGAAGAAGAACAGTGGTCGTAGGGGACCACGGGCCACCTTCATCAGCCCATCAAGATGTGAGGAAAGCTACTGCAACCCGTCACTGAACGCCCTTTTCAAGGCACACAAAAGAGCTAACTTACTTCTTGTGAGCAATGAACAACAACAACAGAAACAATTACTAACCGTATAGCTGAGAGGGAAAGAATGAAGTGAGGGAGTGAATGAGGAAATGAGGGAATGAATCACTGTGTAAATAAAGAAGAAAGTACGTGAGTGAGTGGGTGAGCGAGTGAAGGAGTGAGAAGTTGAGTCGATGACGGAGGGAATGAAAGTTATTGAGAGAGAAGTGGGGAGTGAATGAGTTGGTGGGGAAATAAGAAAATGATCAAACACGGCGTATAATTATGACGTAGAGAGTGCATACGCGTGTGGGTTTTGTGATATGTACGTCACGCCCATTAGTTAGCGAATTAAAGAACATTCCAGCTGGTTAATGATTCCCATCAGTAACCATAGACAAACACCTGCATGTATCGCCATACTCAGCCCCCCTCCCCTTTCCCCAATAGTCAGTTGGAACTCAGATGATGTCAGTACACCAAGTGTGATGAAGACCCCTTTCTCTGTTCAACAGCGTGGACAATGTTATCCTTTTGCTCTGTCCGCTGAAATGGCTGACTTGCGCAGTTATTTGGATTAAAGTGAGAAAGTTCGCACAATATGTCAATATCACTCTTTCGTCCTGAGCTACTTTTAGTCCAGTGCCAAGACATCGAGACGAATGTAGATTCCACCGGATGAGGATTTTTTTCTCAGGGTTTACTCTCGAAGCCTTTTCTGTTAACATATATCCCACAACGCAGCAGGGGTGTGATATATAATAGGTTGGGAATGTAGGATGACCTGGGCTGATCTCTATGTTCATATCAAATGGCACAGGAAACTGTAAGTACCAAATAATGATCCAGATAGTCATAAAGCGTTGTCATAGACCGAAAGTCAAAGCCACCCACATAGTGACAGACACATGATCAAACCGGTATTTTAAAATCCCCAGGAGCCAGCGGAGATAATCCAGTCAAATTGGGAAGATGGGCGCGAACCAAAGATACAAGTCAGAAAAATGTCACCAATGGCATTGACATCTAAATAACTAGTCGTTTGGTGCTAGCAGTGAAATATCACATGATGTAATGGTAACAAGTATCACAGACAAGGTAATATTTTTAGTTTATTAGTTGCCCATCGCAAGCGATGATGGCCACATCAACAGGCGGTTTTGTCTTCATGATGTAACTTGCGCTGTATTTGGATTATAGTGAGTAAGAAACTGCGCTTGTCACTCTCTGCTCCCGAGCTACCTTGAACCAGTGGCAAGACCACATTCCCTGAGACCAGACGTCCCTTTAAAACATGTGGGATTCGATAGTCCACCGTTTCTGTTCATCGCCTTGGTAGACGAGTGCTTGGCCTCTCGACAACAGCGACCCCAGAAAAATCTGCACAGTCTTTAGACAACGAGTGTTACATGCCAGTCGTGTAGTTTGGTTACAAAGTGACCAGCGGACGATTGGGATGTGTATGCTCTCCAAAATCACCCCCGCGGAGTCATGCAAGTGCTGAACGGATCTGGGCTGATGGATCTGGGATTGTCATTGCCCAGCTCTTTCCTGATCGGAGGGACAATACTTATCAGGAATGATGGTTTCACTAGTTCCGTCCGGCTGTATACGACTGTGTCTGCCTCCACCCTACGTTGTTATCTATGAAATTCGCTGCCCCCTTAGATGTGTGTTAATGAGGATGCTGGCTGATTTTCATAGATTTCATAGATTCCCCTCTTGATGTCTCTATGAGAACGAGTTGTGTAAACAAATGCTTGAAATAATACTTTAACAACCTTACAGTAGGCAACCATCAAACCCACACAATCAGGTTGACGTCTGACAGCGTAGGAAGAAGAAGAAGAAGAAGAAGAAGAAGAAGAAGAAGAAGAAGAAGAAGAAGAAGAAGAAGAAGAAGAAGAAACCCACAAAATCGCCATGCCCGCATCAAATTCACAGATAAACCAAGATCGTCAAAGATATACAAAGATACAGAAACACAGATAGTTAATTTATCAGTCAGTTAGATAAAACAAAACAAAGCGATACATATGCTATGGCCACAACACCTACGTCATGGACGAAGTAACAAAGAATACTATAATAATACTATAGTCTTTCCAGAACATACTCTTCACCCCAGCATCTCTGTCTCCACCTCGGTTTAGGGCGAGTCAGCCATCGTCAAGCACAGATGTTCCCCAGACTGTCCCTTATGTGTGATACCATCTTCATCGATGTCTCCCTCTTGTCCTCCTTTCAAGACACATGCCCTTCACCCATAGGAACCCTCACCCCGATTAACAATCTAGAAATTGCTTGGTCTTCCTCGCTTTCTCTTCTCCTGTGGATTCCATCTCAGATCAAGTATGGTCACATTTGACAGTGCTTTAAGTACGTGTTTCCTATCCAACCTATATGGCTTGTGTTGACTCCCTTCCCATAGGTCTTAATTCCTCACCAAGACTTGCAAAACTTTACGCATTATTCTCCGTAGACATTTATTGACGAGCAATTAGAGTTATCTATGTATAATTTTGTCGTTCTCCAAGTTCCTGCTCCATACAGGAGTCTGACTTGACATCGAAATTAAACAATCCTGACTTGGTATCAGTCAACTAAGAGCTACCAACACTACCACAGCAAGGTCCCAGGACAGAAACCCAACCGGAATGTCCCTGCGTGACATTTATTTTAGTGGAGTTCGTTATACACCCGTCTCGTGTGATTACCTTGTAACAAGCTAACGACAATCTGAAGCGGTTTCCGTGGCAACGAATACATATTTGCCCCGCTAGAAGTGTGCAGAAAGTATGACTCGATATATTTGGTTACTAAATTATTCCTGTTTGCACACGCTTCCTAGGAATACAGATTGTAAAGATGGTGATATCAGAGAACATTTATAAACGATATATAAATCCATCTAGGGGTAGAAGGCTCCCCGACTGCAGATGGGCATATGGGTTTAAAAAGAATGATCATCGTGGGTTTAAATTCGTTGTCATCTTTACGCCAAATTTCGAATGCATGGATCTTCAATTTATGTTTTTTTTCTTACTTTGCAATTAACCATGTTGTCTTTGTCTCTCTTGGCCGTCTATTTTTTTAGATGTTCGCAAAAGGGGGTACATCTATCAAATAGATACTATAATTGTTGTGTTAATGTTAATTACTCTGTTCCGTTACGAGGATTTCTATACCAGATGAATCAAGGCAGCTTGCTCGGCTGGAAAAGCCAACAATGCGCAATGTGTTTTATATTTATTGTCCCACAAATTAAAAAAATTAATAATATACATTCTTTAACATAGACTTGTTGTTGTTCTTATTGTTCTTGTTGCTGAATGTTTACTTTTTCTTGTCTCCTGATGAGGGCAGTTGTTAAGTTGAAGGCTGCAGTAGCTTTCCTCACATCTTAAGCGAGCGTCTTTCAGGCTGTTGTGATTTGTTTTACTTCTCTCCTCTAACCTGATGTTGGTATTCTTCTTCTTCTTCGTTTGTCCTCAAAAGGACGTTCCATCGCAGTTAGCAGTCCGACTGCAATATCTGCGCTTATCATTCGATTTGAGAACGGTATTTTTAAGAACGGGTTTACCTTCCATTTTTAATCCATGTTTTCTTAAGTGGATAGAGGTCCATGATGGCCAATGTCAACCGACAGGGCATCTGATGATGATGATTCACTTAACTAGCCTGCATAGTTGCAGTCAGTTTACAGGGTTGCCACTTAGAAACGGAATAGTGTCCTGTAAGCTATTGGTCCCTCATCCTAATGCAATCAACCTACGAAGAGTCGATGCCCACTGTCAGCTTATTTACTGTCACATCGTTGGTCCTGTCTGTCAATATCAGTTTTTTTGTGTTGGTGTTCTTTCTTTATCTAAAATATGATCACACGTATGATACAGACCCTTTGAAGCTGTTCCCATCTTTATCACTGATAAGTCTCAATGTCAATTTGTTCCAGTGCTTGAAATTCATTGCAGAGTGTGAATGTGAACTCCTTTTTCATCATTCTCCTTAGACATTATGGCGAGGCATGTTCATTTGTTTTGTTCTGTTCTTTTTTTGCTTACGCTTAACTTTGGTCATCACTAAATTGGGGTTGTTGTTGCTGATGTTATTGTCGTTGTTGTTGTTGTTGCTGATGTTATTGTCGTTGTTGTTGTTGCTGATGTTATTGTCGTTGTTGTTGTTGCTGATGTTATTGTCGTTGTTGTTGTTGTTGCTGATGTTATTGTCGTTGTTGTTGTTGTTGCTGATGTTATTGTCGTTGTTGTTGTTGTTGCTGATGTTATTGTCGTTGTTGTTGTTGACAATGTCACTCGTTCTCGAGTTAGATACTTTTGACAACTTTCTTTGGTGTTAAGGGGCAGTAGTTATCCTAACATTCCGAAGTATACTTAAGAAGGTGGACTGGGCTCCACCTGGTTGTATTGCTCATCAGTACATGGATCATTGTTTCGATTCCGACTTCGTTAGCCATATTGCGATAAAATAGCCTATTTTCACAATAAAACTGCATGATAGTGTCATGTGGTGATGCTCGGTATGTTTTGCATTACCCTGACTAACATAGTCTGATCAGCATGTTCCACCTGAACCCTGACTAACATAGTCTGATCAGTATGTTTCACCTGAACCTGACTATCATAATCGGATCAGTATGTTTCACCTGAAACTGACTAACATAGTCTGATCAGTATGTTTCAACTGAACCTGACTAACATAGTCTGATCAGTATGTTTCACCTGAACCTGACTAACATAGTCTTCTTCTTCTTCTTCGTTCGTTCTAAATCTCCCACTACCAAACCCTGAAAGGGTAAGTAGCAGAATGTAGTCCAGAGAACGGAATACGTTGTAGTTTACAGTTTGGCTGCGATATTTGCACCTTTCCGCCCAACACATCCGACTTCAGCAAGCTTTTCTGAGTTCCGGGTTAGCATTCCCTCTTCGATCCCTTCTCCTTAGCCAGTCTGCCCTGCTGCAGCCTGTTATCCAGGATCACCGCGTGGAGGTGTAGAAGGGTCTTGGCAGCTATGGTTCGCTGGCCCTGACGCTAGCAGTCGGCTATGGTTCGCTGGCCACTGCAGCTCATGCGCTGCTCAGCGTCTTGATCTCACTAACATAGTCTGATCAGTATCTTTCCCCTGAACCTGACTAACATAGTCTGATCAGTATGTTTCACCTGACCCTTACTAACATAGTCCAATCAGTAGTTTCACCTGAACCTGACTAACATAGTCTTATCAGTATGTTTCACCTGAACCTGACTAATATAGTCTGATCAGTATGTTTCACCTGACCCTTACTAACATAGTCCAATCAGTATGTTTCACCTGAACCTGACTAACATAGTCTGATCAGTATGTTTCACCTGAACCTGACTAATATAGTGGGATCAGTATGTTTCACTTGACCCTTACTAACATAGTTCCATCAGTATGTTTCACATGACCCTAAGATAGCCTGATCAGCATTTTTCATCTGACTCTGACTATCACAGCCTGATCGGTGTGGGGTAGAACTTCCCGGATGGATGTGGATAACGTAACTGAATACGAAGAATGCCTGTGAGTTGAGTACGTCGAACCAATTCACCGATGGAAATAAGGTCGTGCCAGTGAATCCAGAGGATATACATCTGGTTGCAGAGATGAAAGGCCTCAAGACGGAGCCAGTCTCGCTGTAGGAGTGCCCAGGTCTCGGAGTCGTACAAGAGGATGTGTGTGATACAGGAAGAGTATATACGAAATGACTACCGTTCTATCTCTTGACTTCTGTGTCATCCAATAGATGCTACCGTTATTTGTAAGAACCGTCTTTAAATTCATTCTTCTTTTTGGGATCAAGATGCTGAGCAGCGCATGAGCTGCAGCGGTCAGCGACCCATAGCTGACTGCTAGCGTCAGGGCCAGCGAACCAGAGCTGCCAAGACCCTTCTACACCTCCACGCGGTGATCCTGGATAATAGACTGCAACAGAGCAGACTAGCTAAGGAGAGGGGATCGAAGAGGGAATTGTAACCCTGTACTCAATAAATGCTTGCTGAAGTCGGATGTGTTGGACCGAAAGGTGCAAATATCGCAGTCAAGCTGTAAACTACGACATAACGCATTTTGTTCTCTGGGCTACATTCTGCTACTTAAGCCCTTTTAGGGAACGAACGAAGCCAAGCCAAGCCAAGCCATTCTTCTCTTTCGCTTCTTAGAGAGTAACCTTACCTGATGTTTATCTGTTTCCGTGTATATATGTGGTAATAATAAATGTCATGATCAGTTTTAGCCCAGCTGCCTGCTTTTCAATCAGAATACTCTAGTTTCCTGGTGCTAGTATACCTATCATCCCTTCATCGTGTGGTACATTCTCTTCCACTTGACCTGGATATTTCAAGGTTTCGCCTGATGGTACCGTGCCGTCTTGTGGTGTTAACCTTGTTTTATGGACCACATGGATGTGGATGTTGTATTTTTATTTTTCTATTGCAATTGAAGTTACTTTCCCCATCTGTCACGTAAGTTACTTTCCCCAACTGTCACGTAAGTTACTTTCCCCATTTGTCACGTAAGTTACTTTCCTCATCTGTCACGTAAGTTTTTTTTCCCCATCTGTCACGTAAGTTACTTTCCTCATCTGTCACGTAAGTTACTTTCCTCATCTGTCACGTAAGTTACTTTCCCTATCTGTCACGTAAGTTACTTTCCCCATCTGTCACGTAAGTTACTTTCCCTATCTGCAACGTAGTTCTCACATTTCTGGTGTCAAATCTGCGGTGCTTTCGTGTCCGGCCTAATTTGCTTTCAGCTATGGCCTACTGTGTCACAGACCGGATTGAAAGGCATTTCACTTTAACAAACTGCTCATTTCCTATTTTGGTTTATTGTTTTTGCAGCAGTAAAAGTTTACCCCACCCCACGCCACTTCCCTTCCCACGTCAAACATTCGCCTCTTTCTCATCTGTATTTGAGACTGGTAATGGTGGAATTGGATTAGACTTCGCTAATGCTGAATCCTGCGCTTAAAGCTTTGATGTTTCGACATTTGAAAGTATTTCACAAACTAAATTCACGACTAGGGTTTGATATAATCTGCATTACAGCGAGCGAAATTAAGTTTATTTATGCTCTAAATGTCATACTGCTTTGTTGTTATTGTTGCTACTGCTGGATTCCTCCTTTTTGCGGTTTGCTTCTTTTATTCATTTCTTTAAATTGCTATCCTTTTTTTTTTATTAATTGTAAAACATGAACACTGCTGCAGAAGTTTAGTGACAGATGGCAATACAGTAAATCACGAACAATTCTATCACAAATGGAAAAACCGAGGCAATAGTATTTCGGACTGAACAAAATGTATATCTAAATTAAGTAAGAGGGATATTGAGTAAACTATCTCATCATAATCGCGTAGGATGTCCTTTGCAGAATGTAGGTCTCACAACAGCCGATCTGTAAGAATTGATCTCTAGCCAGAACGTCGCTCTCACAACAGCCGATCTGAAAGACTCTCGATCTCTAGCCAGAACATCGCTCTCACAACAGCCGATATGTAAGACTATCGATCTCTAGCCAGAACGTCGCTCTCACAACAGCCGATCTGTAAGACTATCGATCTCTAGCCAGAACATCGCTCTCACAACAGCCGATCTGTAAGACTATATCGATCTCTAGCCAGAACATTGCTCTCACAACAGCCGATCTGTAAGACTATCGATCTCGAGCCAGAACGTCGCTCTCACAACAGCCGATCTGTAAGACTCTCGATCTCTAGCCAGAACATCGCTCTCACAACAGCCGATATGTAAGACTATCGATCTCTAGCCAGAACGTCGCTCTCACAACAGCCGATCTGTAAGACTCTCGATCTCTAGCCAGAACTCCCGGGTCTGTCGTTGTTATCTTCAGGACCTACGTGATATCTTGTGCCCATCTTGTCCTTGGTTTTGCCTCTTCCGCGTTTTCCAGGCACCATATCCTCCAGTATTATTTTTTCCAGACCATTATGACGTTTATGTGACCAAAATATTTTAGCTTTTAGGACCAGATATTGTTTACTAACGAATTTTCCTCGATATCCAGTTCTTGTAGAATATCGGCATCTTTCCATTTTCGCTATCCATTGTATTTTGAGCACTCTCCTGTAGCGTTTTACTTCAAAAGATTCAATCCTTTTCTTAAATGTCTGTGTGGTGGTATCACATCCGTACGTTCCAACCGAAAAGATGCAAGTTGGCAGGATTTTTATGTTTGTCATATTAGAGTTCTCTCATACGTTTCTCATTTTTATTCAACCTCTGCATTGCCATAGCCATTCTCCGTATAACTTCCTTCAGGCATTTTCCATTGCCGCATATAAATTGAGCCGTTGCACTAAAAATGTGTGACTTTTCGTAGCGGGTTCTATTACGAAAGTAGGTAGGTAGGTAAGTAGTTATTCCACTTAGACAACAAGGACACGTCGCTTCAACCGTCCATGAACATAAAGAGTGGCTGAGTAGTCACAGGAATGTATGTAATAGGGATATCTTTCAAATTTGACCTAATCAGGTTGTGCAGGCGCGAGACCAAGATGACAAGAGCCATTTTCCGTTGTTGATGCTCATGCCATGCATTAAGAACTGGTAGACTTGAACATCAACGGCAAGGCAGACAACATGTTCTTCTTCTTCTTCTTCTGCGTACACAGTCAGACAGTAACCATTATTTTTTCGAAAAAAGCAGCGGTCATCCTGAGGCTCTCGCTACTGCCATAGAGCTTGTTTTGCAGTTCCACTGGTAATGGCCACATCTGCTCTCTCTGATCCTCGTATGTCGGGCAGCTCTGCAGCAGATGTTCAGTGGTCATTTTACCAGTACCGCACGGGCATTCGTCGGTACACCCTATCTTCAATTTGTTGAATAGGTGGTACCTCAGTCTGTTGTGGCCAGTGCGAAGTCTGAAGACAACGACCTGCTCTCTTCGGTTCAACTGGTAATAGGCATCGTTTTTGGTGTAACCAGTATGTTCGGTTTCCCATTTGGTCATGTATCTGGCTTTGATAAGCCGTTTTGACTCTTCGTACGTCATACTGGTATCTGTTTGTGGTAGTCTTGCACCTTCTTTTGCCAGTCTGTCTGCCTCCTCGTTGCCTTGGATGTTGCAGTGTGACGGAACCCACTGTACCACTACCCTTTTTGGTGCGGACTGCTGGCACAGTTTGCAGAGTGCTGCTCTTAAGTCATTAAGCTCAGTGTTTTTCTGGCTTTTTAGCGCTGTGACTACGGCGAGAGCATCTGTCAGCAGGACTATATGGCTCTCATTTTCACTGTGTGTCACAATCTCTTCCACTGCCGCCCTCAGTGCCACTGCCTCCGCTCTGAAATTGCTTGTGTACTTACCAGTAGCGAATGACAGTGTTATTTTTCTGCCATTTGGTAGGTTCAGGAATGCTCCTGCCCCTCCGTTCTGTGTAGTGTTTGTTACAGAACCGTCGGTGTATGCATGGGTCCAGTCCATGCTTGGGTAGCTTTTCGTTATGAAGCTTAGGGTAGTGTCTCTCCTTTCTTTTTCAGTCTGGCAGTTTTTGTTTGCAATACCTGGTATATTTTCTACCACCTCTGGAAATATATCCTGCCTCCAGGTAGGTTTTCGTACAGTAGTGATAGGTTTTGGTGTTGTTAGTGTGTTTATGGGATCTTCGTGCATCTTTGCTTTGGCTATTTCTGCAAAGTTTCTCCGCTTTAGTTTCCCATTTCCCAAATTGTTTAGTCTCTGGTACATTGGATGGTCCGTCAGTCTTCGGAGTTTCTCTGACTGCAGCTGGGCTCTGCAGTCTCTTCTATCGGTCATGGATTGCAGTTTTGTAATCTTTTCAAGTTCTACAATTGGCGTTGACTTCATGCCACCTGTTATAATTCTCATGGCTTGGTTTTGAAGTTTGTTAACTTTATCGAAGTTCGCCTTCGCTGCTGTTGTCCATGCCGCAATGCCATACTCGAGAACTGGTCTCACTCTTCCAGTGTACAGTTTCTTTAGTATGCCTTCGTCTGCTCCCCAGCTTGTGCCAGCAAGTTTCCTCATGATTGCCATTCTTTCTCTGGCTTTCATTCGGTTTCTCTCAATCTGACTTTTCCATGTCATGCGCCGATCAAATGTGACTCCCAGATAGGTTGGGTTGTCGTTTGGCTGCAGGATTTTGCCATTTAGACTTAATTTGGTACTTTGGGGTTTTAATGAAAGCGAGAATATTGTGCATGTTGTTTTCTCCTCGTTTATTTTGACCAGCCATGAGTTCGCCCACTCTTCCAGCGATGTTAGGGCCGTCTGCATCCGATTTCTTGCTATGGTGAGATTCTTTTCAGAGGTCCACATAGCCAGATCGTCTGCAAACATTGAGCTATGGACTCTTCTTGGTATATTCTCTGTAATATCGTTTATATATACCAGGAAGAGTGTGGGTGACAATACTCCCCCTTGGGGTACTCCCTGCTCGAGTGTCACCTTTTTGCTCATCTGCCCTTGTACTTGGACTCTGGCCGTTCTTTGTTTGAGGTAGTGGTTGATCCACTTGTACATCTTCCCACAGACATCACTTCTTCTTAGCTTGACTCTAAGTCCATCTTTCCAGACTTTGTCAAATGCCTTTTCCAGATCCACCCAAACAGCTATTGTGTGTTTCTGTGCATGGTAGGCATCTTCTATCTCTTGGGCTATGAGGATGACCTGGTCCTCAGTGGATCTGTGCTGTCTAAAGCCGGATTGCTGTGGAATTAGTATTCGTTTTTCTTCCAGATGCCACATCAGTCTAGTGTTTATCATCCGTTCCATCAGCTTGCCGACACAGCTCAGTAGGCTTATGGGCCTGTATCCATTTGGATCTGTTTTGTCCTTTCCTGTTTTTGGTACTGGTACCAGAATTGCATCTTTCCATGCCTGTGGTACAATTCCCCTTTTCCAGCTTTGGTTCAGAACCGATAGCAGTTTCTTCTTCGTTGTTTGGCCCAGCCCCATCAGCATTTCGTTTGTTATCCCGTCTTTTCCGGGAGATTTCCTTTTCTTTAGTGTTCTCATAACCTCTTCCATTTCGCGCATTGTTAGTTTGGCCATCATGTGCTCTTCAGGAGCCGTATTCATGTTTTCGTGTCCCTTTAGTTCTTCGCTAATGTCTGTATGCTTTTCTGCAGGGACCTCGATGTGGTTTGCTCTGGCATAGTGATCGACAAAGGCGTTTGCGGCTTTCTTACCTGTGATCAAGTTCTCGGCCTGCTTGATGGTAATTTGTTTATTTGACGGGGTTTCGTCGTTCATGGCTCTGACTAGCTTCCATAGCTTGTTCCCGTCTTTGTCCAGGTTTAGACTTTCCGTTTTATTTTTCCAGCTTTCTCTTGCTGTTTGCTTGAGAGTGTGTTTGTACTTCGCCGCGGCGGCTTTGAGGGCGATCTTTGCCTCAATGGATTTTTCTCGCTCTGCCATGTTCCTAGCATTTGTTACTGCATCTTCCACTTTCTGCAACTCATCATTCCAGTAGGGCTTATAGTTTTTCCTAGCTCCTCTTGGGATGGTTTCAGTGGCGGCTTGCATTATTGCCTTGCTTAGGCTCTCTACCATGGGCTTCATTTTGGTGTTTCGTGTGTTGATGGTTTCACACAGCCCATCTGTCAGGATTGCAAATCTGTCCCAGTCGGCTCGTTTGTAATTCCAACGTGGGAGCGGTTTTGTTTCCTGTGGGCCTACTTCTATGTCAATGGTTAGCCTGATCGGCCTGTGGTCGCTACCTGCCAGTTGGTTTAGCACCTGGCGGTCTATTTTATGGTATATGTCCTGTGTGGAGAAGGCCAAATCTGGAGTCGAGGTGGTATGCCATGTTCTTGAATAGAAGCTAGGGCTATCCTCCGGCCTATTGATTAGGGAGAGATTTGCATCTATCTCCCAATCTTCCACTTCGTCACCTCTGCTGTCTGTGTCAGAGTATCCCCATCTCTCCGAGTGGCTGTTGAAATCTCCAACTACTATGCAGTTGGAGTCTCTGACCTCCATACTCGAGAGCGATAGGTCTCTGTTTGGTGGTCCGTACAGATTGAAAATGCGGAGCTTCGTCTCTTGAGCCATTATGTCAACTCCTACAATTTCTGCTTGTCCGGTGTGATTGACAGATACCGCGCTACTCGGTATGCAGTTTCTGGTCAGTATCAGGACCCCTCCTTTGTGGCCTTCTCTATCTAGACGGAAGGTCTGATATCCTCTGATTGAGAATTTATGGTTATTGTTGAGGTGCGTTTCCTGGATACATGCCACGTCAATCTTACCTTCATGCAGGTGATGTGTTAGGGAAAGTTTTTTGTTAATGACTCCCTCCGCATTCCACTGTAGTATCTTGAGGTTTTGGCCAATAGAAGTTGTACCATAGCCATGTGCCTTGACTCCACGACACATGGGTGGGTGACCACCAGTAGTCAAGGGTGGGCCCCTTCGAGGCGTGGGGCCCGGCACTATCGCTGCCTGGCGGGACTCCGCAGGATGAGCGCCATGCGTTTTTCTAATAGGTTGTACTGCCATCATACTGTGATTTACGTTGCACTGTTTTGTTAGGCTTGCGGCCTCGTGCATCCGATTTCAACAGGCGTTTCTGTAGGGATGCCCTCCTTAGCCTTTGGCTGTCCCCAGCCTATCTGCAAGGCAGCAGTTGTTTATGATCAGAGTTTTCTCTCTTATGGAAGTTGTCTTACCAGACTATCGAGTCTTCACTACTCGTGTCTATAGGGTGCAATGATGATATGTGATGATATATGAGATGGACTGGTTTACCCGGAAGAGAGGCAGTCCAGTGTGTCTGTATCCCAGGATCGTCACGTCCTGCCAGAAACGTAGCATTTGCATGTGAGTGGGGTATCTCTTTTTCCCTTTATTTTCTTGGCTTCTATGCAGAGATGGTACGCCTAGCATTCCCCGCCACCTGGGGTGTTGACACAGTGGGGCAGGTGTGCAATGTCCGCTGGTCTTCATCTCTTCTGCGTCCAGTATGATAGTTATATGGCTGATAACGTACAGAGGTAGATATCGTAGCCGGAGTGCATTCAGCCAGAGGACAAGCCTGGTGATGTCACAGAGATGTTGTTTGCCTGATGTGCGGACAACTCTCATGGTCAGTGGTTGAGTCTTGACAGTTCACAGTGAGGTGGCTGCTCTACTGTTTTCGACACCCCGACCAGGTACTAAGTCTTTGGTTGGTGTTTTCGCACCCCATCGCCGTATAGGGTGAGTATCAAGCAGTTGTCCGCCCGCTTTGATTTGCGGACGGCAAGGACCTCTTACTGTGGCTCTACCTGATAGGGCTGGGGCGCAAGCCCCAGGTCCCGAGCATGTAGGAGCCTCCCATTGCAGTGGTGCTGAGATTTTGGGCGGGATTGCGGCTTACAAGGGTTCGGCCGTAATCTCCCACATGGTAGCCTCGCGCCCTTGGCTTATCAGCCTGGTACGTGAACCAAAGTATCTGCGGCTCCTCTCGATTTGAGCTGGTTTTCCGTAGCAACGCCCTGTCATTTGTAGGGTAAAACTGACCTGTCTTCAGATGATCTATTTCCAGCACCCGTTCACTATTTGGTCAGACGAATTTATTGAGGGCTTTTGCTTGTCAATGACCAGGTATTTGAAATCTGCGGTTTCTGCGGAGTTAAACACGATTTCCGTAGCGTTCTTTCATTTGAGTGTTTGAGAGCTGACTTGTCATCCGTGAGTCTAATACCAGCGTACGTTCATTATTAGACCCAAGCGGCAGTGCTCTCGATTAGACAACATGTTCAAATTGGGCTAAACGGCGACGGTTTAGACTTAATATGCTTTAAACACTTATCCGTCGATCGACGTCATCGTTTCAGACCTGGTCATATCACTGGGACGAAAAAATGTGCCTCTGGATGCCCATGTGAAAGTCTTCAATTAGCTTATGGTCACTCGGCAGAATTGTCCAGGGTTCGGAACCGTACATCAGCATGGAAAGGGATGGAGGGCGAGGGGGCACACGTTATTCACTCCGTAGTTTCATTTTCAATTAAATCCGCTACTGTGCCAGACCCGATGCAAGGCGTCCATAAAGGCGGCAACCAAGCCCACTCTTCGAAAAATGACCGTGCGGTTTAGTGCATGGCAGTTTTGTTTGCTGTCCAGCTAAATGATATTATCAGTTGAGTTGATATGGTTTCAATGGATGTTGTTGTTGTTTCAAATGCCCACAATGAGTATGATACTCTTTTGTGCGCCCTGAAAAGGATGTGAAGTGGCGGGTTGAAATAGCTTCCCTCACATCCCGAGCGACCTAATGAAGGTGGACCGGGGTCTACCAGGTGGTTGTGCTATTCTCGGCTTCATCAGTGTGTCGCTCACTACTACGGGGATCACGTTCAGCTCTCAACTCGTTAGCCAGGCTGCCATGTAAATAGCCGTTTCCAGGAAGGGCTACGAGGAAGCTGAGATGAGGGTTTTGATCAGTATATTTTGCCTGACCCCAACTAACATGTCTGATAAGTATATTTTGTCTGACCCCGACTAACATGTCTGATCAGTATATTTTGGCAGACCCAGACTAACATGTCTGATCAGTATATTTTGTCTCACTCCGACTAAAATATCTGATCAGTATATTTTGCCTGACCCCGACTAGCATGTCTGATCAGTATATTTTGCCTGACCCTGACTAACATGTCTGATCAGTATATTTTGCCTAACCCCGACTAACATGTCTGATCAATATATTTTGCCTGACACAGACTAACATGTCTGATCAGTATATTTTGCCTGACCCCAACTAACATGTCTGATCAGTATATTTTGCCTGACCCCGACTAACATGCCTAATCAGTATATTTTGCCTGATCCTGACTAACATGTCTGATCAGTATATTTTGCCTGATCCTGACTAACAAGTCTAATCAGCATATTTTTCCTGACCCTGACTAACAAGTCTGATCAGCATATTTTGCTTTACCAGACGTTAATCTTCCTCTCCTGAAATGAATGAAGCAATTCTTTCTATATTTCTATGCGTGCTGAAAAAGATGGACCTGGACTTGCCTGACTGTAGTGCATTTGACAGCGTATATTCAAATAGTATCCAGGGTGCTGTAACACAGTATGCTTACAGATACTTGCGTTTTTGGTTTTTTTCAATATGCCTAAACCAGGTTTTGAACGCATATCCCGTTGTCAGAAGAGCAGCACCAGACCGGCTCGGGTAACCACTGTTTCTAATTATTACGCAATGAAAATACCTGCAGCCTTAAGGCCGTGAGTTCAATTTCCGGCTCAAAGGTGCAGAGTGAATGAGCTGATAGTATCCAGCGGCTTATAGACAGCTGCTCGAAACAGGGGCAGTGACACATGACTGACAAAGACGCTTTTCCGCTCCAGGGGCGGCCCTATAAACAGATTGCGACCGTGCAGACTCGTTAAGAGTATGACTTGGCTTCGTTCGTTCTCAATTTCCCACTACCAAGCCCTAACAGGGCTTAAGTAGCAGGATGTGGTCCAGAGAAAGGAATGTGTTGTGTCGTAGTTTACAGATTGACTGCGATATTTGCACCTTTTGGTCCAAGACATCCGACCAACAAGCATTTTTTTAGTACCGGGTTAGTATTCCCTCTTCGATCCACTCTCCTAAGCCAATCTGCCCTACTGCAGCCTGTTATCCAGGATCATCGCGTTGGAGATGTAAAAGGGTCTTGGCAGCTCTGGTTCGTTGGCCCTGACGCTAGCAGTCAGCTGTGGGTCGCTGATCACCGCAGCTCATGTGCTGTTCAGCGTCTTTATCCCGTTAAGAATATATGGACGTAAAAGAAAAACAAACACTGTCCCACAAATGCGTTGCTCAAATCGAAAGAGTCGAGCTGAAACGTGCTGACATCGCAGCCTAACTGCAAATGTCAACACACAGTCACACACGTCCTTTTCAGGACGTATGCTGAAGACGACAACGACGATGAACTAGTAGAAAGTAGGAGAAAGAGAAGAAGAAGAAGATAAAGTTGAGAAGTAGAAGGAGAAAATGAAGAAGAAGAGGAAAAAAGAGAAGAGGAAGAAGAAGAAGCAGCAGAACAAAAAGAAGATTAGGAAGAAGAAATAAAAGGAGAAGAATCAGAAAAAGAAGAATAAAAGGAAGAAGAAGAAGAAGAAAAAGAAGGAGAAGAAGAAGAAGAAGATGAAAACGAAGGAGAATAAGAAGAAGAAGAAGAATAAGAAGAAGAAGACGACGACGAAGAACAAGAAGGAAAAAACGTAGGAGAAGGAGAAAAGAGGAAGACGATAAAGGAGAAGCAAAAGGGTGGAGAAAAAGACCAAGACAAAGAAAAAGCAGGAGAAAAGAAAGAGAACGAGAAGAAGATTAATATTATAATAAGAAGAAAGAATAAAGAAGAAGAGAAATAAGAAGAGTATGGTAAGGAAGAAGGGCAGAAGGAAAAGGCAGAGGCATAGGAGAAAATAAGAGAAAGTGAAAGAAAAGAGTTCAGTTTATAAATTTGGCAGGATATAACAAATAATAACGTCAACACAAGGATCAAACATGGGTAGTCATGACTACAGTTACCCGGTTTCCGTAGAATGTAACGCCTCTAACCAGTTAAAAGACTTGCTCGCAGAGGGCAACGCTTCTGGTGGCCAGATTACCCCCCGGCACATTTTCCCGTAAAAGTGCTCATAATTACTGAATTTTACTCACATAAAGCGGCAGTTAACGGATATATTAATTATGTCGAAATACCAGAAAATGCTAAAGAAGCGTTTTCCACCTGATAGACCAGCAATTTGCGTTAATTGACGTTTCGACCTGCAGGCTTTTTAACATTGACTGAACAAATAAATTCAATGCAGTTTGAAAGCACTAAAGTAAACGTTACAAGGATGTCATAAACTGGGACTAAAGAGGATTGTGTCTGGTGCTTGCATAGAAACAAAAATACATTGACATTATCAGCATTTGCAATCGCTCGGGAACATGATACTTGTGAAAGATCTACTGCAGCTCAAACATGCTTCCCATTGGATCAAAAAGTTAGCTGATTGCACAGGCTTGGAAATCTGCTTCCTTTAAAATAGACTCGCCACATTACTGGTCCATGCTTCACATTGGAGTGACAAGTGAATGAAGCTTAACAAACACTGCAATTAAACAAAGCCCAATTAATCCTCTATGCTTGTGAGACGTTGACAGTTGCAATTTACCTTCACCGAAGGAGACAGGCCTTGGAGATGAAATGTTTCCAAAAAACTTTTAAACGTTACGTACAAAGATCGAGTTACAAATGAGGAAATACGAGTTAGAATTACAACAGCAATAGGGCCTTTTGAGGACCTCTTGGCAACTGTCAAATGAAGAAAACTCGCTTGGTACGGTCACATATCGAGATCAAATGGTTTTGCAAATACGAACTTCCACGGAAAGGTGCAAGGCAGACGACGAAGAGGCCGGCCCAAGAAGAGGTGGGAGGACAACATAAAAGAATGGACCAATATCCGACAAAAAGAGCCACACGCAGCGGCCGCTGACAGAGAAGGGTGGCGTCGTGTTGTGAGGATGTCTTCATGTGTGCCCCAACGACCTCACCGGTTACAGAATGACCTGACATGAATTAATCGCGTCAGCAGTACATATAACGTATTCCATTTTTTATTTCTGTCCAATTTCCTTAACTAAAACTCGTTCTTCAGTTATTTCTTGCCAAGAAAACTTACATGTTGATGTCAGACAAAGTGATGAATAAATTGATAATGTATAAATGGAAAATGAAAAGTATTTTGAAAATCTGGAATCTACCATCATTAATTCTTGTGACTGCGAAATTGAAATGAAACCAAGAGTGCGTGTGTATTGGTTTCTTTCAAAGGTTTGCCCATCCCCTTTCAACATCATCTGTCAAGTAAGTGTGTCTTGGTTTCTTTCAAAAGTTTGCCCATCCTCTTTCAACATCATCTGTCCAGCGTTTTGTTTTGGTATTATTACAGGGTTTGTGCATCACCTTTCGTACATCATCGACACTGCACGTGTGTATTGGTTTCTTTGAAAGGTTTGTCCGTCCTCTTTCAAACATTTTCTGTCCAGTGCTTTGTTTCGGTCTATTTCAAGAGTTTGTCTGTTGAATCTGGAACATCATTATCTCGTGCCTGAATATAGATTTCTTTCAAGGACTTTCCCGTCCTCTTTCAGGCATATGTTAAGCGATTGCGTTTCTCATTCAAATGTTTGTTTTTCGAACACCGTTTATCCAGCGAATGTGTTTGGGTTGCATTCAAGAATTTCTCTAACGCCTTTCGAGCATCATCTTTCAACGCCTGTGTTGCGGTCTATTTCAAAGATTTGTCTTTCGAACATCCACTATCCAGTTCTTATGTGTCGGTCTTTTCAAAGGTTTCCCTTTACCTTTCGAACATGATCAGTCCAACACATGCTAAGTGACCCTCTCACATTTGTCAGGAATTGCCTAAAGGAGTAACGTCTTGAGCAGTCGATTTGATTGTAGAACACAGCATGTGCCATTGGAAATACGTGTTTCCCCAACTGAGTGTAGATAGAATATAGTTCGATACACTGCCGAATTGTACTTCTAACCTTGACATATATGGCACACAATCTCTGCATGTTATTCCAAACCTTTTTTAAAGCATCTCATCTCTATTACTTCTCTATTACTTCTCTATTATTTCTCTATTACTTCTCTATTACTTAGATTGTTTCCACCAAACCAGTGGGGTAGGGTTTGTTAGCTTGCAATACAATCCCAGCGTATTATGTTCGTATCACGCCGGACTCAGTCAAGGAGACATGGCATTCTGCTGGTTTTATCATGATCTGACTTTTCTTCCAGTTGAGACATTGTAAATGGTTACCTGGCGAACTCAGAAAAAAATTGCAAAAACCGCAACGTTCGCACTGATGCTGTATTGTCTGTCTTGTTGTTTTCTCTGCATCTGCTATGCACGATCTCCGATGTGTTTTGAGTAACAGCAAAATATTCCTTAACACAAAAATGTGCATATTCCAGTCTGGCGTGCGTGATCGCAGTACTATTTAACGACTCCGAAACCTGGACATTGTCCAAACATGGCATATCAAATCTAGAAGCCTTCAACAAGCGCTACCAGTTCATCCTGGACATTCAATGGCATGACATCTGCTACATGGAAGTATCTACTAACACAGTCGTGCACCCAATCTCAGAAACACCGGACTGCTACCGAGTTTTATGTTCGGTCATGTAATACGGCTGTTCCAAGAAACCATAGTCTGCAAGATATTTCACAGATAGTTCCAAAGCGCAATAAGACTCTACCCTTCCCCTCCAGCAGAGACTGCAGAAGAGGTCCTCCCCACACACTTTGGCTCCAGCAGATATCAGCCGGTGTGTTTCGGTATGACAAGGACAAGGATAGCACCATTGCCCTACAGGGAGCATGGCGTAAGAGCCGACTCACTGTGTGACATGACATTGCACCGGCCATGGTTAGGTGGTTTGTTAAGAGCAGCATACATGGTGTCAAACAGGTTGTGAGTCGATTTTGCTTGAGTCTATTAAGTGTGTATTAACGCGGTGGAGTAATAAGCTGCTCGTGCCTATCCCACTAAGCAGGAAATCTTCTTCCCGACTAATCCACTTCACGCCAGAGCTGGGGCCTGCACAGACTAAGATAGCAGCCTCGCCTTCTTCTTTCTTCTTCTTCTTCTTTCTTCTTCTTCTTCTTCTTTCTTCTTCTTCTTGTTCTTCTTTCTTCTTCTTCTTCTTTCTTCTTCTACTTCTTCTTTCTTCTTCTGCTTCTTCTTTCTTCTTCTTCTTCTTCTTCTTTCTTCTTCTTCTTTCTTCTTCTTCTTCTACTTCTTCTTTCTTCTTCTTCTTCTTCTTCTTTCTTCTTCTTTCTTCTTCTCCTTCTTCTTCTTTCTTCTTCTTTCTTCTTCTTCTTCTTCTTCTACTTCTTCTTTCTTCTTCTTCTTCTTCTTCTTTCTTCTTCTTTCTTCTTCTCCTTCTTCTTCTTTCTTCTTCTTTCTTCTTCTCCTTCTTCTTCTTTCTTCTTCTTTCTTCTTCTCCTTCTTCTTCTTTCTTCTTCTTTCTTCTTCTTCTTCTTCTTCTACTTCTTCTTTCTTCTTCTTCTTCTTCTTCTACTTCTTCTTTCTTCTTCTGCTTCTTCTTCTTCTTCTTTCTTCTTCTTATTCTTCTTTCTTCTTCTTCTTGTTCTTCTTTCTTCTTCTTCTTCTTTCTTCTTCTACTTCTTCTTTCTTCTTCTGCTTCTTCTTTCTTCTTCTTCTTCTTCTTCTTTCTTCTTCTGCTTCTTCTTCTTCTTCGTTCTTCTTCTTCTTCTTTCTTCTTCTACTTCTTCTTTCTGCTTCTTCTTTCTTCTTCTTCTTCTTTCTTCTTCTACTTCTTCTTTCTTCTTCTGCTTCTTCTTTCTTCTTTTTCTTCTTCTTCTTCTTTCTTCTTCTTTCTTCTTCTTCTTCTTCTTCTTCTTTCTTCTTCTTTCTTCTTCTTCTTCTTCTTATTTCTTCTTCTTATTCTTTCTTCTTCTTATTCTTCTTTCTTCTTCTTCTTTCTTCTTCTTTCTTCTTCTTCTTCTTCTTCTTCTTCTTTCTTCTTCTCTTCTTCTTTCTTCTTCTTCTTCTTCTTTCTTCTTCTTCTTCTTCTTTCTTCTTCTTCTTCTTCTTCTTCTTCTTTCTTCTTCTTCTTCTTCTTCTTTCTTCTTCTTCTTCTTCCTCTTCTTCTTTCTTCTTCTTCTTCTTCCTCTTCTTCTTTCTTCTTCTTCTTCTTCTTCTTCCTTCTTCTCCTCCTCCTCCTCCTTCTTCTTCTTCTTCATTTTCTTCTTCTTCTCATTATTATTATTATCATTATTATTGTCTGTTCTCCTGTTATTAGCAACATACTAGTCTTTTCTATAGCGCAGGCTATCTAATAAGTGTTACACAATAAAGACATCTGTCGGTAAAGGTCTACATGTAATTTAGTACATCGCAATTTCCTTGTCAAATTTACCTAGTGCTCGTTAGAGGTAAAGCACCCAATGGATCCTTGTTCATGTCACAGAGACTTCATTATCGAAGTTTGGTACCCGTCCCAGACAGACCGCACTATTCTGCACAGGTGCACAAACCTGCGCATTATTTTTTTTATAAGTGACAGTTTTCAAGGTTTTCGTTCGAAAATTGACATATTTTTATGCTCTTTGTCATGCGCAGTTTGTGCTGTTAGAAAAGTGCACAAAATTAGGAAAAATGTTTCGCAAACACAAGTGTTTCATAGAAAGCTTGAAATATATATATGTTGTTAGTGTGGATGATGATAGTGTATTTGTATGGTGATAGTATTTTATTTGTACGTGTTTTATTTGTACGTGTTTATACATTTTAAATATTCTTGAAGGGGGGGCGGTCAGGTGTCCTTATCAATATAGCGTCATGTATGATTTCTCATCAAGCCTGTCACATCAGGTATCATAGTACTGATGACATCTTCCCTGAATAAATTATTGTAGCAATAAATATTTTGAAATGCACAGCCTGAATGTGAGATTGGCTTATGGTCAGTATGCTGTAAACAGGCTCTAGCTAAGGTGGCCCCTGAATATATACCTGGTTTATGAAATGTCCGCAAAGAATAGTAACACTGTAACCTGCCGGGTAAGTCGTAATGGGCGATAAGTGATGATTGACAAAATGGCTGACTAATCCGTCCTGTAAAACAGTATGCATCGTAAACTTCAATAGATATGGACATTTCAACATAGAAAGACATAAGATTCACGTGTAGCTGAAAAGGTTTAGACATTCATATGTACAAACATGCACACAAGTATACATACATACATACATACATACATACATACATACATACATACATACATACATACATACATGCATGCATGCATGTATACATACAAATGTGCGCACATGCACACAAGTATATATACATACATACATACACACACGTATACATACAAACATGCGCACATGTATACACACAAACATGCACACATGTATACACAAACATGCACACATTTGCACATTCAAACATGCACACATTAATATATACAAACATATACATATGCACACATGCAAATATGCGCATACAAATACAGCAGATACAAATGAAACAGATACTGAGCATAATGAGCCATCCATCACTATGATTGGTCCGAAGTTAAAATTGGTGGAAATCTTTGTATACGTTGACAGCACACTTTCAAGATCAGCCCATATTGACGATGGCGTGAACTCGATAATTGCCAAGCACGTGTAGCCATTGGAAAACTAAGATCCTCAGTTTGGGACCGGAGAGGAATCAAGGTTTTCCGGCAGCCGTCCTACCAACTCTTCTGTACACCTGTTAAACCTGAACTGTGTAAGCCGACATGCGAAGAAGTTTGATCACGTCCATCTGGGATGCCTTAGTAAACTGCTGAACATAAAATGACATCATAGCATCACAGATGTAGAAGTTCTGACATGACAAGCATTCACACCACTTTTTTGCAAATCGCAGAGTAGATTTGTTGACCATGCTGTCCGCACGACAGTTGAGCGGCTTCCAAAGCCAAGCAAACTCGTGGTGGTCAAATAAAACGTTACAAGGACACTCTGAACGACTCAATGAAGAACTGCGGCATTGACTTTGAAAATGTGGAGAAATTACTGCTGATCGCTCTGCCTGGCGTAGAAAAATCTTTGCTAGCACGGCACAAATGGAGCAGACAAGAATCAAGGAAGCTGCTCGGAGACGGGCCACACGAAAGGCAAGAAATGGGTTCCTTCCATCTGACGGTCAGACAGTGTTTCTCTGCCATCAGTGTGACAGACATTTCTTCCATCTGACGGTCAGACAGTGTTTCTCTGCCATCAGTGTGACAGACATTTCTTCCATCTGACGGTCAGACAGTGTTTCTCTGCCATCAGTGTGACAGACATTTCTTCCATCTGACGGTCAGACAGTGTTTCTCTGCCATTAGTGTGACAAATATTTCTTCCATCTGACGGTCAGACAGTATTTCTCTGCCATCAGTGTGACAGACATTTCTTCCATCTGACGGTCAGACAGTGTTTCTCTGCCATCAGTGTGACAGACATTTTTGTAATCGTATTGGTTTGATCAGCCACATATGAACCCACTCCAGGATTGACAGAAGACAATGTGGTCCTCTTCGGAAACGATGGACAAACAACAGCAAACAGTTATACGAACTGTACTACCACATTGCGTTCCTTCCAGTGTCCATCTGTTGTTCCAGTTCAGAAGGGAGTCCGCCAGGAAAATCCACATCCTCAAACCTCTTCTCAGCATGTTTGGAATCAGTTATTAGCCAATACAACTGGGACACGTTTGGCATCTATGTTGAAGGCAGCCCCCTCAATCACCGTCAATGTGCCGACGACACTGTGTCCATCACAGAGATTTTAGCAGAAGCCTAGCATTCGATGCAGATACTCGATGGTGAGGGTAAGAAAGCAGGACTGGAGATAAATGTATCGAAAACCAAAGTATTGCGCAATTGAGCAGGAACAAAATATAACCATTAAAGCTCTATGCATGTTATAAAATAGGATTAAGAAGGGTTATGCTTTAGTGTAGCAACGACATCTTTTAAAAGAAAAGACTGCTTTACCACAACATCAAAACCACATGAGACGTTTTTATTTTCTTCAGATTTCTTAAGGGAGATCAAATGCAGTGATGACCCTGTATTCCAGCTGGAGTCGTCTCACTCTTATTATCGCTCTGATGAATACACTGTCAAACGGGTTCCCGTCTGTAGCTTCTATGTTTAGCTCCGTACAGTTATGATTTAATGTTGAACCGTTGAGCGAGTGTATCTTCCTTAACTGGACATCTCGTCTCATGTGGTTTTGACGTTGTGGTATTCCTGTAATTGGGATCAATTTTTCTGCTGCGGTCTGTCCTGATGCGAAAAATGTTGATCTGTCAAAGCTCGATCGAGTATGTAGGTCATCAATGAGTTGATTCTGATCTCTTCTGGCAACCTGGATAGCTTTCTTTTTATGAAAGTGTCGTCCGAGATTAAATGTCATCTAAATTGTCTTCATGTTTGATTTCTATCCATTTTTGTAATGGCAATTTGCCTCATTATTTCGTTCACACCACAACGGGATGGTTGTTGTTGTTTGCGAATAACCACAATGAGTAGGTTACTCTTTTGTGCGCCCTGAAAAGGACGTTAAGTGGCGGGTGGCACTAGCTTTCCTCACATCTCGAGCGTGCTGATGAAGGTGGACTGGGGTGCTCCAGCCGGTTGTGATATGCGTGGCTTTATTTCCGTGTCACTCACTTCTACGGGGAGTACGTCGATCCCTCACCTCGTTAGCCAGGCTGCCATGAAAACAGCCCATATCCAGAGAGAGCTACTAGGAAGCCAAGGTGAGGGTCTTATCCAGTATATTTGCCTGACCCTGACTAACATGTCTGATCAGTATGTTTTGCTTGACCCTGACTAACATGTCTGATCAGTATGTTTTGCCTGACCCTGACTAACATGTCTGATCAGTATGTTTTGTCTGAACCTGACTAACATGTCTGATCAGTATGTTTTGTCTGAACCTGACTAACATGTCTGATCAGTATGTTTTGCTTGACCCTGACTAACATGTCTGATCAGTATGTTTTGCCTGACCCTGACTAACATGTCTGATCAGTATGTTTTGCCTGAACCTGCCTAACATGTCTGATCAGTACGTTTTGTCTGAACCTGACTAACATGTCTGATCAGTATATTTTGCCTGACCCTGACTAACATGTCTGATCAGTATATATTGCCTGAACCTGACTAACATGTCTGAACAGTATGTTTTGCTTGAACCTGACTACCATGTCTGAACAGTATGTTTTGCCTGAACCTGACTAACATGTCTGAACAGTATGTTTTGCCTGAACCTGACTACCATGTCTGAACAGTATGTTTTGCCTGAACCTGACTAACATGTCTGAACAGTATGTTGTGCCTGACCAGACGTTAGTCTTCCTCCCCATCAACGGAATGGCAGTCACTGAAACGTAATATGCTTTGTCCATGTCTCAGGAGTGTTTCCATTCTTTAAAGTAAACAGTACATATAGTACATATGTAAATATGTCTACCTGGAGGCAGTCCTCATTCTTGCTTCGAATCTTGCTCACTGATTGTTCAAGTGGCTGACCTACATCTGAATTATTAAACCAGAATTTACTTATGGGAATGCATTAGTCTCACAATAGTTTTCAGGATATGAGACTTAGAGTTTGGATACAACTAGTTTCCTTTACATTCACTCGTTTTAAAAAATACGTATGCTCATCCAATCTTTTCTTTGACCAATTAACTGACCCTGCCTCCACTATTTCCTATGGAAATATATTTAAAGCATTCACCACTCTCTGCCTAAAAAAAAATATTTCATGGTATCTAATCTGGACTTTTATTTAATTAATTTGTGGCTATGCTCTCTTGTTCTTGTAGACGGATGTACATTGGACAACGTGTTGTAGTTTAGTTTATCCTGTTCGTTGATTATCTTATAAACTTGTTTTACATCACCTCGATCTCTTTTCTAGACACTGTAGGTCGGTTTTTCGAAGTCTTTCCTCATAGCTGTAAATCTGGAATTATATTATGAGTTTTGTCGCTCTTCTTTGTTTCCTTTCCAACATGTGTATATCTCCTCTTCGATAAGGACTCCACACTTGTAAAAAGTACCCCAATCTAGGTCTAACCAATGCTTTATACACTTTCACTATCACTTCCATGCTCCTATGTTTATTATTTCTTTTTATCATACCTAATATTGTATTTACCCTTTTCACTGCCACCTGGACTTGCTCATTCACCTTACCTGTATGGTCTATTTTAACCCGTAGTTCCTTTTCTCTTTTTAAAGGTTTTCTCTCCTATTTCTATAATTATGTTCAAATTCGATCTACCCATGTGAATCACTGTACATTTATCTTCGTTAAACTCTATATGCCCCCTTTCAGACCATTCGAGGCAGCATTTAGTCTTGATCTGTATGTGTAAGCATGCAACAACTATTATTGTTGGGTCGAGTTCAATGAAACGAACTTAAAATTGACGTAACTGGTGAGTTCTTTTACCAGAGATCAAAACGAGTCCTTGACGGTGCAAAGGAAAAACTCTGCCCACTGTCATGTAGATGCTGTTATAAAGGACCCGTTACAATACTTGCTACAATCGTTCTGCGCGTCGTCAATATCATCAAGAACAGAAATTGTTTCGTGTAACGCTTGTCTCCCTATCCGTATTTTTGGCTTCATTATTCTAATGCTGTCATTGTTCTCACTTCATTTCCGGTCTCTCTTACACACTGCCATCGGTCTCCTGTGCCTCCTGTCTCTCTTACACACTGCCATCGGTCTCCTGTGCCTCCTGTCTCTTCTGTTTGAATCATATTTGTTTTCCTCGCTTGTCAGCACAAAGACGAGTGTCTACAGCCAAATCGTATTATCCCACACAATACACAATTGCGTGTCATTCATGGAACTGACACTATTATGAGGGGGACTTGTTCCAAGCGAGTTCAACTTTTGTGAATTGGTTTGAGTGATTGAGTAACGTGGCTTCGGGTCTGAATGGAAAATATTTGAACCGACCAGGTCGTTTGGCAGAATTTAAAATTGTGTAAGTGTTTGGGGAAAAGTTAGAGCAGAGAGGTGCAGTAAGGGATCTCCTATTGGTTCCCCGGCGTGTATATAGGAGTGGCTTATTATTTTGGGGAAACGAAAGATGATAGTCTGTCCTTAGGCAAGACAGAGACTATGTTGATATCACGTGAACAAGTGCAGAGAAGTTTCTAAATCAGTAGTATTAGCATCGAGCAAGTACGGGAATTCAAATGCTTAGATAGTTTGCTCACTGATGACGACAGAGTGAACATAGATATTGCACATAGAATTCAGAAAGCAAACATTGTCCACTATAAAATTGCACTGATTTTGAAACACCCTAAAGTACTATTAACTAAGAGGAGGCTGATTAATGCACTATATATTCCTACATTGTATTACCAATGTCAAACTTTGTCGTTGCTAGAAACACATAAGAGTAAGATCCAAAGCTGTGAGATGAGATGTGTGAGAATGCAGCCGGAAAGATAATCAGTGACCTAATCAGGGACATCACACTGATGCAAATAGTGAGGACAAACACAATTAGGGCCTACATTGACATTAGTCAGAACGCATTTTGACCAACCTGCATCAAGAACATATCATATTCATTAGGGAACTCTGTGGTGTCGAGGTAATGTGTCCGCATTGGGTGCCGGAAGTCGCGTGTTTGTGTAACAGACCCTCTGCTTGTCCTGGCCGTGATCTAACTTAGAACCATTCTCACACTCATCCACATCATCATGACCATACTCAGTAAATGACATATCACACATCAGGTGGCATATTTATTAAATCATACTCATATCATAGAATGAGTAGAGAAATTACAAACACAATATAATACATATCTTAACTAAACATTCTACTAAAACGGGAATTGTAAGCATTAGCTATTGATGGAATTCCCAACTATCTAAAAACCCAGTTCTATTGCCTTGCAATTACATCACACACATATCGCCTTAACTGCGTCATCAAAACACCTTATCAAATACTCTTCCTCACTGAAATCCCCTCAGGCGGGCGATCTCGACATAACTCGTTCACAATGTGTCCTTGCTTACAAACACACTTTCACATTATCTATTAATGCAAAACTCACACACCTATTTGAGCGATCCTGTTCTATCACTAAACATTCGTCCAACCGTCAATCAATCGCTCCTCTATCTAAGTCGGTGAGTTAAACATACTATCCACATTCAGTCTCTCTCTCTCCTCCATACAGCCACTCTCTCTCTCCAGCCTGTCTCTCTCTCCAGCCCCCTCGAGCTAAACTTTGTCTCGAGTTATATATCCTCAAGCAAGACCAGAGCTTGACCAATCGATCTCAGGTATGATCATCTTCAATTCCAATTGGAACGAAACACTTTGCACACCTGTCACTCATTCTCTCGCAGCAAGCCCCGTTGCCAATTTCGTCTGTCAATCAATCTCCCCCTACCAAAATCGGAAGGCCAGTGGTCAGTTTCTACCTGTCCACATTCCTTAACCCAACTCTGTTCTCCTTTGCTGAGACAGTGAGTGACCTTGACATGCATTCATGTAGCTTTAGGCTTTAACATGTTCATGCATCCTAAACTCCCCTTGCTCCGGCGGGAACTGTTACATTACCTCCCTAAACTACAGACCGAAACATGGATGGTCATTTTTTATCATCTGGCAAATGACCACCATTTTCGTCTCTACTATCCAAAATGTAAACCTACTCCTGTTTACAACTTCACTCACATCGTACATGCCTTGAAAAGAAAACACTGTCACGCCATTTTCGTCTCTACTATCCATAATGTAAACACTACTCCTGTTTACAACTTCACTCACATCGTACATGCATAAAAAAGACATGTCATTTGATACATATAAACTTTTTTTTTTTGTAATATATACACAATCAATACAAGCAGAAGAAAAACACTGTGGCTGGTCGTTTTTACAACACAAGCCACCACTTTTACATCGTTTTGCAGTCAAATACACCCAAGTCTGTCCCTGCGGGACCTTTAACTCATCAAGACAGAAACACCTTAAGGAATTCTCCTTACTCATTTGAGGTCAACATACCTCGCCCTGTTTCCCGTGCCTTCCTCTAAGGACACGAACCTTCATTGTTACACTCGACCAGTTCAGGTCAATTTTCTCAGGCGGTCTCATTACACGCCTGGCCGACGATTCACTTCATACTAACTCCTGTGAGGCCACGAACTTACGTGGGTTATCCTCAGGCTAGTTATCACTGTCTTTCTTGACAGCTATCCCCTCTCAAAGAAAACAGCAAAATTCTTTATGTTTCCCACAAAAACGATATTTGACAACATATGTCATAGTCAATATTAAAACTTCTGATCAATGTAGTCTTCTCTGCAAAGACTCCACATACATGTGATTCTGGAACTCGTGGTGACTTGTGCTTGCGGAGGCCTACAGTCTGGATGAGATATACTGCTCTGTAGATCACCTAAATAACCTGTATCAAATACCTGTAAACATGATGATTCAACAACAACAAAAAAAACAACAACAAAATAAAGAAAAATTCAATGCATACTATATCGACCATACAACCCACTAAAAATGCAAGTAATACCATTAGTCAAAACCCAAACACCAAATTCAAATGTCAAAATATTTGCACACAAAAACATGATCAAATGCCATCAACCTTCACTCCTGCTCGTGCCCCACAGATGAGCACCTGTTAATGCCCCCTTTATAAGATACTAAACTATGACTAAGTTCTACTAGACTATGTCACTAAACTATGACTAAGTTGTAACTTAATCAGATACTAAACTATGTCACTAAATCAGATACTAAACTATGTCTGAGTCAAAAGTCAAAAACCGAATCGTCCACCTGTCGAATTACGTCATGCTGTAACCCTACTAGTCCGGGTGCAGTCTTTGTCCCGAGGAATCAAAACCGAGTGTTGTGATCTAACTATTTCACCGTTGTTTCCCCAAATTCCCCGCATCAAAGCTACCTGGTCAGATATTAACCGAAGCATCGCGTCCACGTGTTACCTTGCGTCACGTAATCATTACCTGGCGCATCCAGCTATCCTGCGTCTCTTGTTCGTTCTGTCCGTTTCTCTGGTCGGAAATGTCCCTGTGATCTCGTCAGTCTAGCTTCAGACTGGCCGTCCGTTTCTCTGGTCGGAAATGTCCCTTTGATCTCGGTCAGTCTAGCTTCAGACTGACCGTCCGTGGTACGCTCATTGTCTGGCGTTTACTTGAGACAACGAATTCAAAGGAATTTTTTTAACATCTGGTCATTCCTCCTTCTCTATACCCTACCCCCTAATTATCCAAATCTCCGTTTCCCAAGGATAACGGTAGATGAAACAAATTGTATGCAAATGCATACATCAACTGGAGTTTCACATGATAGCCCATGTGTGTAAGTACTCCACACGACTTTACCTAATTCCATTTCTGATTTCCATGTTTTTGGCTAGCGTCAGTAAACATTGCATCAACCGTTCCTTATCACTACTGCTTATTTTAACCAGACTATGCGCTGCCCCATCAGCTGTCTCTGATTGCTGCGCGATTTCCTCCTGTAAAACGCCCATCGTCTGGTCTGTTTGTTTCACAGCTGTTTGGTTCGTACCCACCGGTTCTCTGGTAGTGTTACGTACACTTACATCGTCCGCTACTTCAGCCTTCCGTCCATCTGTATTCACTATTTGTGGGAAAGACTTTTCACACTGTTCGTTTGACTGTTGGCTTATCTCGAACTGAGATCTTTTCATCTTTGCTTCGATGACTGGTTCGCTGTACTGGCTGTGGTTAACCTGTCTTTCCCTTTTCTTCGTTTTCCTTAGAAACTCTGTTCCTCCTTTGTTGTCTGCTGTTGGTGCGTCCGTTTCGCATTCCAACTGTGCGTCATTTCCACTTCCTTCCTCGGTGGCCGAAAGGTTGTCCCTTCTTTCGGTCTGTTCAACCACTTCTCCCGCATGGCTAGAACCTGGCTTGGGTGGGCACGAAACCATAGCTGGTCCTGCCACCATTCCTCCTCCTCTCCTTTCCTCTTTATCTGGCGAATCTCCGACTATCTCCTTGTTCGATTCTTCGTCGACTTTAACTAATGTTCTACCAGGCTTGACGACAAGTTCCTGGTAAACTTGGCCCCTTTTAGCACGCCCGACCATGTTAATCGACGTAATACCCTCTTCCTGAATTCTCGGCCTACACTGTCCGATGCGGTAACATTTTATCTGGACCTCTGAGCGAACGTTTGTCTCGTTTGCATTGCGTAACCTGCCCTCCGTCCCTAACTTTTCTGGATACACAAAACCTGTATCTCTTTCTTTCTGTCCATCCGCCTCGTGCTCAAAGTCTCTTTGATAGCTCCTGTTCTGCCTCTCCATCTGTAACCGTGCAAAAGGCCTCTTGTGGGCTAAGAATCTTCCCGATTCAAACTTCTGCCCAACCATTCCTCCTCCTCTCATTTGACTTGGCCTCTCCCCCTGGGTCAAACTCCCCTTTTTGCCACCTCTTTCCAGTCGTCCACTCGCGTCCGTCCTGAGATTTCCACCTCTGTCCCTCCACGGATCGGAATGTGGAAGTTGGATGGGCTTCCTACTCACTTTCCTACCACTCTGTCCCCTTCCAAAATACTGGGCCGTGTTTACTCCTGTGATTCCTTGATTTCGTCTCTCCTTCCTAGCTGGTTTGAAAGCTCCGTTTTCAAACTGTTGCAACAGCTGTCGCAGCTTCCATTGGAGGTCGTTTTCCTGTCTTTCCAGCCGAATAACTCTGCTTGTTAGTTCTCTTAGCTGGTTTTGTAGTTGACTTTTGTCCTTCAACTTATCGCTGACTGTATCTCGTGCCATGAAAGGCTTGTTTTTGACAAACAGTCCTCCTCTTCTCCAGGAACTGTTAATATTCCGAAGAATATTAGGGCATCCGATAGACAGATGTCCAAAAGCTAGACAATGATAACATTGTTTAACATTGTCCAACCTCGACATATTGAATAAACCCGTCTGGACCCCACAAAAAAAATTTACAAGACTGTCAAGTACGCACAAAGTCTTGTCAATAATACAACAATGGGTGGAAGAAAAATGTCACACTTACCAGTCAGATGATTGGAAAAGCTGTCTATGGTACTAACACTCTAACCACTAGCTACTCCTCTATTCCTAACTACACACACAAGTTATATATAAATGCGACACTTGTGTTAAACATGCAAATCAAGATCTATAGCTACACACGCACTATATTTATAAATCTACTAGGACTATCCGTGGTCAACAGGCACCAAAATAATAATAACGTGTAACAGACCCTCTGCTTGTCCTGGCCGTGATCTAACTTAGAACCATTCTCACACTCATCCACATCATCATGACCATACTCAGTAAATGACATATCACACATCAGGTGGCATATTTATTAAATCATACTCATATCATAGAATGAGTAGAGAAATTACAAACACAATATAATACATATCTTAACTAAACATTCTACTAAAACGGGAATTGTAAGCATTAGCTATTGATGGAATTCCCAACTATCTAAAAACCCAGTTCTATTGCCTTGCAATTACATCACACACATATCGCCTTAACTGCGTCATCAAAACACCTTATCAAATACTCTTCCTCACTGAAATCCCCTCAGGCGGGCGATCTCGACATAACTCGTTCACAATGTGTCCTTGCTTACAAACACACTTTCACATTATCTATTAATGCAAAACTCACACACCTATTTGAGCGATCCTGTTCTATCACTAAACATTCGTCCAACCGTCAATCAATCGCTCCTCTATCTAAGTCGGTGAGTTAAACATACTATCCACATTCAGTCTCTCTCTCTCCTCCATACAGCCACTCTCTCTCTCCAGCCTGTCTCTCTCTCCAGCCCCCTCGAGCTAAACTTTGTCTCGAGTTATATATCCTCAAGCAAGACCAGAGCTTGACCAATCGATCTCAGGTATGATCATCTTCAATTCCAATTGGAACGAAACACTTTGCACACCTGTCACTCATTCTCTCGCAGCAAGCCCCGTTGCCAATTTCGTCTGTCAATCAATCTCCCCCTACCAAAATCGGAAGGCCAGTGGTCAGTTTCTACCTGTCCACATTCCTTAACCCAACTCTGTTCTCCTTTGCTGAGACAGTGAGTGACCTTGACATGCATTCATGTAGCTTTAGGCTTTAACATGTTCATGCATCCTAAACTCCCCTTGCTCCGGCGGGAACTGTTACATTTGAGTCACGATGGAGACCAGGAATTTTGTCATGTTTATCTTCTGGTAAACATTTCCAAGATATCTGGGTAGTGAGATCGGACTCCCGTGTCCAGAGTCGAGCTCGTTAAAAATGCCTTGGCAGTTGGAAATTGAAAGTAGTAGGCTTACCGGCAGTTGCCCGGACATAATTCACAATTTAAACAAATCTACCCAAGTTATTAGTAACTTTCCCCAGGTGGATTGTTAAGAGCAGCCAAACTGGCTGCGGGTCTACTTAGTTCTACTATTTCAGTCTATTAAGATGGACTTAAACATCGGTACAAAAAAAACACCCTCCATGAAACTGGTTGCATATAGACTCTGTAGAGCCTTCTAAAACAGTATAAAGACGTTAAGTTAAGTATATGCAGGTCTCCGGTCTCACTAGTAAGTGGCAGACCTGCTCGTCGATGGATCGAAGGTGTCTCTGACACGCTCTGAAAGATACATTTAACGACAGCACACGCCTCATACTTGGCGATAACAAGAAATCTACGCATCCCGCCTCTCTCCGACGCCTCATAGCAAGGGCAGTAGGACAAAAGAAAAAGAAGAAAGATGATAGAGAAGATATCCAGATATTAGATTGGATGTCTCAGGCTAAAACTACCTTGATGCTGTATTAAACATGGAAAGTTATTAGACTAAGGTTGTATTATGAAAACGTTTTGGGCCTAGGGCCGTAGGGACAGAACTTAATGGGTGTAATGTTGCGTGATATTTGTTTAGAAACCAGGGCATCAATAGGTCAAGATAATCGATCAACAGCATCATCAAGTCAAGATAATCATATTCCAGGAGTCACAAGAAGTCAAGTGAACGAACGAAGGGCCACATGAAGCCAAGGTAATGGAGCAAGGGCTATATGAAGTCAAGTTAATGGATCGATGGCAGAATGAGGGCAAGTTAATGCAGTAAGGCTCAAATGAAGTCAAGTTAATGGATCGATGGCACAATGAAGGCAAGTTAATGCAGTAAGGCTCACATGAAGTCAAGTTAATGGATCGATGACAGAATGAAGGCAGGTTAATGCAGTAAGGCTCATATGAAGTCAAGTTAATGCAGTAAGGCTCACATGAAGTCAAGTTAATTAAGCATGAGCCACATAAAGTCAAGTGAATCGGCCAAGGTGAAGGGAACAAGGGCTACATGAAGTCACTTAATGGAGCAAGGGTCACATGAAGTCAAATTAATGAAGTAAATAGTTTATAAAAATGTGCAGGACTAAGTATTAGAAATATAAAGGTAGGTCGGTAGGTTTGTATGTAGAAAGGTAGGTAGTTAGAGAGGGAGGGAGGTAGATGGGTAGGTAAGTAGGTTTGATGGTAGGTGGATGAGTGGGTAGAAAGAGGGGTAGGTAGGTACGTCGGCAGGTAGGTAAGAGGGTACGTAGGTATGTAGATAGGTACATATGTAGGTAGGAAGGTAGGTAAGTAGGTTGTATGGTTTACAGGTAGGTAGGTAGGCGGATAGGTAAATATATAGGTAAGTATGTTTGTGTATGTTGGCATGTAGGTAGGATAATAGGAAAGTAGGTATATAAATATAAAGGTAGGTAGATAAGAGGTTAGGTAGGTAGATATGTAGGTAGATATGTAGGTAGGTGGATATGTAGGTTGGTGGATAGGTTGGTAGGTGGATATGCAGGTAGGTGGATATGTAGGTAGGTGGATATGTAGGTAGGTGGATATGTAGATGTATAAATAGGTAGGTAGATAAGAGCTTAGGTAGGTAGGTTGGTAGATATGTAGGTAGGTGGATATGTAGGTAGGTGGATAGATTAATAGCTAGGTAAGTAGGTAGCTAGATAGGTAGGTAGTTTGCAAGGTAAGTAGGTAGTTAATTTGATAGGTATGTAGTTAGCTCGGTAGGTATGTAGTCCGCTTAGACGACAAAGTACTGTCTCGCCACCGTTTTTGAATGCGATATGTGGCCAAGTCCCAGGCTGCATGCAGTGAGAACGATGTTATTCCGACTTGGCCTAAGACGATGGTGTGATGACCTAAACAGCGGAGGGGAGGGGGGCTGATAGCAACAGCGGCTTCCCATCCTCGTTGTCCGTGACCTGTTTTAACAACTGGTATGTTAGGAGGTCATTGCCAAGGCCGGTCACATGTCAAAATCGCACCAAACGCCAACAGTTTATAGTTTAAGATAATTTTAAGGCGTTCAGTTCGTGTTATTTCGACGGTTAACCCTCTACAGTCCAAATTGTCTAATGCAGTAAACTAGAGTAGACCCACTTACAGTCCGTCATATATCAACAATATCTTGTTATTTAGTTCAATTTGATTTTTTTAATAAACTTTGAGTTATAGATAATTCAATTCTGTATCTTTAAATTTTACAATCATAAGTTCAGTTTAAATTCTATTTTTTTTAACCATACAATACATAAAATGACAGTTCTTGTCTTGGACATCAAAACCAAATTCTTGTAAATTAGGTTGGACTGAAAAGGGTTAAAGAACGTCCTACAATATGTAGAGACGTTAAGGACTACTATGTATTTGTGTAGTAATATTAGGGCATGTTTGGGGCTGGAACATGCTTTGGCAAAGAAGGATGAAAAAAGCGGGGTTACTGTAAAATGCAAAGAGGTGGGTAGAAAGAAAATCCAATGGGAATGACCTCATATAAGTAGGCGCACAAAGATAAATATCTGAAATAATACAAAAACGAAGATGTTGTTGTGTGGGGCGTAATGTGCGAAATAAAATTCTTCTACAGCAGACACGAGAGGGTTAGTTCCAGGAGGAAAGGGGGTAGGGGCGGCTATGAAGACTCACCTTCCCATTTCAGGAATTCAGAGACATTAAAATTTGAACCTGTGCTGGAATGAGAAGTCCTTCAAAGGATAGGATCGGATGGAGAGACATGCTCAGACAACATTACAACTAGTGTTATCTTCTTCTTCTTCTTCGTACGCAGTCAGACATCAACCTATTTTTTTTCGAAAAAAGCAGCGGTCATCCTGAGGCTGTCGACACTGCCATAGAGCTTGTCTAGTGTTGCCACTGGTGATGGCCACATCTGCTCTCTCTGATCCTCGTATGTCGGGCAGTTTTGCAGCAAATGCTCAGCGATCATTTTCCCGGTACCGCACGGGCGGTATTTGTTGAATAGGTTGTACCTAACTCTATTGTGGCCAGTGCGAAGTCTGAAGACCACGACCTACTCTCTTCTGTTCAACTGGTAATAGGCATCGTTTTTTGTGTAGCCAGTATGCTCGGTTTCCCATTTGGTCATGTATCTAGCTCTAATAAGCCGTTTTGACTCTTCGTATGTCATACTAGTATCTGGTTGTGGTAGTCTTGCACCTTCTTTTGCCAGTCGGTCTGCCTCCTCCTTGCCTTGGATGTTGCAGTGGGATGGAACCCACTGCACCCCTACCCTTCTTGGTGCGGACTGCTGGCATATTTGACAGAGTACTGCTCTTAAATCATTTAGTTCAGTATTTTTCTGGCTTTTTAGTGCCGTGACTACGGCCAAGGCATCTGTAAGCAGGACTATATGGATTTCATTCCTTTTACCTGTCACCATTTCTTCCACTGCCGCCCTCGGTGCTTCTGCCTCCGCTATGAAATTGCTTGTGTATTTTCCAGTAGCGAATGACAGTGTTTTTTTCTGCCATTTGATAGGTTCAGAGATGCTCCTGCCCCTCCGTTCTGTGTTGTGTTTGTTACAGAACCGTCGGTGTATGCATGCGTCCAGTCCATGCTTGGGTAATTTTTGGTTATGTAGCTCAGGGTAGTATCTCTTCTTTCTTTTTCAGTCTGGCAGTTTTAGTTTCCAATACCTGGAATATTTTCTACCACCTCTGGAAATATATGCTGCCTCCAGGTAGGTTTTCGTACAGTAGGGATGGGCTTTGGTGTTGTTAGTGCGTTCATGGGGTCTTCGTGCATCTTTGCTTTGGCTATTTCTGCAAAGTTTCTCCGCTTTAGTTTCCCATTTCCGAGATTGTGTAGTCTATGGTGCATTGGATGGTCAGTCAGTCTTCTGAGTTTCTCTGCTTGCTGCTGGGCTCTGCAATCTCTTCTGTCCGTCGTGGATTGCAGTTTTGTAATCTTTTCAAGTTCTACAATTGGCGTTGACTTCATGCCTCCTGTTATAACTCTCATGGCTTGGTTCTGAAGTTTGCTAACTTTATCGAAGTTCGCCTTTGCTGCTGTTGTCCATGCCGCAATGCCATACTCGAGAACTGGTCTCACTCTTCCAGTGTACAGTTTCTTTAGTATACTTTCGTCTGCTCCCCAGCTTGTGCCAGCAAGTTTCCTCATGATTGCCATTCTTTCTCTGGCTCTCATTCGGTTTCTCTCGATCTGACTTTTCCATGTCATGCGCCGTTCAAATGTGACTCCCAGATAGGTTGGGTTGTCGTTTGGCTGCAGGTATTTGCCGTTAAGACTTAGTTTGGTATTTTGGGGTTTGTTTGATAGCGAGAATATTGTGCATGTCGTTTTTTCCTCGTTTATTTTGACCAGCCATGAGTTCGCCCACTCTTCCAGCTATGTTAGGGCCTGCTGCATACGATTTCTTGCTATGGTGAGATTCTTTTCAGAGGTCCACATAGTCAGATCGTCTGCAAACATTGAGCTATGGGCTCTTCTTGGTATATTCTCTGTTATATTATTTATATACACCAGGAAGAGTGTGGGTGACAGTACTCCTCCTTGGGGTACTCCCTACTCAAGTGTCACCTTTTTGCTTATCTGCCCTTGTATTTGAACACTGGCCGTTCTGTTTTTGAGGTAGTGACTAATCCATTTGTACATTTTCCCACACACTTCACTTCTTCGTAGCTTGACTCTAAGTCCCTCTTTCCAGACTTTGTGAAATGCCTTTTCTAGGTCCACCCAAACCGCTACTGTGTGTTTTTGCTCCTGATAGGCATCTTCTATTTCCTGGGCTATGAGGATGACTTGATCCTCAGTGGATCTGTGCTGTCTAGAGCTTACTTGCTGTGGAATTAGCATGTGTTTTTCTTCCAGATGCCACATCAGTCTGGTGTTTATCATACGTTCCATCAGTTTGCCTACGCAGCTCAGTAGGCTGATAGGCCTGTATCCATTTGGATGGGTTTTGTCTTTTCCTTTCTTTGGTACTGGTACAAGTACTGCGTCTTTCCATGCCTGGGGTACAATGCCCCTTTTCCAGCTTTGGTTCAGGACTGATAGTAGTTTCCTCTTTGCTGTTTGGCCCAGCCCCATCAGCATTTCGTTTGTTATCCCGTCTTTTCCGGGAGATTTCCTTTTCTCTAAGGGTTTCATGGCCTCTTCCATTTCATTCATTGTTAACTTTGCCATCATATGCTCTTCTGGTGCCATTTTGATGTTGTCGTGCCCCTTTTGCTCTTCACTAATGTCCGTATGCCTATCTGCCGGGACATCGATGTGATTTGCTCTGGCATAATGTTCAACAAAGGCGTTTGCTGCTTTTTTCCAGTGAGCATGTTGTCACTCTGTTTGATTGTAATTTGTTTGTTTGATGGAGTTTCGTCATTCATGGCTCTGACTAGCTTCCATAGTTTGTTCCCTTCTTTGTCTAAATTGAGACTTTCTGTTTTCTTTTTCCAGCGTTCTCTTGCTGTTTGGTTTAGAGTGTATTTGTATTTCGCCTTGGTGGCTTTGAAGGCGATATTTGCCTCCATAGATTGTTCTCGCTCTGCCATGTTCCTAGCATTTGTGACTGCGTCTTCCGCTTTCTGCAAATCATCATTCCAATAGGGCTTATAATTTGTCCTTGCCCCTCTTGGGATGGTTTCAGTGGCAGCTTGCATTATTGCTTTGCTTGGGCTTTCCACCATGCGCTTCATTTTGTTATTCCGTGTGTTGATGGTTTCACACAGCCCATCTGTCAGGCTTGCAAATCTGTCCCAGTCGGCTCGTTTGTAATTTCAACGTGGGAGCGGTTTTGTTTCCTGTGGGCCTACTCCCATATCAACTTCTAGCCTAATTGGCCTGTGGTCGCTACCTGCCAATTGGTTTAGCACCTGGCGGTCTTTTTAATGGTGAATGTCCACCGTGGAAAAGGCCAAGCCTGGAGTAGAGGTGGTATGCCATGTTCTAGAATAGATGCTAGGGCTATCCTCCGGCCTATTGATTAGATAGAGATTTGTGTCTATCTCCCAATCTTCCACTTCGTCACCTCTGCTGTCTGTGTCCGAGTATCCCCATCTCTCCGAGTGGCTGTTGAAGTCTCCAACTACTATGCAGTTGGAGTCTTTGACTTCCCTACTCGAGAGCGATAGGTCTTTGTTTGGTGGCAACTAGTGTTATGATCGACCAACCAGAGGATATGGTCAAACGAAGAGACATGCTTTGACAATCAATCTTAGGGCTGACCAACCAGGTGATAAGCTCATTTGGTGAGCTATGCTCAGACAACCCAACAACCAGTCTTAGGACTGATCAACCAGAGGATAGGGTCAAATGGAGAGACATGCTCGGACAACCTTGCAACAAATCTTAGGACAGACCACCCAGAGGATAGGGTGAAATGGAGAGACTTGTCTAGACGACCTTACAACTAATCTTAGGACTGACCAACAAGAGGATAGGGTCAAATGGGTAGACATGCTCAGACACTCTTACAACATATCCTATGACTGATCAACCAGATGCTGATGATGAATAGATGTGAAGTAATTTCAGCCACTATATGAGACATTAAAACACTTTGTAGAAGTTCAAGCGCTTCTAAGACAAATTAATTTGAGATCCACTGAGTCAAATGGCAATGTCTGAGCCTGATTTTCAGATAACTGACACTTGCTTTCCTGCATTTCCGGATTTAATGTATTCGTAAATGAGCTGCTAAGGTTTCACAATTTCTCGATAGCGTTAGAGTCCATATCTCACGTAAATTCAATATAAATAGCTGTTTCCTTGGCTTTAATGCGAACTTGTCAATGAAGGTTAATAAGGTTAATTTGGGCGCAAATGTTGCCAAAGGCAGGATTGGCTTTGAAGATATCCTCGAGTGTTAAGGTTCTCAAACTTCGCATCTCATAGACATTGACAGCACAGAACCAGTTCTTGGGTTTCTCGTTAGTTGGTTGGTTTGTTACTGATCCACCAGCCTGCAGGCTCCTACCTTTGGCCCAATGCCATATAGTGGTAAGGGCAAGTGTTTGTAAGTTGTTGTTTAGTTCCGTACAAAGTGTTTCACGTGTCTTTTTTCGGAGGAAGAAGCTTTTTCCCAACATCGCCAAACGCAGGACATTCAAAAAGATGATGTTTAACAGTTTCATAGAGATGTGTGCACAGTAGCCACTCTGGAGTATGTTCTGGTTGGATTCTGTTCAAGTAACTGTTAAGTTGTATGTGTTGAGTGCCTAGTCGGAAAATGATGCTTTAATCTCTCCTTTGCAGTCGGTTGTTGTTGTCTTTGGGATTTTGCGTGGTCGTATTTCTGTAGATTTCTCTGCCAGTATTCCCCAACTTCCTATCTATTCAGCCAGACTTCTCTGTTTGCTGTCTTCACAAGCTGTTTGATCGTCTTTATGGTTGTGTGTGTCTATTGTTGTTCTTGACTTGATCCCTTCATGGCCTTGTCATTTACAGCTGTATTTGAGTGTTCAGGGATCCATTGGATACTTAATCTGACTTCTTGGTATGTTATAAGTTAGTTGGCATCTAAGAATACGTGGGCTTATTTCTAGATGATAAACTACACAGCAGCTGGTAATAACACGCTTCCAGCCATCATACATACCAGTAGCATGTGTATTTAAAGGTTTGTTTGTTGTTTTTATTACTTTGCGTTCGCCTCATTTCTCTATTCCACAGGGCGGTATGGAGAAATAAGGCACACAAAAACAAAAAAACATTTTAATATTTAAAGATTGAATCGTATCAAGAAAAACCAATCATTTATTTTCAACCATCGTTGGTTGAGTGCAGAAAAAGGCATCTTGGTCAGCTTACGACCATAATATCTTCTTCTGTGGCAACGAACAGGGCGTGAAAAGGGAAGTAATTGACTCCCAATTCTTCCTTCGGACGGTACAGAATATATTGCATGAGCGGATAATGGACCTCGAACCATCGAAACTACAATAACGTGTGTGGAACTATTGTACTGGCAATACTTGGGTTTGCGAGCATGAAACAGCTGACATCCTGGTCTCCAGGGCACGCAGTATGGACATTGGTAATTGCTAGATGCGGTATTTTGAAGTTCATCAAACGACGCCTTTTGTATGAAGACACTGCAGTCGATGAACAAGCATGGCACAGATTACACCATTTTTTAAATCATGGCATACAGGGTGTCTGAGAGAATGTACAAGAAGCGTTTACAAATAACTAGCTACACGAAAAATCGTTATGTATACTCTCCGACATTTTCTGAGATGAACTGGTTCTGTTCGGATTACAATGACGTCGATTCTTAACAGAACATAACAGCATAAAACACGTAACAAATAAGGATATTTAAAACAGGCAGCGGAATTTACAACGAAAACAATAAGAAAAGGGTTGCTATTTAGCGAATAACTGGCCGTATTTAGCGAATAACTGGCCGAATTTAGAGAATAACTGGCCCCATTTAGCGAATAACTGGTCGAATTCGCTCAATTTCGGCAGTGGTAGTCGGTGGTTTCGAGGTTAGGTGTCCGTTCGGGTATCGAACCTCACGGGTTCGAATCGCGGTGAAGAACATGATTTTTTAACATGAATCTTCTGGTAACAAATTCCCCTCTTCTCTTTGTGGTGAAATCTGATTGCCGTATCAGTGTCGAACACGCTAAAAATCCATTGGCAGCTAGAAATCGAAAAGAGTAGACTTAGCAGCCATTGCCTGGGCAAAATTCAAAATTCAAATTTAAAAAAATGCCCATATTATTTGCATCTTCCCCCAGAATTAGTAAGCCACAAGAAATGTGAAATACCTACTACGGATAGCCTTCGGCTACTTGGCAACAGACATTAACAACAATCGATGATTCCAAATCATCTACTGCAATATATGGAATTACATATAAAGACACACATACGGCATTAGGCATTACTCTTGCCAGACGCGAGGCGTGTCATATTTATGTGTGATGTAATTAACCGAATATTACACATTCACGCCATTGTCCTGCACACTTCAGAAATTGCAGAGCATATCAATTTCCCACGTTACAGCTGTTGGAAATTCCTGATAAACTCTCTTTCTGTCTTATATGTCCCTTTTAACTCTATAGGTTAGAGATCATGTCAGTCTTCTATCACATGTTATCATCCTGGCGTAGTTCCAATCAAGACCTCGGACTCTCAAAAACTGACGTATGTACTGACGTTTGTTGTTACGAGTTGTGTTCAAATGAAACCGAACCTAACTGTGAATATTCGTATGCGCATGATACCGTCACTTCTGATGTAAACAACACATGCCAACAGTCAAGTTTGCAAAATTTCATTATCCTCCGTCTCATAGTTTCCTCAGCAGACCGTTGAAAACATGGTGGGTGTGATACGGAATCCGTCCAGTGTTGATCAGCGAGCGGTGATTCGGTTTCTTACAGCTGAAGGATGTCAACAAGTTGACATTCGTCGCAAAATGCAGGTAGTGTATGGTGACAGAAGTGTGGCGAACGTGAAGATCTGGCGGCGGTCTACCCGAATTGCTGCATCAATTTTGGCGATGACATATTCTGACGAAACAATATGCCCTTGACCTGGTCTCGGAAGATCTTTCGTTAACCCACGTTCTTCTGTAAACATCTTTGTCCACCTCTTCATTGCTATCTTCCACACACTTTTGTCACCATACCTGCATTCTGTGATGAATGCCAACTGGTCGACATCCTTCAGCTGTTAAAAACCGAATCACCGCTCGCTGATCAACTCTGGACGTGTTCCGTTTCACACCCAGAGTTTGTTTCCAACGGTCTGCTGAGGAAACTTTGTGTCATAGGATAATGCAATTTTGCAAACTGGACGATTCGTATGTGTTGTTTACATCAGAAGTGACGTCATCATGCAAAACGTACGTCTGTTCACTTTGTGCAGTTAGGTCGGGTTTCTTTTAAGCACGCCTCGTATATACTCAGATATTGGTCCATTCCGCGGTCTGTCTAGATCTTTTGTTCTAGGCTATCCATGAGTGTAGAGGCAGTCAGTCTACTTTCCGGAGCGACCCATGTAAATATGCGAAAGTAAACCCTTCAATTACGTAAAGCGCATTCCCGTGTTGTCGTCATATCCCGACGGGAGGTTCAAAGGTCACGTCAACAGTTCTGACGTCAACGCTGACGTAGAGTTGAGCGATCGGCGGTGACTTTCAGGGGCATTCCCTGATAACCCAGATGTGTCGACATACCCGATTGTTGACGCACTAAGATACGCGCGATGATATTTACCTTTTCGCTCCACCGGAAGCATAGGGACACCACTACAGCCGGGGCTATGCATAAAACCTCTTTAAAAGAATTTGCAGGGTGGTGTTCATGAAAATGGTTATAAGTGTTGAGGTCATATTATTAACATTAGTTAGGTGGAATATACTGATCAAGGTCCCCTTTCACTTCCATGTCGGTTTCCTGGAAACTGACTGTGTCACAGCAGTCTGGTCAACGGGGTGGGGATCGACACAGTGATCCCCTCTGTTATGGACCCACTGAGCAGCTTCGAATTATACTACTGCAGGAAGAACGAAGACCACTTTATGTGTTACTCTTCAGGATGTTATATGATCTACTATAACCTACTACGAAAGAAATTTCGTGAAAGTGTCTACTAAGCACGAGCAACAATAACATGATGACGTTCTAACCCCGTGGACAACGCTGTTTATTCTATTTTCACCACATACTAGGAAAGCAACAGTGGTACTACTTTTCTTCAACCACAGAGCCACTCTGGGAATAAATATTCGTCATAACATACACACATCATTCTTCTTCTTCAATTTCCCCAACAAAACGAGATATTCCCTCTGTGATTATTGTATTATATAGAAGATCATGTTTATGGAGTGGCAATAAATAATCTCAGGTAAGCGTGTGACACAATTCTGACGGCTGAAAGCGAACAAGAATTATAGGAATTGGCGATTCAAGAAAATATCAAAAGTCATGTATATGGATTAAACAATATCAATGAGAAAATGAAAATTGCTTTTTGAACAACAATAGACCATTAAACACGTGGACAGGTAAAAAACGTCTTCTACCTTTGAAATATAATAATCGAAGATCAAAGATGTAATGCAAAACCAGAAGATAATCAATCATCAATCAATCAAAGTCCGACGCTCCTCTCAGTGCAAAGATTAAAGATTAAAGGCGAGGGCTAGACTGTATCACTTTATATGGCTCAGTCTCAGCAGCAAAGTGGCCAGCCCTCCTAACGAGAACATCGCACAAAACACGGACCGTAGCTCCAGATATGAACCTAGGGATCTCCGGAAACATTGACATCATGAGCTCGAATTTGAACCCCCGACTGTCTGAACACGAAGCACACAGCCTGACCACTTCGCCACTGGACCCCCGAGGCCATTGACAACTTCCCACCAGCATGTACCACCCTGGGCGGCTTTTTCTGCATATCTCCAGGTATAATCATTTAGACCTAGCTCTTTCTCACACTCTCATGTCATTGAATTTGTTGGTCTACTTTTAACTTTCTCTTCCCCTGATGGTTCCATCTAAGAGCCTGTCTGTCTATGTTGAACTATGCCTTCCTCGGCGTATATCCAATCCATCCCCAATTTCTTCACTTAATTTGTTGCTCCAGTCGCTGTTGTTGGCTCTTTTCCCATATGTTTTCATTGCTCACCATATCCCGGCACTTTATGCCCATTATCCTTCGTTGGGATCTGGTAACAAAGGACTGGAGTCTTTGATGTATGACCTTGGTCGTTCTTCATATCTCCGCTCCATACAGCTGCACCATTTGACACTGGCGCTGAATATTCCAACTTTGGAGTGAATCTTGATTTCTCTGGATCTCTATACGTTGTTTTGTGTCAAGAATACCCGTTCAATTCCGACCCTTAAACCTGTTTCTGTATAAAGACATCAATCAAAGGAAAAATAACTGGTATTCAGTGAGCACTATTGTCACAATTACAGGTCCTGGACTACGAAGATGATCTGATGCAACAGTCAAAACCAAATGTAAGAGAAACGCGATAGCATGTAAGAATAATCAGTCAAATTGTGGCTGAATATCAACATGAAGAAAACCAAGCTCCTTAAACGCAACACTATCAAAAGATCCAACCGTGCTGGAGTGAGAGCAGCTTTACCTATCTGGACAGCGCAAAAGAGAAGATAATAAGGACAGTTAAATCTATTATCACCATGCGCTATTTAATGGCATTGTTATAAGTAAGTCACAAATTAAAGATGGAATTGATATGGCAGTAGGATATATTCGTCTTTACTCTTTGGCGTAGACATATAAGCCAATGAAGAAACAGTTGAAAAATGAACTAATTCATTTGAAATGTGGATATATAGAAGAAGGAGCTTCATTACACAGAAAATAAATTAAATAAATAAGATAGTCTTTGAGAAATTATGGGTGATAATAGAATTGATAAAAGAAGTCACAAAATCGATTAAGATATGTTAGTCACGTATCGATTAATGAAGTCACAGTCAACCAGCTAACATAGGTTAGTCACAAATTTATGAATTAAGTCATAGTTAAGCAGTAAAGATATGTTTAGACATGTTTTAGAGTTGGCTGTTGGAGTCATAGTGCGTTGTGTTATTTCGTGCAGATCGCTTTCTCTCAGCCTCGGCGTTATTGTTTTTAATATCTACCTCTGCGATCTGAGCACCTTGCGTGATGCTAGCAAGTCAGATGGTACGGATCTGTGCAAGCATCACCCAGAAGTGACATCAGCGCTTATGCTTTTCAGATATGTTTTTATGTAGTGTCTGTAGCGCTGCTTCTGTTACCCTGGCAAGCGTCTGTTTGATCTGAATTCTTTTACGAGCAGTTGCTTGGGAAGACGATCAACTTGCTTCTGAACAACATCTATTTTTGTTTCTAAGAATCGACGTAACTGCACTTCGGGCATAACCATAGGTGCTCAGTCTCTCTCATCAAATAGCATAAGGTATGAATGATGATGGTCCATGTAGCTCGCTGGTTGTACACTCTCCTGCTCCTTTATATCATGCGCCATACTCCGCTCGAACCTCGCTTAGTGTCGAAACTTTGTAGTTTGTGGATTGCTCGTTCATCTATTGCGGTGTCCTCATCTAGCAGGCGGGCATTGATTGATTTCAAAATGTCACTTCTATTCATCACTAATATGCCCATGATGGGAGCTTGTGAAGCCATGATGCCAGCTCTTGCATTGGCCTGAACCCCAGCATGAGTAGGACAATAATCCATGTCAATCCCTGGAGGTTTGTGGACTCAACAGCTGCTATCCACTCATACCTAAGCCTTCCCTTCTGGACCTTCTGAAGTACGGCGTGCGCGTCTGTCACGATGACTGCCCTTATTGTAGAAGTCTCAGATATCCTTTTCAGTGCTGCGGTCACTGCTTCCGTCTCCATTCTCATACTGAAGGTTGTTGACATGTATGTCCTACTGCACTCGGCAACGACCTCTCCTCTCACTCTAGCCGAGAAACCCCAGCCTGATGTCTCACTGTTCACGACTGATCCGTTGGTATGTATGACAGCTTCACTCTCCTGCATGTTCTCAGTTATCAGCTGATTCACCTCGTGCTCGGCTCTCCGGCCGCTCCGTTCTCTGCATTCCTTTTCCTAAGGCTATGATGACTCTCTGGTACTCTGTCATTCTATCACCAGTGTGGACAAATTATTCCCCTTTGGCTATTGTCTCAGCTGGAGTGACGTGTCCGATTGTTGCCTCTGCCTGTGCCATCCATGACGACCTTCTCTTGATTCTTGACGCCAATCTTACATTGGCGTTCTTACAGAAGTATTAAGAATTTCACAGTCGGATACTTTTCAACCCGGATATAACTTTCTAGAAAAATTCCCAATTAGAACAAACATATTATGTACCATAAAAGTGTACGATCTGAGGCCAAAAGAAGACCTCTATTGCTTATTCTTATCAGACCACGTAATAATATGTAACATTTCGACTCATCGTATTTCAATTCAACCGCAATAGTAACGAGCCGCCTGAACGCATGACTTGTCCTAAAGGTTACCAATTACCAAAGGTACTACTTGCCACCTACTAAGTGATTTTTCAATCGTGTAGAAGCAACATTGTCGTTCTGATAAAAGCAAATTATAGTTGATATACTCTCACTGATTGGAGTTCTGTGTACAGGTGTTGAGTTCTTATCGTAGAGGAGATATGAACATGACGGAAAGACCCCAAATAAGAGCGACAAAGATGATAGTGGGATTCTAGATTTACAATTATGAGGAAAGACTAAGAAAAACCGGCCCACAGTGTCTAGAAAAGAGAAGAATACGAGGCGACTGAATACAGGTTTATAAGATTATGAAAGGAACGGATAAATTAGACTATAACAAGTTTTTTTCAAAATTCAACAACCTACAAGAACAAAAAGAGATAGCTGCAAATTAACGAAAGAAAGGTCCAGATTAGATATTAGGAAATGTGTTTTTTTTTAGCCAGAGAGTGGTGAATGCGTGGAATGCATTGCCACTGGAAATAGTGAACGCAGGAACAATTTACGCATTTAAGAATAGATTGGAAGCGGATTGCTTTTAGAGCATAAGGTAATGTAAATTAAACTGGTTTGTATATCAGACTCTGCAGAGCCTTCTAAATCAGTATAAGGACGTTAAGTTAAGTTAACAACAAGCAAACCCCAAAACTGAAGAAAGCATAATAATAATAGAAAGCATACAATAATAATAATAGTAATAATGAAAACAATAATAACATGGATACTAATAATAATAAGTATAAGAATTATAATTTTAGCAATATTAATTATAATAATGAACATAATTTATTATAATAACAATAATAATTAACTTAACTTCATTTTACTTGTTTAGAAAGCTTTTCGGAGTCTATATACAACCAATTTATACTCCACGGATACTGAAAATACTGTAAGCATCTAATCTATTTTTGAATGCACTAAATATCTGGGTTAGTTGTCTCGCCGCCGCGATTCAATCTCAACCAGTGTTCGTAAAGCGATCTCAGTCCCGCCAGACGGAACGATAGCGCGGGCTTGCCGAAAACGCTCGCCCGCCTTTTCCCGTATAGGTATCGGGATGCGGTTTGTTTTGTCGTGGCCTCCGCGGAGGTGCGCTACTCTGATCCGTATCGAGAAACTGTGACAGTCGGTGGTGATTTTTCGAAGACTTAAGGCAGAGCTCGACAGTTCGTCTCGCTGGTGGTCAGACTCTCGCAAAGAGCTTGTGACCGGTAAATAGAAAGCCGGAATACAGCCTGAAGGCCCTGTCCTAGCCCGACCAACCCTCGGGAGAAGGGTAGGCCGGCAGGCGAAAATTGTCTCCAGTCCCAGTGAAATTCATCGCCGGGGCCGTTGGGATCCGTTCTGCACAGAGCGCTGCCATCCCTCCCCGAGCGAGCCCGGTCGGTCGTCTGGTGTGTGTAGAGGCCCCTGTCAGGCGGTCCTAGGTCGACGGACTGAGGCACGGGGGAACAACCGTCCGTCCGTCCGTCAGTCGGTCCCTGCGGCCGTCCCAGTGAGGCTTTTTACACAACCGTCCTTCGCCGACCGGTGTGTGTGGTTCGTACGTGTCCGACAGATATCTGGTTGATCCTGCGAGTAGTCATATGCTTGTCTCAAAGATTACGCCATGCATGTCTAAGATCACAATGTCACACGGTGAAACCGCGAATGGCTCATTAAATCATTCGAGGTTCCTTAGAGGACACGATACTACTTGGATAACTGTGGCAATTCTAGATCTAATACATGCTTACCAAGCTCCGACCCTCGCGGAAAGAGCGCTTTTATTAGTTCAAAACCAATCGTCGTTTCCTGTCGCAGGGTTACGGCATCCCCACTGGTGACTCTGGATAACTTTGTGCTGATCGCATGGCCTCATGTGCCGGCAACGCATCTTTCAAATGTTTGCCCTATCAAATGTCGATGGTACGTGACATGCCTACCATGTTTGTAACGGGTAACGGGGAATCAGGGTTCGATTCCGGAGAGGGAGAATGAGAAACGGCTACCACATCCAAGGAAGGCAGCAGGCGAGCAACTTACCCACTCCCGGCCCGGGGAGGTAGTGACGAAAAATAACAATACAGGACTCTATCGAGGCCCCGTAATTGGAATGAGTACACTTTAAACCCTTTAACGAGGATCTATTGGAGGGCAAGTCTGGTGCCAGCAGCCGCGGTAATTCCAGTTCCAATAGCGTATATTAAAGTTGTTGCAGTTAAAGAGCTCGTAGTTGGATCTCAGGCGCAGGCGGGCAGTCCGGCTCGCGCCGGTTCACTGCCCGTTGTCTCCTGCCCTACCGTCTGCCGGCTCTCTCCAACTGGTGCTCTTCGCTGAGCGTCCTGGGTGGCCGGCGCGTTTTTTTTTTTGAAAAAAATTAGAGTGTTCAAAGCAGGCCTCGGCTGCCTGAATAATGGTGCATGGAAAAATGGAATAGGACTTCGGTTCTATTTTGTTGGTTTTCGGAACTGGAGGTAATGATTAACAGGGATAAGCGGGGGCATTCGTATTGCGGCGATAGAGGTGAAATTCTTGGATCGCCGCAAGACGAGCTACTGCGAAAGCATTTGTCAAGAATGTTTTAATTAATCAAGAACGAAAGTCAGAGGCGCGAAGACGATCAGATACAGTCGTAGTTCTGACCATAAACGATGCTGACTAGCGATCCGCAGGAGTTGCTTCGATGATTCTGCAGGCAGCTTCCGGGAAACCAAAGTGTTTTGGTTCCGGGGGAAGTATGGTTGCAAAGCTGAAACTTAAAGGAATTGGCGGAAGGGCACCACCAGAAGTGGAGCCTGCGGCTTAATTTGATTCAACACGGCCAACGCTGAAATGATTGACAGGCCGAGAGCACTTTCGTTGGGTCTAATATGGAACGGGTGCTGGAATTAGACCCTCGGAAATCTGGGGCTAAGCTTTCTGTGGCTCGATTGGTCCGTATTCAGTGTTCGATAAAGGAATTGGCGGAAGGGCACCACCATGAGTGGAGCCTGCGGCTTAATTTGACTTAACACGCCAACACTATAAAATTACTGACAGACTGAGAGCACTTTCGTTGGGTCTAATAAGGAAAGGGTGCTGGTCACGGAAGACAGGTCAGTCTTACCCTCTTAATGAAAGAGCGTCTGCTACGGTAATCCTGCTTAATCCTACAGAAACTGCAGGTTTCAGACACTTGGTCATAACTGACATATAAAAAAGCCCTCTATTGATTCTTTGGGTCTAATAGTGAACGGGTGCTGGTATTAGACCTTAGGAAGACAGGTAGTCTTACCCTACAAATGACAGGGCGTTGCTACGGTAATCCTGCTCAATTCGAGAGGAGTCGCAGACATTTGTCCATGTACTAGGCCCATAAGCCAATGGCGCGAGGCTACCATGTGAGGGATTACGGCCGAACGCCTCTAAGCCGGAATCCCGCCCTAAATCTCCGCACCACGGTGAAGGGAGGCTACGATATGGTTGGGACCTGGGGCTCGCGTCTTAGCCCGACCTGGTCGAGCCGCAGAAAGAGATCTCTGCCGTCTGCCGATCAAAGCGGGCGGGAAGCTGCGCGATACTCACCCCATACGGCGATGAGGTATGAAACCACTAGTAAAAGACTTAGTTCTCGGTCGGGGTGTCTTAAGCAGTAGATCAGCTACCTCACTGCGAACTGCTGAGACTCAACCCTTGACCACGAGATGTGTCCGCACAACAGGCGAACAACATCTCCGTGCCATGACCAGGCTTGTCCCCTGGTCAAATGCACTCTTTCAAGAGGAATCACAGGTCGCTGACATTTGGTCCACGTGCTTGGCTGATAAGCCAATGGTGCGAAGCTACCATCTGAGGGAATACGGCCGAACGCCTTCAAGCCAGAATCCCGCCCTAAATCTCAGCACCGCTGTGATGGGAGGCTACGACATGGCTGGGGCTTGCGTCTCAGCCCGGCCCCGGTCGAGCCGCAGAAATGCACCGGGTTAAATGCACTCCTGCCTCGCTCTTTGCCTCTGTCTGCTATCAGTAATCCCAATGGACGCAGAAGAGATGCAGTCCAGCGGACATTGCACCTCCTGCCCTATTGTGACAACCTCCCGGGTGGCGGGGAATGCTAGGCGTACCATCACTGCAGATGAGCCGAAAAAATAAAGGGAGCAAAGAGATACCTCACTCACACGCATATGCTACGTTTCTGGCAGGACGTGACGATTCTGGGACACAGTCACACTGGACTGCCTCTCTTCCGGGATAGTACAAACTAGTACATAGTCCATCATATCATTGCCAAACCCTATAGACACGAGTAGGGAAGACTCGATAGTCCTGCAAGACAACTTCCTAAGAGAGACAACTCTGACCAAATACAACTGCTGCCTTGCAGTTAGGCTGGGGACAGCCAAAGGCTAAGGAGAGCAATCCAACAGAAACGCCTGTTGAAATCGGATGCACTGAGCCACAGGCTTAACAAAATAAAACAGTGCAGCGTAAATATCGCTGTAAACAGCGTACGATGAAGAAGAAGAAGAAGAATGCACTAAATGACTCTGCCTCCACCCTATCCTGTGGCAATACATTCCTATAATTCACCACTTTCTGACTAACAAAAATATTTTCTAATATCTAATCTTCATCTGTCTTTAAACAAAGTGTAGATTTCCCATCGTGTTCTTGTAGCCAGTCATACTTTGAAAAACTTGTTGCATCTAATTTATCCTTTCCATTTATTAATGTACACTTGTATACAGTCACCTCGAATTCGGATTTGTTCGAAACACTGAAGACTAGTTTTTTTTAGGTTTTCGTCATAATTATTTTTCTGAAACTTAGCGATCTTTTTGTAGTTCTTCTTTGTATCCTTTCCAGCATGTTTATATCCACTCTACTATATGGACTCCCCTCCTAATGTAGGTCTCACAAATGATGTAAGTAGTTTAAATAAAAAATATTTGACATTCATATTAACAATAGTAATAATACAAACAATTGACAGTAAAAATAATTGACAATAATAATAATTATTACAATTGACAGTAACAATAATATTCATAGTTGGCTATAATAATAATTGACAATAATAACATTTGATATTAACAATAATTAATGATAATTTATTATGCCTCTCCCTCCTCCCCCACCTTCTCCCGTACATGAAGCCTGTATCCCGACGGTTTCAATAATGAAAAGGTTGCTAGTTATATCCACAACCCTTTCAATTGCCAATTACGATATACAATAATTCTAATAATATTGACAATAATAATATCAAGGAAAAAATTATCGGAATGATAATAGTAATAATAATAATATAATCATATGATAGTAATTATAATAGAAATAGTAATATTGGTAGTAATAGTAACAATAATAATAGTAATATTAATTCAAATAATAATTTTAATACTATAAATAATAATAGTAAAAATGATAAAATAATAATAACAATATTAATAACAATAAACGTAAAAGTAGCAATAAAAACAATAATAATAGTCATCATCATCATGTAGCATGTCCTTGGAAGAACGTCGCTCTCATCTCAGCCATTTGGTGGGAATTTTGATCAGCAGTCAGTCTACTCGACTGTTCCATGTTCATGTTCAGTGTGTCTTTGATGTCCTGTGACCATCTACGTCTTGGTCGAACCCAGCCTCGTCTTCCTGGAACAATGTTTTCCAGAACCGTTTATTCCAGTCAGTCATAGCGTTTGATGTGGCCGAAAAACCTCAGTTTCAGGTAATAATAATGTAATAATAGCAACAAAAGAAAAAAGGAAGTCGCATGTCCCTTTGCAGAACGTCGCCAATTTATAACCACCAACATTTTTTGGCTATTATACGTTTATTTTTGCCAAGTGTGCTGTATGGTAGGTTGCTATTACTTTTCGTAGGTGTGGAGCCGCGTAGCGCAGTGGTTAGCGCGCTGGCTTCGCATCTGAGTGGTCCTGGGTTCATTCCTCAGTTGAGGCGGTAAGGTTTTTTTCAGGGAGAGGAGATGGCTGCCGCCCTCATAAAGCCGAGCCTTTGAAATGGGAGATCGCTAACACCTCACACCCCTACTTTACTTTACTTTTAGGAGCGAAATAAACTCATGTCTGCCACACTGGAAATGAGTGGGACTCGAATCGGGTGGGGATTGTGAAACGGACGCTTTACCACTAGGCCACACAGCCTTTAAAAATAATAGTAGTAGTTTCTGTTTCTAAGAATCGACGTCACTGCACTCCGGGCATACCCATAGATGCTCAGTCTCTCTCATCAAATGGAGTAAGGTATGGATGCTGATGGTCCCTGTAGCTCGCTCTCCTGCGCCGTTCTCTCATGCGCCCCATTCCGCCCGAACCTCGTTTAACGTCGAAACTTTGCAGTTTGTGGAATGCTGCTTCATCTATTGCGGTGTCCTCATCCAGCAGGCGGTCATTGATGGATTTCAAAATGTCACTTCTAGCCATCACTAATGTGCTCATAATGGGAGCTTGTGAAACCAAGATGTCAGCTCGTTAATTGCCCTGAACCCGGTCGTGTGCAGGACAGTAGATCCATGTCAACCCCTGGAGGTTTGAGGCCTCAACAGCTGCTATCCACTCGTACCTAAGCCATATAATAATAGTAATAATAGTAAAAATACTTAATAGTAGTAGTAATATTAATAATAATAATAAAAATAATAATAATAATATAATAATAATGCAATGTAATTATAACGGACATCATATCTAAATTACTTGAGAAGTAAAAAGAAAAAAAGTAACTATAATTACAATGCAATTCCAACGGCCATGATGCTCTGTGAGAATTTATATGACCCGTTATTAATGATCGCTTGTCTCTGCAGTGGCAAGGCAGTATACAGGACAATTCTTTGTTAAATCTATGCTGGTCTGAGGTTTTCAACCATTGCCTCTTTGCTGAGGAGACAGTATCCAAACTGCTCCACCACTGGTCCCTGCAACCAAAGCAGAGTTATAGCTGGGTTGAAAGAATCGTGCGACTGTTGCCTTCTATCTATCTCTAAAAGACAGTTGAAGAGAGATGTGCATGGGGCTAGCCATCTTAACTTGCCAAAACATTGCTGCTGAAATCGCCACAGCAAATCTTCTGATACATGCTTTCTGTAATGCAGCAAGACTTACTGGAGCCCCATAGCATAAAATGCCGTAGCGGATAAAGTGTTAGAAACTTTGTTGTACTTTACCTAAGCTTTTCATGAAGTGGGGTGGCCATTTCTCTTCCAAAACATTATGTCGTGAACCCATTTACATATGGGTCCACTTGAGCGTGTCGATATCTTCTTATTCTGAAAGCGACGTTACAAAACCGTGTCACGGTTCACATAAAGGCTGTGATTTTTGCGCTTTTCAGAACAACATTCGGTTTCGGCGGTCTTTTCTTTATGCGGGTTTGCCTTCCAAGTGCCATCCCTACTCTCCTTGCCAGACCACACTAGCGTAACATGTTCCTATGGGATTCTTCTTCTTCCTTTTTATTTTTCTTCTTCTTCCTCTTCTTCGTCTTCTGCGCTCGTTCTCAATCTCCCGCAACCACGCCATGAACAAGGCTTTGCAAGAAGCAGGATGTAGTCCTTGAGAACGGAATGCGTTGTGTCGATAGTTTACAGCTTAACTGCGATATTTGCACCTTTCGGTTCGACACACTGATCTTCGGCAGCATGTATTTTTTGAGTAGCGGGTTACTGGCCAGTGTTTTGATGCGTGCGCATCTGTTTGTAATGTGTTCCACTATGACAGTTTTGTGGTACAGTAGCTTTGTCATTCCTTCATGTACGTGGAGAAGTGGCCATATAGAGAACAATCCTTGACATACCAAGTCAAACTGAAAACTTACTCTTCCACCATGCAGTTAAACAGTTTGACATTATGTAGTACTGTGTACATGACGTGTTTTATCTCGAGGAATACGTCTGCAATATCAGGTGGAGCTGATAATGCGTGAGGTAAGAGGTTTCAACGGAACGGGACTCTATTTTTGAAACGTTTTCTGCTCTATAGGCTATCACGGACGAAGCACGAAGTCCGATCAGACAATGAAGGCATGTTTATACAGAATCTCAGTTGAGTTTGTACAGTAGGAGCGAGATACGTGGGTTCTGGCAAGGCAATTGTAGAAACAAATTTTTGGTAAATGCATTTTCAGTGATTATTAACATGAAGAGGGAGCGAGTGGTCGAATGGTTTCGTTGGCTAGCCTGCCGACAAGGAAGGCACTGGATCGAATCCACGGTAAAGGATGTTATTTTTTCTGTTGGGGGGAAATAAACAAACAAAGCCATCACACGACGTAGGGACAGCAGTGGTGAAATAGCATGCAGTCCTCAGTCGAAAATCCATTCGACCACCCAGGTAATAGGGGTAAAGTCGTACTATAGTGCATTAACTTGAAGAAATCTAAGCTGTTTAAAATCAACACCTTAACATTTTGAGGACGACAGCGGCCGATGATCGGCCCGACTTGCGTTAGCGAAAAAGATAAGCGGGCCGATCCATCGGCCCAGAGAAAGAAAGCTTCTTTATGGCTAACTAAAAATAGTATCAGCCAATCAAATAATCTCTTTTATTTCTAGCATTTAAATGACAGCCCCTTGAAAGTTTTCACAGGAGAATTATATGGAATATTTTGGTATGTTGTTGTTATTGAGCTCATTTGAAAATGAGATATTGAGTGATTCAGATATAAATAATGTTTCTGTGTCAGATGTTACTGACAGTGATAAAAATGATGTTTCTGTGTCAGATGTTACTGACAGTGATAAAAATGATGTTTCTGTGTCAGATGTTACTGACAGTGATAAAAATGATGTTTCTGTGTCAGATGTTACCGACAGTGATAAAAATGATGTTTCTGTGTCAGATGTTACTGACAGTGATATAAATGACGGTGAAAAAAAGTTAGTAAGCAGTAGTCTCCAAGAATATTTATACTTTTCTACATTTATTCCTAGTTATTATATTTTGTTCCTTGTTTTCAAAGACATCACTCTTGTCCTGTTTTTATTTTCTAAAAATAACTTCGTCTTTTAGGCAGTAAAACCATAATTAAGCTCCATTTTAAGCTAGGGTCCACACTGAGGATAGAGCAGCGGGAGAGCAGAGTACTAGGTAAATCAGCTGATAACTGAGAACACTCAGGATAGTGACGCTGTCATATACACCGACGGATCAGTGCGCAGTGGGACATCAGGCTGGGGTTTCTCGGCTAGAGTGTGAGGAGGTCGTTGCTGAGCACAGTAAAGCATACATGTCAACAGCTTCCAGTATGAGAATGGAGATGGAAGCAGTGACCTCAACACTGAGATGGATATCTGAGACTTCTATAACAAGGGCAGTCATCGGGACAGACGCGCAAGCCGTACTTCAGAAAGTACAGAAGGGATCGCTTAGGTACGAGTGATAGCTGCTGTTGGGTCCTCAAACCTCAGGGGTTGACCTGGATCTACTCTCCTGCTCATGCCGGGGTCAGGGCAATAAAAGAGCTGACATCATGGCTTCACAAGCTCCCATCATGGGCACATTAGTGATGGATGAAAGGGACATTTTGAAATCAATCAATGACCGCCTGCTGGATGAGGACACCGCAATAGATGAAGCAGCAATCTACAGACTTCAAAGTTTCGACATTAAGCCAGGTTCGAGTAGAGTGGGGTGCACGAGAGGACGGTGCAGAAGAGTGTACAACCAGCGAGCTACAGGGACCATCAGCATCCATACCTTACGCCATTTGATGAGAGAGACTGAGCACCCATGGGTATACCTGGAGTGCAGTGATGTCCATTCTTAGAAACAGAAACAGAAAAGCTAGGTAGCAAGTCATTCTTGAAGGTATCGGAGGGGCAGAGATGGACACCTTTACACATTTGGGCATCACCATTGATGGTTCATTGGGTACAGATGCAGACGTAAAGGCTAAAATCAAAAAGACAACACCATCATGTCTGTTACTAAATAATATATGGTTTATTTTAGTTTAGTCGAAGAATCAACGCTCCTGCACACGGTTTAACCCATAGGTGCTCTGTTCAGAACAGCTGACAATGATACTTTGGCAGTCAGGGCAGCAGTAGTAATAACAGTAGTAGTACTATAATTAGCAGCAGCAGTAGTAGTAGTAGTAGTATACGTAGTACTAGTAATAGTATTAGTAGTAGTAGTAATAATAGTAGTAGAAATAGTAGTAGTATTAGTAGTAGTAACTATAGCAACAGTACCAGCAGTAGCAGTAATAGTGAAAGTAGCATTTACAGCAGCAACAGTGGTAATCACAGGAGCAGTGGGCGCTGTAGTGGCAGCAGTGGTGGACATAAGAACAGCAGCAATGATGTCTCAAGAACAGCAGAAATGATTGTCTCAAGAACAGCAGAAATGATTGTCTCAAGAACAGCAGAAATGATTGTCTCAAGAACAGCACAAATGATTGTCTCAAGAACAGCAGCAAAAATAGTCAAAAGAACAGGGGCAATGATGCCACAGATGCAGCAGCAGGGATAGTCACAAAAACAACAGCAATCATAGTCACACGAGTAGCATTAGTGTTAGTCACAGGAACAAAGAAACAACAGCAATGATAGTCACACGAGTAGCATTAGTGTTAGTCACAGGAACAAAGAAACATCAGCAATGATAGCCACACGAGTAGCATTAGTGTTAGTCACAGGAACAAAGAAACATCAGCAATGATAGCCACAGGAGTAGCATTAGTGTTAGTCACATGAACAAAGAAACATCAGCAATGATAGCCACACGAGTAGCATTAGTGTTAGTCACAGGAACAAAGAAACAGCAGCAATGATAGCCACACGAGTAGCATTAGTGTTAGTCACAGGAACAAAGAAACATCAGCAATGATAGCCACACGAGTAGCATTAGTGTTAGTCACAGGAACAAAGAAACAGCAGCAATCATAGTCACTCGAGTAGCATTAGTGTTAGTCACAGGAACAAAGAAACAGCAGCAATCATAGTCACTCGAGTAGCATTAGTGTTAGTCACAGGAACAAAGAAACATCAGCAATCATAGTCACACGAGTAGCATTAGTGTTAGTCACAGGAACAAAGAAACATCAGCAATCATAGTCACACGAGTAGCATTAGTGTTAGTCACAGGAACAAAGAAACATCAGCAATCATAGTCACACGAGTAGCATTAGTGTTAGTCACAGGAACAAAGAAATATCAGCAATCATAGTCACACGAGTAGCATTAGTGTTAGTCACAGGAACAAAGAAACATCAGCAATCATAGTCACACGAGTAGCATTAGTGTTAGTCACATGAACAAATAAACAGCAGTAATCATAGTCACACGAGTAGCATTAGTGTTAGTCACAGGAACAAAGAAACAGCAGTAATCATAGTCACACGAGTAGCATTAGTGTTAGTCACAGGAACAAAGAGACAACAGCAATCATAGTCACACAAGTAGCATTAGTGTTAGTCACAGGAACAAAGAGACAACAGCAATCATAGTCACATGAGTAGCATTAGTGTTAGTCACAGGGACAAAGAGACAACAGCAATCATAGTCACATGAGTGGTATTAGTGTTAGTCACAGGGACAAAGAAACAGCAGCAATCATAGTCACATGAGTGGTATTAGTGTTAGTCACAGGGACAAAGAGACAACAGCAATTATAGTCACATGAGTGGTATTAGTGTTAGTCACAGGGACAAAGAAACAGCAGCAATCCTAGTCACATGAGTGGTATTAGTGTTAGTCACAGGGACAAAGAGACAACAGCAATCATAGTCACATGAGTAGCATTAGTGTTAGTCACCGGGGCAAAGAGACAACAGCAATCATAGTCACATGAGTAGCATTAGTGTTAGTCACAGGGACAAAGAAACATCAGCAATCATAGTCACACGAGTGGTATTAGTGTTAGTCACAGGGACAAAGAAACATCAGCAATCATAGTCACACGAGTGGTATTAGTGTTAGTCACAGGGACAAAGAAACATCAGCAATCATAGTCACATGAGTGGTATTAGTGTTAGTCACAGGAACAAAGAAAACGCAGCAATCATAATCACATGAGTGGTATTAGTGTTAGTCACAGGGACAAAGAAAACGCAGCAATCATAGTCACATGAGTGGTATTAGTGTTAGTCACAGGAACAAAGAAACAGCAGCAATCATAGCCACATGAGTGGTATTAGTGTTAGTCACAGGGACAAAGAAACATCAGCAATCATAGTCACATGAGTAGCATTAGTGTTAGTCACAGGGACAAAGAGACAACAGCAATCATAGTCACATGAGTAGCATTAGTGTTAGTCACAGGGACAAAGAAACAGCAATCATAGTCACACGAGTGGTATTAGTGTTAGTCACAGGGACAAAGAAACATCAGCAATCATAGTCACATGAGTGGTATTAGTGTTAGTCACAGGGACAAAGAAACATCAGCAATCATAGTCACATGAGTGGTATTAGTGTTAGTCACAGGAACAAAGAAACATAAGCAATCATAGTCACATGAGTGGTATTAGTGTTAGTCACAGGGACAAAGAAACATCAGCAATCATAGTCACATGAGTGGTATTAGTGTTAGTCACAGGGACAAAGAGACAACAGCAATCATAGTCATATGAGTAGCATTAGTGTTAATCACAGGGACAAAGAGACAACAGCAATCATAGTCACATGAGTGGTATTAGTGTTAGTCACAGGGACAAAGAAACAGCAGCAATCATAGTCACATGAGTGGTATTAGTGTTAGTCACAGGGACAAAGAGACAACAGCAATCATAGTCACATGAGTAGCATTAGTGTTAGTCACAGGGACAAAGAGACAACAGCAATCATAGTCACATGAGTAGCATTAGTGTTAGTCACAGGGACAAAGAAACAGCAATCATAGTCACACGAGTGGTATTAGTGTTAGTCACAGGGACAAAGAAACATCAGCAATCATAGTCACATGAGTGGTATTAGTGTTAGTCACAGGGACAAAGAAACATCAGCAATCATAGTCACATGAGTGGTATTAGTGTTAGTCACAGGAACAAAGAAACATTAGCAATCATAGTCACATGAGTGGTATTAGTGTTAGTCACAGGGACAAAGAAACATCAGCAATCATAGTCACATGAGTGGTATTAGTGTTAGTCACAGGAACAAAGAAACATCAGCAATCATAGTCACATGAGTGGTATTAGTGTTAGTCACATGGACAAAGAAACATCAGCAATCATAGTCACATGAGTGGTATTAGTGTTAGTCACAGGAACAAAGAAAACGCAGCAATCATAGTCACATGAGTAGCATTAGTGTTAGTCACAGGAACAAAGAAACATCAGCAATCATAGTCACATGAGTGGTATTAGTGTTAGTCACAGGGACAAAGAAACATCAGCAATCATAGTCACATGAGTGGTATTAGTGTTAGTCACAGGAACAAAGAAAACGCAGCAATCATAGTCACATGAGTAGCATTAGTGTTAGTCACAGGGACAAAGAAACAGCAGTAATCATAGTCACATGAGTAGCATTAGTGTTAGTCACAGGGACAAAGAAACAGCAGTAATCATAGTCACAGGAATATCAGCAATGATCATCAAAGGAACAAAAAAACAGCAGCAGTGATAGTCACATGAACAGCTACGATGATAGTCACTGGAGCAGCAACAGTATTAGTCACAGGAGAAACAGCAGTAGTAATCATAGGACCAGCAGCAAAAAAGTTACAGTAGTAGCAGCAGTATTAGTCACATGAACGGCTCAATAGTTGTCACGCAGCAGCAGCGGTAGTCACAGAAGCAGCTGCAACGGTAGTCACAGAAGCAGCAGAAATAATAGTCACATGAGCACCAGTAGTATTGGTCAAAGGAGCAGAGCAGTAGTCGACACAGGAGCAGCGCAGTAGTTGTCACAGTTGCAGCAGCGGTACTAGTCAAAGATGCAGCAGACGTAGTAGTAACCGAAGCAGCAACAGTAGTATTCACAGGAGCAGGAACAATAGTAGTCACAGAAACATTAGCAGCAGTAGCAGTAACTAAAGCAGCAACAATAGTAGTCACAGAAACATTAGCAGCAGTAGCAGTAACTAAAGCAGCAACAATAGTAGTCACAGAAACATTAGCAGCAGTAGCAGTAACTAAAGCAGCAACAGTAGTAGTCACAGGAGCAGCAACAATAGAAGTCACAGAAACATTAGCAGCAATAGCAGTAACTAAAGCAGCAACAGTAGTAGTCACAGGAACATTAGCAGCAGTAGCAGTAACTAAAGCAGCAACAGTAGTAGTCACAGAAACATTAGCAGCAGTAGCAGTAACTAAAGCAGCAACAATAGTAGTCACAGAAACATTAGCAGCAGTAGCAGTAACTAAAGCAGCAACAATAGTAGTCACAGAAACATTAGCAGCAGTAGCAGTAACTAAAGCAGCAACAATAGTAGTCACAGAAACATTAGCAGCAGTAGCAGTAACTAAAGCAGCAACAATAGTAGTCACAGAAACATTAGCAGCAGTAGCAGTAACTAAAGCAGCAACAGTAGTAGTCACAGGAGCAGCAACAATAGAAGTCACAGAAACATTAGCAGCAATAGCAGTAACTAAAGCAGCAACAGTAGTAGTCACGGGAGCAGCAACAATAGAAGTCACAGAAACATTAGCAGCAGTAGCAGTAACTAAAGCAGCAACAGTAGTAGTCACAGGAACATTAGCAGCAGTAGCAGTAACTAAAGCAGGAACAGTAGTAGTAACTTGTGATGTATTTGGATTATAGTGAGGTAGGTACAGCGCTGGTCATCAACCTCACTCTCTCGTCCCGAAATACCATTAACCAGTGGTAAGACATAAGTCAAAATGACTGGAGATAACTCAGAAAGCAGATACTCTTCTTCCATCGCCATTGACATCAGGTGTTGCGTGAAACTTGCGGGATTCGATCGCCCACCCTATCCGTTCAACGCTTTGATAGGCGAGTGCTTTACTTCTCGACCGCAGCAGTATATACCATGAGATTACATTTACTTCTAATCCCTACTTCTCAACACTAGCCTTAAATCCACAACGAAAAGCGAGAATGTCATTCATGCATTATCTCACATTGTTGAAAGAAATCTGAAGCTATGTTGACCTGTTTCATAGACTTTCATCACGCAACAAGTTTCCGGTTTGAAATAGTTTGTGTTGATAGCAGAGAGAATAGCAAAGAAATTATCAAGACATGAAAAGCAGCAGCTCTACAAACAGCCACACAGCTCACAAGAACAGAAACAAAGAAACTTTACTGAACAGAGGGAAACATAGAGAGGGGATCTACTGACAAATGCCATACCCCATTCCAAATGAAAGTATCAATCAACTCTCAGGGAAAGATGAGAAAAACATTGTTTCTTTTTGAGACTCAAACACATTCCACTTAACAATCACCTGAAAATAATTCAACCATAGTACATGCCAGAGTTTCCGCTGTGTACACACCCCCACGAAACTGTTGATCACCATCTCTTTGAGTGCTCAGTACCCAACACAGTCAAGAAAATGTTTCTTCCTCTGGGGCCAGATCAATGGAACCCTTCGTATGACACTAAACACCAACTAACAAACACGTGCAGATACCATTACATAGCATTGGGCGGAAGGGCGAAAGTCCAGTTGCTGCTGGACCCACAACAGCAATATGTTGGTTGATGCCTGTTTTTTGACAAGTTAAACGGTTTCCCCTACGCATGTGTCTTCACTAGCCCTAATGCCGGGGCTGTGACACATTATTAAACCCTTTACTTCGTTTCCAGTAATAGTAAACGTTGAGTCAGTTAATTAAGCAATGATAGGTAGAGACCTTGTACATGCTCGGACAATCTCTAACAGCAACAATGCAAAGCAAGAAATTGCAATGGGACATTAAACGTAACCGCATTTACTGATCTCTTAACAATACACTACAGCCAGGAAGGTCCCGACCTACGTTTTATTTAGTTCCTCGGATATAGTTCCTTTGGTTGGTTATTGATCCAGCGATCTGTGGACGTCTACCCTTTGGTCCATTACCATATATTGGTATCTGGAAGTGTTTTTGAGCTGTTTTTAGTTCCGTTCAAACTGTTCAAAATGTCGGGCCTCGGAAGAAGGTCTTTCCTAACAATGGCAAGCGCCAGACACTCAAAAAGATGGTGTTTATCAGTTTCGCAGGGATGTGTGCACATCCGGCACTCTGGAGTATGCTCTGGTTGGATTCTGTTCAAGTGACTGTTCAGTTGCATGAGTTGAGCGCGATACCAGAAATTGTTGCTTTGATCTCTCCTTTTCAGGAAATTGATGTTGTCTTTGAGATTTTAAATGACCATGTGTTTGTAGATTTCTCGCCCAGTATTCCCCGTGTCCCGTCTATTCGGCGAAGCTTTGGATATAAGAAAAGGACTTGTAACCTGTTACCAGTGAGACATTTATAAAGAACGATCAACCCAGATATTGTTTCGCAACAACAATAACAGCAATACCATACAAAAAGCAATCAATATGAGTGCAGTGTCGTCTCATTCTGCATATAGTGTCATCGTTGTCACCTTGTTTTCTGTATTTCCTTTCCCTTGTTTATTTCTTCTTTGTATTCTTTCATGCGTACGTGTTGAAATTGTGTTCTCGTTTATGAGCGAGCTTGTATATTTGTTTGTATGACCTGTCTTTCTATGTGTTTGTCTATTGTCTATTGTCTTTCTATGTGTTTGTCTATTGTCTATTGTCTTTCTATGTGTTTGTCTATTGTTTATTGTCTATTGTCTTTCTATGTGTTTGTCTATTGTCTATTGTCTATTGTCTTTCTATGTGTTTGTCTATTGTCTTTCTGACAATGTATTAGTGTGAATACGTATTTGCATGAATGTATCCACGTGTCAGGATGGGTTTACTAGAGGGAGATCGTAATTAACAAATCTATTAGAATTCATGGAGGAGGTTACTAAAATGATAGACCAAGAAGAGCCAGTGGATGTTATTTATCTAGATTTTGCAAAGGCCTTTGATAGAGTACCTCATTGAAAATTATTAGGAACGTTAAAATCACATGGGATAGGTGGGGAAGTTGCCAAATATATTTAAAGTTAGTTAACGGGAAGAGGGCATAGATTTGGCATACATTGAGAGTACTCTGAGTGGTGTGAAGTAAAAAGTAAAGTGTCACAGGGCTAAGTTTTATGACAAATATTGTTCTTGATATAAATAAACGTATTGGACTTTCAAAATTTGCGGGTGACTTAAAACTATGCAGTAATGTCTCATCTAAAGCAGAAGTAGATATATTGAGATCGGATTTAGATCTCGAGATTTGTCTGTAATCTGGCAAATAGAGTTTAATGTAGATAAATGTACAGTCATCCACATCGGTAAATCCAATATGGAACATCATTACAGAATGGGCGAGAACAATATTAAAATGATAGATAAGAAAAGGGACCTAGGGGTTAAAATAGATCTTACAGGTAAAGTGATTGAGCAAGTCCAGGTAGCAGTGAATAAGGCAAATGTAATGTTAGGTATGATTAAAAAGAAATGCTAAACAGAGGAGCAAAGAAGTGATAGTCAAACTGTATAAGGCATTAGTTAGACCGAGATTGGAGTACTGTGTACAGGTGGGGAGTCCTTATCACAGAGGAGGTATAAACATGATGGAAAGGATACAAAGAAGAGTGACAAAGCTGAAAGTGGTATTCCAGAATTAGTTATGAGGAAAGAGTAAAAAAAACCGGCACACAGTGTCTAGAAATGAGAAGAATTAGAGGTGACTTAATACAGGTTTATAAGATAATCAAAGGAAAGGATAAATTCGTTTTTTTTCTTCAAAATATAACCATCTACAAGAACAAGAGGGCATAACTACAAATTAACTTCAGAAAGGTCCAGATTAAAAATAACAAAATATTATTTTTTTTGTCTGAGTGGTGAATACTTGGAATGTATTGCCACAGGAAGTGGTGGAGGCAGGGACAATTAATGCATTTAAGAATAGATTGGATGCGCATATCTTTTAGAGCAAGGAAATGTAAGTTAAGTGTTGTGATTTATAGATGTATGTATATATGCCTGCATAAATGTATGTCTTCCTGTCTACCTGAATTATCCTGTCTCCTTACTTGGCTATTTAATCAGAATAAAGCCCAGATTTCATGGCCTTTAAGAAATAATGATTAAACCAACCCTTTCGAAAATGATCCAATCTTTTTAATTACATTTGGTTTTAATGGTATTTTGGCGCTTTGCAAAATTAAAATTTGCACTTCGAATGAGTTAAGATCAACCAAATGATGGAGAGGCCGCGTGAACTCCGCATATCCTTATGTCTTGTATTTATCGATTACTTAAAAGGATTTGACAGTATCGAGATCAACGTTTTAAGTAAATGTTCTCAGAAACCAGAACATCTCTGAAAACTATATCAAACTGATTGAGACAACTAACAAAGACGTGAATACAGTCATCACACAGTAGCACCGCCAAGTATATGTTTCGATAGCGAGAGGAGACCGACGGCGGCTCTCGAAAAGATTTGTAAACAATTACATTGGATCCACAGAGGTGTAAATAAAGATAGCGACTGGCTCACCCATTTGCGACTCGCAGATGACATTGTGCTCATCAGTCAAACACTTGAGGAAACCCAATAAATTTTGAACGACCTAAATAGGGTCAACAAAGCTGATGTCCTGAAAAAAAATACACGTTAAACGCAATGCCTCAGAAAACAGATGCTGAGAAGCTTGGAGTCATTCAGGGAATAATGAAACGGCGCGTACTGAAAATGTTGGATACCGGACAGATTCCGGAACGACGAAATTCGATATCAAACATTGTTTTGAGACATTGTGAAAGCAGCGATATCAGGGTCACATCGCTGGGGTAAACATGTGGTACGCATGCCTGACAACAGATGGACACGAAGAACAACTTTTTGGTGGTAATTTGCCTGTACACGACCACGGGGTCTGCGACCTGTGCGATGGAGAGATGGACTGACCAAACAACATAGGCGTATTAGTAGAACACTGCATAGGATCAGGACGCATACATAATATTGTTGGCTTCCTCACATACGGCACATCTGTTGGACTGTCGACGAGGATAATGTGTAAATGGAAGGTAAATGTAGGAGTTGAGAAATCGAATTAAGAAAACCTAGGGTGAGCCTGAACAGCGTAACACTTACTCTACAGTTAAGTGGCGCAAATGACTTCTCGCCGTCGGCCGTACATCCGTACAGACGTCGAATATTTTCAACACAAAATTAAAATGCAGGTAAACATTTTCTCACCATTTTCATCAATTTTAATAAAAATTCGCCGAGTTTTAAACCAAAAAAATGTTTCTAGATTATACATTTCTTGTCCCACGTGAATGTTTTCCTGTTTGTGTGTGTGTGTGTGTGTGCGTGTGTGCTTGTGTGTGTGTGTGTGTGTGTATGTGTCAGTGTGTATGTGTCAGTGTGTGTGTGTCAGTGTGTGTGCTTCAATGTGTGTGTCAGTGTTTGTGTGTGTGTGCACGTGCGTACGAATGTTTGTATCTATGTATGTATTTTTGTGTGTATGTATTTTGTATGTATATATGTATGTATGTATATATGTGTATATATATATATATATATATATATATATATTTATATATTTATATATACACACACACAAATATATATATATGTATGTATAAATATATATATATATATATATATATATATATATATATATATATATATATCATCATCATCATGTAGCATGTGCTTTGTAAAACGTCGCTCCCATCACAGTCTGTCTGAAAGAAACTCGTTCCCTTGCCAAATCACCAGCCTCCGCCACTGTCATACTCAGGCCTTCCTGGATATTTTGGTGCCATCGTCTTCTTGGTCTACCTCTTCCTCTTTTGCCTGGCACTATACCTTCCATCACCGTTCTCTCAAGACCATTGTGTCTCTTGATGTGACCAAAGTATTTGCAATTTCTAGCCAAAATGGAATTGATAAACCAGTTCCCCTCTATGCTCAACTCTTGCCGAATGTCTACATTTGTTCTTTTCTATGTACAGGGTATTCTGAGGATCTTTTTGTATCATTTTGACTCGAAGGATTCGATTCTTTGTCTAGAGGTTTTGGTAATCGCCCATGCTTCACAGCCATAAGCTGCCACAGGAAAAACACAGGCTCTCAAGACTTTTACTTTTATCGTTTTGTTGGTGCCCTGCCATAATTTCTTCAGGCTGTTCAGTCTCTGCATTGCCATAGCTAGTCTTCTTCTGATTTCTTTCGAGCAGTCACCATTGTTGTCAATTCTGGAGACCAGATATTCAAAATGTGTGACCTAATCTATTTCCTCACCACCCACTGTAAATTTATGCTGACATAGTGTTTTATCGGTGGTCATTATCTTTGTTTTGTTTATGTTTATGAACAGATTTTGATCTTTATTATGTCCATTAACGGCTGAAAGTAGCTGCTCTAGCCCTTCTGCACTTCTTGATAGTATCACTGTGTCATCTGAGTATCGTAACTCTGGAATCTCGTACCCCCCAATCGTAAATGGGTTGAAACTTTCAATGTACTCATCTTCTCATACATTTCTCATTATACATTCCGCATATATGTTGTACAGATAAGGTGAGAGTATACATCCCTGTTGGACTCCTTTTTGTACTGCAAACCAATTTGATGTTTGCCCAGATACTCGGACAGCGGCTTGTTGATCTTGGTATAATGTTTCAATGAGATATACTATATGCAATGGAAACCCCATTTCCTTCATGATTCTCTACAGATTTTGATGTTTTACCGTGTCGAAGGCCTTAGTGTAATCAATGAAACATGTGTACAGATCTACATTAAACTCTCTACATTTTTCAGAGATATTCCTTAAATTGAATATGTAGTCCCGCGTCCCTCTGTCTTTCCTAAAACCTGCCTGGACTACGTGAATGTCAGATTCAAACCTTTTTTTTTCTATCCTTCTTAATAGGATTCGCAAGAGTATCTTGCTAGCGTGGTTGATCAGCGCGATAGTTCGGTAGTTCGTGCACAGCTTCAGGTTGCCATTTTTGGGGAGGGGAATATAAATTGGTTTCTTCCATGCTTCTGGCCACTCTGCACTGTGCCATATCTGTTTACACAGCTTGTGATAGACTCGAGCACATGCCTCTCCTCCTGCCTGTATTAGCTCTGCTGGGATATCATCGCATCCTGGGGACTTTCCCTTTTTCAGGCTTTTAATTGCAGAGCGTACTTTTTCCAATGTTGGTTCAGGTTCTTTCTCTTCCTTTGTAACTGAGCGCTTTGTGTTATCTCCATACATAGTTCTGCAGTACTCTTTCCATCTATTCAGTATGTCTTTGGTTTCTGTTAATGTGTTATTCTCTTTGTCATTTATGACATGTGGAACCGGACGGAATTACTTTGTCAGTGTTCTTATTGCTTTAAATGCATCTCTCTTTCTGCCTTGTTGTTGTAGGTTTTCTATATCCTTACACGTTACTACTCTGTATCTTCTTTTATCTTCCTCAATTTGAATATTCTTTTGTCTGTTGTAAGTTTGTCAGTATGCCTCTCTTTTTCTCTCACTCTCTGTGCTACTCTCTCTCTCTCTCTCTCTCTATTTATTGGTTTATCTATAAACTTATCTACCTGTCTATCTATCTTCAAATTTATATATATATATATATATGAACAAGAAACAGACGAAACACTGAAACTTATTAAAGAAAGGTAACAATTAAAACAATAGGGAAGTCAGGGGAACAACACAGCATATAAAAACTGCGAAAGAAAAATTAGAAGACAACTAAGAAAAGATCAAAGAGGATACACAGTGGACACTTGTAAGGACGTAGAAAATATGCAGCAACGAGGCAGGGTGAGAGGTGCCTTTAAGGCGATAAGAACACTGACAAGGGTATTCCGTGTGGTTCCGCATGTCATTAATGACAAAGATGATAACAAATTAACAGAAACTAAAGACATACTGAATAGATGGAGAGAGTACTGCAGAAACATTTTACAGATAGCACAAAGCGCTCAGTTACAATCCTACCATAGGATGAGAAAGAATCTGAACCAACATTGGAGGAAGTACGCACAGCAATCAAAAGCCTGAAAAAGGGAAAGTTTCCCATGATGTGATGATATCCAAGTAGAGCTAATACAAGCAATAGGGTAGGCCAGTGCTCGAGTGTATCATAAGCTGTATAAACATCTGGCGCAGAGAGGCCAGAAGCGTAGAAGAAATCAATTAATATTCCTGTCCTTCCAAAAAACAATCTAAAGCTGTGCACAAACTACCGAACTGTCGTGCTAATCAGCCACGCTTGCAAGATACTCGCGGATCCTATTAAGAAGGATAGAAAAAAGATTTGAATCTGAAATCTAAGCAGGTTTTAGGAAAGTCAGTGGGACCAGAGATCACATTTCAATATGAGGAATATCTACGAAAGTATATAGAGTTTAATGTAGACATGTACACATGTTTAATCGATTACACCAAGGCCTTCGATAGGGTAAAACATCAAAATATGTGGATCATCATGAAGGAAATGGGGTTTTCTGTACAAGTTATACATATGGGCAAACATCAGATTGGTTCGCAGTTCCAAAGGGAGTAAGACAGGGATGTATCCTCTCACCTTATCTATACAACATATATGAGGAATGTATAATGAGAAATGTTCGAGAAGACGAGAACATTGAAAGTTTTAATACATTTACGTTTAGTTGGTACGAGATTCTAGAATTACGATACGCAGACGACACAGTTATACTATCAAGAAATGCAGAAGGGTTAGAGCAGCTACCGTCACCCGTAAATGGACAAAGTAAATATCAAAACCTGTTTATAAACATACATAAAATAAAGATAATGAACACCTATAAAACACAATGTCAGCATAAATTTAAAGCGGGTGGTGAGGAAATAGATCAGGTCACGCATTCCGATTATCTGGGCTCCAGAATTGACAAAAATGTCGATCAGACGAACACAGGGCAATGCAGAGACTGAGCAGCCTAAAGAAATTATGACAGAGCACCAACAAAACGACAAAAGTACCATTCTTAAAAGCCTGTGTTTTTCTTGTGACAGCTTATGGCCGCGAGTCATGGATGATTGCCAAAACTTCTATAGAAAGAATCGAATCCTTCGATTCAAAATGTTGCAGAAATATCCTCAGAATATACTGTACAGAGAAAAAGACAAATGTAGACATTCGGCAAGAGTTGAGCATAGAGGAGAACTGGTTTATCAAATCCATTTTGGCCAGAAAATGTAAATGCTGTGGCCACATCAAGAGACACAACGGTCTTTCGAGAACAGTGATGGAAGGTATAGTGCCAGGCAAAAGAGGAAGGGGTAGACCAAGAAGACGATGGCACCAAGATATCTAGGAATACCTTGGTATTACTGTGGCATAGGCGAGCTTGGGCAGAGGAAACAGTTTCTTTCATACATACTGTGATGGGAGCGACGTTCAAAAAAGGGCATGCTACATGATGATGATACATGTTTCTTTATTAACACTTTAAAAATGAAATAGTCTTTCAAATCTTCAAAATAGACAAGGAGCCAGTGTCGTCACTAACTTATAAATATAGCCTTTTACAGTTCTGACAAATCGTTTTCATGTCTGTATAACACAGTCACTGTACATGGACAGTCTCCCAAGAATTATCTGGCAGGACTAAGAAATTAACTGAAATCCTCAACGGGTCTAACATGTTAAGCATCTATAAGCAGAAAGCCCAGATAATGTGTTGAGCGAGACATGTCGCTCGAATACCGGACTGGCGCATCCCAAGGCAGATAGTACACGATGATTGGCGGAAAGTGACACTAGAAACGTTACAAAAACTCTTCTGAAACGTTTCTGACAAATATCTACACAGAAATTACGTCATGCGACACGCTGTCACAGAGCCGTCCCTCCTGGCGGGAGAACAGAACACAAGGTTCTCAGTTTGCCGAGCGAAATGTCACCGGTGAAGCTCCTCGTAGAAGGCGAGGTACCCGGGAGGCAACAAATCTACGATGGTAGTCATTTGTGTGTGCCATGTGCCGATGAGCCTGTCGTGCAAAGGTATGACTCTTTAGTCACGTGACATCACATCTCGGAGCACATGTCTGATGCGGTCACCATTTGTGTTTTAGATGGGTAACTCTATCTATCTATCTATCTATCTATCTATCTATCTATCTATCTATCTATCTATCTATCTATCTATCCATCCATCCATCCATCCATCCATCCATCCATCCATCCATCCATCCATCCATCCATCCATCCATCCATCCATCCATCCATCCATCCATCCATCCCTCCCTCCCTCCCTCCCTCCCTCCCTCCCTCCCTCCCTCCCTCCCTCCCTCCCTCCCTCCTTCCCTCACTCCCTCCCTCCCTCCCTCCCTCCCTCCCTCCCTCCATCCATCCATCCATCCATCCATCCTTCCATCCATCCATCCATTCATCCATCCATCCATCCATCCATCCATCCATCCATCCATCCATCCATCCATCCATCCATATTTCCAGTCAGAGATCTAATCTCCTTGAATGCTTCACGTTCCTTTCCCTGTCCCTCCATTTTGTTACATGTTTCTATTATGTGCTGTTTCCCATCTTGGCTAATCTTTCTCCTGATTTCTCTTGTGCAATTTCTGTATCTATCGGCGTTTCGTTCTGTTCCTGCCTGTCTCAGTTTCCTTCTTACCTCTACGACTCGCAGTGTCTCCTCCGTAATATAATTCTGTTTCTTACGCACTTTCTTAGGAATAATGTCCTGTGCTGTTGAGATGAGTGCTTCTCTCACATGTGACACCGATTCTTTAGTAGACATATTTTATTGTATTGCCATTAGTGCCTCAAACTTGTTTTGTATTTCGTTGTTATATTCATATGGTATTGCCTGGACATTGAAAAATATTGGTCGTGCACCTGTGTTCACCTTTGTGGTCTTATTCGTAAGTACAGCAACCAGCAATCCATGGTCCGTGTCACAGACCGCTCCTGGAAGCGTCTTTGTTGATAACACACAGGACCGCCATCTGTGTTGTACTAGGATGTAATCAATCAGTTTTATGTGGTTGCATCGGGGGAGGTCCATGTGTATAATCGCCTCGGATGATGCTTAAATGGGGTGTTGGCAATAGGAAGGTTATTCTCCATTCAGAACTCAACTAGTTTTTCTCCTCATCCGTTCCTGTGTCCAAGACTAAAGGATCCTCGTAATCTTCTTTCTTCTGCTGTTCTTTCTGCGCCAACTTTCGTGTTTAAATGTTCTTTGATGATCAAGGTGTCTCGTCCCTCTGTCTTATCCAATGTGTCTTGCAAGGTGTTATAGAAAACCTCAATTTCGCAATCTTCTGATGTTGATGCGTAAACCTGTATCACTGTAAGGATTTTTCATTCTTTTTAGCCTAATCGCAATTACCCGGTCGTTTACCGGGTTATACCAAAGCAGCGAGGGGACTGTCCTTTTGGACAGGAGGAAACCAGCCCCGCTCTGACCACTTTTGTCCCTCCGTGAGAAAATGAAGAAATATCTACATATGTATTTACATATTTTGTTATCATTTCTATCTGTCCATATCTACCTCTCCGTCTCAGAGAATGTCTACATTACTGGCTGTACATGTTTGTCTATTACAAAGAATGTCTCCCTACATCTATCTTTCTGTTTGTCTAACTGTCTTCCCATGGAACACACTCACACGCTATTCTCAAGCAAGAAACATAACTGCCACCTAACAATTTACAACATCCTGCTTTGAACGTTATTAGAGACCGCGTTATGAGTATTGTAATTATCCTCCGGAAGATCAAAGGCATCACAAAGCCTTATCAAAGAACATTCTAAGTGATTACGTGTCTGAGAGAAATGATACCTTCAAATTTCCAATTTTCACGGTACCTTTGACAAAGAAACAAGATGTCGGTCTTCTTGTCTAAATAGCTGTATGTCTGACTGTCTGTTTGGTTGACTGTTTGGCTATCTGGAAGACTCACCTGAATATCCGTCTGTCTCTGTTAGTATCTATATAGCTATTCTCTATCTATCTATATATCTATTCATCTATCTATCTATATATCTATCTAATCAGTATGTCTGTCTACCAGTCTGTCAGTCAGTCAATTATTCCTAGCTATTCCGCCTGTATGACTGTCTGTTGTCAATGCATCCCTCTGTCACTTCGTCTGTCCATCCGTATGTATGTCGGTCTCTTTGTCATTCAACCCGTTTCTCCATATAAATACACACACACGCACGCACACACACACACACACACACACACACATATAAATACATACTAGATCATTAGTACCCTGCTTTGCATGGTAAATAATTTTATGTTCGTATGGAATTAGCGGAATTCTTGAAATGAAAAAAATGTCTTTCAAGACTGTGGCTTCAATTACGCAAATGTCACCCAACCACAGTAAAATGAATTATTAAGAATAATACTCCGAAAATCTGGATGAACAGGTGGGCGACTGGAACAACAGGTCGCTTGTTTGTTTAGCGAAATGTCACAGCCAAAAATTAACGGTGACATTATTGAACTAAATAGAAGAGATGGAAGTCTCATCTTTCAGTTCCGAACAAGATATACGAGATTCAATAACCACTTGACCCGCATCAATTCCCAACACTTGCCCTTGAGCAGACATTGCTCTCATCCTGATGAAACAGTTCGAAAACTACTCGTTGAGTGCAGTGCAAATATTCTTACAACCACGGCCGGCAATTGCCAACACATTGTACGGATCAGTGAAACGACTGAAAAATACTTGTATCTGTGTAAGAAGGGCATTGGGCTGCCAAGAGCAGGCCTGCTCAGCAACTATGGGATAACAACAACCCTCAACCCTAGCCAATAATCTGTCTATCTCTGATCATAATCATGTGCCGTGCCGGTAGGCGTGGATGGATATTCACTTTCTCTTATCACGAGTGTCTATTTATTAGTTGTACCAACGATCATCTCCCATGCCATTCCTTCGAGCTGTCCAATGATTTGTATATGTGCACCCTGCTGTCCGTCTTCGATGTGGTGCTTTCTGTTATCACCATTTGCCCAAACCGGCGTATCACTGCTAGGACATGCTGTCTAACTTTACAAATATATTATATATAATATATACTTATATATTATATATATATATATATATAATATATACTTATATATATATATATATATATTATATATATATATATATATATATATATATATATATATATATATACATATATCATCAAGTGCCATCTCCGCAATGGAGGTTGATGGAAATGGATGTTCTGCTGTCTCTGCCTCGCGCCAGGCTAATACACGCAGTCACATGTTTTCCTGAACACAACTTGATATTGACTGTTTATCTGAACATCGGGCGCCCTTCGTCAGTCTTTTGTCTGGCAGGCGCACAAGATGCCCCGCCCATCCAGCTGTGCAGCCTACAGTGATGCATGCTTGCTTGACATGTCTGCATGATGTTCTCAGCCACTGTGTCGGAAGCTTTCAGAACAGCCAAATCCGGCGTAATCATCAGATACGACAGGTGCCTCAATGCTCGCAGAATGGGGGCAAAAACCAGAGTAACAGGCGACATGATCCATGCACTTGCATTTGCCGACGAATGTACTGTGAATAGCAACTCAGACCGCGAAGTGCAGGAGGACATGGATCTGTTCTCGTACTGGTCATACATGTTAAAAAAAACGGAAGTTATGCACCAACCAACTAGTACAGGATATACACAGCCACACATCAAAGTAAATGGACAGGTCCTGAAAGATGTGCGCAAGTTCACGTGCCTGGGTAGTACACTGTTACGAGCCGTCAATCTGGACGACGAGGTGGCAAGTAGAATAATGAAGACCAAGGAAGCCGTCGGTAGAATGCGCGCGACGGTATGGGAGCGCCGGGGCATTCGCCTCAAGACAAAGCTCAAGGTCTACCGAGCTGCTATCCTTCCAACTCGTGATACGCATCCGCGAGTTGGACTGTTCAATGCGAGAGTTGGACTGTCCATGCGAGAGTTGGACTATCCATCCAGGTTGGACTGTCCATGCGAGAGTTGGACTGTCCATGCGAGAGTTGAACTATCCATACGAGAGTTAGACTTTCTGTGCTAGAGTTGCACTGTCCATGCCAGAGTTGGACTGTCCATGCGAGAGTTGGACTGTCCATCCAGGTTGGACTGTCCTTGCGAGAGTTGGACTGTCCATGCGAGAGTTGAACTATCCATACGAGAGTTAGACTTTCTGTGCTAGAGTTGCACTGTCCATGCGAGAGTTGGACAATCTATGCGAGACAGGAAAAATGATAGAACCACTTCCGTACACCAGGCTGAGACGCATACCCATCATCCGTTGGCAGGACCGTACCCTAACACTGAAGTCCTGAAAAGATATATACATATATATTATTTATATTTATTGTTGGGGTTGCCACTTCTCTTCCTCGCTGTCTTTTTTCCTTCCTGAGCCGGGCGAGCCAGGTTCCCAGTTACAACTGGGTCGACTGGAGCTGTCGTAGCTGGATTGAACACCGTATCTTTACCACGAAAAGCTAGTGCTCTATCACTGCGCTAGAAGTATGTCTTTTTTTCAGTCTTAGTCGATTCCTACATCTTCAAATCCATTGTCATTGTGCGCGTTCCAACTCTTGTTCGAGTTGATGGTTGCCGGAAAGTGCATTTCTCTGTTTAACGAGCTGATTTCAAGCAGTACATCGTTTTGTTTTGTTTTTGATGGTTCTGTGCGGGTCTCAGACCAGTTTCCAGTCGGTTCTGTCTCGGCACGGGTTGTCCTGTGGAATGTTACCGTCTACGTACGCCAGGGCCATACGGCAGCATCATTATGCCGAATATTATCAATTATCGAGATCCGCGCTAACTTTGCGCGATACTGATCATTGCCCGCCTATGGTTCTGAAGACATGACGGAAATAAATATAAGTACATTTATGAATTAAGGAAAAGGTTTTGATAACCTTTCAAATATGAGTATTATAATAATTCAAGCAAATAAATTGGATCTGTAGTATTGTAAGAAAGTTTGCAAGCCACTGCGGCATGAACCAGTTAAGCAGCTATTGAGAGTCAGAAATAATGACGGTCTTCATAAAGAAGTCTCATATAGTCCTATCAGAGCCGAAGTCACTTCCTTAATTTCATTTTCATACTGGAAGTAGTCTGCTGAGATAGGATGTGTCGGATCGACAGGTACAAATAGTGCAGCCTAGCTGTACACTACGACACAATGCATTCCGTTCACTGGACAACATCTTGCTAATTGCAAAGCCATTTTCTGAGTTTCGTCGCGGAAGTTTGAGAACGAACAACGAAGAAGAAGATACTGGAAGTGGATGCCATGAATGCTTTTCTCTGCTCAGCAACTATCTGTCCTATCTCTCTATCTCTGGGAGGAAGAGTAACGTGTGGTCAGGTAAAATATACTGGTCAGACATGTTAATCAGGGTCAGGCAAAATAAACTGATCAGACATGTTAGTCATGGTCAGGTAAAATTTACTGATCAGACATGCTAGTCAGGGTCAGGTAAAATATACTGATCAGACATGTTACTCAGGGTCAAGTAAAATATACTGATCAGACATGTTAGTCAAGGTCAGGTAAAATATACTGATCAGACATGTTAGTCAGGGTCAGGTAAAATATACTGATCAGACATGTTAGTCATGGTCAGGTAAAATATACTGATCAGACATGTTAGTCAGATAAAACATACTGGCCAAGACCTTCATCTCGGCTTCCTAGTTGCCCTCTCTGGAAACGGACTGTTTTCATGGCAGCCTGGCTAGCGAGGTGAGGGATCGACGTGATCCCCGTAGTAGTGAGTGACACGCAGATGAAGCCAAGAATTGCACAACCGCGTGGAGGACCACAGTCCACCTCCATCTACACGCTCGGGATGTGAAGAAAGCTACTGCAACCCGCCACTTAACGTCTTTTTCAAGGCGCACAAAACAGAAACCTACTCATTGTGGGCATTCGCAAACAACATCTCTTTCTCTCTCTCTCTCTCTCGCTCTCTCTCTCTCTCTCTCGCTCTCTCTCTCTCTCTGTCTCTCTCTCTCTCTCTCTCTCTCTCTCTCTCTCTCGTACATAAACCATAATAATATTTCTCACCACACAGTATGGATTCCTGGGTTATATGACAGCACCATTATGTCGAATATTATCAATTATCGAGATCCGCTTTCACGTTGCATGATACCCAACATTGCCCGCCCATGGTGATGAAGACATGACAGAATTAACTCCCCCTACCGGATAATGGAAGAATGAGCTGAAGAAAAGTGGTAGAAATAAGTGCAAGGCTATCTTGTATATAAACCGCGCTCCATGCTTCATGGGGAAAACAAGACTGGATTAACTGCAAATGATCCCCAAAGCAAAGCGAGGAATAGGAGTCCACATCTCCCCTTTCCCCACACCCTGTCCAAACCCCTATAACATCTACCGGCATTCAAAATTCAGATTTCCCGGAAAGTGACCTTCTGCAACCCAGATGCAGATATTATTGTAGCCAGGGGCCCACAGGCCTTGTACTCGGGTCGAGGACGGTAGTTCGGACATAATTAGTTAAATTTTGCATCGTGTAAGTTTGTGAACAATTGTTTAATTATCTTTTTCTACTTGGCGTCCCTTTTCTCTTGGTGTTTGGATTTCTTAGAGCGCTTTTCTCTTTGTGTCCATCTTCTCTGTGTGCCCTTTTCTCTTGGTGTCCGCTTCTCAGTGCCCTTTCCTCTTGGCGTCCACCATCTCTTAGTGCCGCTTTTTCTTGGTGTCCGCTTCTCTTGTTGTCCTTTTCTCTTGGTGTCCATCTTCTCTTACCATCCAACTTCTCGTATTGCCTCTTTCTCTTGGTGTTCGCTTCTCTAATTGCGCTTTTTTCCTGGTGTCCATCTTCTCTTAGTTCCTTTTTCTCTTGGTGTCTGCTTCTCTCAGTGCCTCTTTTTCTTGGTGTCCGCTTCTCTCAGTGCCCTTTCCTCTTGGCGTCCATCATCTCTTAGTGCCGCTTTTTCTTGGTGTCCGCTTCTTTTGTTGTCCTTTTCTCTTGGTGTCCATCTTCTCTTACCGTCCAACTTCTCTTAGTTCCTCTTTCCCTTGGTGTCCGCTTCTCTCAGTGCCTCTTTTTCTTGATGTCCGCTTCTCTCAGTGCCTTTTTCTATTGATGTCCGCTTATATCAGTGCCCTTTTCTCTTGGTGTCCGTTTCTCTCAGTGTCTCCTTCGTTTGGTGTTCCGCTTCTTTAGCGGCATTTTGTCTTGGTGCCCGCTTCTCTCAGTGCATCTTTCTCTTGGTGTCTGCTTATATCAGTGCCTTTTTCTCTTGGTGTCCGCGTTTCTTAGTGCCCTGTTCTCTTCGTGTTTATCGTCTATTAGTGTTTCTTTCTCTTATTGTCGATCTTCTCTTAGTGCCTTTTTTCTTTTGGTATATGCTTCTTTCAGTGCCCTTTTCTCTTGGTTGGCTTCTCTCGGTGCCTCTTCCTTTTGGTGTCCGCTTATCTCATTGCCCCTTTTCTTGGTGTCCGCTTCTCTTAGTGCCTCTTTATCTTGGTGTCCGCTTCTTTTAGTGTCTTTTTTTCTTTTTTCTTCCCTCAGTGCCTTTTTCTCTTTTTCTGCGATTCTCTTAGTGCCCTTTTCTCTTCGTGTCCATCTTCTCTTAGTGCCTTTTTATCTCGGTGTTCGTCTTCTGTTAGTGCTCTTTTCTCTGCTCGTTAAATTCTCTCAGTGCCATTGACTTTTGGTGTCCTCTTGTCGCAGTGCCTTTTCATCTGGTGTTCGCTTCTCCATGTACCTCTTTCACTTAATGTCTTTTATTCTCTGTTCCTTTTCCTTAGTGTCCGATTATCTTAGTGCCATTTTCTCTTGGTGTCCGCTTCTCTTAATGCATCTTTCTCATGGTCTGCGCTTCTCTCAGTGCCCTTTTCTCTTGGTGTCCGGTTCCCTTGTTTATCTTTTCTCTTGGTGTCCATCTTCTCGTAATGCTTCTTTCTCTTGGTGTCCATTTATCTCATTGCCCTTTTCTCTTGGTTTCCGCTTCTATTAATGCAAATTTTGCTTAGTTTCCATTTCTCGTAGACCCTTTTTTCTCAACGTGAACGCTGCTCTTAGTGTCTCTTTCTCTTGGTTTCCATCTTCTCTAGAACCCTTTTCTCTTGGTGTCGCCTTCTCTCATTGCCCCTTTCTCTCAGTGCCCTATTTATTTTGCTGTCTCTTATCTCTTATTATCCCTTATCTCTTCGGGACCCTTTTTTCTTGCCCCTTTTCTGTTGTTTTACATTTTCTCTTGAAATCTGTCCAAGATTAATCTGTTGAATATCTTGCCTGGCACTGACAGAAATGTAATCCACCTATAATTGCTACAGTAGGCCGGGACTCCCTTCTTATGTAGTTAATGATAAGTCATTCTTTCCATTCTGTGGGTACTCTCTCCTTCCTCTATCTTCTTGAATAATTATTGCACTATATTAGGGGCCTTATCTATATATTTCCATTATGGCGTCTTCTGATATTCTATCTAGTCTTGCCGCTTTCTCTTTCTTCAGTTTAGGTTTGGCCTTTTCGATTTATATCTTACTTGGTGGGTTACAGTCCAAAGTCCCCTATACTGTTTAGGATGTTTGGTACATGGAGAACTGTTTAGACTTTCTTTGAAATGCTCAATCCATATTTTCTGTCGTTCCTACTCCCATGTACATATCTTGCCTTTTCTTTCTTTGGATGTTTGTCTGTCTGTAAAAAAAATTATTTGCTATTTTGTGTGTTGATGAGTAGAGATTTCTCATATTTTAATTTAATTTTTTTTATATCTGCTGCCTTTTCTGCTTCCTATATCAACATTTCAATATATTCCCTTTTAGTTGTCCTTATACATGTCTTCGCCTCTTTTTCTGTAACAGTATAATTTATCTGTGCTTCTCCTTGGGAGATTCGGGTCGCGCAGTTGCCGAGTATAACTTCATTCTTTTTCCTTTCTTCTCTTTCCTTTCTTCTCTTTCCTTTCTCTTCTGTTGTTTCTTCTATTTTATGCAATGTCTCCGTTGTGATCTATTCTTTATCTTTGGTTCTCTTGAATCCTACAGTTTCTTTACATGTCTTATTCCACATCTATTTAGCCTATACCAACACACTATTTATGTCCATCTACTCGTTCTCAAAAAGCTCTTGTAGTAATTGGTATTTGCTATTGTTGTATGCTAAATTCTGTCTTCTTTTACTGATCTTGTATACAGGTGTATGTTATATCTCGTTCTCCTTTCTCCCGGTACGGGCTGCTCTTTCTAGTTTGAGTTGCAAGATCCCCAGCAACATGTAGTGGTCTCAGACTCCGTCTGCACTCCGTCTTACATCTTGTCGTGTACCTCTGAATGCTTGACCGACACATATGTGGTCAATCTGATTTCCGTCACAGGGTCTGATTATCTCTACATGGCATTATGTACTTCCTTGTGGGGAAACATGCTTCCTCCGATTATCATTGTGTGTATCCGGCACAGCTCTGTAAACATTTCTATTTTTCCTTCATGTCCCATTCCTTATATTCTCATTAAATATTCGTAGCCTAAATTGTCTAGAGCATTGAAATCTTCCATTAATATTAGAAAATCTTTCTTTTAGTGCGAGTCAAGGACCTCTTCCAGCTCATTTGACAACGCTTGGCTCGTATCATATTCGGCTCCGTTAGCTGAAGGATAGTATTAAATAATGTTAAAATTTATGTTTTTGTTCCTATTTCATGATTCTATTCGTAATAGCCTCCCATTTTATAAGCGCCCTCTGTGCCTCTCCAGATAGCATCAGTGCCTCTCCCTATGTGTGTTTGGCATCAGTGTTCTCGTTTACAGAATAAATAATCATTCCCCCAGTTGTCAGTTTCATCTTCACTGATTCTGTCCATCTTAGTTCACACAGTCGTAGCACTGTCATGTTTTAATTTTTCATCTCTTTAGCTACCCCTGCTGTTTTCCCTGCCTCATACATTGTTCGCATATTCCAGGTTGCCATATTTGATTTCGTCTTGATATCCAGAAGGGCAGTCAACCGCGTAGCTTCATTACGGCTTTCATTCCACTGCCTCGTTCTTCTCGTTTCAAAAGGCTTTTCCTTTCCCAATGCCGTTTCTTTCAGATTTGTTGTCAATGTTTTCATAACCACCTTAGATTCTATAGATTAGATTTTTCGGCCCGAGCCTAGCCTATTATACTCTAGGTGAGTTGTCCGTATTTAGTCTCTGTCCTCCCCATGACCTTTATAACTTGTGTGGTGACCCTTCTGGAAGCTTTCGCGTCCGATGGCAAAGCTCCTGGGGTCATTGAGACATGCAAGCTGTCTCACTATTTCAGAGTAACGAGTGAGCATTTTTTCCCTGGTGTCTCCTTTGTTTGTATCTCCTTATCTTTTGTTGTCATCTTATTCTAGTGGCAATTTTTCTTGTGCTGTCATATCTCTCTAGGTGCCCCTTTTCCTATCGGTGCCCCTATTTTATCTCGGTGCTTTTTACCTTATTTTGTCTTTTTTCTCTTGATGCCACTTGTTCTCTATGTGTCACTTTTATTCCCAGGTGCCCCTTTTTCTCTTGTGTCTCTTTATCTAGAAGGGCCCCTGTTTCTTTATTTGCCCTTTTCTTCATTTGCCCCTTTTTCTTTATTTGCCCCTTTTCAGTGTGCCCTTTGTTTCTATGTGCCCTTTTTGATGCTATTTTTATCATGGTGCCCCTTTTTCTCTAGATACTTTTTGAATGATATTATCCTTATTTCTAGGCGCCTCTTCTTCGATAGGGGCCCCATTTTTCTATTTACCGCTTTGTATGTTGTTGCCTCTTTTTTCAAGGGTGCATTTTTCTCTCTAGATGACCCTCTTTCTCTAGTGTCCCGTTTCTCTCTAGGTGCCCAACTTTCTCTAGGTGCCCTTTTTCTCTGTCCGCCTCTTTTTCTCAAGTTACCCTTTTTTATCTGTGCGCCTCTTTTTCTAACGGTATATATTTTTCTCTGTGTGCTCTTTTTTCTCAGGGTACCCCTTTTTCTCAAAATGCTCTTTTTCGCTAGTTGCCCCTTTATTTCTAGGTGGCCTTCTTTTTTAAGGTGTTTCCTTTTTTCTCTGTGTGCCCCTTTTTTCTCTAGATGCCCTTTTTAGTAACTTTTTCTCTGTTCTCCCTTTTCTCTGTGTGCCCCTTTTCTCTGTGTGCCCCTTTTCTCTGTGTGCCCCTTTTTCTCTAAGTGTCTCTTTGTCTCTGTGTGTCATTTCTCTCTAGGTGCCCTTTTTCTCTAGGCGCCTCTTTATCTCTTGATGCCTTGTCTTTTTCAAGGAGCCTTTTTTCAAGATGCCCCTTTTTCTTTAAGTTCCCTTTTTTCTATTCCCTTTTTTCTATCGCCGACCTTTTTCTCTTGGTGTCCCATTTTTTGCTCGTGTCGTTTTCTCTTCACTTCATGCCCTTTTTTCTTGATGCTCTTGTTTTTTGTTGCGCTTTAACTTTTTATGATCTTTATCTATTGGTGTTTCTCTTTGGTGCACTTTTCTTTCGAAACTCATTTTCTGTTAGTGCCCATATTCTGTTAGTGCTCTTTTTTCTTGGTGCTAATTTTCTTTTCATATTTTTTCATTTGTTTTCCATCTTCTATTGGTGCCTCCGTTCCTCTTGTTGCTCTAAATACGTGCTTATTTTCATTAACCGTTAATCCGCCTCTGGATACAGGGCCCCCTTAACCACTCTCCATTTGGCAGTTCGACCACATTTCCCCCACATTACTCAATAATAATCGGAGCCCAATAGTACATTGGGAGATTTGTCTGGCCAGTCCCAAGTAATTGCCTTTCAACATGACTCGCAAACATTGTTCCGAAGGTGTGAAATGATACCCCGGGCGTTTATAAACACGGGGACTAGGACCTTGGATGGCGGTAAATTGGGGGCCTTAACTCTCGTGTCTGGAGTTGGTGCCCTTGTTTGTTTGATCTCCCAGGGAGACAGGCTGCACGTGACAGTTGAATGGCAATGATAATAGCTGTTATCTAGACTCCGCGGTCCCAAACTCAAACAGCCCTCCGGGCTATATGACGTCAAGTTAAGGGACGAAGGCCCACGCCAAGTTTAGTTACTAGCTGATCAGTCACACGAAGTCAAGGTAATGGAACAAAACGTTTGAAGGTCAATTACCAAAGTATACCGCGAAGCCAATGGTAATGGAACAAAACGTTTGAAGGTCAATTACCAACGTATGACGTGAGGCCAAAGGTAATGGAACAAAACGTTTGAAGGTCAGTAAATGACCCAAGGATCACATGTAGCCAAGGTAATGCAACAAAGGCATTTGATGGTCATTAAATGACAAAGAATGACATGAAGACCAGGTAATGGAACAAAAATGTTTGAAGGTCAGTAAAGGACTTAATAATCACATGTAGTCAGTGTAATGGACCTAGGTGTGAAACTACCTCGTATTCTCAATCCCAACGCACCGAGTACGATTCCCACAGCGTTCAGTTTGGCAGAGATGGGATTTTTTTATTGGTACGATCGCTTCTCGGGGTACGGCAGAGTAGTGGAAACTTACCATGCTGCACACCTGCCAAGAAACTTAATAATAAAAATAATAGTAATAATTGCTGTCCATCGTTGTCGATGATCACCGACTTTATCCTTATCACAGCTTTCTGTGAGGGGATGAGGACCATCGACTTTATCCTTATCACAGCTTTCTGTGAGGGGATGAGGACCATCGACTTTATCCTTATCACAGCTTTCTGTGAGGGGATGAGGACCATCGACTTTATCCTTATCACAGCTTTCTGTGAGGGAATGAGGACCATCGACTTTATCCTTATCACAGCTTTCTGTGAGGGGATGAGGACCATCGACTTTATCCTTATCACAGCTTTCTGTGAGGGGATGAGGACCATCGACTTTATCCTTATCACAGCTTTCTGTCAGGGGATGAGGACCATCGACTTTATCCTTATCACAGCTTTCTGTGAGGGGTACGCGTCTATATAGGCCAATGCGGCCATGAAAACATCTGTTGCATAACGGGGACTTGAGGTCTATAAAAGCAGTTGGTGTTCCCGATGTTCTCTGTTCGTGATTTCCTGGTCTCGTTTCTGCTCTAGGATTTCACAACACGGTGGTCATCGCTGGTAGCTACACTCATTTTGAGTGCGCTTCTCCAGTCAGATCTGTATTTCGCAAGACATTCCCAGGTGTTGGCATATATCTGACAACTTTTCAGCGAGTTCCCCAGACTGTCTTTAAAACGTTTCTTTGGGCGTCCTTTTTCGCGCCGCCATCCCTCAGCTCGCCGTAGAGGAGCTTCTTTGGGAGCCGTTCTGTTGGCCAACGAACGAGGTGCCCGACCATCCTAGTCGTCCGTTTTCGAGCAGTGCGTGGATGCTGGGCCTGTCAGCTCTCGAGAGAACTTCGATGTCAGTGACACCATCTTGCCATCGGATGTGGAGTATTCGCCTCAGGCAACCTGTGTTGATGTGGTTTAACCTCCTTGCAAGTCCAGAGAAAGCAGTCCAGCTTTCGTTGACGTAGAGTAGGGTGGGAATGATGGTGGCATGGTATCATTTAAGTTTAGTTTTGACTCTAATGCCATGACGTTCTCACACCATGGAGCGCCTTCTACCAAAGGATATGCTGCCCATTGCTATTCTGCTTGCCACCTCGTCATCGAGACTGACGGATCTCGACAGCGTGCTGAATTTATCTACGACATTCAGCGTCGGCACGCTTACTGTAGTCTTTGGTTTTGTGTACGCAAATGCCTGGTGTTGGTTAGTACATGACCGCTGTTTGCTTGGCAATTACGGTTAGGCCAAAATTATCGCATGCGGCAGAGGACCGCTTCATTCTTACCTACATGTACAGGTCTGATTTGCTGATCAAAGCGCAGTCGTCCGCAAACACAAGTTCCCTGATTATGTCACCAGCTACTTTCGTTTTAGCCTTCATTCTTCTGAGATTGAGTAGCTTGCCATCCGTGCGGTACTTTATATCAAACTCCAGCAATCTGAGGGCGTCTGGAATCGTGTTCGCAAACATCATGATGAACAGGATCGGGGCGAGTACACATTCTTGTTTTACTCTGTTTTTTACTAGAAACGTTTTAGAGATTTCTCCGCTGTCCAAATACACTAGCACACATGCCTTCGTGTAGCTATTTCACCATAGTTATGAACTTGTTGGGGCAGCCAAACTTGGATATAATCATCCACATTTCTTTAATGTTTTTTGTATCAAAAGCCTTTGTCAAATCAATAAATGTGGTTTATAGGGCCTGGTTTTGTTTCCGACACTTCTCTTGTAATTGGCGAGCTGCAAAGATCATGTCCACTGTTGCTCTTCCGGCTCTAAGTGTGCATTGACTTGATGTGAGGTGGTAGCTTTGTTCAAGGTGTTTGTCAAGCCGGTTGAGCGGTAAGCGCGATATGATCTTGCCTGCTACGTAGAGTAGCGATATTCCACGATGATTGTCGCATTCCTGTCAGTTGCCTTTTCTCTTGTATATGTGAGCGATTGGGGCGCCCTTCAAATCCTGCGGAATTACTCTTTCAGTTCACATGTGGCACAAGGGTTCAGTGATCCTTCTCGTGAGGCATGGGCCAGCTATCTTGTATACCTTTGCTGCAATTGCATCAGCTCCTGGAGCTTTTCCTATAGACAGTCCACCAATTGCCCTGCCGACATCCTCCTCAGTGATGAGCTCATCCAGCGTCAGGTTCAGTGCCAGGGAACTTAAAACAGTCCAAAAGGTTGACATCTGTAAGAACAACGTTCTGCAAAGAACATGATACTAACAAAAATGGCCCAATAATCTCATGAAGTCAAATTAATTTACAAAGTTTCACGTGGAATCGAGTTAATGAGCAAGGGTCAAGATAAATCGAATTATTGGTTCAATAAAGTTTCATACGAAATCAATGTGATAAGCAAACTCGGTCCTAACCAGATCAGGTCAATGTTTCATGAGCTCATGAAATCCGTTTAATGGACTAAAGGTAGCAGGAGGCTACGTTAACGGACTAAGATTCATGTTCTTGTTGTTATTGTTGTGGTTGGTGCTACCTGTTGTTATTTTTGCGGTTGCTATTATTGTTGCTATTGCTGTTGCTGTTGTTGTTGTTGCTGCTGTTGTTGTTGTTGTTGCTGCTGCTACTGCTGCTGCTGCTGCTACAGCAGCCGTTAAGCCTACATTTTTTCGATTTCCAACTGCCAAGAAATCTTTGACATGCTCAACACAGAACATGGGAGTCCAATCTCACTACCCAGAGGTCAGGGGAATTTCTATCAGAAGAAAAAATCCCGGTCTCCGCCGTGATTCGAACCATGGATCTCCGGCACCTGAGGCTGTGCCTCCTTCCTTGTATTCTCGGATTCTCACTCTGACACTTCTAATGACTTTGTCCACGTTTTGCATTAACCTCTGTTCGCGTGTTGATTTTCTTTATTTTAGTTGTTAATACAATTTTAACGTGTCCAAGTTATTTGCATCCAAAATCTACATATCAATGAGCGGAACATGCTTTCGGGACTACTATCATCACGACATCAATATCTGACCATTAATTGAGGCATCGAATTTCCTGTATTAATTATCGAAATATTGATTTTTTGGACGAAGATGGAATGGGTCCTGTAGCGCTTCCAGAGTAGTTCGATAGAGAAGTGTTGTTTTATGTGGATCGATACCAGTACTCGAATTTGGAGTACTTCCGTGTAATAACAGTGAATGTACGTGTATGTGTGTGTGTGTGTGTGTGTATGTGTGAAGGCGTGTGTGTATGTGTGTGCATGCGTATGTATGTGCGTGTGTGTGAGAGAGAGAGAGCGAGAGAGAAAGAGAGAACTATAAACCGATTGTATTGATGTTTTCCAAGAGGATATTGGTTGTTACGTGGTTTAGGATAAGATCACTACTTCACTGATGGAATGTCATTATGTGAGACAAGTAGAAGTGCAGTCTAGCCTCTCCCTCTTTCCCTAGCCCCTAAGATAGTAGACTGTTAAACTCATGGCATGTCATACTCTCATATGTTGTTGTTGTTGTTTCGAATGCCCACAATGAGTAGGTTACTCTTATGTAAAGCAGCCCATAGCATTCCTGCCGTAGGGGTGTGAAATGTTAGCGATCTCCCTTTTTAAAGGCTCGGCTATATGAAGACGGTATCCCTCTCCTCTCCCTCGCCGCTTTTACTTCCCAGACTGAACTGGTATCTATTTAAGATTGACCCGGGAGTCGTTAAGGTCTGAAAAAAAAATTTAACTGAGATATGAAGCCAGCGTGCTAACCACTGCGCTACGTGGCCCCCTTTTGCTCTTACTCTTTACTTTACTCATATGTGTGCCATGAAAAGGGCGTTAAGTGACGTGGTGCATAAGCTTTCCACACACCTCAAGCGTGCCGAAGACGGTGGGCCGGGGTCCTCCAGGCGGTTGTGCTATCCTTGGCTTCATCTGCGTGTCGCTCACTACTACGGAGATCACGTCCAACCTCATCTTGTTAGTCAGACTGTTGTCCTTGTAACAGACCCTCTGCTGCCGTGATCGAACTTAGAACATTCTCACACTCATCCACATCATCATGACCATACTCAGTAAATGACATATCACACAGCAGGTGGCATATTTATTATATCATACTCATATCATAGAATGAGTAGAGAAATTACAAACACAATATAATACATATCTTAACTAAACATTCAACTAAAACGGGAATTGTAAGCATTAGCTATTGATGGAATTCCCAACTATCTAAAAACCCAGTTCTATTGCCTTGCAATTACATCACACACACATCGTCTTAACTGCGTCTTCAACAGACCTTATCAAATACTCTTCCTCACAGAAATCCCCTCAGGCGGGCGATCTCGACATACTCGTTCACAATGTGTCCTTGCTTACAAACACACTTTTAGATTATCTATTAATGCAAAACTCACACACCTATTTGAGCGACCCTGTTCTATCACTAAACATTCGTCCAACAGTCTATCAATCGCTCCTCTATCTAAAGTCGGTGAGTTAAACATACTATCTACATTCAGTCTCTCTCTCTCTCTCACTCCCCTCCATACAGCTTCACTCTCTCCCTCACTCTCCATCTCTCCTCCAGCCTCTCTCTATCCAACCTCTCCATCTCTCCTCCAGCCTCCCGAGCTAAACTTTGTCTCGAGTTATATATCCTCAAGCAAGGCCAGAGCTTGACCAATCGATCTCAGGTATGGTCATCTTCAATCCCAATTGGAACGAAACACTTTGCACACCTGTCACTCATTCTCTCGCAGCAAGCCCCGTTGCCAATTTCGTCTGTCAATCAATCTCCCCCTACCAAAATCGGAAGGCCAGTGGTCAGTTTCTATCTGTCCACATTCCTTAACCCAACTCTGTTCTCCTTTGCTGAGACGGTGAGTGACCTTGACATGCATTCAGGTAGCTTTAGGCCTTAACATGTTCAGGCATCCTAAACTCCCCTTGCTCCGACGGGAACTGTTACATCCTCGACAACAGCCCGTTTCCAGGACGACCAACGAGGAGGTCAGGTGAGAGTCTTGGCCAGTATATTTCTCCTGACACTGGCTAATATTCTCTGATCAGTGTGTTTTGTCTGACCAGGCATTAGCCTCATCGTTCCATATACACTCATTTGAACCATTTTCTTCATTCCTATCTTAATGAAAAAAATAAAATATTTAGCTACTATCTAGTCTCGTGACGTATTTCATTGCAATAACGCACGTGGAGCGCGTGGTCGAATGGTTTCGATGCCCGCCTTCCAACAAGGAGGGCAGCAAATTGGTTCCCCGCTAAGGTAAGGCACATGTTGTTTGTCTGTTTTGGGGGAATAAACATACATAGCCAGCACACGACGTGGCAACAGCAGTGGCAATGTGGCATGTAGTCCTCAGCCTTAAAACTCCTCCGGAATCAAGATGCTGAGCAGCGCATGAGCTGCAGTGGTCAGCGACTCATAGCTGACTGCTAGTGTCAGGGCCAGCGAACCATAGCTGCCAAGACCCAGCTACACCTCCACGCCGTGATCATGGATAACAGGCTGCAGTATCGCAGACTAGCTAAGGAGAAGGGATCGAAGAGGGAATGCTAACCCGGTACTCACAAAATGCTTGCTGAAGTCGGATGTGTTGGACCGAAAAGTGCAAATATCGCAGTCAAGCTGTACAGTACGACACAACCATTCCGTTCTCTGGACTACACTCTGCTACTTAAGCCTTTTCAGTGTTTGGTAGTGGCAGATTGAGAATGAACGAAGCCAAGCCAAAACCCCTCCACTACCGCCGCAATGGGAATAAAGTTGTACAACATTTGTTTAATACACTCCCTCCACTTCACCCGATCATCAACCAACATTCATGCTGTACCTCAGCTCTGGTTGATGATTTTCGTTTTGGCTTCCTTAATTAAACGTCATATTGTCTTCGGTCGGGTTTTCTTTTTAGTTATATATGTGGTCCATAGCATGGAGGGCTTTGTTGTAGTGTCAGATTCTCATCTTATGACATAGCCTGCTAATTCCAGCGTTGGACAGTCTGCCTGCTTGGGCAAGCAGTTTTCAGTTGGACTAGAACAGTGGTTGCCAAACAGGTCTGCGACCTACAGTTAAATTTAAAATTTCATTAGGCCAACTCCATTCCAGTGTATAGCATTATCATCTGACGTATTGAGGAATTTTGGAATGTGTACAATTGCGTGACGCCCTCACAAGCAAGAATTGAGAACATTAATTTCACAATGATAACATAACATGACAACATAACATAACTTAACGTCTTTATTTTGGTTTAGAAGACTATGTAGAGTCTGCATACAACCAGTTTCAATTACATTTCCTTGCTCTAAAAGCTATGTGCATCCAATTTATTCTTAAATGCATTAATTGTCCTTGTCTCCAATACTTCATGTGGCAATGCATTCCAAGCATTCATCGCTCTCCGATTAAAATAAATATTTTCGAATTTCTAATCTGGACCTTCCTTTAGTTAATTTGTAACTATGCCCTCTTGTTCTTGTAAGTGGTTGTATTTTGAAGAAAAAAAACTTGTCATATTCTAATGTATCCGTTCCTCCTATCATATTATAAACCTGTATTAAATAACGTCGAATTCTTCTCTTTTCTAGACGGTTTTTCGGAGTCTTTCCTCATAACTGTAATTATGGAATCCCACTATAATTTTTATCGCTGTTCTTTGAATCCGTTCCAGCATGTTTATATCTCCTCTACCATAAGGACTCCGCTCCTGTACACAGTACTCCAATCTAGGTCTAACTAATGGTTTATACAGTTTTACTATCACTTCCTTGCTCATATGTTTAATAGAAATATACTGGAACATCAAATGGATAATTCGATAGAAAGCACATCTTGTATGTGTGTGTTCAAAAAGTAAATGCTGGCGTGTGTTTTTGCCTTCGTCATGTGTCTTTTCGGTTATTATTACATCGACTAACGCGACTTTCGCTGCGTACAAACCACCAGTAACAAAGCGTGATTTTAATTCTACGGTAAGCTGAGTCATGAACATAAAGGTGCACATTTAACAATGTCGAAGAAATGTTGAAAATTACTTCGTGTTTGTGTTCAATGGGGTAGTTGAAACCCATGCTGTCGACGTATTTCTGCACACTTGTCTACGTTTTCCTGTAAATCAGTTCGAAGCGTCTTTGTTTCATTTCTAAAAAACATATTTATAACCCTCTCCTTTAACACGTGATATTAAGCGCACTTACAAGGAACGTTCCATTCCTATTGAAAAGGTAGCCAGATTTTATAGTCTATTATGTACCATATAATTACGCAGATTTGTTTTTATTCAATTAATTCTACTTATTGAACGTTCTGAAGATGCCGAGATCATTGTATACTGATAATCAGTTGCAGAAATTTGTCCGTTTGTTCATACACTGTTTGGAGGTCGTTATCTACAATGAAACCAAATAATTCAATGCAAGGTTTCGCCGTATCTTTTGATGTGTAAATATTTACAAATTCATTGTGTAGTGCTATGAAGTTGAACACCCAAAGGATATATGCTTCTAATTATTTGAAATTGAATGCCAGGAAAAGAATTGTTGAACTGCGTAAATTCTACTTGGTTTAAAAGTTTAACGAATGCAACATCGTCGAAGTTGAAGAATCGTTCCTCTAACTGCACTATGATGGAGTCAAGAATTTCAAATGCAACGCTTTTGTGAGTTTCAACAAAACGCTGTTTGTCTGATAGTTTTTGTTCAACACCACACTCTTTTGAAGGCATTCTTTAAAATAAAAATTATCTAAGCGTAGAAATGAAATGTTTGATTTGACAATTCGTATTTCATTGATGCATCAGTTTACATCATTTGTGCACTTAACAAAGACAATGCTGAACAAATGTTCGGTGAATCAACAAATTATATCGTACAGGCATCATAAAAATGTGAACATTAAAAAATATAATACTGTCAGAAAGACCTATTGCACAATGTATTGATTCAGGATTCCAGCCATCAGACTCAGTTACGTAGCTAATATGTTATAACTCTTGGTAACGATGCTTGATGGTTGATACAGCACATGAATTGCAGTTCCATCCTATTTGCCCTGGATGAGGTAGCTGAAACTCAAGCTGTCAAAAGTACTTATGTTAGAGATGTAGATCTTTTGAAGAAGGAATGAAATGCAGTGAGTTTGCAGATGAAAAATGTAACTTCTTTAATTGGTCTGGCGCTGTGTAATAGTACAAAGTTCAGCTAGTGCGCATAACATTGCACACAAATTGCTTTCGGGTATTTTCGATGTATGATGGATTGCACACCGTCACGACAGAGTGTTGCAACCGATGCTCAATCATATGTCTGGCAAATACGCTTTTCGCCCATATTGTATTTCTCAATGACGGAAATATGTTTCTTGGACACTCCCTCAGCACTTTCATAAAATCCCAATCAAACTTTCTTCAATGTTTTGGCCACTAACATACCTAATAAAAAAGCTGAGTTGTGCTTTTACAGAAACGTCAGTAATTTAATTCGCTTGAATCGACACAAAACGTGCCTCATTTATTCCACTACAAATATTCTACTCTATGCCATTAGTGACTAATTTGATTAAATCATTCTGAATATCAGAAGAAATTCTCTTAAACATCGTATTGCTTTGTAAATGACCCTTTATTAACCATTTCTCAATGGCAAGCACATTTTACGTTTATAAATAATTTCCTTTATTGAGAGAATCCGCGCTCCCATTGTGCCCCCTGAAAGCGTGTTCTTGTTTTCCTAAATGGCACACCACATCAATGAGACGTCATACAATTTTTCGATTACGCAAAGCATTGCTGTTCTGTTTAACAGCTTGAATGCGAGCACTTTCTTAAATTAAAAAATCAATGTTGTATCTTCCCATCATATGAAATGCCTCTGCATTTGTAATGTGCAATTTGCTAGTAGCATGTTTTGAAGCTTTATTTTCAAAATTATTGAATGTCGAACGACCATTTGTAGTCCAAGATTCTTTTCCACCGAACATTACGCAATAATCGCAATGATATGTTTGTTTTTAATTTGTTTTCTATTAACCATCTGTATTTCAAGCGCCACTTTTCTTGAAAAGTTCTTGTTAATCTCGTATTTCTCATCCTTCTGTGAAATATCTAATTTTGTTCATGCTATTGTTTCTTTCAGATGCACATTTTGTTCGAAAAGCAAAGTATCAATATATTTTTTTAATCAAAAAGTTAACTGAATCGAAAGAATCATTGTTGATGCCGACAGTGTCTTCCATTTGTTTCTACTGTATTTGCACTAAATGATGAAACATTGCTGATATTATAACACGATATTTGATACAGCTTCACGCAACTCAATAGAATAATAAAATTCAAATTGTCACAAAACTGCACTGAAATAACATTTCAAATACACTTTAAAACTTGGAATTTAACACTCTTCGTCATTAAAGGCCGGCCTAATTTATAGCTAGTTCGTTTTGAAGAAAAAAATTGCCTTCTAATGACGGCCTTCTAACTACCAATTGACTTGATTCCTACGCTGTGTTAGGCTGAAAGCAAACAGCTTATCGTTGCTATAGTAACTGATATACTCACTTTGCCGCATCAGCGTTTGCTAACATGTCACTGCTCTTAAACAAAAATGACCAATACAACATCAATTTATATTTTATTTCACATCTGTTTTATGCAAATGAGTGTCTTCTAGAAATGCTTCAAAACTGTTTGGGATAGCCCAGCAAATCTTGTCTATTCTAACATTTCGTTATTGCAGATCATGGCCACAATTGACAACTTCAGATCGAACTGTTAATTAGATTTAGTCCATGCAGTCTTGTCAGTTTGAGTTCAATAAAGTTAAGCGTATTTTCATGATGAAAATATTTTTCACGAGCTACAAAAAATAACGTTGCATGCCGATCTGTAGCTCGAGAGCTCATGTTTGATGATTGTAGGTTTAGAAAATGGTGTGCATCTTTCCCAGACAAATAGTGTGGATGGATTGTTGCTGTTGTTGTTTAATCCCCCCCCCCCCCAACTGAGTAAGCTTACTCTATTCCGCGCCCTGAACAGGGCGTTAAGTGGCGGGTTGTAGTAGCTTTCCCCATATTACGAGCATGCTCATGAAAGCAGATGGTGGTCCTCCAGACGGTTGTGCTATGGTTGGCTTCATCTGCGTTACGCCCGCTACTACGGAAATCAGGTCCATCTACATCTCGTCAGACAGACTGCCTTGAATACAGCCTGTTTCCATGGAAATCTACATGGAGAAGAGATTGTAGTCTTGGTCAGTATATTGTGCCCGGCCCAAACACAAAGTTCAGGTCAGTATGTTGTGCCTTACCGGACCCACGTCTCAGTTCACCAATTTAGAAAGATAACATATTAGACACTTCGTTTTCTCTTTTTTTTATCCCAGCATTCCAGTATCGTACATAAGCACAGGAAGTACGCAGGTTTTGTGTATTCCTATTTCAGCGTTCGTGCTTTCCTGGAAAGACTTCCAAATGTAGTTTCAACTCAAGCCATGTAAACCGCGTAAGCAATCAGGGTTTGACAGTACATGACCACGACAGATGGCAGCCCCAGCCAGCATGCAGTGCAGATGTATTGAAGGCAGGCGATGTGTCAGAGCGGGCGGCCACGTGAACGATTCCATGAGTTATGCAGTCTTTTCCCATCCTGGTTTTCCAGAGATATCTGTAGAAGCGGTTAAGTCGCAAAGTTTCTAGAGGCGGAAATACGCTCGAGCTATGTCCAACAAGAGACAACGATGTTAGTGACAAGGCCGTTCCAGCAAACACTAATGAACGAAGTTTATTGCGCATATGGAAGACATAGATTCGTGTCTGATCTCACTGTAAGATCCTCTAGATCTCGAAGATGTGCAAGAGGATTGTCCATCACAAGTGATAAAGACCACTCTCTTGGTTCAGCCGTGTGGACAGTCTTTTCTCTTGATGTGTCCATGATGTTCGTCCATTACAAGTGATGAAGACCACTCTTTTGGTTCAGCCGTGTGGACAGTCTTTTTTCTTGATGTGTCCGGTGAAATGGTTGACTTACTAAGTGATTTGATTTAACATGAAGAAGAAACTGCGCATTTTGTCCAACTTTACTCTCTGATCCCGAGCTACCCTTGGCCAGTGGCAAGATATTTATCGAGATAGCACAAAATGCAGATATTTTCTCAAGGCTTACTCCCGAAGCTGTAAGGACTTTGGTGGGATTGACTTGATCGCATTCGAAAGTGATACTAGCCGCAGGCAGAACAACGCCAGGGTATTACATCTTGGTCTTCATCCAGGAGATGTGCAGTCGCCACCATCATAATCATGATCAGGAGCCTTGCCAGTTGGCGTTGACGATCATGGACTTCCGGATGTTACTATCACGTGTGTTGTTTACCAACTCCGTTGTTATCCGTGTCCTTCTCCAAGGCTGTCCAACATCTCTCTCTCTCTCTCTCTCTCTCTCTCTCTCTCGGCCTTCCTCTGTCTCTCTGTCTCTCTTTTCTGCTATATTTCTCATTGTTAAAATGTGATTCAAACGGTCTCTTCTAATAACATTCCCGAAACAGGATGACTGCCTTGTTCTAATCCTTACAATAAGTTGTCTTCGTGTTTGTGCCTCCTCGAGTACTGTATCATGAGGCTTCTTTGCAGTCCATAGATTCCGCAGCATTCTTCTGTAAAACAACATCTTATTTCCGTTGCTTCCAAAGATATATGCGCTTGTTTGCTGATTATCCATGATTCACTGCCAGTACTGGTTTCAAGTAGCATCCAGAAACTCTTTTTCTTAGTTCCAGCGACAAGGTTTTGCCGCACAATATTCCCTTCATGGTCTGAAATTCCCTTTTTTATTTGGGTATCCTGCATTGTATTTCGTAATTGCATATTCCATCAAATGTCAGGTTGTGCACATGTATTTAAACGTGTTAACTTGTCTCAATTCGATTCCCTTCGCTTTGACGCAGAATTTTGGCGAGTTCGGTTCATTTTAGTAACTACCATCACCTCCGATTTCTTTTAATTCAAACTGAGGCATTCGTTTTCCCTTCGTTGAACTACCGTGATTACCATTTCCTGCAAGTCGGTTACAATGGACAGTCCCGAATTTAAAACTACCTGCTCTAACTGCCACAGCGGGCCTGTCAAGGTGTGAGAGTCTGAACTTGTTATGAGGACATTTTCTGCGTAATCAAAGTCGTCAAAACTACGAGGCGTGTTCAAATGAAACCGGACCAAACTGCAACAAGTGAACATACGTACGATGCGCGTGATGACGTTACTTCTGGTGCACGAAGTTTAAAGAATGACTTAAGTTAAAGAAAGATCTTCCGAGACCACGTCAGGCTCATATTGTTGAGTTAACTCACGACATTCCTTAAACATCGTTGTCCAGTTCTTCACTGTTGTCTTCGACACACTTTTGTCACCATACACTGCCTCCATTCTGCGAATGAATGTCAACTGGTCGACATCCTTCAGCTGTTAGAAACCGAATAATCGCTTGCTGATCAACTCTGAACGGATTCCGTATCACACACGCCATGTTTTCAACGGTCTGCTGAGGATAATGAAATTTTGCGAACGACGGTTGGTATGTGTTGTTTACACCAGAAGTGACGTTATTATGCGCATTGTACGTATGTTCACTTGGTGCAGTTAGATCCGGTTTCATTTGAACACGCCTCATATGTTTGGACGTAAACTCTCCGGTTGTTATGTTCCATATGTACAAGGATCCAATCCATAGCACACCAGCACATCGATAGAGCGAGGACACTTCTCTGACGGGCGCAAAATATTTTATTTGAATTTTGTCTAGGCAGCGGCCGTTCAGTTTATTCTTTTCGATTTACAACTGGCAAAGGATTTTTAAAGTGCTCGACACTGAACACGGATGTCCGATCTCACTACCCAGAGACCAGTGGTCTGATCTCACTACCCAGAGATCAGGGGTTCGATCTCACTACCTAGAGACCACGGGTCCGATCTCACTACCCAGATACAAGTGGTCCGATCTCACTACCCAGAGACCAGGGGTCCGATATCACTACCCATAAATCAGGGGTCCGATCTCACTACCCATAGATCAGGGAACCGATCTCACTACCCAGAGATCAGGGGAATTTTCACAAGAAGATCCACGTGAAAAAATTATCGGTCTTCACCGGGATTCCAATATGCGAGGCGGACACCTTACCTCGAGACCACTTAGTCTTGGTATACTTCTCTTTCTCTTCCCTTGAGAATTCCATTTACGAGCATGTCTGGCTATGTTGGACGGTGCCTTTTAGAAGATGTTTCTTAGCAGGCCCCAGTTTCTTCGCTTAATTTGTTGTTTCAGTGACTGTTGATGGCTCCTTTCCGTCGGATCTTCATTCCTCACCATATGCTGCCACTGTCTGGCCGGTATCCTTCGTTATCCTTCGTTATCCTTCGGTATCTGTTAACGAAGTTTTTGAGTCTTGTCTGACCTTGGTCCTTCTACATGTTTCAACTCCATACAACAGCACAGACTGCCGTTGAGAAGTGTAACTGTAGTCTGATTCCATATCTTCATATGCTGTTTAGTGTCTGTTTGTCTACAACTGTGCTAGATATACATTAATAAAACACACCCTTGGAAAGAATTCCAGCAATATAACCAAACATCAATCATTCAATCAATCAATCAAACCCATTCAGTTCACTGTTGAGCACAGTCATTAACCCATCAAAGTCCTAGTACTTTCTCCTGCCCCATTTCACAACATTGACATGTCAGTACTGCTTCCCCCATGTTAGACTCCAGTTCTCTTCTCCAAGTAAGTTTTCATCTGTCGCTACTCCTGTTATCATTTGGGTTCCAGAACAGTGTTTGTTTTTTAATGTTCCTACGTTCTTCTTTCGTTCTCACAATCCAGCAAACAAGCAATGATGGGCGTTGCAAGTAGCAGGATATATTTCCGAAAACGATTTGCTTTGTGTTGCAGTTTACAGCTTGAATTGCCTAATTTGCACCTTTCGGTACGACACATCCGACTTCAACAGGCATTTTTGGGAACCAGGTTAGCCTTCCCTCGTCGATCCTTTTCCGTAACCAGTCTGCTCTGTTGCAGCCTGTTATCCATGATCAATGCATGGATGTGTAGAAAGCTCTTGGCAACTCTAGTTTGTTGGCCGTGACGCTTGCAGTCAGTTTTGGGTCGCTTATTGCTGTAGCTCATGCACTACTCAGCGTCTTGATCTCTCCGTATTCTAACTCCTCTTATTATTGTTTTTCTCTTCCATCTACGTTTTTTTCGTCACTTCATTTTAATCTTCTTCTTCTTCTTCTTCTTCGTACGCAGTCAGACAGTAACCATTATTTTTTCGAAAAAAGCAGCGGTCATCCTGAGGCTGTCGACACTGCCATAGAGCTTGTCTAGTGTTGCCACAGGTGATGGCCACATCTGCTCTCTCTGATCCTCGTATGTAGGGCAGTTTTGCAGCAAATGCTCAGCGGTCATTTTCCCGGTACCACACGAGCATTCGTCGGTGCCACCTATCTTCAATTTGTTGAATAGGTGGTACCTCAGTCTATTGTGGCCAGTGCGAAGTCGGAAGACCACGACCTGCTCTCTTCTGTTCAACTGGTAATAGGCATCGTTTTTGGTGTAGCCAGTATGTTCGGTTTCCCATTTGGTCATGTATCTAGCTCTAATATGCCGTTTTGACTCTTCGTATGCATCATTACAATCGATAATATCATCTTCTAAATGACCTTTTTTCACCTTTTTCCATCTCTTCGCCATCTTGTTCCTTTTCTTCATCTTGTTCTTATCCTCGAACTCTGTCTTCGTATTTACATTGTTTTCCTTCGTCGTGGAATTCCTCCAAGGCCTTGTTCGTTGGCCCTTGCGCTAGCAGTGACCTTTGAGTCGATAACAGCTGCAGCTGATTCACTGCTTAGCATTTTCATCCCAAAATAATGTCGTTTTATTCTATTCGGAAGATATTCCCTATCCATCGCCGGCGTCTTCTATGTATATCGCGTTCCATTGCGATTTATGTAGATCTTTCCGGTGATTCTGCGTTTATTACCTCGAATCACGATCGTGTACAGCTTGGCGGACATGTTTTTTCCCTTCCCCACCTACGGAAAGTAATGTTAATCTACCGTGCTGCACACATGTCAAATAGATAACAGCCAAATAGGTTGGCGGCTCTAACAAGTGACGTGCTGCAAAGGACATACTATTTACCTGTTACTCTGTAAGGTATCTGTTGATGAATATTTTTGCTCCTGCTTTGTTACTGACTATGTTGCCCTCTAATCTTCAGAGATATATAGTCTGATCGACTTTACATTGGAGTTGAAACTGTCAATCTTCGTGTCTGATTTTATTTATTTTGAGTTCCACAATTTGTGAATGTGATGTAAGCCTATATCGCCCCCCCCCCCGCCCACCACACCCACACCCCACGACCACCACCCCCTATTTCATCAATAGCGAATCGTCTGTATCCACGAACCAGCTGGTAGATCGGCTGTTTCACTTTGTTACTTGTCGCATTTGCAGGTCTTCCACTCCGCGGTCCATCAACAATGATGTTATATCTCTCTTTGTGTAAATCTTTCAAGACATTCATACATTATCCTCTGGCTCAAACAACTGTCTCCAAATTAAGCTCTCTCATTCTCCTGTGGATTTCAAAAGGCTTCACACCCCTTGACAAAAAAAAATTAAAAAACTTTTCGTTTTTTTTCACAATGCAAGTCGACGGTCGGTGGCCATTTTGTACGCCATATTGCTCATGTTTTTGTTGTTTGCGTTTTGCCTTACTTCTCTATTCCCTAAGGAGGTGTGCGTTGTACTATGTTTTTATTTTGCGCCTGTTTCCCCAGTGCATCCGACTTCGCCATGCATGTTATGTAAGGGTCTGCTTCATCCTGCATTTTCTAAAGATTTGCTTCCCCGGGATAATGGCCGGTTCTGTGATTGGTGAGCGAACCCAGCACCTTCTGGTTGTGAGCCGTGTCACTTAACCATTAGCCCACGCCGTCCTCCTGTGTACTGTTCGATAGTCACGATCCTTACATAGAGTATTGCTAAAGAGCCATGTTGTGTCCTGATATAAGATTTTCCGTTGTAGACATCCTTACATTCACGTTATCATAATATTGTTGTTTACTTAATGACATTCCCTCGCATGTTGTTGTCTTAGTAAATAAGTCAGTCATTCTCTTGGATTAGGACTTTCCTCGAATAATTTGAATCTTGTCAGCCAATTTTTGTGCTGAGAATCTCAGTATTCTTTCTATGAACTCCAGGAATCATTTTATTTTTGTTCTGAGAAAGTCAGTATTCTCTCTATGAACCTCAGCTATACTTTTATTTTTGTTCTGAGAATCTCAGTATTCTCTATATGAACCTCAGCTACACTTTTATTTTTGTTCTGAGAATCTCAGTATTCTCTCTATGAACTTCAGCTATACTTTTATTTTTGTTCTGAGAATCTCAGTATTCTCTCTATGAACTTCAGCTATACTTTTATTTTTGTTCTGAGAATCTCAGTATTCTCTCTATGAACTTCAGCTATACTTTTATTTTTGTTCTGAGAATCTCAGTATTCTCTATATGAACCTCAGCTACACTTTTATTTTTGTTCTGAGAATCTCAGTATTCTCTCTATGAACTTCAGCTATACTTTTATTTTTGTTCTGAGAATCTCAGTATTCTCTCTATGAACTTCAGCTACACTTTTATTTTTGTTCTGAGAATCTCAGTATTCTCTCTATGAACCCAGCTATCATTTTACGTGACCTTGCCACGAGTTGCTTCAATTTATTTTTGCGTAACAAACTAGACATGCAATGGATTAAGTCCCCTTGGAAAGAGGAGATTGCGAAATGGGGCAAGAACTGTCTAAGATCAGCGAAAGAGAAGATTAATGCAGTTGGAGTCCCATGGGATGAATACAAGGAGTAGGCCCAGAATAGAACCATATGGAGAGTGTTTCAGACATAAGTTATTAATGAAACTGGGTGGATCGGGTAAGTAATACAAGACACATAGGTACGATCCTGTCGTTTATCAAAAACTGAGACATGCAACAACGAAATCCGTAACACTTCATCCCTGATGGTAATGTCGTTTTTTATCGCCGTTTGCCTTCTTTCCTAATACAAAGTTACCTGTACTGTGTTTAGCGTTTAATAATACTGTACATCCAACATTACCACGAATCTGTAAAGAGGTTCACCTCTTATAAGTGTACCTTTTTTTTTCTTCAATTCTAACACGTGCAAGCTTGGGCTGTGTACTGTGCCACTAATTACTTCAGCCCGCCTCCCCACAGTATTGGCTACTATGTGTACCCTAACTCTACACCAATTCACGTCAGCGAACAAGGTAGCTGACCATCCCACGATTAATAAACTTACTGACAAATGGTACAACGTAATTTATATCACTACGTCCCTGCGGGCATTGTCAGCTAAAGACCATCTTTTTTAACAGAGAGAGACCAGCAAGATAAATTGCAGTAATCAGACATTCGATCACAATCAGTTTATTAATCTAAACGCATTTAGTTTGTTTGTTACTTGTCCATCGCAAACGATTATGGCGACATCAGCAGACAGTTTTGTATTGATGATGTAACTTGCGCTGTATTTGGATTATAGATGAAAGTAACTGCGTTGGTCATCGATCTCACTCTCTGGTCTCGAGCTACTTTTGACCAGTGGCAAGACAAAAGTCAAGACGACGGAAGATAGCTCAGGATGCTGGTACTTTCGCCCCACCACCCATGAGACCAGGGTTCACATGAAAACATGCGGGATTCGATCGCCCTCTGTTTCTCTTCATCGTTGTGTGAGGCGAGTGCCTGTCTTCTCGACCACAGGTACCCCAATAAGACTCTGCTGAGTCTGTAGACAACCAGTATTACATTCCAGTCATGTAGTTTCCTCAAAAAGTGACCAACGGTAGATTGGGATGTGCAATGCCCCCCTTTCTCTAACCCCCCCCCCCCTCTTCCCCGCGAAAGTCACTCCTTCGCAGTCACACTGGCGCTGGAGGTGTCTGAGCTGATGGACCCGTGGTTGTCGCTGGCCATCTTCTGATCAGATGGCCAGTATTGATCAGGGATGGTGGTTAGACTAGTTCTGTCCGACAACAAATCCACCCCGCCTGCCTCCACCCTCTGTTGTTTACCTGGAAATTGACTGCCCCTTGAGAAGTCCACCAATGAGCACGCTCCAATGTGATTTTCATAATTTCATACACATTATTACCACAAAGACGGTTTGATCGGATAATTGCACATTCAAGTAATCGGGAGAACGTTGCATATTAGAGACGTATTTCGTATCTTCTCACTAGTCCTTGGTAAGGGTTTGGCAAACAATGGCCAGCTGAAAAAATCCGAACCGTAATTCCAAAACTAAATATCTTAACCCCCCGAGTGTTGGTGGTTATACACAAATTCAAGTGTTTATGTCAGGCAAGATCAAGTGTGCATTTTCAGAGTTACAACTTGACTCAATAGAGTGAGATCTCATTTATGTATTGGCGACACGGAATGTTGGCCCAGACAAGAGCAGGATATAGTCATGATGAGATATTAGGAAATATTTTTTAAGTTACAGAGTAGTGAATTTTGTTAATGCATTGCCACAGGAAATAGCAGGGGCAGTATCCGTTTATGCATTCTATATTGGATGCATTTGTTATTTTTAAGATTACAAGAAAGAAGGACTACAGCTTTAAGAGGAACAGTATACAGACGTGAAAAATAAAAGTCTGCAGATGTAGGATGAACATTCGTGGCTTGAGATGGACACACTGAGATGGACAGTCTGTATCTGTTAAAAGAACTGTCCGTAGTCTTGAGAAGGACAGTATATTGCCGTGAGATGAACAGTCTGAAGTTTTGCGATAGACAGTCCGTGGCCATGTGATGAGCAGTCTGTAGTCGTGCGATAGACAGTCCGTGGCCATGAGATGGATAGTCTGTAGTCGTGCGATAGACAGTCCGTGGCCATGAGATGGATAGTCTGTAGTCGTGCGATAGACAGTCCGTGACCATGAGATGGATAGTCTGTAGTCGTGCGATAGACAGTCCGTGGCCATGAGATGGATAATGAGATGAACAGTCTGTAGTCGTGCGATAGACAGTCCGTGGCCATGAGATGGACAATGAGATGAACAGTCTGTAGTCGTGCTATAGACAGTCCGTGGCCATGAGATGGATAGTCTGTAGTCGTGCGATAGACAGTCCGTGGCCATGAGATGGATAGTCTGTAGTCGTGCGATAGACAGTCCGTGGCCATGAGATGGATAGTCTGTAGTCGTGCGATAGACAGTCCGTGGCCATGAGATGGATAGTCTGTAGTCGTGCGATAGACAGTCCGTGGCCATGAGATGGACAATGAGATGGATAGTCTGTAGCCGTGAGAAGGACAAGCTATAGCTAGATCTGTGTGTGTAATATCATCATCATTATCATCATGTAGCGTGTCTTTTGTAGGACGTCGCTCTCATCACAGCCAGCCGATATGAATCTCGGTCTGCAGTCAATCTTCCCGCCTTCTCCATGTTCACGTGTCCTTGATATCTTGTATCCAACTTCGCCTTGGTCGATCCCTACGTCGCCTTCCAGGTGCTGTTCTTTCCAGTCCGTCATGACGTGGCCAAAAAAATTCAATTTCCGAAACATAACATTGTTTATGAGTCAGTTTTCTTCAACATTCAGGTTTCCTATGATGGTTTTCTTTGTCCATGGAATTTTCCGGATTCTTCTGTAACATTGTGTTTCGAACGATCCAATGTTCTTCATTACCATTGGGAATATGCATGTTCTCATGATCTTCAGCTTTAGCTGCTTGTTAGTATTATGCCATAAATTGTGCATGTTGTTTAGGCTCTGCATCGCCAAGTCCAAACGTCTTCTAATTTCTTTAAAATTAAAAGTGTGTATATATAAATATATGTATATCATCATCATAATTTTTGTAGGTTGGCGTTGAAGATCATGGATCTCCGCCGCCTCTTATCATGTTTGTCTTTTATCAGTTCCGCCGTTGAACGCCCCCCCCCCCCCATGCCATTCCTTCAGGCTGTCCAATTGTTTCTCTCTTTGCCTCCCATTCCCCCGACTGTGTATCACTCCGCCTCTTCTCAAGACGTGCCCTTAAAATGATGACTTTTTTCCTTCTGAATCTTGTCAAAATCTGTCTATGTGTATGTGACTTCGCAAAGAACCACGTTATTAGCTTTCTTTCCAATTCATGGAAATTTGTAACATTCTTCTGTCTCCAATGGAACCAATAATTGCCTGCTGATTGTCCATGACTCGCTGCGATATGCCAGTACTGGTTACACGTAGCATTCACGAACTTACTACCATAATTCCGGTGAATGTCTTTGTTTCAGTTATTAATATTATTATTATTAAAATTCTTAAATGCAAGTATTCCAAGTCTGTTGCACAAGATCCAAATAAAAAAGGAACACTGAATTTGCCTTGACTATTCTGTTCTTTATTTCGTAAGTGTATCTCCCATTTTGTGGTTGTCCAAGCAGTGAAATGAGTGTGCTTGTTTATTTCCGTCTCGTCCAACTTTCTCGCGACATTTTGGAGATTTGTGCTTCTAAGTTGCCACCATTACTTTCCATTTATTTTGATTTAAGTTGAGATTATCATTCGTCTTTTGAATAACTATCAAGTTGATCATTTGTGGTAAGTCTGGCCCATTCTACGCTATTAACACAGTGTCATCCGTGAAACGAATGTTATTTTATATTGTGGACTCGAGAAAAAGTACTCGCATAAGGCATTGGAGATCGGAGGTTCGAACCACAGAGGAGACCATGATTTGTTCACGTGGATCATCCGGTAAAAATGTTTCTTGTTCTCTGAATAGTGAGATCAGATACGCCAGTGCTTTGGTGCGCATATTAAAAATCTCAACTCAACTTATTCTAAGAATTATCGCCGTACAAAGAATATGTCGCAAGAAATGGTATATGTGGCTATAACATCAGGTCTTGGTTATGTGGTTAGCGGAGCGGCATAATTGGCGCCTGAAAGACTGCTGGTCTACCTTGCTCTAATTTACGTTTCCACCACCAACAATCCCCAAAAATAGGTGATTGTATATTCTATGGGCTACAAACCTTACGGTTGGTAATAGATACTGGGATGGACCTGGCAAGTCACTATCCAGTTTTCGCCTGCAAAAGAAAAAAACAGAGGAGTCACACCTTCCCAGAACACAAGTGGAATGAAGACCAAATGGGATATATATTTATGTACAATTCTTCACAGACAACAGATTGAATAGGTAGTCAGGTGTTTTATTTTTCTGGCAAACTTGTTCTGATAAATGTTATTATTATTATTTACTAGTATCACTTTTTATTATTGTCATTTCTAATATTATTATTACTGGATTACTGGACCACCCGCTCTTCAGATGAGATTATACCGTTTCGCGTTCCAACGGTCTTTGTCTTGGGCCACGATGGAGGTAGTGGATAATGAGTCAGCAGTGTGTGACATCGTGAATGTTGCTGAGGAATGCACGGGAGTCGGACCAACGTGTTGGTGGGTCTACCCCGTGGTAGTGTTTTTGTCTCTGGAGTATCATATTGCTATCGCTGTGCTGCATCGATCGTCTATCCTTCGCAGTAAGTACGCCCACCTCCCCCCCACCCCCAAGCCGTGTTTCATCTAGCCTGCATAAATAGCTGCAGAGACAATTGACGTGTGTCCGAAATATGAAGATCTTATGTGCTCTGGTTATGTGGCGTGATGCCGACCGTCTCTCGAGGGTGGCTTGGGTTACTCTGAGCTTGGGCTCCATCTTCTTCGTTAGCGTCCATGTTTCCGCCCAAAAGCATATTGCAGGTAGTACTATGGAGTTGAATAGAGAAGTTCAAACCCCAAAATACCAAATTTAAGTCTTAACGGCAAATACCTGCAGCCAAACGACAACCCAAACTATCTGGGAGTCCCATTTGATCGGCGCATGACATGGAAAAGTCAGATCGAGAGAAACCGAATGAGAGCCAGAGAAAGAATGGCAATCATGAGAAAACTTGCTGGCACAAGCTGGGGAGCAGACGAAAGCATACTAAAGAAACTGTTCACTGGAAGAGTGAGACCAGTTCTCGAGTATGGCATTGCGGCATGGACAACAGCAGCAAAGGCAAACTTCGATAAAGTTAGCAAACTTCAAAACCAAGCCATGAGAGTTATAACAGGAGGCATGAAGTCAACGCCAATTGTAGAACTTGAAAAGATTACAAAACTGCAATCCATGACCGATAGAAGAGGCTGCAGTCAGAGAAACTCCGAAGACTGACTGACCATCCAATGCACCAGAGACTAAACAATTTGGGAAATGGGAAACTAAAGCGGAGAAACTTTGCAGAAATAGCCAAAGTAAAGATGCACGAAGATCCCATAAACGCACTAACAACACCAAAGCCCATCACTACTGTACGAAAACCTACCTGGAGGCAGGATATATTTCCAGAGGTGGTAGAAAATATACCAGGTATTGGAAACAAAAGCGGCCAGACTGAAAAAAAAGGAGAGATACTACCCTAAGCTTTGTATCGAAAAACTACCCAAGCATGGACTGGACCCATGCATACACCGGAGGGGCAGGAGCATTCCTGAAACCTACCAAATGGCAGAAAAATAACACTGTCATTCGCTACTGGTAAGTACACAAGCAATTTCAGAGCGGAGGCAGAGGCACTGAGGGCGGCAGTGGAAGAAATGGTGACACATAAAGAAAATGAAAGCCATACAGTCCTGCTTACAGATGCTCTGGCCGTAGTCACAGCGCTAAAAAGCCAGAAAAACACTGAGCTTAATGACTTAAGAGCAGCACTCTGTCAACTATGCCAGCAGTCCGCACGAAAAAGGGTAGTGGTACAGTGGGTCCCATCACACTGCAACATCCAAGGCAACGAGGAGGCAGACAGACTGGCAAAAGAAGGTGCAAGACTACCACAGACAGATACTAGTATGACGTACGAAGAGTCAAAACGAATTATTAAAGCCAGATACATGACCAAATGGGAAACTGAACATACTGGTTACACCAAAAACGATGCCTATTACCAGTTGAACAGAAAAGAGCAGGTCGTTGTCTTCAGACTTCGCACTGGCCACAATAGACTGAGGTACCACCTATTCAACAAATTGAAGATAGGTGGAACCGACGAATGCCTGTGTGGTACCGGGAAAATGACCGCTGAGCATCTGCTGCAGAACTGCCCGACATACGAGGATCAGAGAGAGCAGATGTGGCCATCACCAGTGGAACCACAATACAAGCTCTATGGCAGTGTCGAGAGCCTCAGGATGACCGCCGCTTTTTTCGAAAAAATAATGGTTACTGTCTGACTGCGTACGAAGAAGAAGAATAAGAAGAATAGAGAAGTGCGCAGACTGGTCGAGGATGTTGTCCAGTACCGGGTTTATTGAAGGGAAAGTCGCCCAACCCGCGCGACGCCGTCTTGTCAACTCTGGGCTCAAGTCGTTCTGCATGCTGAGCAGGCGTCCAAGTTACATGTACTCTTCCCCGTTGTCAAATCTCTCTTTATCTAGAAAAACTGGGATATTAATATTCATCATCATCAGTCCCGTAACCTAGAAGGTCGTTGAGACACCGTTATTGCAGTTTGTCGAACCAGTTCACGCCATACGTCTCGATTTTTCGCCAGGGTATTAGTTTCAGCTATAGACCTTCCCGTCCACTCTCTTATATTGTCTTCTCATCTCTTTTTTGGTCTCCCTCTCCCACGCTTCTCAGGCACAGGGCCTTGCAGGAGGGTCTTGGCCAGCTACACCGATCGTCATATATGTCCATACTATGTCAATTTTCGTGTGTTTACTTTAGTCAATAAGTCTAAGTATATTATTATTATTTTTACTATTATTATTACTATTATTATTACTATTATTAATAATGTTTTTTGAAAGCTTACATCCATTTTTCTCACAAAATGGTAATTCTACCTCAAACTTATCATTTCACTATACAGTTCTTCTATTAATTAGGTTACTGTCACTTTTCACTTCTCGGGGAGAAAACATACATGGAACAGAACATGTTCTACTGTCTTGATGTCCTCCCTCACACTGCTACATGTCTTTATGTGCTATTCTTGTTTAATTGAACCTATGACATTTCAGTCAAAAGTGGACTATTAGGGATTTCAATGTTGTCTATTGATCTCCGTTTTTCTTCCAAAACAGCTTGCTTTTGTTAAGTCAGACTCTGGCGGTTTTATCTTCAAATTACCTTTAAAGTTCACATTCATCGTTGCTTCTAGTGTTTCATGAGTTCCCGTTTCTTCAGATTAGAATTGCATTTCAAATACCTTCCAGCAATAGTTTATGGCTGCGAGTTATGGAGCGTACCTAAAAGTGACATGGCGCGGCTCCAAGCTACGCAACCAGCGATGGGGCGTAGAATGCTGTCTACTTTCACTACGAGACCACATCCGCAACGCGGCCATCAGGAGTTATACCAGCTCCAATGACGTCGTAGATACGGCGTTACTAAGAAAGTACAGGTGGGTAGGTCACGTGGTACGCATGCCAGACAATAGATCGACACGTAAAGTGACGTCATGGTGGTCCTACACCTTTAATCGTCGCCTCGTACGTCCACCAATGAGATGAAAGCTGGCCTGTAGCAAGACCTTGTTCCAGCGTGGTACTTAATAGCAAATGACAGAGATGAGTTTAAACGAGATTTCGCTACCTGGCTTAGAGCACATACCATGCCTGAATGAACACAAGGATTACAGTAGTACAGTATAACTTCCCTTGTTCTTGTATTCTTGTATCATGTAGATTTCAAGAGTCCGTTGTAATTTCACTCTGTTCAAATTGTAGCTGGTTTTCGCAGGCAGGTTATTAAATTCGTTGTTTTTATGGTGTCTCTTGGAGGCCCTAGCTGGTGCAGTATTTTTCTCCGATCGCCAACTGACTCGTGTGGTCGCCCGAGCCACAGGGATTAGGTACCAGAAAAAAATATGGGATAACAAGGAGGCCGGCGTAAGACTGTTCGCATCACTCAATATGTGCAGTAGGTCACCGAATAATATGGGCCTAACACCATATTTCCTATACGCCGCATACCTACTTACTTCCCTTGTCCAATCAACACGTTAAACAGTATGCATCCAGTATTCAGCGACATGGATTGCTTTGTCATTTACTTCCAGCATGTGGCACCTATTTCATGGTTTCTGGAGGTTGGGGCAGGTCTGGGTCCATTATTGCGCAACAATCACATGTGTCATCATCTGTATATCCCCATCGATTAATATTCCTCTTGCACCGTGATACACCAGTTCGGACTCTGTTCAGCGACTTCCATGTAGTGCATGGTAGATGATGTTCGGGGGCAGGTCCATTCGAAGTTCCATCTCTTGAGCCTGCATCAGTTCGTGCCATCTCTCGATATGGGAACTTTCAGGGTTTGTCTATATGGGATGCGTTGAATTTAGTAAGCCATGTTCGGACGTGACGAGATCTTCACTTTTTTTTTACTTCGCCATTATGAATGATAAGGAATCTGTATTAAAAATTAATGTCTTGTTAAATGATATGGTTTCTACGTTCTGCGAGATATTCAAATCGCGTTTAAAATTGAAGAAGAAGAAGATAGAGGAGGAAGGGATGGAGGGTAACAAAAAAAAGATGAATAATAAAATTAGATAAGAAGAATACAAAAAATGAAGTAAATAAATCAGGAGGGGAAGAAAACAAATAGAGAATAATACGCACAAGTAGACGAAAAAGACGATTCAAAAGAGAAAAACAGAAAAAAGTAGAAGGAGACGGATATTATTGAACAAATGCAAAAAGGAGACAAAATTGAAGTGGAGAGAGAAGGAGGAGCAGTAAGATCAGGAAAAAGCTGAGAGGGAGTAACAGAAACAAGAGAAGAAGTAGCAAAACAGGGGCAGAAGAAGATGTAGAAGAATTTGCAGAAAACAATGCAGAAGCAGAACAAGAACAAGAGAAAGAAGTTGATGAAGAACGAGAAGAATGAGAAGGACGAAGAGCAGATGCAAAAGAAATCTCAGAAAAAGAAGCAGAAATATAAGAACAATAAGAAAACGACGAAAATGAAGAAAGATGAGGATAAAGAGGAGAAACAGGGGATGAAACATAAAAAATGAACACAGAACAAGACAATGAGGTGGAAGTGAGAGAGAAAGGAGAAGAAGGAGAAGAACAAGAAGAATAAGAACAAAAAGAAGAAGAAAAAGAAGAAGAAGAAGAAAAAGAGTAGGGCAACAAGAAAAGAAAAAGAAGAAGTAGCAGAATAAAAAGAGGAAGAAGATGTAGAAGAAGAAGATAAACGAGAAAAAGAAGAGGAAGTAATAGAAATAGTAGAAGTAGAAGAAGAAAAAGAAGAAGAAGAAGACGAAGAAATTTCCACTTTATATGGCACACATAAAAGCATACACACACAACCACACAACAACACACTATCAATTACACAGTAACATACTCATACAACAACACACTAATACATCCACATTCATAAATCCAGATTCACACATCCACATAACAATAAACTCACACATCCACACTCACATATACACACAACAAAACACTCACACATCCTCACTCACAAATCCACACAACACACTCACACATCCACACTCACACATTCACACAACAACGCACTCACACATCCACACTCACATATTCACACAACAGCACACTCACATATTCACACAACAACACACTCACACATCCACACAACAACATACTCACACATCCACACAATAACACAATCACACATCCACAAAACAACATATCCACACATAACACACTCACACTCACACACACATCCACACAACAAAACACTTCCACATCCACACTCACACATTCACGCAACAATACCATCCCACATCTACACTCACACATCTACACAACACACTCACACATCCACACAACAACACACTCACACATCCACACAACAACACATCCACACTCAAACATCCACATAACAACACACTCACATATCTGCACACACACACACACACATCCACACAACAATACACTCACACATCCACACTCACGCATCCACCATCACACATCCACAATCACACATCCACACATCCACACTCATATATCCACATACACATATATCCACACAACAACACACACACACATCCACACTCACATATTCACACTCATACATCCACACAACACACTCACACAACCAAACACACATCCACACAACAACACACTCACACAACCACACACACATCCACACAACAACACACTCACACAGCCACACACACATCCACACAACAACACACTCACACATCCACACAGCACAATCACACAACCACACACACATCCACACAACAACACACTCACACATCCACAACAACACACTCACACAACCACACACACATCCACACAAGAACACACTCACACATCCACATAGCACAATCACACAACCACATACACATCCACACAACAACTCACTCACACATCCACACAAGAACACACTCACACATCCACACAACAACACACTCACACATCCACACAACAACACACTCACACATCCACACAACAACACACAACCACACACACATCCACACAATAACACACTCACACATCCACAACACACTCACACAACTACACACACACCCACACAACAACACACTCACACATCCACACAGCACACTCACACAACAACACACACATCCACACAACATCACACTCACACATCCACACAACAACACACACATCCACACAACAACACACTCACACATCCACAACAACACACTTACACAACCACACAACACACTCACACATCCACACAACAACACACAACCACACACACATCCACACAACCACACACAACCACACACACATCCACACAACAACACACTCACACATTCAAACAACATCATACTGACACTACCATACACACACACACACATCCACACAACAACACACTCACACATTCAAACAACATCATACTAAAACTACCATACACACACACACATCCACACAACAACACATTCACACAACCACACAATCATCCACACAACAACACACTCAAACTACCACACACACATCCACACACACACACACATACTCACACTACCACACACACACTCACACACATACACACACACATCGAAACAACAACACACTCACACAGCCACACACACACCAGACGCGTCGTTACAAGTCGCGTGCCCCCACATCCCCTTCACGGACCGAACCCAAAATACAAATTATCATAATAAATAAATCCCCTGAACATACAAACAAAAAAACACAGCGATACCAGGTCCTATCTTCTGTATACCACACTAACCGTCTACGCCATTTCCTGCAGTCCTGTTCTCTACATCGCTTTTGTCTTTACGCGACCAGACCCGTACGGAATTCGTGTGTCAAATTGTGAGTGAGTTGAGGGCAGACAGCCTAGGGATTTTGTTGCGCGTCGTGACGCGAGTTGGCGTGAAGAATGCATTGACAAAAATACATTCCGCCATGGCTTCTCGTAGACAGTTACAGCCTTGTTATTGTGTATTTCTAAAGCCGTGGGATTGTTCGTGTTATTGTTGACATTATTTCTTTGTTACCCGTTTCGTGCTTAATCTTACCAGTATTGTGAATTTCTGTTGCACGAATCTGGAGCATGCAAGTTCAAGGTTGTTAGGTGCCGTGTTTTGTGAGTAAGTAGATAAAGATGGATTTTCATCTTTAATTTTCTTTTTTTTAAAATTAAATTTGAAAAGCGAATTCCAAATTTCGTTTATGCGTCCAATTACATTGTAGATGTCTTCATTGTCTTTACATATCGTATGTAAGACTGTTGGTGGTCTAGTTTATTATCATCGTTAGACTCGTATGCCAGACTTATGTTTGCATATTTGATTCTATTCGTAAGTGTCCATATGAGACTCCACTATGACTTCGTCTCCTCTTGTTCTCGTGCATGTCTTCACCTCCATTTAAGTTAACATGTATGACTTAATCTTCTCTAAGTGATTTCCTTTCCTGTTAAGGGCCCATATATGACTTCATCGCCTATTAAGGGCCCATATATGACTTCATCGCCTATTATGTGCCAATATGCGATTTCATCTCCACTTAAGTGCCTATATGTAACTTCATCTCCACTGAAGTGCCTATATGTAACTTCATCTCCACTGAAGTGCGTATATGTGACCATCTCCCATTAAGTGCCTATATGTAACTTAATCTCCGCTTAAGCCACCATATGTGACTTTATCTCCACGCAAGTGCCCATATGTAACTTCATCTCCGCTTAAGCCCCCATATGTGACTTCATCTGCTTTTAAGCTACCATGTGTAACTTATCTACACTTAAGTGCTCATTGTGTGACGTCATCTCCTCTTAAGCTGCGATGTGTAACTTCATCTCTACCTAAGTGCCCCATATCCTCTTAAGTACCCATATTTAAACTGTCATACTCACAAATTCAGTAGTAGATTAAACGGTTATATCGCTTGGGCATGTTGCATTAAGCCAATCAAATTGGGTGCGTGTTTCTCTATACTACTTCTGTAAATGTTTTAAAAGATCGTATGCAACATTCTTTTCCATCTTTTCTAAAACCTGAATGGTCGATAATATCTTAAGGATGAAGAAAGATAATAATACAAGATTTGGTTCAGATCAGTGAAATGGTTAAGAATTGCATAAGGAATAAATAACATATTAATTACAATGAAAATACAAATTGTAAGTTCTTTATGTACTAAAATGCAGAAAATACATGTGTTTGTTTGTCCGTTGCGAAAAACTCAACAGTTATGCGCTCTAGAAAAAAAAATTGCAATCTGGAAATCTTTAGTCCAAGCAATTATTTTCAGCCCTTTTTCCTTCCCGAGTTATTTAACATTTAAACTCTTCTAGACTGCGATTTAGGAACGTGAGAATTGCACATCTTATTTTGCCTTGCATTTGCTGATGAACGCACTAGTTTCTGCCCGCTGCGTCAAATCCTTCCGAGTCTATGACGTCAGAAAATGCAAGGCCTGGCTACATTGCTATCTCAAGAAAAAACTGAAATCTTTTTCTTTTTCTTCGTACCCTGTCAGACGTCAACCTTAATTTTTTCGACAAAAGCAGCGGTCATCCTGAGGCTGTTGACACTGCCAAAGAGCTTGTCTAGTGTTGCCACTGGTGATGGCCACATCTGCTTTCTCTCATTCTCGTATGTCGGGCAGTTTTGCAGCAGAAGTTCAGCAGTCATTTTCCCAGTACCGCACATGTATTCGTCAGTGTCACCTATCTTCAATTTATTGTATAGGTGGTACCTCAGTCTATTGTGGCCAGTGCGAAGTCTGAAGACCACGACCTGCTCTCTTCTGTTCAACTGGTAACAGACATCGTTTTTTGTGTAGCCAATATGTTCTGTTTCCAATTTTGTCATGTATCTAGCTCTAATGAGCCTTTTTGACTCTTCGTATGTCACATTAGTATCTGGTTGTGATAGTTTTGCACCTTCTTTTGCCAGTCTGTCTGCTTCCTCGTTGTCTTGGATGTTACAGTGGGATGGAACCCACTGTATCACTACTCTTTTTGGTGCGGACTGCTGGCATAGTTGACAGAGTACTGCTCTTAAATCATTAATTTGAGTATTTTTCTGGCTTTTTAGTGCTGTGACTACGGCCAGGGCATCTGTAAACAGGACTATTTGGCTTTCATTGAAGAAACTGAAATGAACCTGCTGTAACGTTGCGATTCTTATTTGTCATTCTAAGGTGTCCACATTTGCGCCGAGTACCTGAATGAGTGCCTGAATGGTCCGCCGGTGTCTTTGTGTATGACAAAAACAAGAATTGCAGTACTCCCTCCACCCCCACATCCCCCCCCCCCCAACGAGAGTATGTCGTAAGAGGCGACTAACTGTGTGACATGGCATAACTCTGGACATGGTTAGATGGTTTGTTTAAACCTGATTGGTCGTAACGTAGGTTTTGTTTTGTGTTCTCGTCTCGGTGCGGTATCTGACCGTACCCATTTTTATAATTTGATTATACTTAACTTTAATCAACTTTTAACTTTTTTCATTTCTTTTTTTTTTCTTCAATTTAAACCAGCATAGATGGTGCCTAACAGGCTGCGGGTCTACTTTGCTCTAGTGTTTGAATCTGTTAAGATCCACTTTCACATCGGTTAACCACCCTCCGCGGCACTTGTCCCAACGCAGCGGAGTAATAAGCTGCTCGAGCCTAGCCAGCTAAGCAAGAAATCCTCAACCAGGATACATCCAGCTCATACCAGAGCTGGGACACGCACAGGGGTACCTGCCTCTGTAGAAGTACAGGTCGACTAAGAACTAAGAACCTGAATGGTTGTTTCCGTCGGAAAATATATTTATTTATAAAAGTGACGCCAGACCTGGCAAAAGTAATACTTACTCTTCTTCTGCGATCTTTACCCGTTCAGGCTGGGATTACGGGGTCTGCGAAATATCTTAACGTATTGTTATATTTTTTAAATCTCATTACCTCAGTACATATATACAGAGATACGTAAATTACATCTCCGACAATATTATAAATTTGTTTGACCAGAAGACTTTCCCGCACTGACATTCTTTCGTTTGCCACCGTCAGATCATCCATTGTACATGTTTTCTGCATTCTGAAACAGTTTTTATCAGGTGTTATGGGTCTTTGGTCGTAGCCATATTCCCAAACATCGTCTGCATGTCCCCATTTGTTCAGGGCCGATCTACACCCGTTCAAAATCAATGTTGGGTTATCCAAATTTTGTGTTTCATATTAAGCTAAATGAGTAGCGCGTGGCCAAATGGTTTTAATGCCTGCCTGCCGACAAGGAGGGAGGCGGTTGGAATCCCCGATAGGGCAAATGTAGTTTTATTTGTTGGAGGGGGGGGGGGGGAAATAAACAAACATAGCCAGCACACGACGTGGCGACAGCATTGGCGAAGCGGTCTGTAGTCCTCAGCCTTCAAAACGCGTCGACTACCCCAGCTATGGGGAAAATGTCGTATGACAGTAATAATAATTAAACGAAATGACAAATTTCTTCATTATTCTCCATTCTGTCGACACCGAACTTTTCGATGATGTTACTTTAACGGTTCTGTTGCATGGACTGTGCAGTCGGTAGGAAATTTGTCTTTGATTCAGTCGTTCTGTATACAGGTGTGTAGTTCTTATCATAGAGAAGATGTAAACATGATGGAAAGGATACAAAGAAGAGCGACAAACATGATAGTGGGATTCCAGTGGGAAAAGAGAAGAATTCGAGATCTTTAATGATAATCAAAATAATAGATAAATTAGACTATGACACGTTTTTAAAGATTTAAAGTAAAGTAAAAACAAAAGCATCCCATAGCATAACTGCCGTAGGGGTGTGAGGTGTTAGCGATCTCACATTTCAAAGGCTCGGCTATATGAGGGCGGTAGCCATCTCATCTCCTCTCCCTCACCGCTTTTACTTCCCGGACTGAACCGGTACCCATTTAAGTCTGGGTCGACCCGGGAGCCATTGCGGTCTGAAAAAAACATCACCGCCTCAACTGGGGAATGAACCCAGGACCACTCATATGCGAAGCCAGTGCGATAACCACTGCGCTACGCGGCTCCACAAGAACAAGATGACATAACTATAAATGAACTAAAGAGGGACTTCATCCTGTTTAGGGCTTTGTTAGTGCGGAGATTGAGACCGAACGCAGAAGAAGAAGATATTGGGAAATATTTTTTTAGTCAGAGAGTGGTGAATGCTTGGAATGCATTGCCACAGAAAGTAGTTGAGTCAAGAATAATTAATTCATTTAAGAATAGATTGGATGTCCAAAGCTTTTAGTGCAAGGAAATGTAAATAAAACTGTTGGTATATAAACTATTCCGAGTCTTCTAAACCAGTATAAGATTCTTCCCCTTCTCTCTCTTCTCACCTCACTCTGTTTCATTTGACTCTGTCATACAGTCACACCCTTGCACAACTTTCACACGCGCCCTCGTGGTAAAGCCCTTCCATTGCACTTTGGTTGGGCTAGCTTCTGAGGGCGCACAAACCTAGCATAGGTACATACAGATGCACACATGCATCCAAGCACTGGTTTATGCGTCCTGATATCGCCCAATTGACTACGGTCTGGGGTGGAAAATGGCGCGCCTCCGCCAGTAGAAACTAGTGAGGCAAACATCTAAGCAAAAAAAAAAAAAATAAACCAGTATAATGACGTTAAGTTCAGTTCTGGGTCACATCCACATTGAGAGTGCACCTAAATACAGAGATAAATAAACTTGTTATTTAACCTTCAGAATAAGAACATATTACAAAATTGCGTTTTTCAGAGAACAAGCTTTATAAATGGCCTGTTCAGGAGTCATCAAAATTAGATAGATTAACAGATCACAATAGTAGAGGCGGTTTACAAAATGTCAATTCTTTAGGTTATGAGGAAGTTGGTTGAAATATGAGAAATAGAAGTCTTCACACACAACGGGCATGCCAGAAAATGAACTAGTAAAACTTAACTTCAGATCATATCACCAGAAGGGTAGTTAGTTGCCCATTGCAAGTGATGATGGCGATATCATCAGACGGGTGTGTCTTGATAATGTGACTTGCGCTGTATTTGGATTATAGCTAGGAAGAGAATGCGCTGGTTATCAACTTCACTCTCTGGTCCCAAACTACCTTGGATGAGTGGCAAGACATAGTCAAGACGTCTGGAGGTAATTCGGGATGCAGGTACTGAGGTCCAACCTTGCTAGGGGATCGCTAAAAACCTGCCAGGCTCGAACCCACGTCGTTTCCGTTCATCGCTGAGTGGTAGATCGCTAGATTAGCATGCCTAAGGTAACGGGTTTAATCCATGTTGCTACCACACTCCAGTTTATCTTCTGCAAATTGGTACCTGTACCTGGCTTGTTGTTAGTGAAGAAGGTTGAGATAAGACGGAGTTTGGTAAGCACATTAAAAAAACGGAGGCCTATTACAATGAGGTTTCAAACACTGTATCCAGGACATGCTTAATGTAACCTAAACGACTATGTCTGAGGTTGAAAGCGATGTACAATCCCTGAAAAGAGCGGGGAACCGTTAACGAGCAATCTTCTTCTTTTCTGCTTTTTCGTCTTCATCGTTTTTCTCAAACTCCCGCTACCAAGCCCTTAAAAAGGCTTTGCAAGTAGCAGGATGTTCTCCGGAGAACGGAATGCGCTGTGTCGTAGTTTACAGCTAGACTGAGACATGTACACCTTTCGGACTAACACATCCGACTTCAGCAGGCATTATTGGGTACCAATTAGCCTTCCCTCTTCGATCCCTTCACTTTAGTCAGCCTATCTTGATGTTCCCGTTACAAAGGATCACGACGTAGAGACGTGGAAAGGTCTTGTCAGCTCTGGGTGGCTGGCCCTGACGCTGGCAGTCAGTTTTGAGTCGCTGGCCGCTGCAGCTCATGCACTTATCAGCATCTTGATCCCATTGAGAAATCTGACGTTTACATTTACAGAGCAAGAAAATAAAGGTCTTAAGGATGACTCACACTTGAAAAATATTTAGTTTAATCAGACATAATGTGATCAGAAGTAGACAGTGGAATAGGTGAAAAATAAGAAAAGTCGGATAGGGAAACAGACAACACAAACACATTGAACCCAAAACCGCAGAAGAAGGAAATGCAAAATCAGAATTATAAGTACGTAAGATTTGAATAACTCCACACTAAACAGGAAATAGGATATCTGAAAAGTATTAATATAAAATGTGCTAACAGCGGAAAAACCGCGAGATCATTTCTCCTGACATGTTGGCTTCTATAGACCGGAAATCTAGACTTAAGTGACAGAGATGTTAAGACACAGAGAGCCTAAAATATGTTGTTGTTGTTGTTATCCCATAGCTGCTGAGCAAGCTTGCTCTTGGTAGACTTACCATTTTTATATAGATACAGGTCTTCTTCAGTTGTTTCACTGCTCCGTGGTCATAAAAGACCACATAAGAGAGTTGCTCATGGAACTAGCAAGCTCATTATATAAAACAGTTGCTATAAATCCGCCATACATTATTTTTGTGAAGGAAAAAGATGTACTGTCGCGCCTATGCTTCGGCTGGAGAGAAACGTGTGCATCACGAAACTCAGTGAAAATGATATAATACACAAGATTTGTATAGTGGTTGAAAGAGTGCCCATCGCTAAGTGTAAATCAACGCCTCAATAAACAACAATATTGACACAGATGGATACAGAAAAATAGCAACATCATTGATGGGGATGTGAGAAGAATACAGCAGCAACTTTGTGACAAGCGGCGGGAGAAAACAGCAGCAACTTTGTGACAAGCGGCGGGAGAAAACAGCAGCAACTTTGTGACAAGCGGCGGGAGAAAACAGCAGCAAAAGTGTGATAGACGGCGGGAGAAAACAGCAGCAAAAGTGTGATAAACGGCGGGGAGAAAACAGCAGCAAAAGTGTGATAGACGGCGGGAGAAAACAGCAGCAAAAGTGTTATAAACGGCGGGGAGAAAACAGCAGCAAAAGTGTGATAAACGGCGAGGAGAAAACAGCAGCAAAAGTGTGATAGACGGCGGGAGAAAACAGCAGCAAAAGTTTGATAAACGGCGGGGAGAAAACAGCAGCAAAAGTGTGATAAACGGCGGGGAGAAAACAGCAGCAAAAGTGTGATAAACGGCGGGGAGAAAACAGCAGCAAAAGTGTGATAGACGGCGGGAGAAAACAGCAGCAAAAGTGTGATAAACGGCGGGGAGAAAACAGCAGCAAAAGTGTGATAAACGGCGGGGAGAAAACAGCAGCAAAAGTGTGATAGACGGCGGGAGAAAACAGCAGCAAAAGTGTGATAAACGGCGGGGAGAAAACAGCAGCAACATTGTGATAGACGGCGGGAGAAAACAGCAGCAAAAGTGTGATAGACGGTGGGAGAAAACAGCAGCAAAAGTGTGATAGACGGCGGGGAGAAAACAGCAGCAACATTGTGATAGACGGCGGGAGAAAACAGCAGCAAAAGTGTGATAGACGGCGGGAGAAAACAGCAGCAAAAGTGTGATAAACGGCGGGGAGAAAACAGCGGCAACATTGCAAACAGATCAAAATCTGACTTGTTTTTATTCTGCACTGTCTGACATGTCTTGGTCTAGTGTTTGCTGGACCTCATGTGGCTTATCAGTCCAATGCCGGCACGGAATGTTCTATTTCATGGTTTGGTGTAGTGTTTGCTGGACCTCATGTGGCTTATCAGTCCAATGCCGGCACGGAATGTTCTATTATATGGTTTGGTGTAGTGTTTGCGGGACCTCATGTGGTGTATCAGTCCAATGCCGGCACGGAATGTTCTATTTCATGGTTTGGTGTAGTGTTTGCGGGACCTCGTGTGGTGTATCAGTCCAATGCCGGCACGGAATGTTCTATTACATGGTTTGGTGTAGTGTTTGCGGGACCTCGTGTGGTGTATCAGTCCAATGCCGGCACGGAATGTTCTATTACATGGTTTGGTGTAGTGTTTGCGGGACCTCGTGTGGTGTATCAGTCCAATGCCGGCACGGAATGTTCTATTTCATGGTTTGGTGTAGTGTTTGCGGGACCTCGTGTGGTGTATCAGTCCAATGCCGGCACGGAATGTTCTATTTCATGGTTTGGTGTAGTGTTTGCGGGACCTCGTGTGGTGTATCAGTCCAATGCCGGCACGGAATGTTCTATTTCATGGTTTGGTGTAGTGTTTGCGGGACCTCGTGTGGTGTATCAGTCCAATGCCGGCACGGAATGTTCTATTCCATGGTTTGCAAACTGTTTTCTGCTGCCGGTGATGGTGGTTTCGCTGTTCTTTTTTTCTGAATCAGGTTTTTGTTTGCGCCGTTTGCTAAAGGCGACTTTCTTCCTTCAGCAACGCCCACGTTTACTGCATTTCTCCAGACCGGTCTGTTTTCCGCAATTATGTACCAGTTGTCTTTATCTATGTGACAGCATCTCAGGGTTTCCTTCAGGCTGTCCTTAAATCGCTTTATTGGGCGACCTCCTTTTCGACAGCCTCCCCTAAGCTCACCGTACTGAAGTCTCTTCGGCAGTCTTGTATCTGGCATGCAAACAAGGTGATCAGCCCATCTCAGCTGTACCACCTGCAGCGATGCATAGATGCTTGGCATGTCTGCTCTTTTCAGGACTTCAGTGTCAAGGATATTGTCTCGCCAGCGGATGCGGAATATGCGCCTCGGGCTGGTTGTATAGAAGTGGTTAAATCTTTTTGCCGGTCTCGCATAGACAGTCCAAAATCTCGCATACGTATAACCAGGGTTGGTAGATTAACAGCCTGGCTAATGCCCAATCGCTACCATGCTGATTTTTGTATTGATGTTTTGTTAAAACAATGAATGATTATTGACTGATTGATTCATGGTTCACTCATTTGTGACTGGCTGATGCCTGATTGATTGACGGTTGATTGATTGACGATTGACTGATTGATGGTGCACAAATTGTTTTATTGAAAATTTACTGACTGACGATTGACTGATTAGTGAGCGAATGTTCAATCAACCATTGCCTTTTTGATTACTGACTGATTGAATCTTGATAGGGTGCTCAATGGTTTCGATGTAAAGGGCCCGCATCAACTACCGGAGTTCGCGGGTTCGAATCATGGTGGAAACCATGATTTTTTCACGTGAATTTTCAAAAAAATCTTCCCCTGATCTCTGGTTAGTCAGATCGAACTCTCATGTTCAGTTTCGAACACGTTAAAAATCCCTTGGCAGATAAGAAATCGGAAAGAGTAGCCTTAATGGCTGCTGCCCGGACAAAAAATTCAAGTTAAAAATCTACCCAAATTATTTGTATCTGTCCCCAGACCTAGTAAGCCGCAGGAATTTTGAAATACCTTCTACGTAAATGCTTGTTTCAATAGCAGGATACCAAGTATTACTGACTGTTTGACGACTCACGAATTAATGATTGACTAATTGGTGATTGAATGATTGATGATCGACTAATTCATGAATTGCAGAGTGCTGTTCTTCTTCTTCTCCATCGTACGCGGTCAGACATCAACCTTTATTTTTTCGAAAAAAGCAGGGGTCATCCTGAGGCTGTCGACACTGCCATAGAGCTTGTCTAGTGTTGCCACTGGTGATGGCCACATCTGCTCTCTCTGATCCTCGTATGTAGGGCAGTTTTGCAGCAAATGCTCAGCGGTCATTTTCCCGGTACCACACGGGCATTCGTCAGTGCCACCTATGTTCAATTTGTTGAATAGGTGGTACCTCAGTCTATTGTGGCCAGTGCGAAGTCTGAAGACCACGTCCTGCTTTCTTCTGTTCAACTGGTAATAGGCATCATTTTTGGTGTAGCCAGTATGTTCGGTTTCCCATTTGGTCATGTATCTAGCTCTAATAAGCCGTTTTGACTCTGTGTATGTCATACTAGTATCTGGTTGTGGTAGTCTTGCACCTTCTTTTGCCAGTCTGTCTGCCTCCTCGTTGCCTTGGATGTTGCAGTGGGATGGAACCCACTGTACCACTACCCTTTTTGGTTGACAGAGTACTGCTCTTAAATCATTAATTTGAGTATTTTTCTGGCTTTTTAGTGCTGTGACTACGGCCAGGGCATCTGTAAGCAGGACTATATGGCTTTCATTCCTTTTACCTGTCACCATTTCTTCCCCTTCCGCCCTCAGTGCCTCTGCCGCCGCTCTGAAATTGCTTGTGTATTTTCCAGTAGCGAATGACAGTGTTATTTTTCTGCCATTTGGTAGGTTCAGGAATGCTCCTGCCCCTCCGTTCTGTGTAGTGTTTGTTACAGAACCGTCGGTGTATGCATGGGTCCAGTCCATGCTTGGGTGATTTTTCGTTATTTAGCTCAGGGTAGTATCTCTTCTTTATTTTTCAGTCTGGCAGTTTTTTGTTTCCAATACCTGGTATATTTTCTACCACCTCTGGAAATATATGCTGCCTCCAGGTAGGTTTTCGTACAGTAGGGATGGGCTTTGGTGTTAGTGCGTTCATGGGGTCTTCGTGCATCTTTGCTTTGGCTATTTCTGCAAAGTTTCTCCCCTTTAGTTTCCCATTTCCCAAATTGTTTAGTCTCTGGTGCATTGGATGGTCAGTCAGTCTTCTGAGTTTCTCTGATTGATGCTGGGCTCTGCAGTCTCTTCTGTCGGTCATGGATTGCATTTTGTAATCTTTTCAAGTTCTACAATTGGCGTTGACTTCATGCCTCCTGTTATAACTCTCATGGCTTGGTTTTGGAGTTTGCTAATTTTATCGAAGTTCGCCTTTGCTGCTGTTGTCCATGCCGCAATGCCATACTCGAGAACTGGTCTCACTCTTGCAGTGTACAGTTTCTTTAGTAGCAGAGTGATGAATGTCTGAATGACTGCTGATTGATAATTTACTTATTGAATGACTGATTGATTTAAATATTAGCTCATTGTTCATTGTCTAATTTATGACTGACTGGTTGTTGAACCAATGGATTGATGATTGACTGATTGATTTTTGACTGATTGATTATTGACATATTAGCGGCAGATTGATGATTGTTTGATTAACGATTGACTGATTGATGATTGACTGATTTGATGATTGACTTATTTATTTATGCTTTACCAACTGATGTTTGAGTGATTGATGAATGACTGGTTGACTCATCCGCCATTTCGTTTGACGAGAACAATAAGGCATCCACATCAACAGACTCCTTCACAGCAAGTTACACCTGAACATTTGCAGTGGCATTTTAATCACATGGTGGCCAGCTGCATGGACATCTCTCTTTAATCTCCTCTTACGATATGCTTTGATGGTTTTAGTGGCCATATTCTTGTCAACCCCGGTACCTCTCGGGTGAACCATCTTCTATGCTTGAAATAAATAATAGTCTATATGTGATACAGAAAGGCCGGTATACAATAGAGTGTGCACTTGTTCAGCTCACATCAAGTGCCATCTCCGCATCGAAGGTCGGCTGAAATGGATCTCCAGTGTGCTCTATCTCTTGCCGTTATGGTGCACTCTGACATCCTTTTTTCAGTCCAACTACTAATGTTATTCACCTGCTTATAAAGGTATAAAGGTGTCAGTCTATTAGACAATTGCCTTCCACTGTACCCTCTAGTAGGGTCTTCAATAAGGAGGTATGTCTTGATATATTACCAAAATAAGGTAACTGTCTACCCCGGATGTTGATCATTAATTCTCTTTTCCCACCCACATTTTTCGATACCTCCACATTTAGTTTCTTCTCTTTCCAAGAAATGCGACCCAATCTTCTATATACCCACATTTCGAAGGCTACAATATTCTATTCCAACTTGTTATTCAGTGTCCATGTTTCTGCGCCATAAAGTAGTGACGAGTATACGCAACACCTGACAATTCTCATTTTCAATGTATGGTTTATTTTTTTGGATGTCAGTACGTGTTACATGTTGCTGAATACCATCTTGGCCATACCTATTCTCTTTCTGATTTCTTTTTTGCAACAGTCGCCTTCCGCTATTATATGACGTATATAGTAGAAACTCTAAATGTTTTCTAGTAGTTGATCTTTGATTGTTATTATCGCAGATGATTTTTTGTTACTGTTCTTATGTATCCTAGTCTTTGTTTTCTCTATGTCGATGTCTAATCCAACTTTTGACTTATTTTGTATATTGTTGTCACAAATTCCTGCAATTATTGCTCACATTTTGCCAAGAAAACTGTTTCATCCGTATATCTAAGGTTATTCGTTACCCGTCATTACAAGCCCATCATTCCTGCTATCTGTTTGAATATTTGTTCTGTGCAAATATTAAAAAGACAAAGGGATAATAAACATCCTTGTCTCACTTCCCGTTTTACATTTATACTTGAACATAATATTTTTCCTGATTGTTATGTCTCATTTTGTTCCCAGTATAGATTACCGAGCAGATGATGAAAAAAGCGTTGATTATCTCTGTCTGCTAACTTTTCATGCGGAACGCTACCAAATGAGCACATAATATCTTTCGTTCTGCTTCTCTGCGTTCTCTTCTTGGGAGGAGTTGTATTTTCAGGGGTGGGAGTTTTGTGGGAGAGAGGGGGTGTTGTATTTTGGGGAGAGCATTCACCTCTTTTTCTTAGATGCTTTTCTCTGAAATGCGTATTGCGCCTAATGGATCAGTGCAACAGATTTTAGTTCACATTTTTAGAATTTTCCCCATAAACGTACAACCTTGCTGTTACCAGATTTTGATCCCTCAAGTTTGGTTCTGAGCGGTATCGCTAATAACCTTGCGGTCTCTGGGTCCCTATTCTTGTTTCTGATTATTTTGAATTACTTGCAGCACTCTGTCAACTCTGCCAGCAGTCCGCACCAAAAAGGGTAGTGGTACAGTGGGTCCTATCACACTGCAACATCCAAGGCAACGAGGAGGCAGACAGACTGGCAAAAGAAGGTGCAAGACTACCACAAACAGATACTAGTATGACGTACGAAGAGTCAAAACGGCTTATCAAAGCCAGATACATGACCAAATGGGAAACCGAACATACTGGTTACACCAAAAACGATGCCTATTACCAGTTGAACCGAAGAGAGCAGGTCGTTGTCTTCAGACTTCGCACTGGCCACAATAGACTGAGGTACCACCTATTCAACAAATTGAAGATAGGTGGTACCGACGAATGCCCGTGCGGTACTGGTAAAATGACCGCTGAACATCTGCTGCAGAACTGCCCGACATACGAGGATCAGAGAGAGCAGATGAGGCCATTACCAGTGGAACTGCAAGACAAGCTCTATGGCAGTGGCGACAGCCTCAGGATGACCGCCGCTTTTTTCGAAAAAATAATGGTTACTGTCTGACTGCGTACGCAGAAGAAGAAGAAGAAGAAGAAAAAGCATTCTTGTTACCGAGCAATTAATGTAAATCCATGGAAATAAGGGCTAATCAGGTTGTTTATTTCTAATTACAAGTCAGTACTTCTGTTCAGAGCTGAAACTTAGAGAACACAAGGGAAATGCAGATAAATCTCTAGTCGTTCGTCAATAAATGTTAATGGGTGAAATTTGGTTTAGGCTGGCGAGATATGATGAGGAACGAAGAACTTTGGAATTGGGTCTAGGCTGGCGAAACATGGTGAGGAACGAAGACCTTTGGAATTGGGTCTAGACTGGTGAGACATGGTGAGGAACGAAGACCTTTGGAATTGGGTCTAGGCTGGCGAGACATGGTGAGGAACGAAGACCTTTGGAATTGGGTCTAGACTGGTGAGACATGGTGAGGAACGAAGACCTTTGGAATTGGGTATAGGCTGGTGAGACATGGTGAGGAACAAAGACCTTTGGAATTGGGTATAGGCTGGTGAGACATGGTGAGGAACGAAGACCTTTGGAATTGGGTCTAGACTGGTGAGACATGGTGAGGAACGAAGACCTTTGGAATTGGGTCTAGACTGGTGAGACATGGTGAGGAACGAAGACCTTTGGAATTGGGTCTATACTGGTGAGACATGGTGAGGAACGAAGACCTTTGGAATTGGGTCAAGGCTGGCGAGACATGGTGAGGAACGAAGACCTTTGGAATTGGGTCTAGGCTGGCAAGACATGGTGAGGAACGAATACCTTTGAACACATAGCCAACAACAATCAATGAAATAACATTTCATATGAAGGAAATAGAGTTGGATATGACGCACTATACGAAAAGCACTATCAAACGTGGCCATACTGGGGAAGAGGAACAGAGCTAGAACAAGAAATAAACAGGGAAGAAACTGAAAGTCAACTTCTGTACCTGATGCTCAAACTGGAGAGAGGTAGAAAGCGTAACTCACGACAAAACCTGCTGAAGGAGGGTTGTCAATGGCCTTTGTCCCAAAAATAGCGACTAGCATTGATGATGAGGAGGATGTAGCGAAAACCCGTCAGTACGGCCGGTATTTGATTACAATTTTCTCACACAATGACGACAGAGGAACATCACAAGCGTGTTGTGATGTACGCTATAATCTCTCAATAATTTTAGCATCTTCAGCTCGTTGTGCAGCTCTCCTACACCTTTGATTCATAATCTGTTGTAACACAGTGGGTACCAGAGCAAGACTGAGAAATACAGACGGCCGGAATGATGCTGACCATAACCCCACTATATCTATCTATCTATCTATCTATCTATCTATCTATCTATCTATCTATCTATCTATCTATCTATCTATCTATCTATCTATCTATCTATCTATCTATTTATCTATCTATCTATCTATCTATCTATCTATCTGTCTGTCTGTCTGTCTGTCTGTCTGTCTGTCTGTCTGTCTGTCTGTCTGTCTGTCTGTCTGTCTGTCTGTCTGTCTGTCTGTCTGTCTGTCTGTCTGTCTGTCTGTCTGTCTGTCTGTCTGTCTGTCTGTCTGTCTGTCTGTCTGTCTGTCTGTCTGTCTGTCTGTCTGTCTGTCTGTCTGTCTGTCTGTCTGTCTGTCTGTCTGTCTGTCTGTCTGTCTGTCTGTCTGTCTGTCTGTCTGTCTGTCTGTCTGTCTGTCTGTCTGTCTGTCTGTCTGTCTGTCTGTCTGTCTGTCTGTCTGTCTGTCTGTCTGTCTGTCTGTCTGTCTGTCTGTCTGTCTGTCTGTCTGTCTGTCTGTCTGTCTGTCTCTGTCTGTCTGTCTGTCTGTCTTGTCTGTCTTGTATGTCTGCCTGCCTGCCTGCCTGCCTGCCTGCCTGCCTGCCTGCCTGTCTGTCTGTCTGTCTGTCTGTCTGTCTGTCTGTCTGTCTGTATATATATATATATGTATATATATATATATATATGTATATATATATATATATATATATATATATATATATATATATATATATATATATATCTTTCTCTTCCATGATGCATTCTCTGGTAACAAGCTATTTTCGAGGCAGTCTGGCTAGCGACATGGGGATTGACGTGAACCTGGAAGTAGTGAACGTCACGCAGATGAAGCCAAGCAAGCACAATCGCCTGCAGGACCATGGTACATTTTCATCTGCACACTTAGGGTGTGAGGAAAGATACTACAAGCCGCCACTTAACGCCATTGTCAGGGCCTACAAAACAGTAATCTGCGTGGCCTAGGGGTGAAACGTTCATTTCACAATAACGACTTACTGTTTTCGAATCCGGCAGTGTCCAGTTTTGCAGACACGGGCATTTTTTCTCGGTGTTATCACCCCTGCGTTTACAGAAAGTAATGGCAACCTACTATAATACTCACCTGCCAAGAAACGTAGAACAGTCTAATAGGTTGGCTGCTGTAGGAAGCGACGATCAGCAAAGGATATGATACTTACTTTTTAAACAACAACAACTATTGTCTGTGACGTATTTCAAGACTATTGCACTGGTTACACTTCAGGACATTAGTGCCCTTTGCCCTATTTGCAGACAGTGTCGGCTTTGGTGTGCCTATAGAATGTAGATAGGGAACAATATTGGGCTAAAACACATCCCCCTGGAGAGATTGAGCCCTGCCCGATTAACAAGATGCCCAAGACACATCATTCTTCTTCATCGTAAGCTGTTTACAGCGATATTTACGTTCCACTGTTTTAATTTGTTAGCCTGTGGCTCAGTGCATCCGATTTCAACAGGCGTTTCTGTAGGGTTGCCCTCCTTAGCCTTTGGCTGTCCCCAGCCTAACTGCAAGGCAGCAGTTGTTTTTGGTCAGAGTTGTCTCTCTTAGGAAGTTGTCTTGCAGGACTATCGAGTCTTCCCTACTCGTGTCTATAGGGTTTGGCAATGATATGATGGACTATGTACTAGTTTGTACTATCCCGGAAGAGAGGCAGTCCAGTGTGACTTTTTCCCAGGATCGTCACGTCCTGCCAGAAACGTAGCATATGCATATGAGTGAGGTATCTTTTTGCTCGCTTTATTTTCTCGGCTCATCTACAGTGATGGTACGCCTAGCATTCCCCGCCACCCGGGAGGTTGTCACCATAGGGCAGGAGGTGCAATGTCCGCTGGACTGCATCTCTTCTGCGTCCATTGGAATGACTGATAGCAGACAGAGGCAAAGAGCGAGGAAGGAGTGCATTTTACCAGGTGCATTCCTGCGGCTCGACCGGGCCGGGCTGAGACGCAAATCCCAGCCATGTCGTAGCCTCCCATCACAGCGGTGCTGAGATTTAGGGCGGGATTCTGGCTTAGAGGCGTTCGGCCGTAGTCCCTCAGATGGTAGGTTATCAGCCAAGCACGTGGACCAAATGTCAGCGACCTGTGATTCCTCTCGAAATAGTGCATTTGACCAGGGGACAAGCCTGGTCATTGCACGGAGATGTTGTTCGCCTGGTGCGGACATATCTCATGGTCAAGGGTTGAGTCTCAGCAGTTCGCAGTGAGGTAGCTGATCTATTGCTTAGGGCACCCCGACCGAGAACTAAGTCTTCTACAAATGGTTTCATACCTCATCGCCGTATGGGGTGAATATCGAGCAGCTTCCCGCCCGCTTTGATCGGCGGACGGCAAAGACCTCATTCTGCGGCTCGACCGGGCGGGGCTGGAGCCCCAGGTCCCCACCATGTCGAAGCCTCCCCTTGCAATCGTGCTGAGCTTTTGCGCGGGATTTTGGATAAGAGGCGTTCGGCCGTAATCCCTCACCTTGTAGCCTCGCGCCGTTGGCTTATCAGCCTAGTACGAGACACATCATTCAAAGACTGAGAGATGCCCCTACGACCTATTGCGGTTACGAGAATGACGAGACGAAAACGGGTTCTGACTGCTGGGTCTTCTAAACCAAAATAATGACGTTAAGTTCAGCTAATCATAAGCACGTGCAATATGTGAACTGACTAGCACTCACTTTGTTTTGGCTCCACTTTTCAATATAGTTTATGCTCCACAGACATCCCAGCTCATGTGTCATTTCACACTATTACAAATCTTACCTGTTCTATCTGCTTGATGTTTTCTGACTCGTTGCCAAGTTGCATATCTGCTGTTTGTCGGCAAAACGTGATTTTTATTATAATTATTCTTAAGTGTCTTCTTTTGATATATAATGTTCTAAATTGTTGGCAGCTTCAAGATGTTAGACATTAACGGACTAGATTCGAATGTTTATGCGAGAATATAGAAAGATACCCATAGATGAAAGAATATATACTGCATCAGTCCCAAGTCGTGGTAAATAGAAATTAAAGACGGTTATGCATGGGCTAGCAGCCTTATCAGGTGGTGACTAACTTGCATCAGTTGAAACATACTGATCAAGACTACACCTCATGTCTACAGTATCAACCAATCAATCCCTCTCGCTCCTTTTCGACTCATATGATATTGTGAACCGTCGCCCAGCAAGCTCGATCTTAAGATGACCTTTCATACTCTCTAAACTCCACTGCGTCATACTTGAAATGTGTTGAGCCACTTCCTATCTGAAGACCGTTTGCTTTTGTTTAGTTGTTAATATTTATGTAATCATCTTTTGTTTGATGTGTGGATCTACGTAGTAGGCACTGATCAAACCTATTATTCTCTAGGTAAGTGGTCCGCTGTTAGTCTGATCTCTCTCTCTCTCTCTCTCTCTCTCTCTCTCTTGAGCTACAAAGTTTTTGTGAACATTCTTGAAGCATTAGCCTGCCCTAGCATAGCGCTTGGAATCATTTAGACACGCCAGCCCTATCACCACGTCATGGAGCGAACACGAGGGAGACGCCATCGCGATACTCCTGCAACAAGGCTGCTACAGCAGTCTGACCTACAAAACTGAAAAAGACACTGTGGTACTTGTAGTATTGAAGCCTGCGACTAAGCCGCCTTGCCTTAAACTACCACAGGAAGGCTCACGGAACACCTTCTTTATTATGCCGTATGATGTAAGAAGAGCAACAGGTACCCAGCTATAGCATAATTGTTTCTACAGTAAAAAGCTCAGACACGATTAACGTTTAAAATATAGTAACTTATGAGCTTCTTTTCTCTCATTTTTACCAGCATTAACCCGTAGGTAATGGCCGCCACTTTTTAATGTGAATCAGAATGAAATGTTAAAAATAAAGAAAAGCTTCTTATGTTAAGATGAATGCCTTGCTGTTCACAACTTGATATAACACAGTTAGGTGCAATAGCATCGCAATATGACGCATGCACCCAACGGTGCTAATTTTCTATGTGAGATATCATTATCATCAGTCCCATAATCTAGAAGGTCGTTGAGGCACCATTTTTGCAGTTTGTAGTACCAGCTATCACCATACAACAACAGTGTGTCTTCGGCCGCTACACACTTGATGGAGCCTATCTCTCTCCAGGCGGCAGTTCATTATAGTTGTGTCTAAATTTCATACAACAAAGCTGACCCTGTCTTCAGCTAGGGCGAAGTGCGCCAATCTCGTGAAGTTCAGCCGGGTAAATTAGACCGTGAAATGGGACACTTGTTTAAGTTTAGTGCTATTCATATAGCCGATGTCTATTCCAGGATAATCGATCGGAAGAAAACACACAAAACGAACTAATTAAATAGTCCAAATGAAAAACAACAACACGTTTCTGTGAACACAAGTGTTTGTCGTCGACTAGTGTGAATTCCCGTAAAATCCGTTGTCTGGCAGCATATATTATGAACTAAAACAGAAAAGCAATGTAGACCTGCAGCCAGTTATGAAGTTCAGCCGGGTAAATTAGACCGTGAAATGGGACACTTGTTTAAGTTTAGTGCTATTCATATAGCCGATGTCTATTCCAGGATAATCGATCGGAAGAAAACACACAAAACGAACTAATTAAATAGTCCAAATGAAAAACAACAACACGTTTCTGTGAACACAAGTGTTTGTCGTCGACTAGTGTGAATTCCCGTAAAATCCGTTGTCTGGCAGCATATATTATGAACTAAAACAGAAAAGCAATGTAGACCTGCAGCCAGTTATGACGCAATTTTTGCTGTTCTATGTGAGATAACACAGATATATTTAACTTCGCGCAGATTGCCTATATGATCTCCCTTGTTATATAATATTTGGCACTAAATCCTACATTAGATTCTGTTTTGGTTCGTTGACTGACAAAAGGTTTTGAAGTATTTTTAGCATTTTATATTTTTGTTTTAGCTCTGATTTGGAAACATTCCGGGGTAGACGATTCTAGAATCATGACATTGTGTATCGTACGCGCGTCTGTGAACATCTGATTGTCATTTTGGCAGAACACAGGCTTCTCACCGCAAAGATAAAGGGTTCAACTTCCGTTACCGGCATACTCCAGTCCACTTAGCTGTAAACTGATATAATTTAAGGCAGTGAGAAAGGGAACTAGCCGCCTCACTTCATAAATAAGATATGGACTTCTACAAAGAAGTCTCTTAACACTTCATCCTCGACAGCAGTGTCTGCTGTGGTAGTACTTTATCATAAACGTGTGGTGTTACTCACTTAGATGGCCGTGACCCAGTAAAGTTCGTGTCACATTTCGGTGAATGACAATGTAGACCGAGAGCTGTATCTTGACAGCCCTAGTTGTCGGTAGAGTGTTAGAACCCCAGGCTTTTTACTGGGTTCGATCCCCATTATCGTCACGTTCCACGCGACCCAGCTGTAATTGATCAACCACTTTAACAATAACTCAAATAGGTGAATATGTACTAACATTAAAACAAATTACAGATTTTTCAATATTCGATGGAATTTACTTTTTGAATTCGATAAACTTGTAAAAAACGGTATCAAATTCTTACATCACAGTACAGTATGTCTTATTCGACTGCAACATTAAATACAGTGCTAAGGCAGCTAAACTAGCGAAAGAATGTGGAAGGTTACCACAACCAGATTCAAGAAGGACATGCGAAGAGTTTGAAAGATTATTAGGGCTAGATACATGAACAAATTGAAAACGTAGCATACACAAAAAATGATGCTTATTTCCAGTTTAAAAGAGCGGGTGATGGTCTTCAGACTCCACCCAGGCCACAATAGACTGAGGTATCATCTACTCAATAAACTGAAGAAATGTGATACTGACGATTGCATTTGTGGTTCTGTGAAAATGACCCCTGAACATCTGCTGCAACATTGCCCAATTTACGAGGGCCAGAGAAAAGATATGTGACCATAGCCAGTGCTAACTCTAGACAAGCTCTTTTGCAGCCTCATGTAGAAGAAGAAGAAGAAGAAGAAGAAGAAGATAAGAAGATGGATAGGATAAATATAATAAAAAGAAATATTATTAAACATATGAGCAGGAAAGTGATAGTCAAACTGTATAAAGCATTTGACATAGAATAAAGTGCTGTGTACACAAGTGGAGTCCTTATCATAGAGGGGTAGAGGGGATATAAATATGCTGGAAAGAATACCAAAAAAGAGCGACAAAGCTGATAGTGGAATTCCAGAATTACAGTTATGAGGAAAGACTCGGATAAACCAGCCTAGAGTGTCTAGAAAAGAGAAGAATTCGAGGTTACTTAATACTGGTATATAGATAAACAGCGGGACGAATAAATTAGACTATAACAAGTTTGTTTTAAAAATAACCACCTACAAGAACAACAGGGAATTCCTACAAATTAACTAAAGAAAGCTCCAGATTAGATTTTATGAAATATGTGTTTAATCAGAGAAAAGTGAATTCTTGGAATACATTAACACAGGAAAAAGTGGTGGCAGGGACAATTAATGCATTTAAGAATAAATTGGATGCGCATAGCTTTTAGAGCAAGGTAATCTAAACGAAACTGGTTGTTAATTGACTTTGCTAGTCTTCTAAACCAGTATAAAGACGTTAAGTTAAGTTAAATTAAGAAGAGGAAGAAAGAGAAGAAGAAGACGAAAAAGAAGAAAAATAAAAAGAACAAGAAGAACATTCTGGCATGACATGGGACCAAAAGAAAGTGTTGTGGACCACTGACCTATACCGTAACTCGGTTTTGATCCCTTACCGCTCTGTCAAGAGACATGTAGCCATACCGCTAAGTCACCCTCTCCTACATATAAGTACTACTCTGGCATTACTATTTGTTCAGCGTATTTGCACATCAGCTTCTCCAGAATACTGACAATGGAAACGGATCTATTTCATAATTACATCTTCATCGAAAGCTTTCTTTAAATCCATATTTTCTCCACTGGATATAATTTTCTCCGTCTACCTTCCAGGGCATTTTGTTACTATTTTCCCACAGCGTGTTGTTAATCCTGTTTTGTTTTTGGATTTTTTTTCGTTAATTACTGTTAATTGTGATGATATTTTTTATGGAGCTTATCGAGATCGCGCGAAGAATGCTTTTATGGCATCAATTTGATCACATGCGCGGATCACAGGGTATAATTTTAGTTACTTGTGTGATGGCGTGTATGTATTGTGTATTATATTTAATTTTCACCATGCCTTCTAATTTCATTTACCAACCTGTATACTAGGCTAATTATTATTGGGTAGTACAATTTTCTTTCCTCTGCTAAATTCTTTGTCTGGTTTGTCGTTGTTTTTCCGTGAATTCATCTACGAGGTGTGTTCAAAATGTATTGGACCTTCTGCCAGGGGGAAATACAATTACTCAGTTGGAGGTCTGAACCCCTAATCACTTTTTAAGACTGCAGACACTTCGGCCATTGTTCGAAGCATTTCACGATAGCGATTTTTGAGTGTAGTTTAGCCAGCCCGGGACGTTCAACGCAGTGACTTCTTGTGACTTAAATCGAATTCCATTCAGCGGCATGTTTAGTTTGGGGAATAGCCAAAAATGGCAAGTGGCCATGTCGGGAGAGTAACGGAGCATGATGAACCAGAGGAAAGTTGTGTTTGGCCAAGAACCTCTGAATCAGATGGGAAGTATAGGCACTGTGATCGTGGAGCTTCCATGTTCCCCTTGCCCCCAGGTCTGGTCGTGTGCGTCACACTGTAATACGAAGGCGGTGAATGGCCACCAGATAGTACTTGTTAGTAATGTTTTCGTCTTGTAGTACGTAATGATGATGCAGCACCCTATAATAGTAAAAGAAAACGGGCAACATGACTTTGGTATTCCGTCATTTCGTAATAAATGAAAACTTAATTGGCGTTCACTACGCTTGCTCACGCACAGACACTTTTTTTGTAGTCATGGTAGCATTTATTGGACGTTAATGTTCTTCAGCCAAATCATACTTTTCGGAGAAACTGTTCCCAAGTTCAATATTTGGCGAACATAGCTTATAATAAATTTGGTTATGTTAGACAATATTGCCCTGGCTTATAACTCAACCAACATCAATTTTGTTTCTGTTTTGTTCTCCCACGTGCGTCAATGCTGTTATTGCTTTCTTCTTCCACCTGCGTCAATGCTGTTGTTGTTTCTTCCTCCACCTACGTCAATGCTGTTGTTGTTGTTTCTTCCTCCACCTACGTCAATGCTGTTGTTGTTTCTTCCTCCACCTACGTCAATGCTGTTGTTGTTGTTTCTTCCTCCACCTACGTCAATGCTGTTGTTGTTTCTTCCTCCACCTACGTCAATGTTGTTGTTGTTTCTTCCTCCACCTACGTCAATGCTGTTGTTGTTGTTTCTTCCTCCACCTACGTCAATGCTGTTGTTGTTTCTTCCTCCACCTACGTCAATGTTGTTGTTGTTTCTTCCTCCACCTACGTCAATGCTGTTGTTGTTGTTTCTTCCTCCACCTACGTCAATGCTGTTGTTGTTTCTTCCTCCACCTACGTCAATGCTGTTGTTGTTTCTTCCTCCACCTACGTCAATGTTGTTGTTGTTTCTTCCTCCACCTACGTCAATGCTGTTGTTGTTTCTTCCTCCACCTACGTCAATGCTGTTGTTGTTTCTTCCTCCACCTACGTCAATGTTGTTGTTGTTGTTTCTTCCTCCACCTACGTCAATGCTGTTGTTGTTTCTTCCTCCACCAACGTCAATGCTGTTGTTGTTGATTATTCCCCCACCTGCGTCAATGTTGTTGTTGTTTCTTCCTCCACCAACGTCAATGTTGTTGTTGTTTCTTCCTCCACCAACGTCAATGTTGTTGTGGTTTCTTCCTCCACCAACGTCAATGTTGTTGTTGTTTCTTCCTCCACCAACGTCAATGTTGTTGTTGTTTCTTCCTCCACCAACGTCAATGTTATTGTGGTTTCTTCCTCCACCAACGTCAATGTTGTTGTTGTTTCTTCCTCCACCAACGTCAATGTTGTTGTGGTTTCTTCCTCCACCAACGTCAATGTTGTTGTTGTTTCTTCCTCCACCAACGTCAATGTTATTGTGGTTTCTTCCTCCACCAACGTCAATGTTGTTGTTGTTTCTTCCTCCACCAACGTCAATGTTGTTGTTGTTTCTTCCTCCACCTACGTCAATGTTATTGTGGTTTCTTCCTCCACCTACGTCAATGTTGTTGTTGTTTCTTCCTCCACCAACGTCAATGTTGTTGTTGTTTCTTCCTCCACCAACGTCAATGTTGTTGTTGTTTCTTCCTCCACCTACGTCAATGTTGTTGTTGTTTCTTCCTCCACCAACGTCAATGTTGTTGTTGTTTCTTCCTCCACCAACGTCAATGTTGTTGTTGTTTCTTCCTCCACCAACGTCAATGTTATTGTGGTTTCTTCCTCCACCAACGTCAATGTTGTTGTTGTTTCTTCCTCCACCAACGTCAATGTTGTTGTTGTTTCTTCCTCCACCTACGTCAATGTTATTGTGGTTTCTTCCTCCACCTACGTCAATGTTGTTGTTGTTTCTTCCTCCACCTACGTCAATGTTGTTGTTGTTTCTTGATCCACCAACGTCAATGTTGTTGTTGTTTTATCCTCCACCTAAGTGAATGTTGTTGTTGTTGCTTTCATTCTCCACCAACGTCAATGTTGTTTTTGTTGCTTTCTCTATCCATTTGTGTCAGTGGTGTTTGTTATGGATTTGCTCCCCCCCCCCCCCCCACACTCTCCCAATGCAACCACCGTCCGTATTTTGTCTGTTAAAATGTAATTGTCACTGGTGATGGTTTTAATCTTCGCTCCAGTTGAAGCATGGACCCGAAACTACAACTAACTCTTTTCCAAGACGAGTGTATCCAATTTCTTGCAATGTGTATCCATAGCAAATATTTTTTACATAATGGTTTTACTAGTCTTATCCACAATATTTTTATGTCGTATTTTACGACATGATTGGGCAGTTGTTAAAGGTAGCCAAATAGAAGATAATGATGTTGGCGATGAAGTGTTTTATACTAGCCAACATTTCTGTCTTTAATGATGTTTGGTAACCAGTCTCTTTCCTCGATGAATTTCTTTCTATATCAGCAATACCCAGATACCAACTCATACCTGAATCTACTGGAGCGTGTACAAAAATGTGGAATCGAACTCGTCACCTTTGCTATGAGAAGCGGTCATTGTCCCACTTTGCTACTCAGAAACTCGCCTGGTTAGCAAAAGAGGATAGTACTATAACTAAAAAGGCGATAATACTGTACCCATAAAGGTGATACTATTATAACTAAAAAGGTGATGATATAATGGTAGAACACGGAGCATAATACAGATGTATCATTGCGGTGAGGCGAGAAAAGTATAATAAAAATAATAATAATAATAATGTTCGCATAGGCATCTAAGGCCCGTTGCGTCGATCAACCATTACCATTTCCAACTTCTGAGGCTTGTTTATGCGTAGTGTGTCGACCTTAATCCCCACACACTCCCCAAGTATATCTGAGTACTCCGCTGTCTCGGAATTAGGGCAGCGAGCAGTGTGTGTTGGACCAATGTTTGAATCAGGCTTTCTTTGTCCGTATTTGACTCCCTGTTTTTTTTTTGCGTTCCGCCTCTTTGGCCTATGGATTGTGTCTACCTTCAGGTCAGCGTGACACTTTATGTGCTAAGAATACGGGGTTAGCAGAGGTATCGTGTAACTGCCAATAGTGATGGACAGAAGGAAGGCGGCTTCAGCTACGCAGGAAGGTCCTAGACTGAACTCTGGGGTTTGGTTAACCAAAACTTTGAACGGGATTTCCCACGGATTAAGATGCCGCATAATAAACAGGATAACCGATCAAACGCAGAATAAAGTCTTCGATATCACCCGGTGAAGGAGTTCTCAATTATAATCTGGACAAAAACTAGCAAACAGCAGAAAACGACACAAACACTAGAGGGAGTCGAGAGCGCAATCAGTCAGGCGCGGCCATCTTACTTTTCATCAAGTATATACACCATGATATGTGATGAGCTGAGATGAGTTGACCATGTGGTACGCATGTCAGATCAACGTCTACGAAAAACGCCGCAAAATGATGAGCCGCAAAATGGCACAAGAGCAAGCGATGGACAGCGGAAAAGGTACAAAGACGCACTTGACTTAACAGAGATCACTGATCCAGTGCAGTATTAACCAGGATTACTGGAAAAAAATCGGCGCAAATCGCACAGACTGGCCAGCACTATTGGGAAATGTGTTCGAAGACATGAGAAATCAAGAATAAATGCGGATATCCAGAGACGATCGTTCCGCAAACCAGCTCAAAGCATCCCTATTCAACCCGGTGGAAGGGGGGGGGGGTTGCCCTTTTTTCTTGTACTAAGTGTGACAGCCAATTCAGGACTCCGAATGACTTATTTAGCAATCTTTGAACTCATATGAACAGTGAATGTTGACAAATTGATCATCATCGATTACAATGGACGAACAACAACAAAACAAAAATAGTCTTGGTCATCTATGGTTCGCTGGGCCTAATGCAAATATCCAGCGAGGCTGCTGTCAGTTCATTCCTTGCTGCGCCTTCCACACATACAGAAATACAAACTGTGACGCCAATGCGCGTCTCGTTCAAAAATCACATCTTTCGAGACACGCCATGTTTGATCAGCGTTTGTTTAAATTATACCCACTTTGAAGATGATCTAGCTATTGATTGACACGAGAGGGGAAAAAAAATATGTAATCTACTTGCATAGTTACCCCTGGCAACGCTAGGTACACCAGTTAGATTTCCATAAATAGATTCACCTATACGTCTCAGTGTCTTAAGATGTCAGTTCCCATAAGTCCTGACTTCCGGTCTACAGACGAAAACACGCAAGGGGAAAGATCTGGTGGATGTCCCTCTTCTAACAAATTGCATTTTCGTGATGTCCAGTTATCCCTTTCCTGTTGAGTCTGGATCTATTCAAGTCTGATGTACTTATAACTGTCTTTTTGGTCTTTCCTTCTCCTGTGATTTTAAGTTGAATGTGTTTGTGTTAAAAGTTTTCTTGTCCACTTTTCTTATTTTCCCCTTGGAACTGTTAACGTCTGATCACATTATGTCTGATTAAACGAGATATTGTTATCGGTTTTGCTGTCTCCTTAAGACATTTTCTAGTTTAAGACACTTCATCCTTAAAAGACATCCTCATTAGTAAACATCTTTAACACACTTTCTATTCAAGACGCTTCCTTTTTAATATACGTTCACTTTAAGACACTTCCCCTTTAAAACACTTTTTTTTTAAAACATGTCCACTTTAAAACGCTTCATCTTGTTGACACTTCCTCTTTAAACACTTCCATTTAAAGACACTTCCACTTAAAGACACTTCCACTTAAAGACACTTCCACTTTAAGACACGTCCACTGTTAGACACATCGACATTCAGACACGTTCACTTTAAGACACTTTCAGTTTAAGACACTTCCATTTTGTGACACTTCCACTTTAAAACACTTTCACTTTAAGACACTTCCATTTTTTGACACGTCCACTTTAAGACAGTTCCCCTTTGTGACCCTTCGTCTTGAAGACACTTCCTCGTTAAGACATTATTTTCTATGTTAACATAATAGCTGTCCTTCGTTATCGATGAGGACCGCCGACATCATCCTGTCACAGATTTCTCTGTTGGATGTGGGTGCGCATGTGGCTGAACAGGCCAATGCTGGCACGAAAACATCTGCTGCATCACGGGCACACAAGGAATGTAGAAGGTTATGGTGTTCCCGCTGTTCGTAATTATCGGATCTCGCGTCTGCTCTGGGCTTTCAAAACACGGTGGTCCTCGCTGCTAGCTACACCAGCTTTGACTGCGCCTTTTCAGTCAGGTCTGTTTTGCGCAAGACATTCCTACGGGGTAACATCGATCTGGCAACTTTTCAGTGAGTCACTCAGATTGTCTTTAAACCGTTTCCTTGGACGCCTTTTTTCGCGCCATCCTTTTCTCAGCTTGCCGTAGAGAAGCTTCTTTCGGAGCCGTTTGCCTGACACACGGACGAGGTGCCCGGTCCATCCTTGTAGTTTTTCTAGCAGTGCATGGATGTTGGGCATGTTAGCCCTCGAGAGAACCTCGATGTCAGTGACACGATCTTGCCATCGAATGTGGAATATTCGCCTCAGGCAACTTGTGTGGAAGTGGTTTAACCTCATTGCATGTCCAGAGCATACAGCCCAGCTTTCGCAGGTGTAGAGTTGGGTTGGAATGATGATGGCACGGTAGACTTTCAGTTTGGTCTTGACGCTGATACCACGACGTTCCCACACCATCGAGCGCTTTCTACCCCTGCTATTCTGCTTGCCACCTCATCATCGATGCTGACAGATTTCGACAGCGTGCTGCCCAGATACGTGAATATGTCTACGACATTCTGACTTCAGTCTTTGTTTTTGTGTACGGCATGCCTGGTGCTGGTTGGTACATGACCTCTGTTTGTTTGGCATTTGTCAGACCAAAATTGTCGCATGCATGTTAACATACATGTAACTCAAAAACATATTCTGTTCCAGCGAATTCCATGTTCGACACTTCTTTATTTGTTTTCTTGGTAGAAAGAGGCTACGTGGCCTAGGGGTGAAACTCGCTCGGCTTTCACAATCCCAACGTTCCTTTTTCGATTCCCACTTGTATCCAGTTTGGCAGACACTGGGTTTTTTCTCGGGCGAATGCTCCTTCACTTACGGAAAGTAATGGCAGCCTATCGTACCGCACACTTGCCAAGAAACTTATAACAGCCAAATAGGGGGCGGTTGTAAGAAGAGACGTTCTGTAAAAGGACATGCTACTTACTACTAGAAAGGCACTGTTGTCGGATTTCTCGTTAAGGGATTCCCTTTGCCTTCTGGCTAAGGCGCGCTGCTTTCATCAGCAGACTTAATCGTTTCGCTTTTATTATGTATTCCATGTATAACGTATTAAAGAGTTGAGTGTTTTCATTATGTTTAACGTGCTGGGGTAGTCAGCCTCATTCTTCTGTGTCTTTTTTCTTTAGTTAAAGATTTGCCTCTCTGTATTCTACTGTTTTTGGCGATGAGTTAAAGATTTGCCTCTCTGTATTCTACTGTTTTTTGGCGATGAGTTAAAGATTTGCCTCTCTGTATTCTACTGTTTTTGGCGATGAGTTAAAGATTTGCCTCTCTGTATTCTACTGTTTTTGGCGATGAGTTAAAGATTTGCCTCTCTGTATTCTACTGTTTTTTGGCGATGAGTTAAAGATTTGCCTCTCTGTATTCTACTGTTTTTGGCGATGAGTTAAAGATTTGCCTCTCTGTATTCTACTGTTTTTGGCGATGAGTTAAAGATTTGCCTCTCTGTATTCTACTGTTTTTGGCGATGAGTTAAAGATTTGCCTCTCTGTATTCTACTGTTTTTTGGCGATGAGTTAAAGATTTGCCTCTCTGTATTCTACTGTTTTTGGCGATGAGTTAAAGATTTGCCTCTCTGTATTCTACTGTTTTTGGCGATGAGTTAAAGATTTGCCTCTCTGTATTCTACTGTTTTTGGCGATGAGTTAAAGATTTGCCTCTCTGTATTCTACTGTTTTTTGGCGATGAGTTAAAGATTTGCCTCTCTGTATTCTACTGTTTTTGGCGATGAGTTAAAGATTTGCCTCTCTGTATTCTACTGTTTTTGGCGATGAGTTAAAGATTTGCCTCTCTGTATTCTACTGTTTTTGGCGATGAGTTAAAGATTTGCCTCTCTGTATTCTACTGTTTTTTGGCGATGAGTTAAAGATTTGCCTCTCTGTATTCTACTGTTTTTGGCGATGAGTTAAAGATTTGCCTCTCTGTATTCTACTGTTTTTTGGCGATGAGTTAAAGATTTGCCTCTCTGTATTCTACTGTTTTTGGCGATGAGTTAAAGATTTGCCTCTCTGTATTCTACTGTTTTTGGCGATGAGTTAAAGATTTGCCTCTCTGTATTCTACTGTTTTTGGCGATGTCAGGAAGTATTAACCAGTGTTTGGATGCGTGTGTGCATCTGAATGTACTGATGATAGTTAGGGCGATCTCAGTGGTCAAACCCAACCATAGTGCAAATGAAAAGGCCTCACATCTTCTTTTTTGCCTTCTTCTTTTATTTCTTTTTCTTTTTCTTCTAGGTTTTTTTCTTTTTTTCGTTTTTGTTTATATTCTTCTTCTTATTTTTCGTCTTCCTCTTATTTATCATCTTTTTCGTCTTCGTCTTCTTCTTAAGCCTGTTGCTTTCGAATCAATGAGTGACAATTACTCCGAATGACATCATACTGGTTGAATTCTGCATGGAAAATAACCTCTCCTTTGCCAATACATTTTTTAAACAACATCCGCGAAAACTATACACGTGGACCTCCTCTGGCGGTAACAGCAGAAATCAAATAGATTACATCCTGGTACAACAAAGATGGAGGTCAAATGTGCTGGCAACAAAAACGCTGCCAAGAGCGGACTGCGATACGGACCACGAATTACAGTTTACAGTTATCAAGACAAGACGTCGTAGGATTTACAAAGGTTTCCAGCAAATACGCTTCAATGTAACAGCAATACCGACTGAATACAACATCAAAGTACAAAACAAACTTGAGGCGTTCATTGCGGTACATGACATATGAAGAGTTGACATCACACGCAAGGGATATTTTAATCTCGACAGAGACGAAATGATTCCCCGGATGTCGCTCAAGAAACTGAGCGATATATCATATAAAACACTGAAACTCATTGAAGAAAGGAAACAATTAAAATAAATGGGGAGTCAGGGGACCAACACAGTAAATAAAAAATGCGAAAGAAAAGTTAGAAAAGAAATAAGAAAAGATAAATAAAGATGCATAGTGGACACGTGTAAGGACATATACAATCTACAGCTACAAGGCAGGTAAAGAGATGCCTTTAAGGCGATTAGAACACTGACAGAAGAATTCCGTCTTGTTCCGCATGTCATCAATGACAAAGAGGATAACATATTAACAGAAACCAAAGTGATACTGAATAGACGGAGAGAGTGCTGCAGAATCATGTATGAAGATAGCATAAAGCCCTCAGTTACAATCCTACCAAAAGATGGGAAAGAACCTGAACCAACATTGGAGGAAGTACGCTGAGCAATCAAAATTCTGAAAAATGGACAGTCTTCAGGATGGGATGATATCCAAGCAGAGCTAAATAAAGAAGCAGGAGAGGTCAGTTATCGAGTTTATCACTGTAAACAGATATGGCAGAGCGGAGAGTGGTCAGAAGCATGTAAGAAAATGTATTTTCCACTCCATAAAAAAGCTCCATAAAGAACCTAAGGTTGTGCACTAACTATCGCGCTAATCAGCCACGCTAGCAATATACTGTTGCGGATATTATTAATAAGGAAAGATAAAAGGTTTGAATCTGAAATTCACGAAGTCCAAGCAGGTTTTAGGAAAGACAGCGGGACCAGGAACCACATATTCAATTTGAGGAATATCTACGAAAAATGTGGAGAGTTTAATGTAGACTGGTACACATGTTTCATTGATTACACCAAGGCCTTCGATACGGTAAAACATCAAAATATGTAGAACATAATGAAGGAACTGAAGTTTCATGTGCACATTATACATCTCACTGAAACTTTATACCAAGATCAACGAGGCACTGTTCGAGTATCTGGGCAAATATCAGATTGGTTCGCAGTACAAAAGGGAGTAAGACAGGGATGTGTCCTCTCACCTTATTTATATAACATCTATGCGGAATGTATAATGAGAAATGTTAGAGAAGACGAGAACATTGAAAGTTTTGATACATTTACGATTGGCAGGTACGATATTCCAGAGTTACCATACGCAGACGACACGGTGATACTATCAAGAAGGGTTAGAGTAGCTAATTTTAGACGTAAATGAACAAAGTAAAGATCAACAAATATTTATAAACATAAATAAAACAAATATAATTACCACCGACAAAGCACAATGTCAACATAAATGTACAGTGGGTGGTGAGGAAATAGATCAGTTGCGCATTTGGAATATCTGGGCTCCAGAATCAACAAAAATGGCGACTGCTCGAAAGAAATCAGAAGAAGACTAGTCATGACAATGCAGAGACTGAACAGCTTGAAGAAATGAGTGTAGAATACCAACAAAATGAGAAAAGTAAAAGTCTTGAGAGTCTATGTTTTTCCAGCTCCTGGCTACGAATCATGGACGATTACCAAAACTTCTAGACAAAGAATCGAATCCTTCGAGTAAAAATTTTACAGAAAGATCCGCAGAATACCCTGGACAGAGACAAAAACAAATGTAGACATTCAGCAAGAGTTGAACATAGAGAAGAACTGGTTTATCAATTCCATTTTGGCTAGAACATGTTAATACTTTGGTCACATCAAGAGACACAACGGTCTTGAGAGAACAGTGATGGAAGTTATGGTGCCAGGCAAAAGAGGAAAGGGTAGACCAAGAAGACGATGGCACCAAGATATCCAGAAATCCCTGGGTATGACTGTGGCGGCGGCTGGAGTTTTGGCAAGGGAAAGAGTTTCTTTCAGACAGACAGAGATAAGAGCGACGTTCTATAAAGGACATGCTAGATGGTGATGACATCTTACATGACAGCAACGGAATCCCTCCACACAAACGCATACCTTCAGTTCTTAATTTATTGTGAAATTCACGTTTTTATACGCGTTTGGGATCAAGATACTGACCACTGCATCTCATGCACTGCTCAGCGACCCATAACTGACTGCTAGCTTTAGGTCCAGCGAACCAGAGCTGCTAAGACCCGTCTACACATTCGCGTGGTGACAGGCTGGATAACAGGCTGCAGCAGAGCAGGTTGGCTAAGGAGAAAGGATCGAAGAGGGAAGACTAACCCTGTACTCAAAAATGCTTGCTGAATTCGGATGTTTCCAACCGTAAGGCCAAAATATTGCAGTCAATCTGTAAACTACCACGCAACGCATTCTTTTCTCCGAGCTAAATCCTGCTACTTGCAAAGCTCTTTTCAGTTCTTGGTAACGGGAGTTTGAGAACGAATGACGAAGAAGAAAAGGATACGCATTTAAACAAAGATTTTGTCTGTAATTTAACATCATGTTTGGTGTTTCAAGTATTAGCTAGTGCACATCTGATGTCTATATATTTTGTCTACCTCGCTGTCATGTAAATACAGAAGTTGGTTCCCTCGTGTTGAAGCGGAAAATGTACGTTCATTTGTTTTTATACAGTCTAGACATTGCTAAAACTACGACAGCCTTCAGCTGTGCCCATTTGGCACGAACTGTAGCCATCTTCCGTTCAGTTTTCCAGCTCTGGTTTCTCATTCTGATTTCGGCTTATATTGATCGCCACCAATGTTTTCGAGGCTTGACCTCTAGATTGCTTCCCTTCTATTGTTCATATCATGTCATTTCTTCTGATGTCATCAATACCCCTTGTGCTGATTACAGATCGATACCCAATGTACTGACTACAGATCGATACAGAGAATAAATAAATCGATCAACTCTTGAGAATATAACACGATCAACTACCACTGAATACTTATTTTAAAAAGGCGATTTGGCTACAGGAACGAGGAAGAGCTCGTGGATAAATGAATAGATAATATAAATCTGACAACACGGTCTTGCAATAAACGATGAAGCACATCTGGTCCGAGGGAGCTCCCATCTCCCCTTAACAGCGCAGGTAGGGACAAAAGTAAGGAAGTTCAAATTAGTTTGTTTGTTTCAAATGCACCACAATGATTAGGTTTACTCTTTTGTGCGCCCTGAAAAAGACGTTAAGTGATGGGTTCCTTACATCCTGAGCGTGCTGATGAAGGTGGACCTGGGTCCTCCAAGTGGTTGTGCTATGCTTTGCTTCACCTACATGTCACTCACTACTATGGGGATTACGTTGATTCCTCACCTCGTTAGCCAGGCTGCTATGAAAACATTCCGTTTCCAGGAAGAGGTACGAGGAAGCCAAGGGGACGGTCTTAGCCATTATGTTTTGCCTAACCTTGACTAATACATCTGATCAGTTTATTTTACTTGACCAGCATTTAATCTTCCTTTCTGTTAAGATTAACAAATTCTACTTTTTTCTGTTACGAATCGATGTCATTATACTCCGAGCCGATCAATGGGTCATCAATCTCTCTTAGAAGATGACGAGGAGTCCTTGCTGACACACTAGTGCTCTGTCCTCTGTGCTGGCCCCCGTATGATGTCAAAGCTCTGCCATCTGTGCATCACTGGTTCGTCGACTTCAGTGTCTAAGTTTTAGAGGCGATCGTTGATAAACTTCAAAATGCAATATGTTTCCATCGTTAATGTTCAGACTATGGACTCTCATAGGATCATAATGTCAGCTCTTTCATTCCCGCAAAATTTGGCGTGACTAGGACAGAAGATCTGCACAAGATCCGAAAAGCTCGAGCCCTCTTTGTCCGCTATCCACTCATGTCATAACCAACCTGTAGGTGCCTTCCTAAGACAAGATTAAGAGTTAGATACGATTACGGAAGTCATTAAAGAGGTCCCGTATATTCACTTCCGAGGAGCAGAAACTACTGTCTCGATGTCATGTCTCATAATGGAGGTTCGTGCCTTGTATTAACTACACATCTCGACAGAGCTCTGCCTCTCACTCAATCAGACAAAAACTAGGTACAGTATCACAGTCTCTTCTGAAGACATAGCCGAGCCTATTTCACCGTCCATTGGATTTGTATGGAAGACATGGCTGATCATATTGCGCCATTGATCTGTTGTGAATTGAAGGAAATAAATATCGTAGTGATAATAGTAGAGATAGTCGAAATATTTGTAGTAGCAGTAGTTGTAGTGATGGTTGTAGTAGTTGAAGTTGTAGCAACAGTAGTAGTAGTAATAATAGTAATAGTGGTAGTAGTATTAGTAATTGTTGTTGTAGCACTAGTTAAGGTAGTAGTAGTAATAATAGTAATAGTGGTAGTAGTATTAGTAATTGTTGTTGTAGCACTAGTTAAGGTAGTAGCTGTAATAATAGTAGTAGGTGTAGTAGTTAGTCGAAGTAGTAGTAGTAGTTGTTGTAGTAGTAGTAGCAGATGTAGGAGTAGTAGTAGAATTAACAATATTAATAGTTGTAGACGTGGAAAAAGTAGTAACAGTAGTAGCAGAAGTAGAAGTAGCAGTAGTAGTAGTAGTAGAAGTAGTAATAGTAGTACTAGCAGAAGTAGCAATAGTAGTTGTAGTAATAGTAGTAGTAGTAGGAGTAGTAGAAGTAGTAGTAGTAGTAGCAGTAGTAGTAATAATAGTAGTACTAGTAATAGTAGTAGTAGTAGTAGAAGTTGTAGAAGTAGTAGCAGTAGTAGTAATAATAGTAGTACTAGTAATAGTAGTAGTAGTAGTAGTAGAAGTTGTAGAAGTAGTAGCAGTACTAGTAATAGTAGTAGTAGTAGAAATAGTAAAAGCAGTAGTAGCAATAGCAATAATAATACTAAATATACAAAGTATGTCTGTTAATAACAACTTTAAGTATTGTTCTGCACTTTTAAAACATATACAATGAGCAACAGACCACATGTACAATGAGCAACAGATCACATGTACAATCAACAACAACAGAACATGTACGATCAATAACAGAAAAAATGTAAAGTCAACAACAGAAAGCATGTACGATCAACAACAGAAAACGTGTACAATCAACAACAGAAAACATGTACAATCAACAACAGAAAACATGTACAATCAACAACAGAAAACATGTACAATGAGCAACAGAAAGAACAGTGAAAGTGATTGATAGCCTGGATTCGAGCCATGGACACCCATGTGACTAAACTGCACTGCCACATGTAAAAGATTAGATGAATGATTCAGACGACGCGACACCCAAACAGTCGTGTTCCAACTGACCAAGCCTTTCGTCATTCATGACTTGCGACTATGCAATATCGATGGATTGATCCAGACACATGTATAGACTTTGTTACTACCTAACTTCTCTATCATCAAGCACAGACCATAAAGGCCGTAATGCTCGTGTAGCATCTAATAGATACAATGTAGTTATCAGAAAGAGGGAACGAATTGAAAGAAGCCGATCGAACCCATTCACATTCACACCCACATGTGAATATGATCCCTCACACACACAAACATCACATGAACGGAAACAAAACCAAAATGGATGAAGATTATAGAGAAACAAATTTGATGACGATTTTGAAAATTGGGAGAAAGAATATAATGAATAGAGAGAAGGAGAAAATAATAAAATGTATTAACAGAGAGAAGTGGAAAGTAGAGGATTATCAGTTAAAAGAAACAGGACAAAGAAAATCAAGAAAATAATAACATGATGAAGAGGAAGAAGAAGGCTTAGAGGAAGACAAGAAAGGAGAAAACATACATAAGAAGAGTACAAAGGCAATGAAAACATTTGGACAAAGAACATGAGGACAAAGAAGAAGATGAAAATGAGAACGAAGAATATAATGGATTGAAAAGGATGCAGAAACAAGTGAAGAAGAATTAGTTAATCACGTGTGCACATACCTAAATATATGTATGCATGCTGTCACCTAACGTTACCTTTAGAAACGACCAACTACATGTTTTAGCTATTCCATATAAGTTTGTGACATACGTACTGACTTTACTTTATTATGCCAGTGTGTGTGTGGGGGTAGGGGGGTGGGGTGGGGTGGGGGGGTGGTACATTTGTATGTATGTATATATGTATGTATGTATATATGTATCTATGTATGTATGTATGTATGTAAGTGTATATATATATGTGTATGTATGTGTATGTATGTAAATATGTATGTAGGTATTTATGTATTTATATGTGTATGTATGTATGTATGTATATATGTATGTATGTGTATGTGTATATGTATGTCTGTATGTAAATATGTATGTAGGTATATATATATATATATATATATATATATATATGTGTATATATGTATGTATATATATGTATGTATTTATGTATGTATATATGTATGTACGTTAAGAGAAAGATTTATCCAAATAAAACCTTACTGTGACCAATAAGGTTCGAATATCCAACTCCCTCTTGCCCCAGGAAATGTCCAGTCCAGTCGAGTTGGTTGCTACGCCACTGTCTCTTTCTCTTAAGCGGGCGAAGTTTATCAATAGGACTGAATCTCATTGCATTGATTTTCCACTATAATGCCCGTCTTAGTAATTTGGTCTACGAATGGACTTTTCTCCTGGAAAACCTGGCTCTTTCTCTCACAATTTACTGTCCAACCCCAATCTCAGTCAGTCAATAATGTACCTCTGAAGGACATTCATAGCGTGGATACTCATTAGGTTACTCTCTCGGTTAAAGTTGTATGTGTCGTCTTAAATTTATCCTTATTTTCTTGAATTCCATCTTCTTTTCTTCAATTCTTTTCCTTGTCTTTAATTTCTTCTTAAGTTTCTTTAATTGATTCTTTTTGTTCTTTCGTTTCTCGCCATTTTCTTTAATTTCTTCTTCTTTTCTTAAAATTCTCATTATTTTCTGCAATTTCTCTTATTTGCTTCAATTTTTTATTGTCTTCAATTTCGTTTTCTTTTCTCAAAATCCTTCCTTTTTGTTCTATTTATTTCGTGTTTTCTTTAGCTCTCTATGTTCTTGTCTTCAATTTCGTCTTTGAATCCTAATCAAGTGAAATTATTCTACACTATTTGCCTGGTAAACGACATGGAATGCACACCGCCATAATTCACACAGGTCCAAAGCTCACTGACTGTGGGCTAGTATTCTGACTTTGCAAGAAACTCCTAGAGACTAAACCATATTTAATGAAAGAAGTGCAGAAACATTAATTTTCTCGACAGTCACAACGATCAGGTTTAAAAAACAGAGGTTGTTATTGTTGCCGTTGTTGTTGATGATGATGTAGTTGCTGCTGTTGTTGTTGATCATGATGTTGTTGTTCAATGTTTACTATTTTACCTGAAAATGTATCGGATTGAAGTAGCTTTCCTCATAACCAGGCACTTGTTCTTTGCTTGGCTTTATCTAATGGCAGCTCATCACTACGGGGATCACATCGATCCCTATCTTATTAGCTAGGCTTCCATGAGATAGCCTGTTTCTAGAGTGAACTGGGAATAAAGATTAACGTCTAGTCAGGCACAACATACTGATCAGTCATGTTAGACAGTGTCAAGCAAAATATATTGGCCAAACCCTCACATTGGCTTCCTGGTAGCCCTTCCTGGAAACCAACTGTTTTTACGGCAGCCTGGATAACAAGGGGAGGGATCAACATGATCTCTGTAGTAGTAAGGGACAAGTAGGTGAAGTTAAGCATAGCACAACAGCCTGAATGATACCGGTCCACCTTCAGCAGCACGCTAGGTATGTCAGGAAAGCTACAACAAACACCACTAATCGTCCTATTTAAGGCGCAAAGCAAAGGCAAAGGCCGCCGTCCATCGTAGACGATGATGGCATAATTAATTTTGCTAGCGCTATTTTTAGAAAGGATTAACTGCGCTACTCGTCTCGTGCCGCCCGTCCCCGGTGGCAAGTCAAGGACACGACGACTAGGGGGCGACTACGAGATGCAGGGGACTCCGCATCCAGAACCCGTGAAAAAGACGGCGGAGTCCGGAGTCGAACCCACACCACCTGATCACTAGACCGGCGGCTTAACCACTTCGCCACGGAATGCACAAAAAGGGTAAATCTATCCACTGTGGCCATTCCTTCAACAACAACTAGAGTGAACTACGTACAAGTGGGAAGTCTTGGTCAGTATATTTCGACAGGCTCTGACTAACGTCGGCCTATCAGTTTGTTCTGCTTGGCCAGAGTCTCCTCACTAGAGTTGCCTGAGTGGAAAATACGGTTTGGAGTACTTCGGTTTGCTCTGATACTGCATAGTCCATTTGTAGCTCAGCCAGTCATCATAGTCTCTTCTCCAATATCATAGAGTAGGCTTTGCCTGGGACATTGAGTAGGGATATCTCTATGGTTTTACCACTGTCTGTTATCACTCCTTATTAATATTTGTATAATGATGGATGTCTTTTGTATAGTCTTGTCGGGCTAAGAGAACCTTCAGGAATACGAGTTCACATGCAGTTCCCAAGTACTTTACGATTTCTCATGTTATGTCCCATGACAAGCTGCATTGCTAACCTTTATTTTCTCCAGTGCTGGCTTTAGTCTCTCCATTGTGATGATTTCAAGGATTTCAAATGTTTAGGACGCAAAGTATCATCTAATGGAAGAATGTAAGAAGAAATCGATCACAGCTACACCAAAGCAAACCAAATCATTCGTCAGATTTCAACAATACTGAAGAACAAGCACGTCAAGATTGGCACAAAAAGAGCCATGTTCAACACAATTTTCATGCCTACACTATGCTACCAGTATCAAACTTGGACACTGACAGCAACAGATAAGAGAAAGATGAAAACAACAGAAATGAAATGCCTTAGGCGAATGCTAAATGTGACAAGATGTGACAGAATTATAAATGATGAGATCAGGAAACAGATGAGCACTAAGTCAGTGCTAGACTTCATTAGAAAACATCAAATTCAGTGGTTTGGCCACATTTCGCGACAGCAACACAGCAGCGCCCCACAGCTGACTATCACTTTAACACAGCGGTACCAGACCTAGAGGCAGACCCCGCAAAAAATGGATTGACGGAAAATCCGAGGCATCCAGTTCCACCTTATTACGATGAGCACACCAAAGCGCTGTCCAAATGTCCCTTATACTCCTGACCCCGAAGGCAAACCAGGATTAAAAAATAGATAGATTTGTGATGTTTCCACTTCATTGATTTTTCTCATCTCTATTAGAGCCTATGGTACCAGCAATGTTACAACAAAAACCATTGTTAGGCATGTGTCATCAGTACCCTTCTTTATGCCAGTGAAGCGTGGTTTACTTACGCACATTAGGAGAGACGGCTGGACAATTCTCCCATGAGGTGCCAGCACATAATTCTGGCAGTTGGGTTGCAGGACAAGATTTACAACGCAGATGTATTGGAGAAAACAGGCACTGACACCGTCTATTTCATTCTTAGGCTCGAAGGCTCAGTGGCTAGGACACACTCGAAGTATGGAGGATGTCAGAAGACAAAAGGTTTCCTCTATTGAGAATTACAGTTGTCGTGGTCGGGAGCTACTTCGGTACAAGAATGTTTGAAAGTTGGAAATGAGTTATGCGGACATCGATATGGGACAATTGGAAACGGACGCTATGGATTTTGTTGCATAGATGGAAATACAGGATTAAGCATGGAATACAGACAAAGGAGATACTGATTGCTGATAGGCTAAGGATTAAGCGTTTGAGAAGAAACGGCACACCATGCGATGCCGCAAACGGTCCTGCCTTTCATTGCACACACCGTGGAAGACGCTTTTCTGCTCGGATAGATCTTTCAGGCCTCAACCGTTATCGTCATGCACTGTAGATACATCCTTTTATTGGTAGAGCACAACAATTTATCGATTGGCTTGACTTCGTTCGTTCTCAATCTCCCACTACCAAACCCTGAAAGGGTTTAAGTAACAGAATGTATTCCAGTGAACGAAATGCGTTGTGTCGTAGTTTACAGCTTGACTGCGATATTTGCACCTTTCGGTAAAACACATCCGACTTTAGCAATCATTTTTTTTAGTACCGTGTTAGTACCCTCTTCGATCCCTTCTCCTAAGCCAGTCTGTCCTGCTGCAGTCTGTTATCCAGGAACACCGCGTGAAGGTGTAGTAAGGTCTTGGCAGCTTTGGTTCGCTGGCGCTGACGCTAGCAGTCAGCTATGGGTCACTGACCACTGCAGCTCATGTGCTACTCAGCATCTTGATCCCAAACTATCGATTTTCAAGACGGAAAGAGCCAATGGCAAGTACAGCCTGTCGTACTTGGACTTAGTCTTCTTCTGCACAGAGGAGCTAAGTTAAATAATGTTCCACCTATTCCATTATCTCTTTCGAAAGGGTAAGATAATCCCTGATTTTGTCTTTTACAAATTTCAGTAGATGCTCTTTTTTTTCTGTAGGGTCCAGTAACATAGCTTCTAGTTTTTCTCCGGCTTTTATTTTTGCCTTTCTCCAAAGTCCTCCCTGGATTTTTGTTTTGCTGTTAGCACTGTTTTCTTGGCGTCCGTTCTGAATGTTATTTTTGCTTTGCATTTCTCTGTTTTTTCCTAATGTAATCTTGGATTCCAAGTATTGTTTCCATGCCCTTTTCTGTTCCCTTCTTGTCATTTTGGAACCGGGATAGCTCAGTGGTTAGTGCAGTGGCTTCCCAGTTAACGCTGGTTGTTCCTATCGCAAAACTGGCACTGGGGTCGGCGTAATCTCAAGATTTCGGTACCAGAATTATCTTGGAAAGTAAAGTCGGCTGCGTATTGTTGACCACATCACGCCCATATTGTAATTTTATCTTGTATGCCTTTAATCAGGCTACTCTTTCTCTGGTGTTTGTGTTCTTGCTTGATGGTGAATGTTATTTTGTAGGGGATTCTCTTTCAGTTATTTTCTCTTCATTGTCTCTAGATAATTGTCACCTCTGATTTCTTGTCCTTTTCAGGCTCTAGCATTACTCGCATACTCATCATCATCATTCTGTCGCATGTCATTTGCAGAATGTCACTCGTGACAGCCGATCTGTATAACGCTTGATCTCTAGTGCCTGTGTCGATGTTATCTTCAAGACATCCGCGCTGTTTTGTGCTCACCTTCTCCTTTTTCTGCCTCTGCCCCGCTTTTAAGGCTCAAATGCCCTTCACTATCGTTCTCTCCAGGCCATTATGACGTTTGATGTGGCCAAAATATTTTTGGGCTTTGGACAAGATATTGTTTGCTAACCAATTTTTCTCGATAGCTAGTTCTTGTAGGATATCTGCATTTTCCCTCTTCGCTATCCATGGTATTTGGAGCGCCCTTCTGTAGCATTTTAGTTCAGAAGATTTAATCCATTTTTTAAGTGTTTGTGTGGCGGTCCACGTTTCACATTTGTACGTTGCTACCGGGAAAATACAAGTTCGCAGGATTTTTATGTTCGTTATTTTATTTGAGTTCTACCATATGTTTCTCATTTTAATCAACCTCTATATTGCCATATCCATTCTCCGTCTGACTTTCTTCAGGCATTTTCCATTGTTGCTTACAATTGAGACAAGGTACTCAAAACTTGTGACTTTCTCAATTTTCTGTTGATCGAGAATAACTTTAGGTTTAGTCTTTGTCTTGTCTGTGCTCATTATTTTGGTTTTACTGATATTCAGGTATAGATTTTGGTCTTCGCTGTGTTGTTTTACCGACAGGATCATTCGTTCCAGTCCCGCACCGCTCTATGGCAAAAATAGTGTGTCATCTGCATATCTATTATGGATTTCTCTGTCCTAGTCGGATCAAATCGAGCGAATGTATTTAGACGTTTCTGAGGGAACTTTGTGTTTGTGATGAGCAGGTTTTGCTCGCTGCAAAATTTAAGGAGCCACCTTCTATTGTCCTTTAAAATATTTTTCCGGTATCCCTTATCACCCCATCCCATCTAGAATTGTATTTTGCCTGGAGACAATTGTCCCCACTCTTTTCGAGGAGTTCCAAGAACTCCTCTTAGACATTTACTGTATCTCTCACATTCGGAACATAAACAATGGTAATGTAAACTAACTTGCCTATTTATTTCTCGGCCCTGTATGCGTTTGAAGATAAATTTCCATCCCTTGATATTGTCCCTTTGACTGGTGGAAAAAATGCGACACTCCACATTTGACTTTGTGGTAACTTCCATGTAGAGAAAGCAAATTACCATCAAGATACAAAACTCCCTGTCTTTTTGTTTAGTTTCTGTTAGAGATAAGATTTCCAATTTGGATATCTTGATTTATTCCATGGGCCAATTTTTGTTTCAAAAAATTGTAATATGTATTTGGTGATGTTCCGTCTTATTTAAGGCATGTCCGCCTTTCCTCCTTCGTTGACCTGAACTAGGGTGAGAAGAAATACAGACTATTGGCCTGTTGTGTCTTTGCATGATGGAGGGACTGTCTTCATTTGTCCTCCATGCATGCCACCATTTGTGTTTTACGGTTGTTTATTTATTATTAACTTCTATCCTCCATATGTAGAGGCCAGTCAGTTATGTATCACTCAGTTGTGTATCACTCAGCTATGTATCACTCAGTTATGTATCACTCAGTTAGTGCTCATGGCAGGAGATCCGGCCCCATCCCTAGTTATATATATATACTTTGTATGTCGTCATCCCTCATACTGTCTCTTCTGGTAACACTGATGACCTTCCTCAAGCACTGCATTTCACAAGTCGAAATTCTGCTCTCGCGCGCTATGGACAGAGGCCATGTTTGGCGCTGGTAGCACAGAGTCGGCATAAATATACTGTTTATCAGCTGTTGCTTTGTTGCCAAACTAATGCTCGGGTGTCTAAGCAGTGGGAACAGCCGATAAGTCACTGGGGATGCTTTCTGACACCTAGTCTCAATTTCCCTGTCGATCCTACCATCTGCCGAAAAAATACTGCCCAAATACTTGAACTCGTGGGCCTGTTGAAGAGCAATATCATTTAGACTTATCTTGATTATCTGCAAAGAGTAATTCGTAAATTGAGTTCTGTTCTGCAGATGTTTCAATTTGACCAGTCGCTGGTGCAATTTTGTCCATGTATATGTTAAACAACAGAGGAGAAAGCACACACTTTTGTCTCACGCCGGTAGTGATTTCAAAGCATCTAAGATACCATCAGTCGTTCTGACGACGTTTGTACTCGAACAATACAGTGCTCTGACATTATCAAGAAGCTGGCCTTGTACACCATAATCTTCCAGTATCTTCCAAAGTTTAATATATATGTATGCCACTGGGCACATGTTGACCTCTATAGGTAATGAAAATGTAGTCTGAGTTACGTCTGCCCTGTGAGTCTGGTTTGTTTGAAGTATTGCTTTGTCCGTGCGTGTATAAACCACATTCGTCTCATTATCACGAAATTAAAACGAATTTGCGTGAGATTTTGTCAAAAAATTGAAGAACCATGTAAAGACACATACCTAACGTTACATATAGTCTATTCTGAAAAACGAATAAGTCATGCATAAGTTTATGAGGGGCACACACATTTTATAGATGATCGTGAATGTTGAGAATGATCAACGGTATGAGAGCGAAAGTGAAAACAATGTCGAACCTGTGAGCTCATCTATGCTATGAAAACCCTGATTCATAAATCATCAATTGTCTGAAGACATACATCAGTTCCAACTGAGTTCAGTTAATTACTACGGACGATTTAGACATAAGACAAGTCTCATCCACACGTGACCGAACAGTGCTTTTAGCTGACCAACAAGAGGTTACTGTTTCAGATGTTCCTATGCTGCTGGAGTGCCTCTAAACTGATGACATTTTAAAGAAACAATCAGAATTAGTGATTGATCGTGAATCTACGAGTTTGAAACTTAGTCGCAGTCATATATGGAAAGCCACAGAGATTGCTTGAAAATGTATCTGAGCAACTTAAACATTGATGTGACCCTCTGGGAGATAGTTGCAAAGAACAGATTCACCTGGTGCGATAACATAACGCAAGGTGCTCAGATTACAGCACGAAACTACATTGACGAGGCTTAGAGAGAGAGAGCAGCCCAAAAGAACAAAACGTAAGAAGACTCCATAGCCGCCTCCTCACATGTGTACCCGGGGTGCGGCAAAGCCTACCGTACCAGGAATGGCCTTTGCAGTCATGTGAGATCACATATTGCAACACAAGTCTGATTCTGTCGCCATCTTTGCTTGCGATAGATGTGGCAGTTCTAGCTGGATCATGCTCGTTTAGGGCAGGAGAGATTGGGCTAGTGACTCTTGGAACAAAGGTTGCCTGAATGCGTGCTAAGGTCAATCACCATCTCCACTAGGTCGACAATGGAAATGAGGGGTTTAAATGAAAAACCGTGTCTGGTACATGGGAGAGGTGTTCGAAGATCTGGTGGGGGTTCGTAGCTGACCACTCTGGCGTTCCGATATAACGGAGTTGAGGGTAGGGCGGGGGGAGGTTGGTGACAGTCAGATGCCGCCATGACCGGCAACGACATTTAGAGTGACAGTGATTCGGGGATATTCATCCAATAACGATTAGTTGAGGGTAATTCCAAATTAGAGTGATGGCTGTCAGACAAATAACAGAAGTCTATTGAACAGCCGTGTTGTTGCTTGAGACTATTAAATATCCAGGCAAGGTTGAACTCAAAGAGACTGGCTATGAGAGTGCCTGATAGGTTGTCAGGAGTCTGTAAGTGTGTGAGCAGGTTGACTGGACCAGCATACACTTCGAGTTTTGGCCAGTCGCTCTGTACGTTTTTATGTTGGACACTCTGTGAACAGAGATCTGAATGTGTGTTGTATTTGTAGGACACTTTGCGAACCGATTGTATTTGAATGCACAGATCGACTGAGTACGTGATCTCAAGTGAGTACGATATCCGACTATAAGTGACGTGATCTAATTACATATGAAGGCGCAGATCGCCGGAGCATACGTGAACCGATTGTATTTGAATGTACAGATCCCCTCACTGAAGGTGAACTGATTATATGGGAATGCACAGAACAACTATGTACGTTACCCGATCGTGAGGACGAGTTGGTGATTATGTGCTGGGCGTGCAGACAAAGGAGAGCAGCGGCAAGAATCTGGGTTATGTAGTTTGGGGGAACCATCAAAATCTAGTACTTAAAATTCTGCTATGTAGATCAATATATATATATATATATATATATATATATATATATATATATATATATATATATATATATATATATAATGCTTATTTAGTTTAGAGGTACTTAGTTTCTTTTTGTTGATATGCATGTTAATAAATAATAATGTTATGTTTCCATTCAGGATAGTGCTTACTGCGTTTTACTGTGTGAAGACGTGTCATGGTGTGGATACATGTTGTAACTACTCAGATAAACTTAGACTCGGGCACATATCTTATTTTGGCCTGAGTGACCAGGATATCTTTGATATAATAAGTACTACGCAACAGCCAAGCGCCTTACGCTGCCACATAAAGCATTGCCACTATTACTAGTTCAAAGAATGCTTCTCAATAAGGTTTTGGAATTCGACGCCCCATTATCGGAATAGACTAAACATGTAGATACTGTCATCAATAGGACAGCCCAGATCGTGACTGCGTGTCTAAACCGACCCCTATAGAAAAATTTACCCCTTTTTTGGTGTAGCATAAAACTCGTTGGAGCAGAAGAATCGTTGTAGCAGAAGAATCGTTGCAGCACAAGAATCGTTGCAGCAGAAGAATCGTTGCAGCAGAAGTCCAGAGAAACAAACAGGCCAACTATCCAAGAAACCAAATGTACTGGCAGAAACTTCAAAGAGTTAGACTAAAGTGTTGATGGATTTTTTTTTAAATAAAAACTTCTTCCAAGAAAGCCATCGAAAGCGTCGTATTAAGAAATGGCGCGACAAACAGCAGATTCCATGGAGAAAGCTGCAGAAGGAAGCTATAATCGTACACCTACTACCATATGTAATACGGAGAACCGTAAATAGACATCAGTCTGGGTTCACCAAATGCAGAAAAAGAACTGATGAAATAGTGATCGCGCGGCAACGATACTTGGGAATGTGGTTCTGTCCTGGTTCAAGAACACGTCATGACATGCCTAAACCTTCCCCAGGTATGGAAGACAGAAGATCAACTCGAGAAAAACGACATTAGAGTTAGGTTGGTTGAAAAGTGGACTTTTTATGCATGCCGTAGTGCAATGGACACAGATAGTAAGTAATTAAATAAGCTGGCCACTACTGAAGTCAGTGTCGAACATCACTTCGTTGGCAAGGCCAATGTAGCAGTCTGTTTCCAAGAACTCGACGAGAGCGAGAGGTGGGGGTCTTGGTCAACACGTTCCTCATGACCTTGACCTACGTATTTGCTCTGATTATTTTGGTAAAATTTGAGATTTTGTATTTATGTTTTGCCACTAATCTTGATAAATTCTTGACTCATGACGATTGTTCTAAAATAGTACGTTACGGTGGATCTTCGTATTTTCCGACGCTAATATATTTAAATAAATAAACCAAAACTATTGAACTCCCTGCACAGCATAGGTCCTCAACAGATATTCAAGTCGTTGTATCATGTGACATTATCTTCAGCTCCCACCCCCCACCCCCATCTCAACCTATGTCTTTCGTGCCATTTTCATGTTTGTCTCGATCTCTCTTCTCTGTGAGTGTTTAGGTCATTCCCCCCCCCCCCCCCTTTTTGAGAATTTTAGAAGAGTGACTGCCTAGTAATGTTATAAGCTGATTTCCGTTAATGGGTGCCCTGTCAATCGCCACCCCTTTCTCCTTACGTCATCCTTTTGGCATTGGTTCGATTCTTTCCCACATTTCTGTATTACTATTATTATCAGACGTACAGTGATCAAACTGTATGAATTTATCACATCATTCCAGCGCAAGCATTCATTGATGAGGACTTGGACCTTTTTAACTGTTCTTTTCTCTATACGCCGCGTCCCAGATTCATACAATAGAACGAAATTGACATTGGAGTTGCAGATATGTAGTTTTGTGGTGCACCTTATTTCTTTTGATTTCCACAAGTTCATTAAAGCAATAAAAGCCCATATCGGTAAGTGTATTCTTTAATTGACATCTCTGTCTAGTCCCGAGAGTCTTGCCGGGGTCTATGTGTGTGACAAAGATAAGAATAGCACCACTGCTCAACAGAGAGCGTGTCGTAAGACTAACTGTGTGACATGGCATAACACCGGTATGGTAAGGTGGTTTATTAAGAGAATCATAGATGGTGCTTAACAGGCTGCGGGTCTACTTTGATCTAGTGTTTTAGTCTATTAAGATGGACTCGCGTATCAGTTAACCACTCGCCATAGAAGAGTAATAAGCTGCTAGAGCCTAGCCCGATTAGCAGGAAATCCTCCTCCTGGGTACACCCAGCTCACATCACAGATGCAGCCTGCACATGGGCTAATGCCCCTGTAGAAGTAGAGGTCGACTAACTTAGATTTGACATCTCTGTAAGTACATAGGGCCTTGTCTATATACTTAAATTTACTTAATCTAACTTCATTGTACTGGTTTAGAAGGCACTATAATATCTACCAAGACATTTGAATTATCGACCTATTGCAGTACCGTGTTTCGCAGTGCAATTCAGCTGTGGTTTGCTGCTTTCATTGTTATATTCTGCGCTTTTTTTTCTATGTTGCAACCTCAGACCTAATTTTAGTGACCATTCAGTAAGTATATGTATTTTATTTTGCTTTTCAATTCAAATTGATGAATGTAAGCAAAAGTCATCCTCGATGTAGTTCAATGCAAGGCTTCCCACTACGATGACCATAATATCGATCCCCACCTCGTTGGCTATGCTACTGCTCTCAGATGCAGGACGTGGACGTTATGTCTGGTCTATATATGCCTCAAAATATAGATCAGAAAAATGTAGCCAGCCATAACATTACAAAAATAAACATCTGCAAGCTAATAGTTACCATTAAATAGCCAGGTTGTCACGTCAGAGCCACATCAGGCGAACGGTGTACTGATCTCCGCACGTCGGACTTCATCAATCCAAGGCTTATGCCGAGCCTGGTATCTCAAGCTCAGACAGAAATCCTAGGGCTGACCTATTTTGCAGAACTTTCAAATATGTAGGTTCGTTTTTTCTCTAGCTATTTAAGCTTGATTTCGTTATTTTCTTATTTACTTTGATGAATCGAGAGGATAAAAGAACTACTTTTTTGTGGATGAACGAACAGAACTACCGTTGTTGTTGTTGTAGTTGAATGCCAAGAATGAGTAGGAATACTTTTGTGTTCGCCCTAATAAGAACATTAAGTGGCGGGTTGTTGTATCTTTACTCACATCTTGAGTGTGCTGATGAAGCTGGACCGGGGTCCTTGAGGCGGTTGTGCTATGCGTTGCTTCATCTGCACGTGGCTCACTACTACGGGGATTGCGTCTATCCCTCACCTGGTTATCCGGGCTGTTGTAAAAACAGCCCGTTTCCAGGAAGGACTGCGTGGAGGCCGAGGTGGGGGTTTTGGCCAGTATGTTTTGCCTGACTAACATGTCTGATCAGTACGTTGTGCCTGATCAGAAGTTAGTCTTCCTACCCAGGTCCACCGTAAATTTCTTATCTGCTAATGGTGACACTGTTTTCCTAATTTGATTCCGTTTTGCATACACAAAATTGAGTGTCGATGATTAGCAATTTAAGCTTAATTTTACAAACTTTTATTCACCTCTTACCCTCCAGAATATTTTTGACCTCTGTAGACATGTGTTCTTACATTGTAAAGTACTCCCTTTTTTTCAATCGCTTTATTTCATTATTCCCCAAGACGGTGTGCGTTGGACTAAGGTTTTTATTTTGCGCCTGTCGGCCTAGTGCATCCGATTTCGGCATGCATTTTATGTAAAGGTTTGCTTCCCGGAGTAACAGCCGTGGATGTGATGGGGAACGAACCCAATACCTTCGGATTGTGAATCGTGTTACTTAACCACAAGCCCACGCCGTCCCTTTAAAGTGCTACTAAAAAGTACATGAAGATTAATAAGTTGAAGAAAAATTGGCATATGGAAAATTGTATGTACTGTTTTTTGTATGCTGATTTATCAGCTATTTGGTATTGAAGGAAAGTTTGTGAGCCGTTGTACCGGCTATACGAAGTGAATCACTTGACATGACCGCTCACATGAACTTCTATTTCTTATATTTTAACCAACTTTCCTATAACCTAAAGAGCTGAGAATTTGTACACAGTCTCTACTTGTGCGACGGGTTAATCTGACAGGATCCAAGACATGTCATTCAAATGCTTTTTACCGAACAACGTGGGGGATTTCAGACGCTAGTCCGGTCAGGCACAACATACTGACCAAGATCTCATGGCTCTACCAAGTAGCTTTCCCTCGAAACAGGTTGATTTCAAGGCAGTCTGGCTGACGAAATGTGGATCGACCCTGTACTAGTGAGCGTAACGCAGATGAAGCCAATTATGCCACAACCGCCTGGAGGACTACGGCTCACCTTCATCAGCACGCTCGGATGTGAGGAAAGCTACTACAACTCACTATTTAAAGCCCTTTACAGTGGGCACAAAAAGTAAACTTTCTCATTGTGGGCATTTGATAACAACAACAACTGATTTTTTTTTTTAAATTCGAGGCGTGTTCAAATGAAACCGGACCTAACTGCACCAAGTGAACATTTGTACTATGTGCATGATGACGTCAATTCAAGTTTGTAGAATGTCATTATCCTCCGACTCATAGTTTCCTCAGCAGACCGCCGAGAACAAGGCGGGTGTAATACGGAATCCGCCCAAAGTTGATCAGCGAGAAGTGATTCGGTTTCTAACAGCTGGAGGATGTCGACCAGTTGACATTAATTGCAGAATGCAGGCAGTGTATGATGACAAAAGTGTGTCGAAAACAACAGTGAAGAACTGGTCAATCATATTTCAAGAAAGGCGTGAGGTAACGAAAGATCTTCCAAGACGAGGTCAGGTGCATATTGTGGCGTCAGAAGATGCTATCGCCAACATTGATGGAGCCATTCGGGTCACAATACACTGCCTCCATTCTGCAATTAATATCAACTGGTCGACATCCTTTAGCTGTTAGAAACCGAATCACTTCTCGCTGATCAAGTCTGGGCGGATTGCGTATCATACCCGCCATGTTTTCAACGGTCTGCTACACCTGAATTGACGCCATCATGCGCATCGTACGTATCTTCACTTGGTGCAGTTAGGTCATGTTTTATTTGAACACGCCTCGTATTTACTTGGTACGACAGCGAGTTAAGCAACTTCAAGTCCCATTCGAACAGACACGAAGGTTCGTTGAGTTGGAACATCACAAACACAGCCAGAAAACATTGAAGATGGAGCAGATGAATAAATAAACATGAAAGAAAATAATTTTCAAAGATTGCAATAGGTAATAAATATTCACAGATCCTACCAATTTAAAAAAAAAGGAAAGCGTTAACATAAACTTCTAACAACAAATAACATCAATAACAAGTTTCACAAACAGAATAATCATTTTACATATCTGGCGCGTTGTACAATTCTGAATCATGATCATCGGATTTAGTAACAGAAGACAGTAGAGTGACATGATCAGAAGACTGTATCATCCGTCTCTGGACTAATAGTGGCTTGACATGATCAGAAGACTTTATCATCCGTCTCTGGACTAATAGTGGCTTGACATGATCAGAAGACTTTATCCTCCGTCTCTGGACTAATAGTGGCTAGGCATGATCAGAAGACTTTATCATCCGTCTCTGGACTAATAGTGGCTTGGCATGATCAGAAGACTTTATCATCCGTCTCTGGACTAATAGTGGCTTGGCATGATCAGAAGACTTTATCATCCGTCTCTGGACTAATAGTGGCTTGGCATGATCAGAAGACTTTATCATCCGTCTCTGGACTAATAGTGGCTAGGCATGATCAGAAGACTTTATCATCCGTCTCTGGACTAATAGTGGCTTGGCATGATCAGAAGACTTTATCATCCGTCTCTGGACTAATAGTGGCTAGGCATGATCAGAAGACTTTATCATCCGTCTCTGGACTAATAGTGGCTAGGCATGATCAGAAGACTTCAAGACCAGTGCCCGGACTAACAGAGGACAGTGCTTCAATTTGTTCAGAAGACTTCATTACCAGTGTCCGGACTAACAGAGGACAGTGGCTTGACATGATCGGAAGACTTCATGACCAGTGTCCGGACTAACAGAGCACAGTGGCTTGACATAACCAGAAGACTCCTTGATCAGTGTCCGAACTAACAGAGGACAGTGGCTTGACACGATCAGAAGACTCCATGACCAGTGTCAGGACTAACAGAGGACAGTGGCTTGACATGATCAGAAGACTTCATCAATAGTCTCCGGACTAACAGAGTATATGCAGGATAGACATGCAACCAGGAAGTATAGAGCATAGAAAATATCAGAAACATCAGAGACAACTGTGCTTCGCGTTTGCCAGTCGTGTCAAAGATCTTTCAAGGCTCATATTGGCTTGATCAGCCATGAGCGACAGCATATACTCCAGGTTTTATCATGACATCTGATGATATTGGTGGACGAACTATTGTTATTATTATATTAGTAATCTTCTTGTCATGTGTCTTTCTTTGATTTTTCAGATGCCCAATGTTAAAGAGCATTCACCGTAGGAACCACATTTCTTTCGCGGCTATTCATTTCATGAATTCTATAAATCTTACAACAAACCCTTTCCTTACTAAAACCAGCTGCCATCTTAGATCGACCGAATCCAGTGTATGTGCTGTTAAATCGATTATCGATTTCCCAAAGATCGCGTGGACATTAATTTGTACTCGACCTACAAGCCACGGGGACAAGACTCGATTTTCGGACTTCTTAATTCTTTTTTAATCTGGAATGAATTCCTTATTCCCTGGAGAAAAGGGCAGTTACAGTTCCGTCCCTTATTTTAGTCTCCGTCTGATGAATCCAACATCTTAAATCTGCCTTCTTTCGATTCCTTTCAACTAATGCCGATTATGTTGTTCAACGCAACTAAAGTTGGTATTTAGATAATTAACTACCTTGTTTTGTTTTCATTGATCTGCAATCCACCGTTTGTTACTTCTAATTTTAGTCTGTCTGTTTTTCCTTGTGTATCGATATGTTTGCTTTAAATGTTTTTCTGTATTTTCGTGTACATTTATATAATTGCTTCAAGTGTTTATCTGTATATGTTTCTCCTGACATTACTCTTCGCTCCCCCCTTGATCAGTATGTTTCTCCTGACATTACTCTTCGCTCCCCCCTTGATCAGTATGTTTCTCCTGACCCTGATTACTCTTAGCTCCCCCCCCCTCCCTCTTGATCAATATGTTTCACATAACCCTGATTACTCTTCGCTTCCCTCTTGATCAGTATGTTTCTCCTGACCCTGATTACTCTTAGCTCCCCCCCCTATCCCTCTTGATCAATATGTTTCACCTGACCCTGATTACTCTTCGCTCCCCCTTGATCAGTATGTTTCTCCTGACATTACTCTTCGCTTCCTTTATTGTTAATAAATATATGATTTAGAAACTAGATGTTTTTTTCGTTCACGTTAAATTTCAATTTTTCTTGATACTTATTATTGCTGTGATGAATAGTAGTTTGTCTCGCCGTTGTGATATAACGGTGTTTCTTTCTCGCCATTGTAATATAAAGCTGTTTCTTTGTCTCCATTGTGATGCAAAGCTGTTTTCTCTATCCAGTGTGGATGTAGAACTGTTTTTCTTGCCATTGTGATATACAGGTGTTTCTATCTCGCCAATTTAATAGACATAAAGCTGTTTCTCTCTCACCAATGTGATATAGTTAGATATGTATGTTTCTCTCTCACCAATGTGATATAGTTAGATTTGTATGTTTCTCTCTCACCAATGTGATATAGTTAGATATGTATGTTTCTCTCTCACCAATGTGATATAGTTAGATATGTATGTTTCTCTCTCACCAATGTGATATAGTTAGATATGTATGTTTCTCTCTCACCAATGTGATATAGTTAGATTTGTATGTTTCTCTCTCACCAATGTGATATAGTTAGATTTGTATGTTTCTCTCTCACCAATGTGATATAGTTAGATATGTATGTTTCTCTCTCACCAATGTGATATAGTTAGATTTGTATGTTTCTGTCTCACCAATGTGATATAGTTGTATAGTTAGATATGTATGTCTCTCGCTAATGTTATATAATACAGCTGTTCCTTTTTTATATTTATCTTAAACCAACTGTGTATTTATATGTTTTGGGGGGGGGGGGGGGGGGGGGGGAAGGTAGTCAAACCTGGTTGTTGTTGTTGTTGTTATTGTTGGTGTTTTTGAATGCCCACAATGAGTAGTATTGCTCTTTGTGAGCCCTAACACGGACGTTAAGTGGTGGGTTGTCGTAGCTTTCCTTACATCCCGAGCGTGCTGATGAAGGTGGACCGGTGTCCTCCAAACGGCTGTGTTATGCTTGGCGTCATCTGAATGTCCCTCACTACTACGGGGATCACCTTGCTAGCGAGCCTGCTATGAAAACAGCCTGTTTCCAGGAAGGGCTAGGAAGAAGCCAAGGTGAAACATACTTACCAAGACCCCACCCCACCTCCACCCCCCTACAGCACGACCTGGTTCGTGCTTCCAGAAACAAACTAGGTCACAGCAGTCTGGTCAACCAGGTGGGATCGACACCTTAATCCCCATAATGATGAGCTTACTAAGGAGACTCGAACTGCACTTCAGTCAGAGGGACCCTGGTCTATCTTCCCACGTGCCCCTTTTGACGTAAGAGTCGCTGTAACCTGATACTAAAAAAACATCTAGAGTTAACTTGACTCAGAAAAAGGAGATTAGAAAAACAGCAAAATAATAAGTTATCATGTGATGAGTCGGCGAATTATTGTATCTTCGTCCAGTCCATCAATAAACTTCGTACGTTACGAAATAGATGGAAATGTATTGAAAAGAGCAAACAGATTCACATATCTAGGAACTAATACAACAAATGATGGAAAATATGTTACAGAAACGAAGTTGAAAGTTGTAGTAGGAATGCCCTTCCATAAAATATTGAACATACTTAAAAAATCCAAGGTTCTATAAATATATATATATATATATATATATATATATATATATATATATATATATATATATATATATATATATATAGATGAGAGAGTGTGAGAGAGAGTGAGAGAGAGAGAGAGAGAGAGAAAGAAAGAATTGTTGTTGTTGAATGCACTCAATGCATTAGTTTATCTTCCTGTGCTACCTGAAAAGGGCGTTAGATGGCGGGTTGCAGTAGTTTTCTTCAAATCCAAAGCGTCCTGATGAAGGTGGACTGGGTCCCTCAGGCGATTGTGCTGTGCTTGGCTTCATCTACGCATGGCTCACTAACGTAACTTAACGTCTTTATACTGGTTTAGAAGACTCTACAGAGTGTGTATACAACCCAGTTTATTTGAAGGGTGGTTTAACCGATGGGCGAGTTCATTTTAATAGACATAAACACTAGAGCCAAGAAGACACGCAGCCAGTTAGGTGTACCTATATCTGCTTTTAACAAACCACTTGGGGAAAAGGTACAAATAACTTGGGTAGATTTTCAAATATTTTTTTTCTTCCGGGAAACGGCCGTTAAGCATACTCATTTCGATTTCCAACTGCCAAGAGATTTTTAACGTGCTCGACACTGTACACTGGAGTCCGATCTCACTACCCAGAGATCATGGGCATTTTTACCAGATGATCCACGTGAAACAAATCATGGTCTTCACCAGGATTCGAACACGCCACTTTACTTCGAATTCCCCACTACTAGGGAGATCAGGTCGATCTCCCATCTCGTTATCCAGACTACAATGAAACAGCATGTTTTATTGGGAGAAGTGCGTGGAAGGGAAGTTGGTGTCTTGGTCGGTATATTTCACCAGACTCTGATAAACAGTGTCCTTCTTCTTCTTCTTCTTCGTACGCAGTCAGACAGTAACCATTATTTTTTCGAAAAAAGCGTCGGTCATCCTGAGGCTGTCGCCACTGCCATAGTGCTTGTCTTGCAGTTCCACTGATGATGGCCACATCTGCTCTCTCTGATCCTCGTATGTCGGGCAGTTCTGCAGCAGATGTTCAGCGGTCATTTTACCGGTACCGCACGGGCATTCGTCGGTACCACCTATCTTCAATTTGTTGAATAGGTGGTACCTCAGTCTATTGTGACCAGTGCGAAGTCTGAAGACAACGACCTGCTCTCTTCGGTTCAACTCGTAATAGGCATCGTTTTTTATGTAACCAGTATGTTCGGTTTCCCATTTGGTCATGTATCTGGCTTTGATAAGCCGTTTTGACTCTTCGTACGTCATACTAGTATCTGTTTGTGGTAGTCTTGCACCTTCTTTTGCCAGTCTGTCTGCCTCCTCGTTGCCTTGGATGTTGCAGTGTGATGGGACCCACTGTACCACTACCCTTTTTGGTGCGGACTGCTGGCACAGTTTGCAGAGTGCTGCTCTTAAGTCATTAAGCTCAGTGTTTTTCTGGCTTTTTAGCGCTGTGACTACGGCGAGAGCATCTGTAAGCAGGACTATATGGCTTTCATTTTCTTTGTGTGTCACCATTTCTTCCACTGCCGCCCTCAGTGCCTCTGCCTCCGCTCTGAAATTGCTTGTGTACTTACCAGTAGCGAATGACAGTGTTATTTGTCTGCCATTTGGTAGGTTCAGGAATGTTCCTGCCCCTCCGTTCTGTGTAGTGTTTGTTACAGAACCGTCGGTGTATGCATGGGTCCAGTCCATGCTTGGGTAGCTTTTCGATATGAAGCTTAGGGTAGTATCTCTCCTTTCTTTTTCAGTCTGGCAGTTTTTGTTTCCAATACCTGGTATATTTTCTACCACCTCTGGAAGTATATCCTGCCTCCAGGTAGGTTTTCGTACAGTAGTGATGGGTTTTGGTGTTGTTAGTGCGTTTATGGGATCTTCGTGCATCTTTGCTTTGGCTATTTCTGCAAAGTTTCTCCGCTTTAGTTTCCCATTTCCCAAATTGTTTAGTCTCTGGTAAACAGTGTCCGATTTATATGTTTTGCCTGACCAGACCTCTCATTGAGTGATATCGAGAGAAAGAACGAGAGAGAAAGAGAGAGAGACTTACTTACTTTTTTCCGTGTCCTGGGCACCACGTCAATGTTCGTCCATGTATATTGCCTGGTCGTTCTCACTGAAGATAACATCCATATTACATGTTTTCTGAAGGTCTGGACAGCCCATCATGTGGTCTGGGTCTTGCGTTGAGAATCCATCGATGTTGATTGAGATAAGCATGAGATGGACTGTTTGTTTTATGATTCCTAATGCGTCGGTAGTGTTTCAGTAGCGAAAGGATTGTCCGACTGGTCGACTGAGTAGTCATTTCCAAGGGACTTCCGATTGCTGTGTTAATTAGCTTAACTTAACTCAACTTAACTTCATCATACTGGTGTAAAAGACTCTACAGAGACTGTATACAACCAGTTTACTCCACTCTACCTAAACTAAAAATAATACACTCACTCTATTTGTTAATCCATTAACTGACCCTGACTCCATTATATTCTTTGGCAATGCATTCCAAGAATTCGCCACTCTCAGGTTAAACAGATATTCCCTAATATCTAACCTGGACAATTTCAAGCTGTGCTCTCTTGTTCTTGTAGCCGGCTGTACTTTAAAAAACTTGGTATAGTCTAATTTATCCTTTCCATTAATTATTGTACAAATGTGTATTTTGTCACCTATATTTCTTCTCTTTTCTAAACACTGTGAGGCGGTTTTTCAGTCTTTCGTCAAAACTATAATTCCAGTATCCCACTATCTGTTATGTTACTATTCTTTGGTTATTATTATAGCATGTTTTTATCAATTATAATAATTACAACTTAAATGGAGATATATAGTTAGACAGACAGACAGGCAACAGGCATGCATACATACAGACAGATAGACAGGCAGACAGATAGACCAGGCAGACACACAGATATATATGCAGACACACAGGCAGGCAGGCATGCAGACAGATACGTAAGCAGGTAGGCAGACAGATATATAGGAAGGCAGGCAGATAGACAGGCAAGCAGATAGACATGCAGACAGACAGACAGGCAGGCTGGCAGACAGACAGGCAGACAGGCTGACAGATAGATATGCAAATAGACAGACAGAGAGAGAGAGAGAGAGAGAATCTTGCAATTGTATCTAGAACATTTGTCTTTAAGAATGTGACACCTGGACATCAAATAAACAACAATGAAAAATAAAAGGGATTTATGTGAAAGATCCCGGTAGTATACTGATCTATCATTTCGTATTGCCAAACTAATTTTAACACTACCACTAAACCCAAGAACTGCACAGTATGTCTTTATCTGAGCATTTGCAGTGGTCGTTTAAATAACAATGGTATCATCATAATGAGGTTGCTAGCTAATGCTCAGCCCTGTGTATCAGCTTTTTGCTACATGATTGTAAGGTGACAGTTGTGTTACTTATTTCAATTCGAGAACTCCTACAACTATGAGAGTCATTCCGAAGATGCAGTTGGGAGAGTGAGCTGACGGCAGCCAGCGGCTCATAGCTGGTTGGTTCCATCAAGATCGGCCAACCACATCTGGCAGCAGGCAGTGACTCATAGATGGCTGGTTGCTTCCATGAAGATCGGTCAACCACATCAGACAGCAGCCAGTGACTCATAGATGGCTGGTTGCTTCCATCAAGATCAGCCAACTACATCAGACAGCAGCCAGTGACGCATAGATGGCTGGTTGCTTCCATCAATATCGGCTAACTACATCAGACAGCAGCCAGTGACTCATAGATGGCTGGTTGCTTCCATCAAGATCGGCCAACCACATCAGACAGCAGCCAGTGATTCATAGATGGCTGGTTGCTTCCATCAAGATCGGCCAACTACATCAGACAGCAGCCAGTGACTCATATATGGCTAGTTGCTTCCATCAATATTGGCTAACTACATCAGACAGCAGCCAGTGACTCATAGATGGCTAGTTGCTTGCATCAAGATCGGCCAACCACATCAGACAGCAGCCATTGACGCATAGATGGATGGTTGCTTCCATCAAGATCGGCCAACCACATCAGACAGCAGCCAGTGACGCATAGATGGCTGGATGCTTCCATCAAGATCGGCCAACCACATCAGACAGCAGCCAGTGACTCATAAATGGCTGGTTGCTTCCATCAAGATCGGCCAACTACATCAGACAGCAGCCAGTGACTAATAGATGGCTGGTTGCTTCCATTAAGATCGGCCAACTACATCAGACAGCAGCCAGTGACTAATAGATGGCTGGTTGCTTCCATTAAGATCGGCAAACCACATCAGACAGCAGCCAGTGACTCATAGATGGCTGGTTGCTTCCATCAAGATCGGCCAACTACATCAGACAGCAGCCAGTGACTAATAGATGGCTGGTTGCTTCCATTAAGATCGGCCAACTACATCAGACAGCAGACAGTGACTCATAGTTGGCTGGTTGCTTCCATCAAGATCGGCCAACCACACCTGACCATACCCTATTCCACCTCCATACGGCGGCCCTAGAAACAGGCAGCGCCAGTGTCGTCTGCATAATAGAATATGAATTTCATTAGAAAGACAAACCATATATTCCCAAAAAATTAATGAATTCGGATGTGTCGGGCCGAAAGGTGCAGAATTCGCAGCCTGGTAGTAAACTACGAAGGAACCTCCTTCTCAGGACGAACGTCGAAGAAGAGTAAGAAGGAAGAGAAGAGCAAGAGCAAGAGCAAGAAGAATACGAAGAAGAAAAAGAAAAAGAGGAAGAAGAAAGATGACAATGAAGAAGAGGATTAGGAAACAAAAACGAAGAAGAAGAAGAAGAAGAAGAAGAAGAAGAAGAAGAAGGACAAGTACAAGAAGAATAAGAAAAAGAAGAAGAAGAAGAAAAAGAAGAAGAAGAAGAAGAAGAAGAAGAAGACGGGGCACAAAATCAATAAGAAAATAGAAAATAGAAAAACAAGGAAATGGAAAAGAATAAGAAAGAGAAGAAGAAGAATGAAGAGAGGAAAAACAAGAATGAAGAGAGGAAAAGCAAGAAAATGAAGAAAATGAGGAAAAAAAAGGACGAATAAAGAGGAGAAAGTAAAAGGAAGCAAGAGGAGAAAATGAAGGAGAAGTAGTTTTTTTTCTTTATATTCATCTTTTTATTATTCTTTTCTTTTCCTTCTGTTTTTCTTCATCTTTTTCTTCTTCTGCGTTCGTCCTGAACTGGGCGTTCTCTCATAGTTTACAGTGAGTCTATAATCACGAACAACACAAAGTGAGCATGGAGTACTGTGTACAGGTGTGGAGTCCTTATCGTAGAGGGGATATAAACATGCTGGAAAGAATTCAAAAAAGAGCGACACAGTTGATATTGGGATTCCCGATTTACAGTTATGAGGAAAGACAAAAACCGGCCTACAGTGTGTACAAAAGAGAAGAAGAATTCGAGATGACTTAATACAGGTTTATCTTGGTGTTTTTTTTGTTTTTTGTTTATTTATTTTTTTTTGCTTTCGCCTTATTTCTCCAAATCCCCAAGGCGGTGTGCGCTGCACTGTGGTTTTTATTTTGCGCCTGTCGGCTCAGTGTATCCGACTTCAGCATTCATTTATGTAAGGACCTGCTTCCTTCTGCATTTTCTAAGGGTTTGCTTCCCCGGGGTAACGGCTGGTGCTGTGATGGGCATCGAAATCAGCACCTTCTTTTTGTGAGCCGTGTCACTTAACCACTAGTTTAAGCCATCCCCATGTTTATAAGATGATCAGAGGAATGCATAAGTTAGACTATAACAAGTTATTTTTTTTATAATATAGCTACCCACAAGAACAAGAGGGCATATCTACAAATTAACTAAAGACTAGATATTATTTAATATTTTTTTAGTCAGAGAGTGGTGAATGCTTGGAATGCATTGCCACATGAGGTAGTGGAGGCAGGGACAGTTAATGCATTTAAGAATAAATTGGATGCGCATAGCTTTTAGAGCAAGGCAAGGTAAATGAAACTGGTTGTATTCAGACTCTGCAGAGTCTTCTAAACCAGTATAAAGACGTTCAGTTAAGTTAAGATGACGCAGGTGAAGAAACTCACGTAGTTCCAAAAACAGCAAAGAAGTTTTACTATAGATAAGGAAAACGTGCACCAAGTAACGTAGTTTGAGTTGTCCATTTGTCAAGAACGAACACCGTAGTTAAGTTTGTTTTGAGACATTTTTTAATTTTTTCAGTTACCTCTCTTAGTTAGTGCGCCAAAATACATTCATCATGCAATCCCAACACTGTCTTCTATTGATCTTGTTTTACCACAAGGTCGCGAGGAGCAGTAGGGGCGTTACTGCTTGACGGGTTTTCTATGGGAAAAATACGAAGTAGACCCAAGGGTGCAGTATTAATAATGCCAGAAATAAGTAATCTGACTTTTAAATAAAAATCCTGGAATGTTCTGAACCAAAAACCCAAATAATGTAAGTATAAGTATAAGTAAAGGAATGATAGTATAAAGTGAGGCAACACAACTTGTTGACGGGTTACCAACATTTTTCTGAGTGTAATAGAAGAAATACCAGAAATGTCGGGACGGTATTGAAGAGAATACCATAGATTTCCTAAAAGTATTACAAGGAATACCATAAATATCCGGACAATGATAAGATATATACCAGAAATAGCCGGACATTGAGAATAAAATTCCATAAAATGCCGCGCAGTAGTAAAAGGAATAGAATAAATTTGTGAAAAATAGAAGGAATACCAGAAATTTCCTGATAACAGTAGAGCGAATACATAAAATATTTCTATATTATTATAAGGAATAGTAGAAATATCCATACAGCAGTTGAGAGAATATTTGAAATATTTAAACAACATCAGAAGGAAACTCAGAATAATCTAGACAGTGAATAAATGTTTCCAGGACATACCGAGATAGTAGTAGAAGGAATACTTTAAATACTGAGAGAGTAGTATAAAGGATTACTATAAATATTCGGACAGCAGTAGAAGGAATACTTTAAATACTGAGAGAGTAGTATAAAGGATTACTATAAATATTCGGACAGCAGTAGAAGGAATACTTTAAATACTGAGAGAGTAGTATAAAGGATTACTATAAATATTCGGACAGCAGTAGAAGGAATACTTTAAATACTGAGAGAGTAGTATAAAGGATTACTATAAATATTCGGACAGCAGTAGAAGGAATACTTTAAATACTGAGAGAGTAGTATAAAGGATTACTATAAATATTCGGACAGCAGTAGAAGGAATACTTTAAATACTGAGAGAGTAGTATAAAGGATTACTATAAATATTCGGACAGCAGTAGAAGGAATACTTTAAATACTGAGAGAGTAGTATAAAGGATTACTATAAATATTCGGACAGCAGTAGAAGGAATACTTTAAATACTGAGAGAGTAGTATAAAGGATTACTATAAATATTCGGACAGCAGTAGAAGGAATACTTTAAATACTGAGAGAGTAGTATAAAGGATTACTATAAATATTCGGACAGCAGTAGAAGGAATACTTTAAATACTGAGAGAGTAGTATAAAGGATTACTATAAATATTCGGACAGCAGTAGAAGGAATACTTTAAATACTGAGAGAGTAGTATAAAGGATTACTATAAATATTCGGACAGCAGTAGAAGGAATACTTTAAATACTGAGAGAGTAGTATAAAGGATTACTATAAATATTCGGACAGCAGTAGAAGGAATACTTTAAATACTGAGAGAGTAGTATAAAGGTTTACTATAAATATTCGGACAGCAGTAGAAGGAATACTAAAAATACTGAGAGTAGTATAAAGGTTTACTATAAATATTCGGACAGCAGTAGAAGGAATACTAAAAATATCCGATAAGTAGTGACCGGCTTACTAGAAATATATGGATAGCAGTAAAAGAGATTTAAAAAAAGGTGGAGCGCTTGGCCGAATGGTTTCGAGGCCTGTCTGCAGTCAAGGAGGGCAGCAGTTCAAATCCCCGGTATGGCATATGTTGTTATTCTGTTAGGGGTGAAATAAACAAACATATTCAGCACACGACGTGTCGACAGCAGTGGCGACGCGGCCTGTAGTCCTCAGCCTTTAAAACCCCTCGACTGCACCAGCAAAAGGGAAAATGTCGAATGATAGTTTTTTTAACAGCAGAAGGGATACTACAGAAATACTAGAAATATCCGAATAGTAATAACAAGATTTTAATAGAAATATCCGGATAAATAGAATACTAGATATTTTAAGAGACTTTAAAACAAGATTACTAGAAATATCTGGAAGGTAATAAAAGGAATACTAGAAAAAATTAAGAGAGTTCTACCAGGATTGCTAGAAATATCCTAGTAGTAGTAACAAGATTGCTATAAATATTAAGAGAACAGGATTATCTAGAGAAGAAGCTAGAAATATACGGATAGTAGAAGAAGGAATACTAGAAATATTAAGAGAGTAGTAAAATGATTACCAGAAATATCCAGACCATAGCAAAAGAAATATTAAAATTATCCGGATAGCAATAAGAAGTTTACTGCAAATATCAGGATAGTTGTAAAAGGAATACTAGAAATGTGTGAATAGTAGTTGAAGGAATAATATAAATATTAATATACGAGTAACAGGAATACTAGAAATATTAAGATAGCAGTAACAGGAATACTAGAAATATTAAGAAAGCAGTAACAGGAATACTAGAAATATTAAGAAAGCAGTAACAGGAATACTAGAAATATTAAGAAAGCAGTAACAGGAATACTAGAAATATTAAGAAAGCAGTAACAGGAATACTAGAAATATTAAGAAAGCAGTAACAGGAATACTAGAAATATTAAGATAGCAGTAACAGGAATACTAGAAATATTAAGAAAGCAGTAACAGGAATACTAGAAATATTAAGAAAGCAGTAACAGGAATACTAGAAATATTAAGAAAGCAGTAACAGGATTACTAGAAATATTAAGAAAGCAGTAACAGGAATACTAGAAATATTAAGAAAGCAGTAACAGGAATACTAGAAATATTAAGAAAGCAGTAACAGGAATACTAGAAATATTAAGAAATCAGTAACAGGAATACTAGAAATATTAAGAAAACAGTAACAGGAATGCTAGAAATGTGTGGATAGTAATTGAAGGAATACTAGAAATATTAGGATAGCAGTAACAAGAACACTAGAAATATTAAGATAGAAGTAACAGAATACCATAAATATTAAGAAAGCAGTAACAGGAATACTAGAAATATTAAGAAAGCAGTAACAGGAATACTAGAAATATTAAGATAGGAGTAATAGGAATTATTATAGAATACTAGAAATATTAAGATACCAGTAACAAGAATACTAGAAATATTAAGATAGCAGTAATAGGAATTATTATAGAATACTAGAAATATTAAGATACCAGTAACAAGAATACTAGAAATATTAAGATAACAGTAACAGGAAAACTGGAAATATTAAGATAACAGTAACAGGAATACTGGAAATATTAAGATAACAGTCACAGGAATACTAGAAATATTAAGATAACAGTAACAGGAATACTAGAAATATTAAGATAACAGTAACAGGAATACTGGAAATATTAAGATAACAGTAACAGGAATACTGGAAATATTAAGATAACAGTAACAGGAATACTAGAAATATTAAGATAACAGTAACAGGAATACTAGAAATATTAGGATAGCAGTAAAAGGAATTATTATAAATATTAAGAAAGTAGCAAGAGGTTCAAAAGAAATATCCGAACAGTAGTAAAAGAAAAAGAATTATCTGGATAGTAGTAATAGGTTTACTAGAAATATCAGCATAGTAGTAGAAGGAATGTTAGACATATTAAGAGAGTAGAAACAGCATTGTTAGAAATATCGGAAAAGTAGAATATGGAATTCTAGAAATATCCGGAAATTAGAAGATGGAATGCTAGAAATATCCGGAAAGTAGAAGATGAAATACTAGAAATATCCGGAAAGTAGAAGATGTAATACTAGAAATTTCTGGAAAGTAGAAGATGGAATGCTAGAAATATGCGGAAAGTTGAAGATGGGATGCTAAAAAAATACGGGAAAATGTGGAAGAAATCACGTAAATATGCAGCCACTAGTGGAAGGTTTAACAGAAACGTTCGGTAAAGGTCAAGGTAATCATATAGCCGATCCAGCCGTCGGGGATGAAGTGTTAGAACCTTCATTTTTACTAAGCCACAACTTCGTTACGCGGCGTGGCCATTTTCCTTCCTCGCTGTCATTTTCTTGTCCAGGCCATCAACCAGGTACCCATTTACAACTGGGTCGAATGTAGCTACCGGTAGCTGGCGTTGAACCTCGTATCTTTGCCACGAAAAGCGAGCGCTCCTCAACTGCGCTAATTAATTGCTCCAAGGTTCGGTAAGTAATACAATAAAATATAACAAATATCCCAATACTAAAAGATGAAGGTATACTTCTTCTTCTTCCTCGTTCATCTTCAGACTTCAACTTCAATGACTAACGAAGGCAGCAGTCGACTTAAGGCTCTGTACACTTCTGTACAGCTTCTCGTGGAAGGACACTGGCTGTTGCCAAATGCTACTTCTTTTGTTGGCATACAGTTGGCATTTATGAGAGCTGTGCCGCAGGCACAAAGGTCTGTAGTGCCAATCTTGAACTTGTTGTACAGATGGCATCTAAGTCTGTTGTGACCTGTGCGTACAAGGAGAATTATCACCTGGTCTCGCCAGGAGAGTTGATGATAGGCATCGTTTTCTATGTGGCCAGGGTGGTCTTCTTTTTCATTTTGCACTGTACGTTGCCCTGGTGAATGCTTTTGTCTCATTGTATGTGATTTCTATATCACTCTGCCGCAGCATTCCTCCCTCTCTGGCGAGTCTGTCCTCCTCCTCGTAGCCTGGAATGTTGCAGTGGGCTGATATCCACTAGACTGTACTTTCCTTGAAGCACTAGGCCAGGATTTCGAGCGAGTATACCAGAAATATATTGAGTGGTCTGCCGGGGTCTTTGTTTATAACAAAGATAAGAATAGTACCACTGCCCCACAGAGAGCATTTCGAAAGAGGCGACTAACTGTGGGACGTGGTTAGATGGTTTGTTAAGAGAACCATAGATAGCGCTTAACAGGCTACTTACCTCTAGTGTTTGAGTCTAGTAAGACTGTTAACCACCCTGTGGCACTTGTCACAACGCAGCGGAGTAATAGGCTGCTCGATCTTAGCCAACTAAGCAGGAAATCCTCCTCCCGAGTTCATCTAGCTCATGCCAAAGCTGGGCCCTGCACAGGTCCGTCTGTCCATGTAGAAGTACAGGCCGACTAAGACTAAAAATACAATGACATTGATAGAGCAATCAATATTAGAAAATAGCAAACGTAATACTTGAAGTGTCTAGAAACTAGAATAAGGAATACATTTCTTAAATAAATTGTATGCGGTACTTAAGAATATAGTTATTGTCGTGGTATGAATCTATGATCTCTGTCCATGAAGCCCATTGCATTGCAGTCACGCATCTGAAAAGCAAATTGAAGATCT